>OZ018394.1:6687339-7887339 GCA_963969525.1 Ontholestes murinus | reverse complement strand
TTGACGTTTTGATTAAAGATATATTTTCAAGGAACTTAGATGGATTTTCTTCTTCAAAGAATTTATTAACCTATGTGACATAATACAAAATACGCATGTGAAGAACACCAGGAAGTGACACATAAACTCGCGATCGGTTCCACGTAAAAGAATGAGAAATGCGCCACGGTTAATCTGAGTAATTGCCCGACATTAAGTATCGTCTAATCACCCCATGTGCGCACGCGTGTGCGCACGTGTGTGTGTGTGTCTGTCTGTGTGTTTCGCTTTTGCTCCATTCCGCGCCATTTACATTATTTCCCTATTTGCGACTAAGGGAGCGTGAATTATCGCCAGAGTATATATGAACGGCCATTAGTTACTCTTCTTCATTAAATTATTTATACAAAGCATCGGCGATTTATTATAAAGTTGGCTTGGCTAGAGCGCAGCGCCATTTATTACTCATCCGTCTGGGGAATTATACTCGTTTCTCAAGGAAATTTCAATTGTGCCCTGCACTGAATGGTCTTCAGCGGGGACGTCAAAATTGTACGCTGGATGGCCGAACAACAATATTTTACATTTATTTGTGTCGTTTTTAAAGTAGTCTATTTTTAAGCCCTTTATATAAATTATATTTTTTAACTGCCTACTCTTTACTTACATCATTAAATAATTTCTCGAGTCGTACTCCTGACCTAGGACAATACAATATAAATTGACCTAGCGAACTCATGACCTACCTCAAATGATGCATTAGCCTAACGTACACTGACCCTTTTATTTATACCCATTACATTATTCAGCGTACTCTTGACCTACCCCAATAATTATTTTCTTAGGAAGGATTAGGGTTACGCCAGGTTAATGTATAGCTTATTGAGGTAGGTCAAGAGTACGCTAGAATATGTATCATTGTTAGGTTAGTAGCGCCCCGGTCTAACAAATGGGTTGATGAAATCTACTGACCTATATCTTAAAAAAAAAACTCTTCAGCTAGAGCACTATTAAAATGCTAATAATAAATATTTTGGTAAAATTTCGTCCACTGAAAATGTTTCATGTTTCTGATTTTCCTGTATAAATACGGAAAATTTTAAAATAAAAGTTACAATTAAAGTTAATATAGTAAAAATCTGAACAAATTTTTATAAATACATAAAAAACTTAAGGAAGATAATTTTTGAGTTTTAACTTCTGAGAATTTTAGCTTTAGAATTTTTTTAATAATCTCAAAATTGACCCAGTATTTTTGTGCCCATTTTAAGTCTTATTAATTTGAAGAATTTGAATTACTATTTCAAAGCAGAAAGCAAACGAAAAATCACATTTTAAATATTGTTCACATTCAGAACTTTTCCCATTAATCTTAAGTTCACTTTTTTTATAAAATCTAAAATTTATTCTACTAATTGTAAATATCAAAGTATTTGTTTTTCAAATAGAAATTATGTAGTAATAAAAATATTTAGTAGAAATATTGCCTGTATTAGATGATTATTCCATATATTTCTTGTGTATGTTTTACTGATTGGAGGGTGGGATAGAGGCCACCCACCCACCCTACATATACATACAAACTTAAGCTAAAATACTGATTTAAATTCCTTAAACATCATCACTAACTCTGCATCCATATTTTGGTGACAATAGTATATATTTAGGCTGGGTGGGTGGACACCATTCTATACTCAAATCTGTAAAGTATACACTGCATAACCAGAAAAGATCTTCAACGTTTTATTAAAGGGAAAAATCTTACAGAACTTTTATTTGAAGATGCCTTCGTTTGTTTGATATTATTTGGAAGGTGATATAGTGGCTGTTTACCCATCCCCTACATTAATAATTTTACTTCAATCGTCAACTTTCTGATTTCCAAACAACAGCAGTGTTTGTTCGGAATTATAAACCAATATTTTACCTTAAGTTTATATATTTATGTTATAAGGTGGACGGCCTACAACCCACCCTACAATTTGAAACATCTATTACCAATCTTTCTGACTTACGAGGTGAAATGCTGGAACATCTAGGCTCTTGCATGTTCAAAAATTTTCGGAAAAAATTGGGCTCCTTGGAAGCCTCGCGTTCAGGTAATCCGTAGCAGCTAACGCCTTTCTTTTGTTTTATTTTTCTTTTGACTGACTTATAAAGCAACTTGCAACTCGCTCTTTACGGCCGTTTGGGCAGTTTGGAGGACAGAAATTTTTAAAAATAGTTGGGCTCCTTAAAAATGTAGTAGAACTCGGGGGAATCTACCGAACACAAACAATGGCAACGAGACGATACAGTGGTTGCAAGGTTTAGAACCCTCGTCCAAAATTATTGGAAGTTGTCCAACAATGGAAATCGCATGGTTTATGTTGTTTGCCTAGCGGATTGATTGGGTTACTACATTTTATAGAATTTCCAATCGAAGCGAAGGAAATTTTGGTCAGTGAAGGAAAGTAGCAAAATTAGTACCTTATGAAACTTTCCTTCGCAAAATTACTATCTTTTGCAACTTTCCTTCAGTAGCCAGTGGAAAGAAAATGAAAGGACTTTTGTTTATCCTCAACATAAACTGCTGGAGTATTAGTAAAATAAAATCTGTATACTAAAGATGTTTAAAAAGAAGTCTTCAATTTTCCAAAGAGGTATTTTTGTTACATATTAATGCGCTAGCTGGAATACACTTGTAGAACTCGCTTCTTACTGAAGTAGTTACCAATAAGAATAATAACAGATATATTTAAAAAGCTTTATTACGATGGGGATGTCCTTTAGTGGCATAACTGATTTTAAGCGAAGAATGCATGAAAATAGAAATGAAACACACTAATAACTTTGTTATTACAAAAAAAGTTATTAGTTTCATTTCTATTCAACATGTATAACAAAGTAGAAGCCTTCAACATCAACAAGCATGAAAATATTTGGCTTTGGCAAGAAATTAAGTCCTGCTTTGAACACGATCAACAATTTTAAACGAATATGGCGAGAAAAATATATATATTATATATCTGTCATGCTGACATGAACAGCCAAAATTTTTCTCCGAAAAAGGGGACAAAAAGTCTGAACTAAAGTAAATATAGAAGATTTCAGATGTCGAAGAGGTTACTAGCTCCCTCAATATCATGGCGAAGAAAGGGTTTGAGTGGAAGAACGTATTTAATTGTAAACTCTGCCCGCGCTTCTTTTGCCCAAAATCTTATGTATGTTTTTATTTTTACAATTTGTTCATATGAATTATTCAAGAAAGGAGACCGAAGATAATTAAATTAATAAATAAATTAGAAACATTTTTAGCTTATTTCCAAAAATTTCTGTTTTATTAATAATTAAGCAAAGAAAATTTTTGGCATAAGATACAAGTACAATACTTTTGTTAACTAAATTTTGGTGGAAGGTTTTAGGCGTCTCAAACAATAATAATAACTTTTTTCGATTTATTTTTTAATTAAACTTCCTCTTATTAGAAGGTGGAATAATCTACCCATCCTACATATATATTTGTTCTTTAATCGTCTTTAACCTTTTCAAATTAAAACAACAGCAACAGTATTTAGTGCTGATGTTTGCAAGAAATTATAAAAACAGTGTTTTACCTAAATTTTTTATGTATATGTAGGGTGGGTGGGTGGCCTCTATCCCACCCTCCAATTAATAAAACATTCAGCAGAGTTATACTGAAAAATTATTCAATTATCTAAAAAGCAATGATATTTTTGAAGCATTTTTCAATAAGTACGAAAATATGACTTCCAGAATAAATTATGCTTTTGATATTTACTTTTTGAAACCCAAACAACAACAGTGTTTAGTGCTGATGTTTTCAGGAAATTAAAAATTTATCTTAATTTTGTATGCATATGTAGGGTGTGTGGGTGGCCTCTATCCCACCCTCCAATCAGTAAAACATACACCAAAGTTATACTGAAAAAATTTTCAGTTATATAAAAAGCAATGATATTTTTGAAGCATTTTACAATAATAGTGTTACGTAAGAAAATATGACTTCCAGATTAAATTTAAAGATATTTGCTTGTTGAAATCCAAACAACAATAACAGTGTTTAGTGCTATTGTTTCCAAGATATTAAAAACCAGTGTTTTAGTTTAAGTTTATATGTATATGTAGGGTGGGTGGGTGGCCTCTATCCCACCCTCCAATCAGAAAACATACACCAGAGTTATACTGAAAAAATATTCAATTATATAAAAGGCAATGATATTTTTGAAACATTTTTCAATAATTTGAGTTCCAGATTAAATTTAAAGATATTTTCAGGCTGGGTAGGTTTCTACCTGTGAAACCCTTTCTCTGTTGCCTTTGAAACTTCTCTTTGTTGAGTTACTTCCATTTGTTCTGCAAGCTTCTCTTGAATTTAAATTTGATCTTCATTAAGTAATGCCAACAGTTTGTTCTCTTTGATTTTTTTTTTGGCCGTTGTGAGCAAGGTTTGTGCTTAGCCCTGAAATCACAATTCTTAAATCATTTAAAGAATTCCCTATGATAGCTTTAACAAGAAATAACGTCCTGCTTTGAACACGATCAACAATTTTCTCTGGAGCCAACTTTAAGCGAAGAATAAAATGTTGCGATAGGTCAAGATTACGCCAGGATAAAAAAATGATCTATTGGTATAAGTCAATGTTATGCCAAGGCAAGAAATAAACTAATAGATTTTTTAATTATCAGTCGATAAAAATTAGATATATGTTTAGCTTATTTTCAAAAAATTCTGTTAGATAATACAGAGAATATTTGGACTCTCACTGCCTGTCAGGAATATGGCTTAGGGTGGAAGATCATCGGACCGCATGAACTCCGCCCAGCTTCTTCTATCTAAAATTTTTGAATGTTTTGTATTTTTTTTTTATAGATTCATGTGTATTTTGTTAAGAAGAAAGCTAAAGCATAATAATAAATAAATTAAGCAATATGTAGGGTGTGTGGGTGGCCTCTATCCCACCCTCCAATCAGTACAACATACACCATTCAGTTATACTGAAAAATTATTCGATTGTATAAAAAACAATGGTTTTTTGAAGCATTTTTCAATAATTTATGTTAAAGATATTTTGTAGGCTTATGAAACCCTTTGTCTGTTGTCCTTGAATCAACATTGAAACTATTTTTTGTTGAATTACTTCCGATGATTCTGCAAGCTTCTCTTGAATTTAAATTTGATCTTCATTGAGTAATGTCTACAGTTTGTTCTCCTCGATTATTTTTTCTTTTGATGTTAGAAGTGAGGTTTGTACTTTAGCCCTGAAATCACCATTCTTCCAAACGGAAGTATTAATTTTAATTCCCTATATGATTAATCAGTTGGAGCATTGCTACCATGAACTTACTGAAGCATTTGAAGTGCTTTAGTTGAATTTCTCTTCAAACGAAAGCAAAAAAACTAAAACTTCTGACAATTTCTGGTTTTGTGTTAAAATTTAACAAAATGTTTACTCTGGAAGATAAAATTTTCTATCTAAATACTTTTAAAAGATGTGTTTAAAGCCACCGACATCAGCTGTCATAATGAAAAATTCATAACACCTCAAACACTTTTTTTCTCGAATATTTCTCATGGAACTCGTGGTGAAACATTTTGTAAAACAATGAAACAAACCAAGCGTAAATTGTGTTATTTCTATACCTAAAATACCTTTTGTACTAAGTTATACAACAAAAAATAAGTGTGAGTGCTGAGGTTTTCAAGAAATTAAAAATCAGTGTTTTAGCTTAAGTTTGTATGTATATGTAGGGTGGGTGGGTGGCCTCTATCCCACCCTCCAATCAGTAAAACATACAATAGAGGTATACTGAAAAATTATTCAATTATAATAAAAGCAATGATATTTTTGAAGCATTTTTCAAAAATCAGTAACAGTATTAATAGTAGCAAAACTTGAGTTTCAGATTAAATTTATTTAAAGATATTTGTACGCTTAAAAAACTCTTCTTTTGTTATGTTTGAATCAGCAAGTGCGCCCTGTTAAGTTACTTCCAATGATTCTGCAATTGTTTCTTGTATTTAACTCGAATCTTCATTGAGTAATGCCTTCAGTTCGAAATCTTAGATTTTTTTGCTCTTCGGTGCTAGGTTAAGTATAAACCTAGCACCGAAGAGCAAAAAAAAATCTAAGACTTCGAACTGAAGGCATTACTCAATGAAGATTCGAGTTAAATACAAGAAACAATTGCCCTGAAATCATTATTTTCAAATAATTTAAATAATTTTCTACATTATTAATCAGTTGGAGCATTGCTTTATTTGCAGTTTTCTTCAAATTAAAGCAAAAAAACTGAAACTCCTGTCAATTGCTGGTTAGTTAACAAAAAAATTCCAAAAAGGTGTTAGTTTCAAAATCTTAAAAACAATTAACACATTCAATGTAAAATAAAAAAGTAATAAAATGTTTTTTATAGAAGAAAAAGTATTTAATCTAAATAGTAGTAAAAGATGTGTTTAAAGCCACAGAAATCAGCTGTCTTAATGAAAAAATCATAACACCTAAAAATATCTTTTGTACTAATTTATATACCAAACAAGTGTGCCTGATGTTTTTAAGAAATAAAAAAATCAGTGTTTTAGTTTAAGTTTGTATGTATATGTAGGGTGGGTGGGTGGCCTCTATCCCACCCTCCAATCAGTAAAACATACAACAGAGTTGTACCAATAAATTATTTTATTATATGAAGAAGAATGTATTTTTTTAGTTCCAGAAATCAGTGGCAATGCTTATGCCAATATAAAGATAACACAAATTTCAGATTAAGTTTTAGGATGTGAGGGATTCTTCCAAAAATGTTTTTACGTGTCTTTGTTGCCTTTGAAGTGGCTGCTTGCAAAGAAAAAATCATCATTCTCTTCCGATGAATTAAATTCTCACTTAATCCTTGGTGAAACATTTTTATGTTAATTTAATTAATCTTCTAATTATCATTCTTTTAATTTCAATCGTAGGGAAACTGATTGTTATTTGAAGTCTGACAAAAGAGAATGAAAATTGCATTTGGAATTTTAAAAAATTCTTAAAAAAATCTCGATAGAAATTAGTTTCAGAATCTTAAGACATCATCAGTAATGGTTTATAATAAATCGAGATCCTAAGACCAGAAACTAAATGGCCTCACTTGAAAACTGACTGATGAGAATGAAAAATGCAATTGGAGATTTCAAAATATCTAAAAAGTAACCACAAAAGGTGCTAGTTTCAAAATCTCAAGGCATCATTAGAGACAGTATGTTCCTAAATGATTCTGCAAGCTTAATTTGATGATATTGATTGACTAATTCCTCCAATACGTGAGGGATGTCTTCAATGCTGAAATCAGCTTTCTTGAAACGTAGAAATCATTTTCTAAATGATTTATCTGTTGAAGGAAACTGCTTGTTATTTAAAATCTCACAAAAAAGAATGAAAATTGCATTTGGAATTTTAAAAAATTCTAAAAAAAATCTCGATAGAAATTAGTTTCAGAATCTTAAGACATCATTAGTGATGGTTTCTAATAAATCAAGATACTAAGACCAGAAACTAAATGGCGTCACTAGAAAACTGACTGATGAGAATGAAAAATGCATTTGGAGATTTGAAAATTTCTAAAAAATAATCACAAAAGGTGTAAGTTTCAAAATCTCAAGACATCATCAGAGACAGTATATTCTCAAATGATTCTGCAAGCTTAATTTGATGATATTGATTGACTAATTCCTCCAATAAGTGAGGGATGTCTTCAATGCTGAAATCAGCTTTCTTGAAACGTTGAAATCATTTTCTAAATGATTTATCTGTTGGAGGAAACTGCTTGTTATTTAAAATCTGACAAAAAAGAATGAAAATTGCATTTGGAATTTTAAAAAATTCTAAAAAATATCTCTATAGAAATTAGTTTCAGAATCTTAAGACATCATTAGTGATGGTTTCTAATAAATCAAGATACTAAGACCAGAAACTAAATGGCGTCACTAGAAAACTGACTGATGAGAATGAAAAATGCATTTGGAGATTTGAAAATTTCTAAAAAATAATCACAAAATGTGTTAGTTTCAAAATCTCAAGACATCATCAGAGACAGTATATTTTCAAATGATTCTGCAAGCTTAATTTGATGATATTGATTGACTAATTCCTCCAATACGTAAGGGATGTCTTCAATGCTAAAATCAGCTTTCTTGAAACGTTGAAATCATTTTCTAAATGATTTATCTGTTGGAGGAAACTGCTTGTTATTTAAAATGTGACAAAAAAGAATGAAAATTGCATTTGGAATTTTTTTAAATTCTAAATGATTTATCTGTTGGAGGAAACTGTTTGTTATTTAAAATCTGACAAAAAAGAATGAAATTGCATTTGGAATTTTTTAAAATTCTAAAAAATAGAAATTAGTTTCAGAATCTTAAGACATCATTAGTGATGGTTTCTAATAAATCAAGGTACTAAGACCAGAAACTAAATGGTGTTACTAGAAAACTGACTGATGAGAACAAAAAATGCATTTGGAGATCTAAAAATTTCTAAAAAATAATCACAAAAGGTGTAACTTTCAAAATCTCAAGGCATCATCAGAAACAATATATTCCTGAATGATTCTGCAAGCTTCATTTGGTGTTATTCATTGACTAATTCCTCCAATGAATGAGAAATGTCTAAAAATCAGCTTTCTTGAATCGTTGAAATCATTTTCTAAATGATTTATCTGTTGGAGCATGATCACCATAACTTTATCAAGCATTTGATATGCTTAAGCTGCACTTTTCTTCAAATTGAAGTAAAAAACTATAGCCTCTCACAATTGTAGTAGCTTAATTAGTAAAATAATAAAATTCAATAACGTATTTTATGAAAGTCAAAACTGAAAATGATTAAAAAAAGATGTCTAAATCTCTCTAAAACTACCTACATCATCTGTAATTATGAAATATTCATAATACCTAGAAACTTTTTGTGATGAATGGAACTAATTCCCATTGTTTCTACCATATTAGAACATTCTATTAGATTTTCTAATTTATAAAATTTAAATTGTTGATTCGAGGTCGACATTTTCTTTTTCAATTTCCAAATTTTTGACTTTTTCTTATTTCCACTGTAAATTTTTGTGTTTTAAGTATCATTCAAATTCGAACTATTTATTCCTTTAACTATAGGGTGTCCAGGAAATAGGGACGAATATTAAAGTTCTATAGAACATACAAAATTTATTGAAACATAAAATTCTAAATGCCATTCCTGATTGCCACGCAAAGAGAGAATTTTTTGGGGAGACTTTTCACTCAGCAGGGTGATGTGTGACATGTCGCACCATCTTGTTGAAACGAGAAATCGTCATTTTCATCCACAACTGTGAAAAATAACCACAAAGCATGTTTCTGTAACAGTTCCAGTTCACAGTGACTTTTTTATCACTTGGATACGTTGCTCTGTTGTCATCTGCTTCATAGCGAAAATAATCATCAATCTAGAATGCTCACCACACAAAAGCTATAAGGCTGTTAATGGGAAGGATAGCAAATAACAAACATGAATCAAGCACGACTGTCAAACGTCATATGACAAAATGGCGCCAAATTCAAATTCGTCCTTACTTCCTTGGCACTCTATATTACCGTTTTAAAAAGTTAATTTTCTTAATTTAGAGGTTTTTCTTTGTATTTAATGTTTAATGTTTATTAGTTTTATTCAATGTGCTAATGCAATTGGTCTAAATTTTATATACATACATAACTTCAAATAAATTTTAACCGCACATGAAATGGACTAAGTTCACCTATGATGATCTTCCACTCTCGCCCAGAGTCTTCTTCATTTATCCATGACAAACATGATGCAGATATTATTTGATTTTGTCATACATTTCGTCATTTTCATTTTAGTTTATGAAATGTTATTTCGATTTTTACGATATTATCCTTGAAAATGAATACCGATTGTATATTCAATGGTATTATGTTAATTGTCAAGGTTGGAATACTACTTGCAAATAATTCTTCTGCATCTGTGACTGTGTCGGTGTGTCGGAACACCATCCAAGCTAACAAAACTGTAATTAGACCGGGGAGTGGTCTGTAAATAAATCCGTTTTCGGAGTGCCCCCTGACCCATTTGAATATCGGCGTGGGTCTGTCGTTAACAAGCGTTGCGTTTTCACCACCGGGCCCCTCGAACCGCCATTGACCAACTTCCTATTTGTCCGGCACTCGCATAAATTGTATATTTATACAACGAGTGCCTCGTTACCGGCGTATATCTTTTGAATGGGCCGTGTTTTATATTTGCACTGGGACGACAACTTGAATTTATCATCTATTGTATTAAAACTACCTAATTAATTGCTCGAAAAGTAATTTATAAACAACACAGTAATTATTATGAATTAAATATCTGTAACTAACTTAATAATATTAAGTCTCTTCACGTAACTCGAAAATACCAACAGGGAAAGACACAATGATTAATTTAATGTTTACATTGTTATTATTAATTAACGGTGTTGACAGTTTCCTGTAATGATCAGTGGTGGATTTACTCAATTAGGGAAATTAGTGCAATGTTTAGGCAATAGATGTCACTTTAATAGTGTCTATACCTTAACGGAAAAGTAAAGTTTTATACATCTCTAGTAACCGCTAAAAGTAATTTTAAAAAAAAGATTAAAAATTAAATTTTACCTATTATTTCACAATGTTTCACCAAGAGGTAAAAGGGAAAATCGTTTAAGAAATATCTGTAGTAACGAGACCTAACTAGGTCGAATCAGGTCCATAGCTGTTGTTAACAGGGAAACAATAATTTTTCGTCAATCGAAAAACTAGACTTAAAAATTCATTCACTTGAAAAAATAAAACTTTGGATACTAATCATTAATTACACTATCTAACTATTAATTATAGTATTTTGTCTAAAAATATTATTAATTATAGCCTCTAGTACAGTTTTTACAATCTGTATAAAATTAAGACACGTATTAACTTAGAGTCAATCAACTGTTTATGATACCAACAGGCGATTTGTTTAATTAATTACAGTAATTTCCATAATCGAATTTAAAAATAAACACTGCACCGATCGCAGAGATGTAATTATCTTTGATTAAAATTTAATCGGCCGACATCTCGTGTAATACAAACACCGTGGGAAGCTGTGGAGGCTGTCGTAACAGGGAAAAATTTTGACGGTCCAACGGCGCTGGACACCTGTTCTTCGTACACTTTGATTGGTTCAGCTTATGCAATTAGACGCGGTAAACTCGATCATAGAGAAAACGAAAGTTGACCTTGCCACCGACAAGTAGCTGCTTAGGATTATAATAATTAGAGTATGTGCGTAAGCGTGGAGGCGAGAAGCTCTTGGGGGAAAAAATCGAGACAGCCGTGTAAATAGAGCAGTAGCTGCAGAAATGTACGAAGCCGGCTAATGAGGCCTGTGCAAATGAAACGCCACGTCACATTGAAATAATTACATTCCGAGCTTTATAATCATCCATAAAACACTAGACAACTCCATCGCAATTACATGCTACACATTGTAATCGTAAATAGGAATGCACGTTAGGCCATCTCATGATGTTTAATTATGAATTTGTGGTTGTATAATTTCGCGAAATTAAGTCATGGTATCGAATATTCTAATAACCAGTTACGTTGATTTATAGTATTTCGGCGTATTGTTCAGACTCCGTAATTACACGTGTGGAATTATGGAATTGAAGGTCGCAGGAAACAGATCTCTTGATCTAGTCACAGCAGACGTAATAAGTCCGGTTTAACGTCCTTCCGAGTCCGGTGCGGCCAGTGCACCGGTCACTTCCACTAGCTGCCGTCTAATTAGTTAGATTATTTCTGCACCGCTGGACGTACTTGGTGCGAGAAGAAAAAAGTACAAGTCGAAGCTATAATCTATTAAAATAATCGCGGACTGCTATTAATTAGAGCGACGTCCGATTCCTCGAAGGTCGGTGCAATAGTGTGTGTGTGTGTGTAAACAGGCAGTAATTCACAAAGGGGTTGTTACTGCAGAATGATCAGATACGATTGGATTATTTCGTGTGTACGCGAGTTAATTCGCGTTGTGATCGCTGTTTTTGTAACACAGTTAAATCCTCATAATGCGATTGCCGAGTCAAGTTCTGTTTTGTTTGTTTGGATTTATGGCACGATCGTGCGTTTCATTAAATTAACCGTCGGATTCGAGGATAGTTAGGAGTTTCCTTCCCCTACATTTCACCCCTCTAAAGAAGCAATATGTCTATGGCAATAGATACAGCTATTAATAAAAATGACAAACTCAAGGAAAAATAACGATTATTTGTCGTCCAATACACATAAAGTATGAGTGATACATCTTAAACTCAAATTGTATAAAATATTGAAAAGCAAAGGGTAATATTCACCCATCCGATTACAAACCCAATTCAACAATGTAGCACTTTCGCTACAGCTAATTCAGCAACTCCGAGATCTAAAAAGATCGAAACCGGTCTGTGGTTGTTGTTGTTGACGGGGAACAATAATTAATGTTTACATTATTATTGTTATAATTGTCGCTATTAACACATCCCTTCAATGTCGATGGTTATCCACCCATTTAGGACTTAGTGCAACGTTTAGACAATAGATGGCGATATCGAACCCCGTACATATCCATTAGCCATAGAAGTAGTTGTTTCAATAAGTGATTTGCTTGATACTATTGTCTTAACAAGACTTATTATTGTAGATTTACAAAACGTTCCTATATTTAAACTATAATTCTTCTGTTTAGTTATGTAATATTTAACTGACTATAATTAATGTAAAGTTTCGTATTTCTTAAAATCATCCCATCGAAGATAAATCATAGTGAATATAACGTATATTTATTATATTACCCTTGTCATTATATAAGGTTTATTATACATAATATAAATCTAATAAATCAATCTTCATCTATACGTGTATGTGGATGTAATTCGATCAAACTAAATTCCTTCCTTATAGCCCATGGCTAAGAATGCGTGAGTAATAGTTTTGTTTATTAACGATTAAAGCACTAATCGTTCTCAGCCGCAGGATACGTCCGTTAATAATCCATCTTAAACAAATTTAATTACAACGTAATTTATACTAATAGATTTAATATTAAAGTAAACTACTTTTGAGTTATACCCACACAAATAATTCTCATTAAACAGTAAATTTTTAATAAATTAATTCAAATAATTTTTAGGATCATAACACTTTTATTTAAATAATCAAATTTTATTACAGAAAAAATTGAAAGATTATAGTAAAAATGTTTCTTTCAAAAGGCTACAAAATACTACAATAAATACTTGTGAGTGCTAAATCTAACAAAAAGCTTGAATAAAAAATATTTCTATCAAAAATGAAAATTATCTTTTTTCTGTTATTTTTTGCCTAGACTTTATAATTCATTTGCACTTTTTTTGTTTTTATGTTATATTCGTACTTCATGTGTCACTGACTTTTATCCGTTTTTCTTCTATAATTACTTGGTCGGCCATTTGTACTTTTTTGTGTTGTGTCTTGTTCGTTTTTCCTCTGCTATTGTTTTTTCTTTGCTTCTGTCGTTTTAATTAAAAATTGTAAAATATAAATAAACACAAAATATTAACGGTGGAGGCTTCTACTTCGTTATACATTATTCTTCATAACTAAAAAAATTTCTAACTTTGTATAACACTGACTTATATACAAACAAAGTTAAACAGTTTTTATTATTTGTGAAACACAAAATAATTACAATTTTTAGGGATTTATTCATACGAATTTTTTAACTAATTTTTGATGATGTTTTACTGATTGGAGAGTGGGATAGAGGCCACCCACCCACCCTACGTATACACATAAATTTCAATTACTGATAGTGTCGCAGCTTGGAGTAAAATTAATTACAAAACTTTTTGGATAAAAAAGAAATTCAAACGGTGAAAGTTTGGAGTGAGTAATATAGTAAAAATTTGATACATGGGGAATGGGCAGACATTAAATCTTCATTATATAAGATTAGCTATAGAAGGTAATTTATATCTAAACTTAAATTTGGATTTTGTTTTGTTTTTTATTAAATACAATGTTTTATTGTTTTTTACAGCAAAATCATCAACGATTTGCAATTAAAGTTATCATGTATATGTAGGGTGGGTGGGTGGCCTCTATCCCACCCTCCAATCAGTGAAACATAAGCGAGGGTTTTAATTAAAAGTTGTAAAATGTAAAGAAACATAAAATATGGTGATGTGGCCATCATAGTAATTTCCTTACATTTTTCTTGAAAACTATGAGGTTTACGCAAAAAGGCTATTCTTAATAATTTGTCCAATTTTGAATAATTTACAATTACTTGTTGTATAAATTTCATCTAACTCCTGAAGTTTATTAGTAACAGGCAAATCACCACACCGTTTCTTCATCTGTGTAATGAAGCATCCATGTTTTATTAATTTAACACTCAATAGGCCGTATTTTGGTTTCAAATCCAAAAAATTGCTTGTAGATTTCTAGAATATTTCAGAAAGTTTCATACAGTTTTTCAGGAAGTTTCTTGGAGACTTCTACAATTTTCTTCAGTTTTCTGTATGTTTGTAAAACTTTTTTTCGTTCTATTTTTCTAGAATTTTCTTAGAATTTCTAGAATTTTCTTCAATATTTTTTTGTAGATAACTTTCATTACATTTTTGAAGAATTTTTCTAAAGGGTACTTCAATTTTGTAGATATCTAGATTTTTTTAGTAAATGTCAATCAGTTTTTCAGGAATTCTCCTAGTGTTCTAGAATTTTCTTCATTTTTTTAATACATTTCTAAATGTTTCCAGTAACTTTCAGTCTATTTTTTAAGAATTTCTTTATTTGCATCTAGAATTTTTCTTAATTTTTTTGTAGAATTTTAAAACGATTTGGTAATTTTTATTATATTTTATGAGTTCAAGAATTTTCCTAATTTTTTTTGTAGATTTCTAGAATTTTTTAGAAAGCTTCATTCAGTTTTTCAAGAATTTTCTTAGACTTTCTTAAACTACTTAGATTAGAATTTTTTTCAGCTTTTTTGTAGGTTTGTAGAACTTTTTTTAAATTCAATTTTTCAAGAATTTTCTTACGAGCCTCTAGAATTTTAATCAATATTTTCATAAATTTTAAGAACTTCTCAGCAACTTTGAAGAAATTTTCTAAAGCGTCTTTTAAGTTTGTAGATTTTTAGAATTTTTAGTTAGTTTAATTCAATATTTCAGATATTTTCTTAGAGTTCTAAAATTTTCTAAAGTTTTTTTTTTTGTAAAACTTTCGAGTATGCTCTATTTTAATTTCCTTATGTGCCTCTAGAATTTTCCTTAATTTTTTTTTTGTTGATTTTGGATATTTTTGTAACTTTTATTAAATTTTATCAGTTAAAGAATTTTCCTGTGTTTTTCTTTTAGATTTCTAGAATTTTCCACAAAGTTTAATTCAGTTTTTCAGGAATTTTCTTAGAGACTTCTAGAATTATCTTCAGTTTTTTTTAAATAGATTTCTAAAAGTTTCCAGTAACTTTCTTTCAATTTTTTAAGAATTTCTTTATTTGCCTCTAGAATTTTCCTTAATTTTTTTTTGTACGATAGAATTTTAGATAGTTTTGGTAACTTTTATTACATTTTATAAGTTCAAGAATTTTCATAATTTTTTTTGTAGATTTCTAAAAATTTTTAGAAGGTTTCATTTAGTTTTTCAGAAATTTTCTTAGATAGTTTTTTTTTGTAGCTTTGTAGAATTTTTTTTAATTCAATTTTTCAAGAATTTTCTTACGAGCCTCTAGAATTTTAATCAATAATTTTGTAAATTTCTAGAACTTCTCAGCAACTTTCATTGCATTTTAGAAGAAATTTTCTAAAGCGTTCGTGAAATTTGTAGTTTTCTATAATTTTTAGTTAGTTTAATTCTATATTTCAGATATTTACTTAGAGAGTTCTAGAATTTTCTTGTTTTCTTTTTGTAAAACTTTTCGTGCCTCTATAATTAGCCTCAATTTATTTTTCGTTGATTTTAGATATTTTTGTAATTTTGATTAAATTTTATCAGTTAAAGAATTGTCCTGTGTTTTTTGTTGATTTATAGAATTTTCCTATTTTTTTGTAGATTTATAGAATTTTCCAGTAAGTTTAATTCAGTTTTTCAGGAATTTTTATTAGAGACTTCTAGAATTTTCTTCAGTTATTTTTGTTGGTTTGTAGAACCTTTTTTTCATTCCATTTTTCAAGAATTTTCTTATTGGCCTCTAGAATTTTCCTCAATATTTTTTGTAGATTTCAAGAACTTCGCAGCAACTTTCATCACATTTTTGAAGAACGTTTCTAAAGGGTTCTTGAATTTTGTAGATTTCTAGAATTTTTCAAAAGGGTACTTGAATTTTCTAGATATCTAGATTTTTTTAGAAAGTTTCAATAAGTTTTTCAGGAACTTTCCTTGAGTTCTAGAATTTTCTTTAGTTTATTTTTAATGGATTTCTAAAAGTTTCCAGTAACTTTAATTCCATTCTTTAAGAATTTCTTTATTTGCCTCTAGAATTTTTCTTATTTTTTTTGTAGAATTCTAGAACGATTTGGTAGATTTCTAGAATTTTTTTAGAAAGTTTCATTCAGTTTTTCAGGATATTTCTTCAGTTTTATTGTAGGTTTGTAGAACTTTTTTTTAAATTCCATTTTTCAATAATTTTCTTATGAGCCTCTAGAATTTTAATCAATATTTTTGTAAATTTCTAGAACTTGAAGTTTGTAGATTTCTAGAATTTTAAGCAAGTTTAATTCAATATTTCTGATATTTTCTTACTGAGTTCTAGAATTTTCTTAAGTTTTTTGTAAAACTTTCGAGTATCTTTTATTTTAATTTCCTTATGTGCCTCTATAATTATCCTTAATTTTGTTGTTGATTTTCTATATTTTTGTAACTTTTATTAAATTTTATCAAGAATTTTGCTGTTTTTTTTTTTTGAGATTTCTACAATTTTCCAGAAAGTTTAATTCAGTTTTTCAGTTTCGTAGAGACTAGAATTTTCTTCAGTTATTTTTGTTGGTTTGTAGAACATTTTTTTAATTCCATTTTTCAAGAATATTCTTATGGGCCTCTAGAATTTTCCTTAATAAATTTTGTAGATTTCAAGAACTCTGCAGTAACTTACATCACATTTTTGAAGAACCTTTCTAAGTTCTAGAATTTTTCTTAATTTTTTTTGTAGAATTTTAGATCGTTTTGGTAACTTTTATTTTATGAGTTCAAGAATTTTCCTATTTTTTTGTAGATTTCTAGAATTTTCTAGAAAGTTTCATTCAGTTTTTTAGGAATTTTCTTAGACTTCTAGAATTTCCTTCAGTTTTTTTGTAGGTTTGTAGAACTTTTTTTAATTCAATTTTTCAAGAACTTCTCAGCAACTTTTATTGCATTTTTGAAGAAATTTTCTAAAGCGTTCTTGAAGATTGTAGATTTCTAGAAATTTCTTTAGTTTTTTTCTTGTAAAACTGTCGAGTATCTTTATAATTTTATTAAATTTTATCAATTAAAGAATTTTCTTGTTTTTTGTAGATTTCTAGAATTTTATTCAGTTTTTCAGGAATCTCCTTTGAGACTTCTAAAATTTTCTTCAGTTTTTTTGTAGGTTTGTAGAACTTTTTTTAATTCCATTTTTCAAGAATTTTCTAATGGGCTTTTAGAATTTTCCTCAATATTTTTTGTAGATTTCAAGAACATCGCAGCAACTTTCATCACATTTTTGAAGAATTTTTCTAAAGGGTTCTTGAATTTTGTAGATTTTTAGAATTTTTTAGAAAGTTTCTTCAGCTTATCAAGTGTTCTAAATTTTTCTTCAGTAATTTTTTTTATATAGATTTAAGAACTTTCCAGTGACTTTCATTCCATTTTTTTAAGAATTTTCTTATGGGCCTCTACAATTTTAGAAATCTTTTTCATACTTTTGAAGAATTTTTCTAGGGTGTCCTTGAATTTGTCTCAATATTTTTGTAGATTTCTAAAACTTTCCAGTATCTTGTATTCCATCCTTCAAGAATTTTCTTAGAGTTATAAAACTTTCTTTAGATTTTTAGAATTTTTCGGCCACTTTCATCACAATTTTCAAGAATTATTCTCCAGAGTTCGTGAATTTTTCTTAATAATCTTTGTAGATTTCTAGAACTCTTCAGTTACTTTCATTCCATCTTTCAAGAAATTTCCTCAATTTCCTTTGTGGATTTTTAGAATTTTTCAGTAACTTATTAAATTTTTTGATAGTTTATGATTTCCTGATTTTCTTTTTTAAAATTGTCTTCATTTTTTTGTAGTTTCCAATATCTTTTAATAATTTCCTTAAAAAAAATTTTTTTCCACTTGCTTGGTAGATTTTTCGAACTTTTCAGTTTAGAACGTTCGGCCGACTTTCAATAATTTAATATAATTTTTCGAGAATTTTTTAGAGACTTCAAGAATGAATTTTGATTTTGATTTTTTTTGTAGATTTCATTTTAGAATTTTTATTCACTTTTTCAAGAATTCTAGAAATTTTCTCAATTTTGTAGCTTTTTAGAACTTTTCGGTATCTTTAATAAAATTTTATGAGAATTTTCTTAGAAAGTTGTAGAATTTTTCTTTTTTTTTTAGAATGTTAGAATTTTTCACAAACTTTTATTCCAACTTTCGTAAATATTCCATATTTCATGTGAATTTTCTTAAACGGTTGTAGAATTTTCCTAATATTTTTGTAGATTTTTAGAACATTCCACCAACTTTCACTCCATTTTTGGAGAATTTTCTTAAAGAGTTCTAGAATATCCCTCTATTATAGTACTTCCCATAAACACTTATTCCATTTTTCGAGATTTTTTATAGAGGGTTCTAGAATTTTTCTCAATTTTTTATGTAGATTTTTAGAACTTTTCAGCAGTTTTCATTCGAGAACTTTCTTAGAGGGTGCTAGGTAATTCGGGGTCATGTATCACTTTGCCGGTGTAAATTTCAAAATTTTAAATGAGTCCTAATGAGTCGCACAGTGAAAAAAGCTTTGTAGTCCCATTTTTTAGGTTTCTTTGGGCATATAGTTTTTTAGCCTATGTCTTCATTTGAATGGTATAATCTGCTCGTTCAGACATTGAAATGCGATTAAATTTTTCACCAATTTATCCAGGCCTAAGAATTTCTACTAACATGTATTTTTGATTTTATTTGTCTACATCGCGTACGACTCATAGTATCGGCAACAGCAGACACTCTTATATTAATTGTCATACTTGGAAATTGGTAAAGATTATTTGTTGGACGACTGTAAGCTTGCTTTTCTTTTATGACTAGTCAATAGTTTCGAAACGTGCAATGCGCACGTAAGAAAAATATTATCACGTTGCATAATAACAACGAATGAAACGAAATCAAATTCATCCGTCCTAATTAGGAGGAGACAATGTTTTCCATTTCGAAGATGGAAAGTATTTTGCGCGGAATCACCGTGCCGTTTGTGTGTCAAACGAGAACGAGATCAAAGAAAAGGAGCCTGGCGCTGCCGCCGCCGGTTATTGAATTCAATTTAATGAATTGTATTGGCCGGTATTACTTTATAGAACGGCCTAAGCTGTAATCATCATTAATTTATCCGCCGGTCCGCCGGAGGTAAATTATTGGGATTATTGTATATTATTGCCGGTCGCTGTCGGCTGTTGGTATTTCTCGATGGCATATTCCGATAATTTAGCGCAATTATCACGTGTGCATGTCCACCTTAGCTGCCGACCGACGTTACGGAATCGCGTGGGCGTTTTTGCTTCACCGACCAAGAACTTTCAAAATTGTTTCAATTACCAAGACTTTCAAAATTGTTGTCTTAGTCAGACAACAGTTTGACCTTAAGACGTTACGGAATCGCTGCTTCACTGACCAAAACGGCCAGATAAGTTTCAAGAACTTTCAAAATTGTCTCAATTACAAGACTTTCAAAATTGTTGTCTTAGTCAGACAACAGTTTGACCTTAAGACGTTACGGAATCGCTGCTTTACTGACCAAAACGGCCAGATAAGTTTCAAGAACTTTCAAAATTGTCTCAATTACAAGACTTTCAAAATTGTTGTCTTAGTCGAACAACTGTTTGGGCTTAAGATTTCTGGTAACTTGGCTTCGATGTTTACTACAAAAACCTTTAAACTACAGTAGATCAAAAGATTTCCCTTATGGTTTCAGCAATTGATGATGATTTTATTTCTTCCATAACAAAGTGAAGTAATAATGTGTTGTATATAAAATTAAATTAAAAGTATTTTTTCATCACCATTTAAATAAATGAAAGACTTCAGCATTAACAATATTAAAGATTATATCTGTCATGCTGACATAAACAGCTAAAAAGACTCTTCTAAGAAGGGAACAAAATTGTATATAAAAGCATTTATAGATGATTCGGATGTTTGTTTGATGAGGATATTTGCTCCCTCAGCATCATGGATGAAAAAAGGGTTAGAATGGAAGATCGTCACAGTTGCATGAATTCCGCCCAACTGCATCCATTCAAAATTTTTGTACGTTTTCTATAAAATTTGTGTATATTCATATTTTTTGGAAAGGAAGCTAAAGACTAGTGAACATAAAGCTTTTGATCTGACTAATTTGGACAGGAACATCTACTCCAAACGTTACAAAATATTGAAGTTTCAATTCTGATAGTGAGCAGATAAGTTTTTGGGCAAAATCTGAGATATCTAAATTGAAGCAACGTTGATTTAGGACTGCAATTTGATGGACCTCCATTGGGATACAACTAATGGTGCTTTAGTAATGATAAAACCCCTTAAAGGTAACAAGCTATGCAGATTTTATTAACTACCATTACCTAGATCGTCAACCAAATACCTATTTGTAGTTTATTACCAATTCCTTCCTAATACGTAATCGAACTGTAAACTCTTCCAACTATTCAATTTGCACGACGTCGAAGAAAATAATTAGTTTTCGAGGTGCGTAATACCGAATTGTATATACCGCACGGTTACGAGCGGGTATAAATCAAAGCGGCCGCGGACTGAATGTCGAAATATAAATATCGACAGCAGTTTGTATTTTAAAAGGCAATATATTTCGCGGAATCTGTGCGGAAACGAACACACAATGGCGAGCCGAGGGCATATTACTCTCGGCTCGCTCGTAAGTGAAATGTATTTCCTTTCAGTGCCACCTTTTACAAGTGGCCATTATTCCGAGGCACGTCGCTCGATGGGAAACGCGGCCCCCTTTCCAAAAATCCCAAACGATTAGCGAATTTCTCTCGGCGCGAGAGAGCCGAGATTATCCCTCGAGTGTATTCAAGGAGGCGGCGGCGCGATCGAGGAGAGTCCTTCGGTTTAAGGGGGCCCTGCTCGATACTTCCCGTATTTACGTGCGCGATGTAATTATTCGCGTGTCCAATAATCGAACTCTGCGGCTATTTGAAATGAGGGAAGTGTGCTTGACCTATGTGATCTTATACACAATTCAATGAATGCTGTTAAAGGTGCTTCGAAGGACTACTTATCTAAAAGTATCGTTTATTGAATTGCTGATGGTTATTCTTGTTAATTGTTTTTAAAAGCTTCTTGCTAGAAAGGATACAGTTAACTGTAAATATCTTTCGGTTTTTAAGAAGGGTTTGAAGTGGTTTTGATGATTAGATTTAATGATGTTAATACGGTTGTAATTTTAACTCTTTTGTTAAGTAATCTTCAAAATTATGAGAGAACACTTTAACAAAAGCATGTATTACTTTCATTATAGTGTTATTAATAACAAACATTTTGGCATTGAAATGAGAGAAGAGGTTTTGACCTATGTGATCTTATATACAGTTCAATAAGTAGATACACTAAAGGTGTTCCGCAAGGTTCAACATCAGGTCCTAAATTATAAAATTGCTTTTTACTCACACTCCTATATGTAGCAACAAAAACATTAGCATTAAAGAATGGTATTCCGCAAGGTTCAACAATAGGTCCTCCTGTATATTATTTTTTACTAATGTATACATGTAGAGGAGAAAATACTATCAATATCTTCAATAGGAATAATTACAAAGTATCTATTCATTTTATCTAGAGATCGTTTATTTTGCAATGGAATACCAACTAGAGACATCATAAGTTAAAATTTTATTCTTACTCAGATATCAGATTAAACGTTCGTCCTAGCACGCAATCAAATTAATTATATGCCCACGGCAGCATATAATCTAAATTAATGTAAACTTAATACGACCAGTAGTCCGTGTAATAATCGCTAAATTGCATTAATTAACACAACAATTTTTTTTTTCCCGAGCGACAAATTAACGAACGCAGTTAATAAACCGTGCCACTGTTACAATCCCAGTTCGGTGCTCGTGCAATGGAAGAAACTAATGATTATTCGTGCAATTATCTCGGCCACATTTAACGTTGTTTAATCACATGAAAAAAAAAAAACGACATTTATGAACCCGACCGGCACGTCTCGGTTTACAATTACGGCGAGACAAAAAGTGCGTTTATTATGTGAATTAATGTTGCCGCTTTTCAGAAGGCCGAGCCACTTCTTTTAATCATTATTATTCAGCGGGTTAAAGAGAGGACCCGGCGGTTTTATTATTTAAAAAGATCACCGTCTCACACGCCGTCCAGGTGAGGGTTAATTGGTTTGGTGGGATCAACGAGTTTTCTTCGCAGAAACGCATGCGAAACGCTAGTTTTTTTCTTAGGAATGGAACTGTTTTAATGGGTACATCTTTTGCTGTACCATACTATCTGGGTGTAATTGCTGTGAATTATAATTGCACGGATAGTACAAGAGAACAAACAATATGAACCGTTGTGTCTTTAATTTTTTTATACATATTTAGTACAGCTTGAAAAGAATGATATTTCATTTAATACTTAGTACTTTAGTACTAAAAATACACTATTTTTAAAGATTTGATGATTTGCCTCGTGGTACATCTGGAATGAATTGTAATACTCCATTTTTGGTTGGAGTATTACAAATTAAAATATTCAAATATTTTTTGTATCATTTAGATAATTATTGGGAATTAATGTTGTGTACGCTTTTATAATGAAAGTGTTTCCATGATCATACCACATAACATTAAACATATTAATTACTGTTTGAATTTCCATAACTCATGCAAATTATCCAACGAAAGTGCGTGCAGCCACGCACCGTGAGCACCAACGGTACCCTCGTTAGGAACTGTGCGTAGAGAAGGTACCGCTATTAATAAAGGGAAGATATAATTAAGTGAGAAGATATGTGCAGATAGGAAACGTGCAATTTGCACGGACAATGTGCCAGATTACACGGGGAGAAAAAAACACCGTTAATCCAATAAATCATCACGATTTTTTTACGATTCTCATATGAGGGATCACCTTAATTAAGTTAAATCGCTTAATTAAACAACGCACCATTCTAATTAAATCCGATTACGTGTGTGCTCGCCGATTCATACAAATCGAGGGACGAGAAATATTATACATATGTAATATCAAGTCCAGGAAATTGAGTTAAGTAATGGCTCGCTTGAGCGATGCGTCGCAATAAATCTGTTGGCTCGATGCAACAAATTTCATTTTGCTTGTGTAAACCGTGGTAAAATATCGTGAATTCAAATAGTTCTTACATCGATCCGACAATACGTGCTCCTGGTCCGCAGTAACCGTTCGATCCCGCCGGAAAAAGTTAAGTGAATGTGAGCGACATTACTGGGTGACATTTGTATTAGTTTATGTGCGGCTGCTCTCGCTGAGGCACGTACTTAATTTATTTTCAGATAAAAAGGAAAATGTGTGTCTGGCTCTGTATATATATATGTGTGTGTGTATTTCCAACGAACTTCAAAACTAAATTGAAATTGAGTGTGTCGAGCCGTGCGACTCTCTTCGACCCCTTTCAGCGGAACGCGCCCCAACTAAATGACGCGTGGCGTTGATGATGTATCGCCCCTATCATTCAGAAAGATGTTTGCCACTGTATTTTTTTCTTAGCACTATTTTTTTAAATAACATTACATAACGTAACTACGACGTTGGCTGAAATCTGCTTAACTGTATAAAACACTTCATAATCCTGCACAGATTTACAGTTTTACACGTCATTAAATTCAAAATCCAGAGAGTGGCAATATTTCACTCGCTCGAGTTAAATGTAGCGCATAAGTGCAACTGACGCATGAAATATAATCTAAATCTACCTGCATCTGTATTCTAAATGTTTACTTACAACATTGTATGTACCAAGCACGCTCTAGTATATAAGGTCTTAATTAAAATGCAACTATACTGGTTAAACATAAATTTTAATTTATTTCGTAATTAAATTTAACTAGCAAAAACGTATTCTGATTAGAAGCTTATTGTCGAACAACAATTAATCGCGTACGTTTAATGCAGTAAACATACTATCAGAATTATTTCCATCAGATGCTTTTAATGAAATAACTTAATAACAAGTACATCACAAATCATACGTGGGAAATCCAAGTAGACGACAGTCGGTCAATTAACTACTTAAATAAACAGCAAAAACTTCCCTCTAAAAAATTCATTTTTTTTCAAGCATGACACTATAAATTTAAAAATAAAAACGTGAAAAACTAAAAACTTAAAAATCTAATAAAATTAAAACATTTTGGGATACTCAAAACATAACAGGAATAAGAAAATGTAGATTATTTTGTGTAAAAAATGAACTTGCCTAAACGCAAAAATTTAAAAACTATAAACAGATTTTCAAAAATTTTGTCAGTCAATAAAATTCCAAAAAATGTTGAAAATCGTAGATATTCTAAACATTTAGGAATACCCAAAAAATATTAGCAATAGTAAAATGTTAAGTATTTTAAATATTACAAGGATTCACACAAGCAGAAGTTATTAAAACTCTACAAACAGAAATTCCAAAAATTTTGATCAGAAATAAGAACATGAACATTAACATTCAAAGTACTTAAATAGAAGAAAAAATTCTCAGTATTTATATTATATATGCTAAAACCATAACAATTATAAAAGATCAAAAAGTTAAAATCTTCTAAATCTGAAAAACCTCAGTAGAGAAATAATAGAAACCAAAAAAGTTGTTAAAACTATGAGCGTTGAGAAATAGATTGGTGGTAAGAAGAATGGAAAGATATGCACTGTTGTTGTATGCAAACGCAGAAACTACATCCCCACACAAGACAAAATTAAGCCAATTCCAGCAAAGACTCCCTTCAAGCAACACAAGAGCACAATGAGGAAAACTTTGACACCTGGCACCGTGTGCATCTTATTGGCCAAACCACACAAAGGAAAGCGTGTTGGGCTTCTTAAACAACTGTTTAGTTAATTTATGTCTGCTCCCTACGTCGTGTCTCCCGCCCAACGTTATACTATCGGTGCAGAGACCAAGATTGAAATTTCTCGTCTTAAGTGACCCGAGGCAAAAGAAGAAGCATGCCAAGAAAGAAGAATGTGATATTTTCTCAGCTAAGAAAGAGACCTCACTAACTTTATAGTGAGTGACCAAAAGATTATAGATGAAACCATCATTGGTGTAATTAGGAAACACCCAGAACTCAAATTATTCATCGCTCTTTTGGCTACAATGTGAGGTCTGAGGTCATTCCAGTTTCCTTATCCTATGAAATTCTGGTTTAGTTCAAGAAAACTATTTTCCATATTTCATTGATTCAACAAATGTTTCAATATACTTATTAAAAATTATCATTATCATCAAATATCTATATAAAATATATTAAAATCCTGTAGTTCTTTGTTTAGTCCCTAGTTTGAAATATCTATATTATTGTAAAACTATAAAAATATTCCTCTCTATAACCCGTCAAATATCCTTCTCTATCAAAAAACAAAAATAATGCCCATTAAAGATAGACTAAGATTCCTAGCTGAACGATTCGCATGCAATTACAATAATTTTGATTTACTTAAGCAAATGTGCATCCCCAAAAATCCTGACATTCTTCCTAAATTCAAAAACCCAACCACCACCTTATTCGAATATATATCCTCAATACATCCTCCTATTTTGTAAATGTCAAGATGACATAAGTCACATATTTGTGCAAAATCCTTTTGAGGATATAATATTCCGCATTTGGCCAAAACAAAGAGAAAATATTCTGAGATGACCTTCAAGAAGGAAGTCTCTCATGGAAGAGGGTGTTGGTACGAGTGGAAGCGATATTGTGAACTCTGCCCTTTCCATATGTGATTAAAATTTTTGTTGATATTAATAGATTTTATATACAATTTTGGAATGTTATGTAAGCATATTGGAATAAATAAATGATACTAAATGATACTAAACTCCAACTACTAGAATCTAAAGCAGAAGAAAAAGAAAACAAGGGCAGAAAGACTTACGGTCGGTAGCCCTTATTTGGGAATACATTATTAAGAATATTTTGTTTTGTCATCATTATATTACATGTAAAATACAACTTCTCAGATGATAAAGATTTATATATATATAATAGAAATTTAATAGATCTATAAATGATTACCACAAAAAAAAGTAGAAAAAATGTATTAATTTTTTTTTCACCTATGATACTTTTATAAGTGAAAAAAAACTATAAATACATTTTCTCTTCATATCAAAATAATTTTAAATATAAATATCCATAAATCTCAAGACATAAATAATAATTGTAATACATCTAAATTTCTATTATCTTTTCAAAAAAATTAAAACTTCTAAATGATCTAAAAGAAATCTTAAATCGTCAAAATTTTAAAAATATTTTAATGTAAAATCACGTTACAACATTATAAGTTACTTTCTATACACAAAACGAACAATAAAAAAATACTTTCTTTTATTTTAAGATATTTCAAAAATCAAGTGTTTACAAAAATTAAGTCGCAAATATTTTCAAAATTTGAAAACTCTAGAAAAATTATAAGGGTCATAATTTTTATAGGGATGGAAGAGAATAGTTTTAGTAGGCAAAATCCTTATGAGGAACATAAAGGCCAAAGAAAGATGATTTCTATAGAATTTTAAAAATTTTGCTATTTACAATCTATTACAAAGATGGTTTTACTTGTTTTTATTTCAAAGCTTCTGATTTTGGTAAAGAAAAATAGAGATTCTAATATTTCCAAATTTTTTAAATATAAAATTTCTTGAACATTGTAATATCTAATCAACAAAATCCAAATGGTAGAAGCAGAAGAAAAAAACTGTAAAATCCATAAAATTTTACGAGGAGTAGTTGTTTTAATTATTAGCTATTAGTTATAAACAACAATGGAGTAATGTTCAGAGATAATAATTTCCCTCATTATCATCTGCCATCTGTTCATCATATATCATCTGTTATCTTCCATCTGTTATCTCTCATTTATTTTTCGTCAGCTCTGAAATGTCATCAGTCATCTATTAGCTGTGAGCTGTCATCTACCATTTGGATCTGTCATAAGCCATATGTCATCTATTTCTTGTCTGATGAGAGCTGTCATCTCGAATCTATCATCTTTTTTTTTGCAGCTGTGAGCTATCATCTGTCATCTGCCATCTGATATCTTTCATCTGTTTTTTATCATCTGCTAGCTGTCAACTGTCATCTGTAATCTGTTATATATCATCTGTTATTGTCATCTGTCATCACTTTTTACCAGCTGGGAGCTGTCATCCATCAACTCTTATCTGTTATATGTCATTTGTTATTTTTGTGAGCTATCACCTATCATCTGTTTTTTGTCACCTGTTAGCTGTCAGCTGTAATCTGTCATCAGTTTTTTTATCAGCTGTGAGCTATCATCCGTCATCTTTTATATATCATTTATCATCTGTTATCTTCCATCTGTTTTTTCGTCAGCTGTGACATGTCATCTGATTTTTGTTATCTGTGGGCTAGCATCTATCATACGCTATGTGTCATCTATTTCTTGTCAGATGAGAGCTGTCATCTCGGATATATTATCTGTTTTTTTTTTTTGGCATCTGTGAGTTATCATCTGTCATCTGTTTGTTGTCACCTGTTAGCTGTCAATTATTATCTGTAATTTGTTGTATGCCATCTATTTTGTTTGTTACCTGTCATCTATCATCTTCTTTTTTTTATCAGCTATGAGCTAGCATCCGTCATCTGTCATCTGTTATATGTCATTTGATATTTTTTGTGAGCTATAATCTATCATCTGTTGTTTTGTCATCTGCTAGCTGTCAACTGTCATCTGCAATCGGTTATATGTCATCTGTTTTTTGTTACCTGTCATCTATTATGTCATTTGTTATTTTCATTTGGTATAAGTTGCATGCGATCAAATTTATTATTTACAATCTATTATTTGTCAATTGATAAATGGCATCGATCAAATGTCAGTTGTCAAGTATCATCAGTCATATGCCAAAGAATAATTGTTATCTGACATTAGTCATTTGTCATATTATTTGTTATGTTTCATTTGCCATTTTATTTTTTAAACTTAAGGGGGTATTACTCTTCTGAAGCGCGTTTTGAGAGTAATTTTTAGGAATTATTTCTGTGAAAACTATCAAACCCACAGTATCGGGATTTTTCACTCATATTAAGACATGTTTAAACTAACAATATACATTTTATTGAATTACTTAATCAAAATGTATACAATTTATGCGCTGTTACGTATGTCGCGGCGCGAGACGCTCGTCCAATCGGGCGCACGGATTGTGGCGATGCTAATCGTCTAAAATAAAAAAACAATTTATTTTTTTAATCTATATGAGGGTAGTTATCGTCCGAACTAGAACTAAACAAGTACACATATTTTTATAGAAACGGCAGCTGTTTAAAAATCAAAGTCCAATTTTTCCGAAAAATTTTCAACTAAAACATCAGATTGAAAGTGAAATATACAAGCTATCAAAATAATCCTAGATCCAACCATAAGTGAAGGTTCCTTCAATATGTGTGCCAAACGGCAAGTCAATTGGTTCAATATTTTTCGAGAAAAACGTGCGCCCGTCTTGCAAAATGTTGTTCCGAGAAAAACGCGTTCAAAGTTTGCAATACATTTAGCACTGATACGGTTGAACTTACGGTGGATAACAACTGATTTGAGTAACTAACCCTTAATCAGCTGTACCGTGATGTTAGAGACAAGGGGGGACCATTGAGACAAGGGGGGACCATAAAACAGAAAAACAGTAGAGGTATAACAGTCGATGGTATAAGTGCCGCGCCTCAACGCGCCGCAGCCTAAGCTTGTGTAACTATTGGATTTCTACGAATTTCAAATTCATATTTTCGAAACACACCCTCAGAACCCCGGACTATAATAAAATGCAAAAAAAAAAATTTGAATTGTGGAATTTTCTAAAGAGTAATTCCCCCTTAAGTCTGTCAATTCTGTTTTTTAAATATTAGTTGTCAAAAAAAATTTAATGTCAACTGTGAAAATTATAAATTGTAAAAATAATTAATAATAAAATCACCTGTCTAAACGCTTAAACTATAAAAATAATAAATATATACTGTCAAAATCAATTATAAAGATGTAAAAAATGTCAAAAATAAGGAAAAATTATGCCTTACAAAATATAAATATAAATAAATCTGTCAAAAATATGAACTTCAAATATCAAAATTTTCAGAAAAAATTAACAGATTTAAGATTTAAGCAAGTTTAAATTTTCTAAAAATCTTTTAGCTTCTTTTACATAAAATTTTAACTATTCTTTGCAAAAGTAAATTTTTTCAACAATTGTTAAAATTAAGATTTTTATTTTGAATGAATGTTAAATTTTAACAGTTTTTAATCATTTACTTTAATAATATTTGAAATAATGAAAAATATAATTGCAGTTTCTTTAAGTTTTACCAGAAAAGGTTAAAAATTTAAAGTTGCCTTAAAAAGTCTATCGTTGTTTTTTGTTTTTTTTTTAAAAATTTTTTAATTTGTTCTAAATTCTCTATAAAATTCTAAAAATTCTTAATTCTCAATACACGCGCTAAAATACAAAAAATAATATAATTTTAGAAAAATTTTATACAAATACCAAAACATGATAAATTTTAAATCAAAATCCGCATTTTTACAACAAAACAAAAAACAAAAATAAACAAAGATTTCGAAATCTAAGCATTTAAAATTCAAACAATTCTCGCCAATCTTAAGTCATTAAAATCTTAAAAATGTTAATTTTACTAAAATAAAAGAACAGGTTAAAAAATTCAAGTATACTATCGTTAATGTAAAAAAAGAGGTTTGATTTGGAAAATTCTAAAAAAATCCAAAAATTCTAAATATTCAAAATTTTAAATATATAAAAACTAAATATAATATATTTAAACATCTTTTGACAGTAAGCATTTAGTTTGAAATAAAAAGAATCTGATAATTCTTACAAATTTTAAAACATCGAAAATATTAAAATCAAACCATCAAAAAAAAAATTTTTAAATTCTTACACATCGAAAATGTTCAAAATGTTGATAATGAAAATCTTTACGTTTTTTTGACACAAAACGTCAGGTGAGAATTACCTTTAAAAAAATCCAATAATTACTACAAATTTTAAATCGACGAAATTATGAAAAAAAAAATTAAAAATATTAAAATATGGACGGTAAAATTCAAATAATCTTCTTTATTTCCCATAAAACATACAATTTACAAACATTTAAAAAACCGAACAGTTCTGGAAATGAATTGGAAAAGATCAAGAGTATTTAACGACATTACTTACTGAAACTCGTCAGTAGTATGTTAGGATAAAGGAAAAATTATTCCATTTTTTCAAGATTTTACCAATTTTTACATTTTCCGTGAATTAAAAATACCAGTTTTGTTTCATCCTATCTGTTTTTTGAAACAGTTTATCGTGCAGATTTGTAGATTTAATAGCATTTTTATATTTTGAATTTTTTATTTCTTGCAATAGTTTCTAATCCAAAGTGTAATAATTTTCCACGATTCTTAAAATGCTAGAAATGTTCTGTTTCAAATTTCGTTTGCAAGATATAGAGGCAAAAAGCTTGCCAACCTTAATGCCACGATTTGGATACATTATCTTTCGAGAATATTCTATGTTCTATGTTCCTTAAATTTTTTAGAATTTTCAGTTTTTTTTTAATTTTGCAAGAATTTGCCTCAAGCGCTTGATTATAAAATTTTCCAGCATTCTCTCTTTCACATTTTCAGAAACTGTAGCTGGATCGTCGTCCTTGTCTTGGTGTACTACCTGTAATTCTCTGTTGTAATACACTTTTCTTGCAAGATTTTTAGTTTATTTTTTGGTAAAATTTTTTGAAAGAATTTCCTGTTTTATCTTTTCGGAATTTTCAAAACTTTCCTAATTCATATTAGTAAAATATATCATAGTGATTGTAGAATAAATAGATAGAACTCAGTTCCAGAATTTTAGAAGATATGCCAGGTATTGATCTGACCTCTCAGTAAAAGGAATACATCATGTAAAATCACACTTATACAAATTCCTGCTCCCTTAATTATTTTAGAACAAAAACATAAGAGAACAAAATTATTTAGAATTAAAAATATTCAATACGGTATCTTCCAGATTTTAAGAGTTTACAAGCATTTTACCTTCAATTATTGAATTATTTTCTTTTGTTTTACTTTATCTTGCAATTTTTCTTTCAAATTTCTAAAATTTCAAGCGTTTCCCGTAATTTTTGAGAATTTTTACCACATTGCATTATTGAAAATTTTCAGAAATATCTATTTCAAACTACGAGCATTTTTATCGATGGTTCTAGAATTTTCCAGCATTTTTGTTTATTGTTGAGAATTTTTCACCATTTCTGGCTTTATTTTATCAAAATTTCTTTTACAAATTACAAAGAATTTCCTTAATTCTTTCACAATTTGCAGTTTTTCTTTCATATTTCTAGAAAATTAACCTTTATTCTTGCAATGCTACTTGAAACCTTTTGTCATTAGATTTGCAATTAAAATATCTATAAAATTAAGTACAAAATCCTCTTAATTTATATTATTTAGCTCATCAACAAATTTTATTTAATAGATTCACTAATTGAATCACTTGGTTCATCAAGTCACCTAATTCACAAATAAAGTTACTTGAATTATTAAATAACTTCATTGCAATGACTCATAAATTGCATTATGTTTTTTTAATATAATTAATTTAAAATTTGGTTAAATTTAAAAAAGAATATATTATTAGAATATTAATTAATCGCTTTTACATGCTTTTCTTTAGAAAATAATTTAAAGCCCAATAAATAAATAAAACTACACTTCCTAGCATTATGTTAATGTACTTATCCCAAGAGCTTGTCACATAAACATCAGTTATTATTCATCTGAATGTTAATGTCTCGGTTTAAAAGCGAGAGTAAATAACCGCCATTCATTTCATCAACAAGCATTCGGTCTCGGTAAAACTGACGTTCGATTTTATGATCCTTAAAACTATGAGTTACGACTGGTGCGGCTTGGCCATGTGGCTACGAGAAGACGCTCGCCGATGCGCTCGGAAGAAATCAGGTCTCTCCGGTCGTATGTCAGGCATGTGCTCGAAATAAATCACAACATTAAGGACAGGTATGTGTGCCTAGAAAGTAAAAGCGAGCAAATTAATAATAGGGTCGTTAGCGCTTGGCACCGGTCGGAATGGATTAGGTGTGCGTCCAGGTAGTTATCTCAGGCCCTTGGTGACCCGCGGCGGCCACTTTCATTTTTCTGGCCGAGAAAATGAAGACTAGTTATGAGAAGGCGACAATGGGTATTACTGAATTATTCCGGTGGATTTATAGTTAAACGAGAATCCTGGGATGACAATGGCGAGATTCTCCAAATGCACATTCCGTCCGGTGAATACGCGATTTCCTCACACGACTAATGAACCTGGAGAATAGGAGGAAAAAGAGGAGCTCGTTCTATTACAAGATTGCTGTTATTTAGAGGAGCAAGACGAAATCGCTATCGCATCGCGGCGGAGTGAATATTTTAGAATACGGTGGCGATTACTCGAATTCCTCCTCTTGAACTTTTATTGCCGGCACGAACGGGTATCACGGTGCGCAATTTGTAATTAACTATTTTCTATAGTTTCTTGCCGCCTCAAATTGCTCCTCACTTACTTCTAATGCCTGGAGGGAAGAGGTTGTTTATTTCAAATCCACAATGTTACTCCTATGCTGAATCGCTCGTTATTCGCGTGGGGAATGGATGAGGTTACGACTTACTTCGATGAGATTAAATTCCTCAGATCAAATAAGATATTACGGATACCTCCAATGGAGATGCTATTAAAAATTACACACGTATTCCAATTTAGGATGGGGATTAGCGTACTAAGCGGTGTTTAGATGTTACTGTTAGTATTGATAAAAAGGATGTTAATGTTTTTCTTAAAATGTGTTTGATAATGAAGGTGTTGGTATGCTGATTATTTTATCGGTAGTTTTATCTAGCTTGTACCGCTTTAACGCGTTATAAACGGAACCTTCGTAATCGACGTACAGATCTGATGTTAAATTTCTTGGTAATCAATATACATATTGAAATAGATTTTTTTTATTTAGAGAGATTGCATTTGTTGATCGTTGTAAGTATTTGAATACATAATTTTTGGCTTGGGCAGAAATATAGGTCACAGGGGTGGATTTGTAAATTAAAAACTTGTTTGTTTTCATAATTAATTTATCAGTTTCTTGGCATATGTTTCGACAATTGCTTGTCAGAAATATACGGTATTAATTAATGTGGAGTTTTGTAGGCAAATATGCATAAAATACCCAAAATAGTTATTTTGTTTGTTTCTAATTACCTATTACATCATGAAGTAAAATCATATCATCATAAGAAGGCATTGGTGAAGACTTAAAGGTTTAAACCAAATTATATCACGTGAGAAAAACTGGACCAAATAATAAATTCCAAAATTGGCAAGTATTCTAAAAAGTCGGTTTTTTGTATAGTCGTCTTTTTCCTATCATAATAATAGATCAATTTGAAATACATGTCTGAAGAAGGACTGAAATAACAATAAATTACGCGTTTTTTTTAGAATTTTACAAGCAAGATATTAAACAATATTTTAAAGATACGAGCATAGAATATGGGTTAGAGGACACCCACCCACCCTACATATGCCTAAAATCATAAGCTGAAATAATGATTTTTCATGTCTCTTGAAAATCAAAAGCAACACTATTGCAATTTCTGGAAAAATAAAACAGTGTCAATGATACATGTTTTTTGTATATGTAGGGTGAGTGCGTGGCCTCTATCCCACCCTCCAACAAATAAACATACCTACGATTCTTAATGAATAACTTTCTTATAACTTTCTTATTATACACAAAATGTATACTTTATTTTTTGCGCAAATTATCTTTTAGCGCATTTCATTTTGTTTTAAAAATCGTCGTTTATGTAACTAGAGGGTGGGTTATAGGCGCCACCCACCCACCCTACATATACATAGGAACATAAGCTAGTATAATGATTTTAAATGCCTTTTAACAATCAAAGATAATACTGTTATAATTTCTGGAAAAAAAAAAACATTGTCAATGATGTGTTCTTATAAATGTAGGGTGGGTGGGTGGACTCTAATACACCCTCCTACCAACATACGCACAATTTTTACTGAGAAAATCATTATACAAAATATTGCACTGTAATTATTTTGCAAATATTCTTATGTCGTAATTTGTTTTCATTGAAAAATCATAGTTTAGTTAACAATATTTGGTTATATGTTCTTGTATATGTAGGGCAGGTGGGTGGCCTCTATCCCACTCTCCAACCAATAAGCATACCTACGGTTTTGAATGAATAACTTTTTTTAGTATACAAAAAATGTATACCTTATTTTTTATGCGAATTATCTTCTAGCGCATTTCGTTTTATTTTTAAAATCGTCGTTTATGTGACAGCAACTGGAGGGCGGGTTATACGCCACCCACCCACCCTACATATACATAGAATCATAAGATAAAATATTTATTTTAAATGCCTCTTAACACCCAAAAGTAATACTATTATAATTTATGGAAAACAAAACAGTGACAATGACTTCTATGATAATGTATATGTAGGGCGGGTGGGTGGCCTCTATTCCACCCTTCAACCAATAAACACACGTACGATTCTTAATGAATAACTATTTTATTATACAAAAAATTTATACCTTCATTTTTACGCAAATTATCTTTTAGCGCATTTCGTTCTCTTTTCAAAATCGTTGTTTATGTAATAGTAACTAGAGGGTTTGTTATAGGCCACCCACCCACCCTACATATACATAGGAACATGACCTAAAATAATGATTTTAAATGCCTCGTAACAATCAAAGGTAATACTGTTATAATTCCTTGAAAACAAAACAGTGTCAATGGTAGATGTGTTCTTGTAAATGGAGGGTGAGTGGGTGGCCTCTATCCCACCCCCAAACCAATAAATATACGCACAATTTGTACTGAGAAAATATTTATACAAAATATTACATTGTAATTATTTTACAAGTATGCAGTACTTTGTTTTTTTTAAAAATCGTAGTTTAGTTAATAATATTTGGAGGATGAGTTAGAGACCACCCACGCACCCTACATATACATAAAATGCATAAACTAAAACACAGATTTGAAACGCCTTAACATCAATGCTGTTATTAAAATAATTTCTGGAAAATAAAACAGTGCCAATGTCTTATATGTTCACGTATATGTAGGGCGGGTGGGTGTCTTCTATCCCACCCTCCAAACAATAAACATACGTACGATTCTTAATGAAAAACTTTTTTATTATACAAAAATGTATACTTTATTTTTTACGCAAATTATCTTCTAGCGCATTTCGTTTTCTTTTTAAAATCGTCGTTTATGTGATAGCAACTGGAGGGTGGATTATAGGCCACCCACCCACCCTACATATACACGAACACATTTATCATTGACGCTGTTTTGTTTTCCAGAAATTACAACAGTATTACCTTTGAATGTTAAGAGGGTTTTAAAATCATTATTTTAGATTATGTTTCTATGTATATGTAGGGTGGGTGGGTGGCCTATAACCCACCCTCTAGTTACTATGACATAAACGACGATTTTAAAAAGAAAATGCAATGCACTAAAAGACAATTCACTTAAAAAATAAAGTATACATTTTTTGTATAATAGAAAAGTTATTCATTAAGAATCGTAAGTATGTTTATTGGTTGGAGGGTAAGGCTGTTATTGATATAATTTCTGAAAAACAAAACAGTGACAATGACTTATATGTTTATGTATATGTAGGGTGGGTGGGTGGCCTCAATCTCACCCTCCAACCAATAAACATACGTACGATTCTTAATGAATAATTTTTTTATTATACAAAAAATGTATACCTTATTTTTTACGCAAATTATCTTCTAGCGCATTTCGTTTTCTTTTTAAAATCGTCGTTTGAGTGATACTAACTGAAGGGTGGGTTATAGGCCACCCACCCACCCTACATATACATAGGAACATAAACTAAAATAATGATTTTAAATGCCTCTTAACAATCAAAAGTAATACTATTATAATTTCTGGAAAACAAAAGAGTGACAATAACTTATATGTTTATGTAGGGTGAGGTTGCTTAAGTCGTACCCCTTAAGAAAAGGACTGTACAAAACTAAGGACTTATCAGATACATAGAAATTAAATATGTTATTCAGACCTTTGTTAATTTTGGTATTATGTGTCATAACGAAACTAGAGAATCCGTATATGTTTTCACGTAAAAAAATAAATCTTTAAAAATTAAGTCAACTTGTTTCTTAAGTCGTACCACCTATAGCCTAAGTCGTACCACCGATAACCTAAGTCGTACCACCTATGGTCTAAGTTGTAATTAGGAGTTTAATCAAAAAAGATAATAATTAACACATATTTTTACAGATGCATTTCGTTAGTACAATCATTACATACAAATCGTTTTATTCTCTTGTTCAAACCAGCGCAAACATCGTGCACCCAAGATTTGCATTTCAAGCATTGAATCATATTTTACGTCCGATCTTTTCCACAAATAAAACAATATCAATCGTTTTTCTTCTTTTTATTTTTGGATGCCAATATTTTTTGTCCATTCTATATTCGGCGTGGACTGACGAGGTAGAGCACCTATGGAACCCTTGGCTTTGGTTTGATATTGGAATCAGAGCTAAAGTATTTAATTGCAGTTTTATTTATTGATTATTGATGTACAATGGAGTAATGCGTAAATAGTCTTGCATAACAACTGTAGAAGCATAAAAATCGTCATCAAATTTATGCTTATTGCATAAATACCGGTAGATTTGAAACCATTCAAAGCAATACGAACTGATTTTGAATATACAATTTCAAATAGTTCTGACACGGAAGTTTGTTTAATTGTGTTACCAGAATTTGCTTTTTTACCAAGAAAAAGAAGCTTCGTTGGGTTTTAAAGATTTATTAAAAGATCTATCAAAGGTTGAAGACGGTGGGTTGTATAAGCAGGAAATGAAAACAATATAATGCCATGCTTGCAAGCTAGTTCTATAGCTTCAAAATTTTTGGTTGGGTAGTGTGTCCATCCAAGAGAAGAAGTATTTGCTTATTGTTACTATTCTCCAACTTTGTAAACTTGATGAAATCTTCCAGCTGTTGAACAAAAAGTTCTGACGTTATCCATCCGTTTTTAGAGCATCCAAATACAGTACCCGGAGGTGCTCCTTTCTTTAAGGATTTTTTTCATCCGTATGCGTTTAAATATTAACATACGAGGTATGTATTTACCCGCAATATTTTATCACTTGTAGGTGCACCAACTTGATGTTTGCCTTTCTGAGCAATTATTTTGGTTTGAGAACAGTGGATAATCCTCTTTCGTCAACGTTATATGGTTAGAAGTCAACTTGTGTTCATCTAATATGGATTCATATTTATCAAAGAATCCATAAACACTTTTTTTATTAAAAAAGGTTAAATGAAAATAATTTTTAAGTTTTTATACCACTATTTATTTTATTGAAAGCCCTGGCCCTGGTCATATTGCCTCTGGAGTACGTTAAGGTAAACAAGGTTTATTCTTCATAAATTTATAGTACCACTTCTTCCCTGCATTTCTTTTTTCTTTATTGAAACTGTGTTGTTTAAATTTTTTCGCCAACTGATAAGCAATACTTCTTAGATCAGTTGCAGTAATCCCAAAAGAGCTTGATTCTAAATTGCGAATGTGTGCAAACAACTCCTTCTGCATATTTTCAGTTGTATTCTTAGGCCTCCCAAATTTGACATTCTTATTTAATCCTTTAAAACGACGACATAACTTTGGTTTAGGGATGTCATATTGTCGATGAGCTTAATTGAATCCGAAAACTCCTTCCGATAATTTGTTTAACGCCTCGTTCATATTTTCTAGTTTCTATCCATTATAAATTCGCTTTGACTGTGTTGACATGATTATGGCTTAAAATATAAAGAATGTAGAAAACATCACATTAAATTAGGAAAAACAAATAATCATTTCTTAAGTCGTACCAGTTCGATTTAGGAATCTCATACGGGTACGACTTAGGACACAACACATTAAAATTTAAAACTAAATATAACTTAATATGGAATATAATTAACACAATTTAATTCCGACAAAACGATTATGTAAATTTTACTGAACCTATATTTATGAAGAAAAATAATTTTATCAATAATTTACTTGCAATATTTACTACCAAATATATGCATAAAATTATAAGGAAATTGAAATAAATTTACTTGCTGTCAAATTTTACAAAGTGGTTTGTTTACATCAAATAATAATACGTCCCACGACGTGGTTTACTCAGATGTATACTTGGTTACCCACGAGTGTGCTGTTGTAGCTGTAGTGTGTACTAAATGCATATGGTACGACTTAAGCAACCTTACCTTATATGTAGGGTGGGTGGGTGGCCTCTATTCCACCCACCAACCAATAAACATACGTACGATTCTTAATGAATAACTTTTTTATTATACAAAAAACGTATACCTTATTTTTTACGCGAATTATCTTCAAGCGTATTTCGTTTTCTTTTCAAAATCGTTGTTTATGTAATAGTAACTAGAGGGTGGGTTATAGGCCACCCACCCACCCTACATATACATAGGAACATAAGCTAAAATAATAATTTTAATTGCCTCTTAACACTCAAAGGTAATACTGTTATAATTTCTGGAAAACATAACAGTGACAATGACTTATATTTTTATGTATATGTAGGGTGGGTGGGTGGCCTCTATCCCACCCTCCAACCAATACATATACATAGAATCATAAGCTAAAATAAGGATTCTTAAATACCTTTTAACAATCAAAGGTAATATTGTTATAATTTTTGGAAAAAAAACAGTGTCAATGATAAATGTGTTCGTGTATATGTAGGGTGGGTGGGTGACCTCTAACCCACCATCCAACCAATAAACACACGCACAAATCTTGCAGAGAAACAATTCCTTTTTATAAGACATTGTATCTTATTTATTTCCCAAGTATTCTTGTATGATAATGATAAATGTGTTCTTGTATATGTGGGGTGGGTGGTACACCGTCCTGTCAAAATACTAACAATTCTTACTGAAAAAATAATTATAAAAAATATTGCATCTTAATTATGTTGCAAATATTCTGTAGTCAAATTTTGTTTTCCTTGAAAAATCATAGTTTAATTAACACTTAACCCACCCTTCAACCAATAAACATACGCACTGAAAATCATTCCTTTATAAAAAAAAAATTGTATATTATTTATTTCACAAATAGTTTTGTACCATACTTTGTTTTCCTCGAAAAATCGTCGTTTAGATGTTTATATTTGGAAGGAGGATTAGAGACCACCCACCCACCCTACATATACATAAGAACATAAGCTAAAATAATGTTTTTTAATGTCTTAATAATTAAAACTAACACTGCTATAATTTTTGAAAAACGAAACAGTGACAATGACAACTATGTTCATGTATATGTAGGGTGGGTGGGCGGCCTCTAACCCACCCTCCACCAATAAACACACGCACAATTCTTACAGAGAAACTATTCCTTTATGCAAAACATTGTAGCTTATTTATTTCACAAATATTCTTGTATCCTACTTTGTTTTTCTTGAAAACTCCTCGTTTAGTTGATGATAATTGGAAGGAGGATATGTGGCCACCCACCCACCCTACATATACATAAAAATATAAGCTAAAATAAAGATTTTTAATGTCTTAACAATTAAAAGTAACACTGCTATAATTTTTGGAAAACCAAAGAGTGACAAGGACAAATATGTTCAGGCATATATGTAGGGTGGGTGGGTGGCCTCTAACCCACCCTCCAACCAATAAACACACGCACAATTCTTACATAGAAACCATTCCTTTATACAAAACTTTGTATCTGATTTATTTCACTAATATTCTTGTATCCTACTTCCTCGTTAAGTTGATGATAATTGGAATGTGGGTTAAAAGACACCCACCCACACTGCATATACATAGCAACATAAGCTAAAATAATGTTTTCAAATGCCACTTAATAATCAACAGTAACACTGCTATAATTTATGGAATACTAAACCGCGACAATAAAACGATGTATAATTTGAAGAGTAATTTATTTTTAAACATATTTCTTGAATGATTTTCTCATTTATCTCTTGGTGAAACATTGTGGAATAATAAATTGTTCTGATTTAATTACCTATCAATATTAAAACAATTTTAGTATGCACTAAATAGTAAATATGGATTTTTCAACACATCAATCAATTTTTAGTATGCTTACCTTTATCTATGCCTGTACTTGTTAATTGTTTCACTAACACCCTTCTTACCTGAAACAAAGAAGAAGAATATTAAAACTAGACAATAAACAATCACACGGAATTAATGGTTCAGACTTGAAAGGCTTTCGAACGTTAAAAGTGCGTGTGGCTATTTGATTTTTTATGTTGAGCGTAAACAAGACCCTAACATTTCATGAGCTCGTGTAATTTATGGCCACCCGAACCTCTTATATCTGGAGGGTGTTTTATTTTCCGGAAATAAAATAAATTTCCGCCTTTTTGAGCGATCCGAGATAATTTGAATTTAATGTGCCGGCGCCGGTGCCTAATTTTTTAATGATATGATCAAAATTTCAAAAAGATGGCCGATGGCCCAAACCAAAGGATTAACCTAACCTGTATTTATAATCTGTTTATCTGTTTTTAATTTGGTTAATTGAGTTACTTGAAGTGTCTAAGTGTTTTAATCATCTGTTTATCTGTGTTTTATAATTGTATTTAATGTCTGAGTAAAAACGTTATTTCTAATATTTAAGCAGAGCAATTTTTTAGATTATATCAAGCATTAATTTCACGCTATAAATAATAAATTATTTATAAACTTCCAATAAGATAATGAAAACATAAGCAGTAGAAAAATAAATAGACATAAACATATCATCTTATCAATAATATTGAAAAAAAATCTGAAGCTGCTATGTAGCTAAAATAAAGTTTTTCTATACACTGTGCAGTTAAAGATGAACATGATTAAACCAATAATAGTAATAATCTGTTCAAATATTTTGGTAAAATTGGATAAGATATTGATGGGCCTATGGTTTTAAAGTAGGAAAAATCTTCCTTCTTAAAAACTGGAGTAATAGCAGCACATTTCCACAAGTCAGGAAAAGTCATTGTACGAATTGCCAGGTTGAAAATTGTTGTTAACATCATGGCTAATAAATATTTGCAATCTTATAAAGCTCAGATTTCAAGATGAGGGCAAAAACATGTGACTATTAAGAAGATTCGATTTCGAGGTGTGGTAAGGTAATCGTTGAGCATCGTCGCGTTTTAAGATTATCTGTGTGTTTTATTACCTCACTTACCGCTCAGATGTACTATTTGTAAAATGGTCTAGTGTCTAACTAAAATCATCAGCACGGAATGAGAATGTTTGATCTTTAAATGATATTCGGCCCAAATTAAATGCAATCATTTTGAACCTTAGAGATAATAATAAGACAACATCGTTTTAATATTGAAAATACTTTCAAAGAGAGATAGCGTTAGGGCAGAAGAAAGAGAAAGAGAAAGAGAGAGAAAAAGATAGAGATGTGGAGATATATAGAGACAGAAAGAAAGAGTTGAGTAGGAATCACTATACTATTATTTTTATTTTCAATAATTAATTAATCTAAAGTAAGAGACTCTAAATTAAACATGAAAATCATTTTTGTTTGTAGGATTTTAAATATGAGCTTGATTAGCTCTATGAATAGAAGAAAATACATTTCAGAAACATTTGAATTAAAACACTTGTTATTTTCCATATTAACATATTCAGTTTCCTGAAACGTGTTTCGGTTAATTACAACCATTCTCAAAGGATGATACAGTGAATACATAGAATACATTTCACACTGACCTAAGTTTCTCTTATATTGGTTTAATTAATTACAGAGATTATAAAAAATAGAGCTGAAAAAATTTTACAAAATTTATTTATTATTTTATTATGTTGCAGATTTAAAAACGTATGTAATTAATTAACCGCTTTAGGTTGTAATATTACGAACAGTAAACCATCTGCCACAACAACAACAACAACAAAAACATTATCAGCCCCTATAAATACATGCAATTTATTTTCAGCCCCCTTTCTCATTTTATTATTTCCCCTTGTTTTTTCCTCCCTCTCACCCTCTCTCGTGCACACACTCCATCCCCGTTCCGCGGAAATATATTCCGTCGCGTTTTTCGCCGGTTTTATTCGCGTCAAAAGTGGATTTTCCACCAGGAGGTACACTAACTCGCCTTGATAGAAACCCAACTTCCGACCATAGAATAAATACATACAGATGCCGCGATGCCACAGGGGGGGGTGGAATCTGACTGGGGCGCAGTTACCGTCGCCGATTTATAACATAACTACATATGCTCGTACACGGGCCGCTGGAATCTATCTGGGATTCTATAAAATGAGCGAATAACTCGCGTTTTATGCGGTCGCTATATTTTATGCGTGATTTCAGATACGCCTCGAAGTGTATGTGGATGGAGTTAAGTTGAAAAATATTTATAAGATCGGATCTATTACATAACTTCAATAAGAAAAATGTATATATGATATCCTAATGTCTTCGTAATTACTATTAAAATAAATAATACAATTTGAAAAAATAGTGAAGGAGACACGATTACTTAAAGTGGTAAAACAAAGAAATAATGTCTCCTTCACTATTTTTTCAAATTGTATTATTTATGATGAAACGAAAATAAAATTCCTTACTTCACTTATAATTGAAGTAAGGAATTTTATTTTCGTTTCATCATAATATATAACTTCACATTACTCAACCCTAAATTTAGTTGTATTATTTATTTTTGACACAATTTCTTTGTTTTACCACGTTTACTAATCATGTCTCCTTCTTCATTATATTTAAGATGTACCACAAAGTAAACGTTTGAAAAAATTATTAGCGTTTTATGTAGAGAAAACATGTATGACATCTCTTGTCTAAAGACTGCACTGGATAATCCTACATTTAGGCCATAGATGTCACCTTAATGGTTTCTTTTTATTCACTGAAGCCTAGGGATTTAGATTTAGATTTCTTTACCTTAACTGCACTAAGCTAATAAGATCCACAGTTGTTGACAGAAAAATAATAATTCAGTTTTGTGTTTTATTTCACTATAATTTTTTACACGTACTTAAACAATTTATTCATTTGCAGTAGATTTAATAATAGTAATCATTTCCATACATTGCAATTAATCGAGTTTTTACATTTTCTTTCATTTTTAAATTTTTTAAATCCTAATTAAATCCTTTTCGCGCGGTGAATCCCCGCGGTGGGAAAAAAGCGACGGTCGGGAACATTATGAGGACAGTTGACGTTTAAATTAAATTCGGCGAATTAAGTGTGTGCTCCTGGAAAAATTCCATGCCCCTGGACGTGGCAGCTGAAGTCGGTGCTCGGCTATTTTTTTTATTTTTGAAAATACATTTTTATTTTCTGGAAAAGCCGCGTTCACGGTTTTCTTGCTCGGGCTGCGAAACTAGCTCGCCACTTTAAAATGAAATAAGTCCTCTTTTATAAAGAGAAAATATTATCATGACCGCTAACAATAAGCGACAAGGAGGCGGCGGTGTACAGTAAAATATTTACGACTACGTTAGTCCCGGCGATAAATTAAAGCGAATTTTTACAACGGCCGAGATTTATTCGTCCATTATGCACTACTAGGGGATAATGGTGATAATAAGCTTCGCGTTTCTTGTTTCATGAATATAACTATACTATTATTTAAAAAAAAAAAGTTTTCCTGTGCTAAATCATGCGAGAAAAAAAATCAAAAATTAGATGAAATTGACTAATTTGCTTATATTCTAATCACTTTGGTAAATTTTCGTAAATGAAATACGATAATTCAGTTATTCAGTTAATTTGTTTATATTAATGCCCTTGTTCCATGAATAATATTATTTACTATTATTAAAAATTGTTTTCCTATGCTAAATCATGTGAGAAAAAATCAAAAATTAGACGAAATTAACTAGGTTTCTCTAGATTAATGCCCTTGCTGTATTACATGCTTTTATTTTAAGTTTTCTGGCATAAATGTCGAATTTGATAATTCATTTTGAAAATCGATTATCAAATTTGAAATATATAGGAGATAAATAAAAATAAAGACATATAATACCTAAGAAAGATTTATTCTATCAATAGTGTAGTGTAGAAAATATTAATTTCACAGAAAGTTTCTTTATTTTTAGTTGGAGAAGAAAGTGTTTCAAAAACTTTAACTGATTTAAAAATACTTTAATTTTCTCCGTAGATTAGACTCATCAAATATTATTGGAATCAAATTATTTCTCTGTTTTCAGCCATATTTACTCTATAAATGTGAATAGCCTCTTAATTGTGAATGCATCTTTAATATAATCGTGTGTCCTCCTTCATTGTAATCATATTTGTTTATAATTTGTTGCTCTCCATAGGTTTACTTTTTAGATAAGGCAGACACAAAAAAATGTTATTAATCAATGAATTTTTCTCTCAGAGCATAATTGATATTCACTGTTGTACTATTATAGCTTTCTAACCAAGGCGACTTTTGATAAGTAGAATTTCTTTTTCTTTCTTCATTTATTAAAATTTTGTTATTCACCGAAAATCAAACATAAAATATATATTTTTGGCCTAATTATCTTCCTCTGCCTTTATAGCTAGGTATTAATATCGAATTGGTGCGGCTGTTACTTGTTCAAACTCCATATCACTTAATAAAATACTGACACAGTATATTAAACCATATACTGTGTCAGTATTTTAATAAGTACTCCTAATATATGAATCATCTTTCTGTATCATTAAAATTACATCCATTGTTCATTTAAGTATTTTTTTTTTTAGATAGATCAGTCGAATTTTTTTACCTAAATATATCATATATTAATGGAGCGTACTCTTGACCTACGCCAATAAACTATACGTTAACCTACCGCCTACTTCTTCGCTCGAACTAGCGTACTCTTGACCTACCTCAATGTATAATTTATTAAGGCCGGTCAGGAGTACGAAAGGTCATTGAAATGCTTATTGTGGTAGGTCAAGAGTACGCTAGAACAAGTGATTTATCAAAAAGAATTACGATCTTTCAAAATAGTAAAACTCAACGACACGTGAAATGAAATCAATTGAAATTTAGAGAAAAAAAAAGAAAACAAGTAACAATCTTTAAAATCAATTGAATATAACAAATATAAATATAAAAACACTTTTGAAAATAAACGTTTGAAATCGTTAGCAAGTTGCAAAAACAAAAACATATGACAATTAATTAAATAAAATTCTTTGATTTTATTCTAATTGTTGAAAGTTAATTTTATAAAACCTAACAGTGCAATTAAATAAAATTTAAAACTGTGCATAGGTTTTCTAAATATTGAGTTTTCTGTGCATGGAATCTTCTAAAAATTGAATGAATTTGTTAGCGTATAATTAGGAAAGAGTTTTATTGTTGTGCATTAAATATTTTTATATAAAATGAATTTTAAGCGAATAGAATCTTCTTAAAATTTAATTGTTGATGTGGTGTGATAACAACAAAGTGAATTTCATTTATCGTCCTAATTTTGGCTAATCGCTTCAAGCATCAACTATTTTAAAACTTGAATAGTTGAAATTTTTTGGGTGTATAATTATCAAAAAATGATTTTCTGTGCATGGAGATTTCTGAATTTGAATGAATTTAGTTATATGTGCATAGAATATTTTATAAACTGTATTGTTCGGGCATAGAATTTTATTCGTATATTTATAGAAAAATTACGTTTTTTTTTTTTGATTTTATAAAAATTAAGTTTGAGTTTTTTAGGTGTTCTCTATAGGGATCTTGGAAACTATAAGAGATATAAAAACGGTTAAACGGTAAAAGAAGTGTAGTTTTTAAGAGACGAATAAAATTGCACTTCAAGGTTTTCAAAAAAGTCAAAGGTAACTAGATATTTAAAAAAAGTAAAAACTGTCAATTTTTTCTAATCAGTATATCTCGTTCATTATGACAAAAAACTGTAAAAGACAATGTTGTAAATAATTTTTTTTCTGTCTACTCTAATAACCGAGATATATTGACTTTAAAAAATTAACAGTTTTTACATTTCTCAAAATATCTAGTTACCCTTGATATTTTTGAAAACCTCGAAAGTGTAATTGTATTCGTCTGTTGAAACTACAGTTTTATCTCTTATAGTTTCCGAGAACATCTAAAAAACTCACACTGTTTAAATAAAACTGTTTTACTTCTTATGCATTGAATTATCTAAATATTATTTTTTATGTGCATGGAAAATCGTTTAATAATTGAATTGTTACAGTATAATTTTTTCGCGTATAAATATCTTTTTTTAAGTTTCTGTGCATTGGAGTTTACTATACACTAGAGTTTTGTACACGAAATGTTCTAAAAACTGAATTTTCCAGGAAATTGACTTTCTAAAAAAGTTTTCTGTGCATTAAACTTCCTGAAATTATCACAGTATGAAAATCTGTGGTTAAATTATTAAAAAAGTTTTATTTTTCTGGATTGATTTGTCTAAAAAACAAGTTTTTTGTGCGTGGAATCTCCTAAACATCAAATTCTTACAGCATTAAATTTTGTCTATAAATAAATTTATCAAAAAGCTAAATTTCTTGTACATTCACTGTTTTATAAAAATGAATTTCTGTGCATAAATTTTTCTAAAAATTCTAATGTGGCAGAATGGAGTTTTGTTGGTCTACATTAATCAAAAAATTAGATTTTCTATGTATTGGGTTTTCTAAAAATTGATTAACATTATGGTGGTATTCGTTACTATATGGTATTTAAAGAGTAAATAAAAATTCAGTTTTCTTATACTTGGAATATTTTAGAATTTTATGGGGGTTAAAATATTATTATTACTATTACTTTATTTTACGGACATTACATTCATTTACATATAACTAAAATATAGACCAAGAGAAATAAATAAATAAACAAATAAGTCTACAAGTAAAATTAAATTCATGGATAATTCATTATTTTTTTTATTTTCTGTGCATTGGATTTTTAAAAAAAAAATCTAATAGTATTTATGCGTGGATTTACTATGCATGGAATCTTTTCAAAATTGATTTATTTCAGCGTTATATTTCACATTTCTTTTAAAAATAAATTTTCTAGACGGAAAATTATCTTTATTGAATTTTCAGTGAATGAAATATTCTTATTATTTACTTTTCTTCCGCACTAAATATTTCAATGATCAAATTTTAAGTGCATCGAATTTTCCAAAAATATATTATAATTTTCTGTGAAGAATTTTTAGAAACTAGAAGAAAAAATTGGATTTTCTATGCTTTACATTTTCTAAATATTGAGTTTTCTGTGCATAGAATCGTCTAAAAACTGAAATGTTACATCTTAGAATTTTGTTAGCTTATAGTTATAAAAGCTGAATGTTCTATGCGTATGTTTAAAATTAATACTTCCGCTGCTTCATTCTTGATGAAGCATACAGGTATATATCAAAACAAGTCTTTAATTTACACATCCACCCCTATACAAATGATTTTCTAAATATTGAGATTTCTGTGCATGGTATCTTTAATAAAATTTAAAAAATAATAATATTTGGAATTTCTATGCATTACATTTTTTAAATATTAAGTTTTTTATGCAAGGAATCTTCTAAAAATTGAAAGGCATGGATTTTTTGGCAAAGAATTATCAAAATAAATTGGATTTTTTATGCATCGAGTTCTTTACCTATTGACTTTTCTGTGCATGGAATCTTCGAAGTTTTTTGTGCGGAAATCTTTTAGAATTTAAAGGTTACACTATGAAATTTTGTTGGTAGAGAATTATCAAAATAAATTAGATTTTTTATGCATTGAGTTCTTCAACTATTGACTTTTCTGTGCATGGAATCTTCGAAAAATTTAAATCGTCAGCATGAAATTTTTAGGATTTTTATGCATTATATTTTGTGTTAAGTTTTTTGTGCATGAAATCTTCTAAAATTTAAAGGTTACAGTATGAAATTTTTTGGTAGAGAATTATCAAAATAAATTAGATTTTTTATGCATTGAGTTCTTCAACTATTGACTTTTCTGTGCATGGAATCTTCGAAGTTTTTTGTGCGGAAATCTTTTAGAATTTAAAGGTTACACTATGAAATTTTGTTGGTAGAGAATTATCAAAATAAATTAGATTTTTTATGCATTGAGTTCTTCAACTATTGACTTTTCTGTGCATGGAATCTTCGAAAAATTTAAATCGTCAGCATGAAATTTTTAGGATTTTTATGCATTATATTTTGTGTTAAGTTTTTTGTGCATGAAATCTTCTAAAATTTAAAGGTTACACTATGAATTTTTTTTGGTAGAGAATTATCAAAATAAATTAGATTTTTTATGCATTGAGTTCTTCAACTATTGACTTTTCTGTGCATGGAATCTTGGTACAGCACGAAAATTTGGGTTGGCGTAGAATGTCAAAAGTTGGATTGCATTTTCTATGCATTAAATGTTCTAAATATTAAATTTTCTGTGCATGGAAAGGTTACAGCATGGAATTTCATTCGATTAGAATAATCAAAAAATAGATTTTCTATACATTGGTTTTTGTAACTTTTGAGTTTTCTGTAGATGGAATCTTCTAAAAATTAAAAAAAGTTTACAGCATTTAATTTGATTTATTGATTGATTGATTGTCTTTATTGTCACTTAAGCCACAAACGAAATACAATACAATTTCTGTGGATGTGCGCGTCAATGTAATAATTACAATACATAATAAAATAAAAAGACATAAAATTTAAATTAAATTTAGAGTATATTTTTGGCATATTACTATTAGTATATTTTTGGCATATTACTATAAATACGTTAGATTTCCTTATTCAGTGCCATACATTTTTAAAACTTATTTTTATCGGCATATAATTATCAATAAGTTGAATATTTTTTGTAATTAATTACCGAAATAGTTTTTGTGCCTGAAATTTACTAAAATTTTTCTGTTCATAGAATTTTCTGAAAATTGAAATGTTACAGCATGAAAATTCTGTGTACAAATATTTATGAAATATTTGGACTTTTTGAAGAATTAGTTTTCTATTGTAAAACATTGATTTGTTGTGGCAATAAATTTTCTTTTATATTTTGTGCATGCAACTTTAAAAATTTGGATTATTAAAGCATGTTATTAAAGGCTTGTATTTACAATTTTTTTCTATCTATGGTCGTTTAAGAAAAAGTAATTTCTTATCTAAAGAATTTGCAAATTTCGATTTTCCAGCCTGAAATTATCTTTAAATATAATTTCTAAACGTTAAATTTCTAGTTGATGAAATATTCTTAGTATTTAATTTTCTTTCGTATGAAATATTTCTAAAATAAGGATCGAATTTTGTGTGTACTGAATTTTCTAAAAATCCCATTCTTTTATAAAGAATTTTTTTAAATTAAAACTGAATTAATTTTTTTTTATTTTTGATTCCAAAAAAAGATTTTTTGCGTAACAAATTTTCTATGAAAATAAATTTTTATATTTACAATTTAAATTCTAGAAATTGAGTTATTAAAAATTGAATGGAAGAAGAAATTAGATATTTAAAAAGTTTAATTTGCCTATCCATTGAATAATGAGTTTTCTTTGCATTAAATATTCTAAAAATTTAGTTTTCTAATAATTAGAAAACAAGAAAACATTTCGTACAACGTGAAGTACTTTAATACATTTTTATTATTTAGTTTTCTGAGCATAAAATTTTCTAAAAATTGAAACAGCGTGAAATTTTATTGAAGTATTATTATAAAATCGTTAAATCTTTTGTGAAATAAATTTTCTGGAAACTAAGTTTTTGGAATAGAAAACCTTTAAAGAGTTTATTAGTTTTCTATGCACAGAATCTTCTAAAAAATTGAATTTCTAGCATAGAATCTTCAAAAATTGAATTATACGTCAACAAAGTTATATGCTTTAAAATTTTGTTAGCATATAAAATAATTTTAAAAAATGTGTGAAATTATAAAGAAAAAAGTTTTTTTACGAATTGGGTTTTCTAAAAATTAAGTTTTTTGTCCAATAAATTTTCTAAAAATTGAGTTTACGATGCATGGAATCTTCCAAATGTTCAATTTTCTGTTCATGAAATCTACTAAAATTTGAATGGTTACAACATGAAATATTGTTGACGTAAAATTATCAAAAAAAATATTTTCTATGCACTGTATTTTCTAACTCAGAAGGTTTCTGTGGATATAATCTACAAAAATATTAGTTTATGATGGATTTTTTTAAAAATCGAATTTTCTGTGCGTGCAATCTTTTAAAAATAGTATTGTTACAGTGTTGTATTTGGTTGGCGTAGAATTATTCAAAAGTTGGAATTTTCATGCATTGGATTTTCCAACTATTGATTTTTCTGAACATAAAACCTTCTAAATAATAAAAGAGTGGACTTCATAATTGGAGTGGAGGAATATGCACTTTTGCTTGCCAACAAAATTATTTACATTTCATATTATTTATGCTTTATTTTTATTCAAGTTGAAAATTACAATAAATAAATAGTTATTGTATCTAAAAAAATTGTTTTGATAAATAAAGCGAAGCAGGACTCTAATATGTAATCTTTGGATTTTGGGTCTATCTCTCTACCAACTGAGCCCTTTAGGTATAGTAGTGATAGAGCGATAGAATTTTCGTATGTACAACACATATTTGTATGCCTTAGTTGATATTGTAGAGAAAAAAGTGGTTTATTTTTTTATGTTTAAGTATGTGAAGGTTAAATATCACTTAATTAATTTTTTAATTTTTAATTAAGTGATATTTAACCTTCACATATTCAAGTAACTACATTAAGTATTTTTGAATTATAGATATTTTTATTTGCGACATAGTAAACTACAAATGGAATCAAATATGTGCACAATGAGATAAAGTTAAGTACAATACATTATTTTATACTCAAAATATAATTTTATTTAATAAAATAAAATTCATACAAATTAATAATATATCTAACAAAATTTAACTCATTGAGGATGGAGGCTTATACTTAGTTGTACATATTTAATCACAAATTAAACACAATTTTCACTTTTGTTTTCTATAATAGGTATTGAAAATTGTGTTTAATTTGTTTCTAACAAAATTTGTTTAATAACTTGCTGACGTGTCGCTTTTATCTTTACTAATATAATCATATTAAACCATTTTTAGTGTGCGCCGTATAAATTTTACGTCCGTCTGTTATTACATAATATGAATACTTAACGTTGGGAATATTACAGTCGGGATAATAATAAAAAAAGTATATGTAGCCGTTGAAATTCTGGTCTAGATCTGAATGTGCATTTATGTCCGCGCGTAAACCCTCCCCGTAGGTATGAAAGTGAATTTATGCCGTAGTTATTTATTAATTTTAGTATCGGTGTGCGGTTATTACGTCGTGAATTATAATTTTACAGTCGGGCCGTAAATAACGTCGGCGTTCCGGTGAAATAATATAAATGTCGCCGCTTTATTCGTATTATTCCGATATGTTAATCTGGACGCGAGTGGAACGAATGCAGTAGTGGATGCTGCTGGAATTTTCAACGGTTGTAAAATTAATTTGTTTATAAACGTATTTGTATATGGAGAATTTTTAAAAATGTTATGATATCTACTGATATTTATGAAAGTATCAACCATGAATAAATGGATTCATCCCTGGAATTTTAGATTACAGGATAGAATTTTGTTAGCTTTGAGTTTTCAAGAAGTTGGGTTTTCTAAGCATTGAATTTTCTGTGTATTGAATCTTCTAAAATTGAGCTTTGTCTACATAGAATCTTCTATAAATTAAAATCTTACAGTTTATAACTTTTGTTTGCATTATCAAAAGAATGATTTTCTACACATTGAATTTTCTAACTATTGAGTTTGCTGCACATAGAATCATCTTCTTTTAAAAATTGAAAAAATATTTTCTACGCAATGGGTTTTCTAATCATTGAGTTTTCTATACATAGAATCTTCTATTAATAACAATAAGACAAATCAAGCTTCTTCATTCTATCATTCTCAAATAGAACAGAGTTTTGCTATTGCTAATTGCTATTCTTTTGATAAAGGCTTTGCTTGAAAGACTCCCAAAGACAATTTCTCTAAAAATTGGTCACATTCTTTCTTCTCTTCTTGAAAGGATGAATCAAGAAAATTTATGGATTAGATTAATTGTTATAAACCATTCAAATTGCAGCTTATCCTTTTGCCAAAATTTGTTTCCCAAGGATCAAGTCCAATAAGTGACAGTAGATTAAGAAGTCGTAACAAACTACAGTCCTTCTGAAGGAAGGATTTCAAGATTTCAAGATTTGCAGCTGACCTATGAATGATTGGCAATGTCATTGAAGAGGTTTTTACCTGAACCACCATCGGACTCCTAATGTAGTGAATATTGGTCAATCTTTACAAGTTTATGAAGTTTTTAAAAGAAGTATTGCTTTTTGAAGAGTCCTTTGTACATGAGGGGATTATTATATACGTAAATATTAGATTTTTGGCAACATGCCTAATGTCTGAACGAATTTGTCTAAAAATATCAAACCAACGGATCCATCAACTAGTGTTAAGTTAGAGGTTGTGAAGTGTTTACAATTTTTGTTATGTCAATGGCCACGGCGCGTGCAGCACACTCATATTTCCGCAATTAGCTTTCCCGTGTACTCGAATTTTTCCAGGCAAATTAGCCCGAACGCGATAATTAGTTTTCACGTCGACGCGGTCATGTACGTACGTCAGCATTTGATAAATGACGCGTGTTATTCAATTGATTATCTGTATTAATATATCGACAGTTATTCGCCGGGGGTGGTCGCGTTGTCACATGACTGCGCGGCACAGTCACATTCTACGTCTCCGCACCGCGACAAGCGCACCTACAACAGCTCTACATCTGTTTGCCATGCATACATTTTGCCGGAACGGGCAAAATGTTTACGTCCGCACATTTACATGGATAACGTATACGTAATTGCGTTCCATACATCATTGGACCAGTCGATCGAGCCGTGCATTCATATAATTAATAATGAATACATTAAAGCATTATTAATATGGCCCGCACCATGGTTTTATAATTGCTTTGATGTAGTGGAGTGGGCGGCGCCGCTGGGAATTCGGAATCAAAAGCCCCCGGTGTGATGCGATGTCCTCCATAACATCGACAAGCAAAATGCATTACAAGTTCCACTGCACCATGTCTATATTTCCCTACTATCAACAATTAGCACTTATGTAATTAGTTTGGACACAAACGCCATTCTCTGGTTTCTAAAATCATCATAAATTTTAGAAATAACTATACTTTTTATTATAATTTAAAACCAATAATATACAAATATAACTTTCAACTATATTTTCTGGTAATATTAGCCTTATGAAATATATGCAACCCAATTTACCATGCTGTAAGTTTACTCGTGTACATCTAACGTCCTGTGAAGAACATTTTTACACACAATTAAAAAAATATCATCATTATATCCCTTTTAAAGTACTGACAACTTATTCTAATGTCGCACCGTGCATAAAGCACAACAATAACTTGAACTTGAGCGTACGGCTCGTAAAACATTTACATGCATAACGTCCATAAATCCGCCACCTTAGTGTCGTATTAAAACGAAAATAAAATTGTGCACACAGAGAGACACGCGAAAAAAAAAATAAACGAACAATCCGAACCGGCAATAACTCACTTTTGCAATAAACGGCGTATTAGGTGCGCTTTTGTTTATGCCGGCAACTTTTGACAATATTGCATTTTAATGTCGGATTCGACACGACCGCGCCGCAGAACGACGTTTATACATTCAGAATCGTAATTATAAGCCCGCGAAACATTTATTGCCAATTAAAGTGTGCGCAGTGGATGCAAATTGAGACTTTAACCTTTTCATTATTAATGTTTTTTTAAATTATTATTTCGTATTAGGGTTAATTATACTTTACGGTATAATACGCTATACAGTCGTTACAATTTATAATAACCCTTAACTTTTAAGAAAAGAATTTTCATAAAGAGAACGATTGCGACCGTTACTACGTGGTAATCCATACTTACAATGAATTGAAAAATTCACTATGTTTTAACCACAAATAACAATTATTTGTGGTTAAAACATAGTGAATTTTTCAATTCAGTGTAAAAGAATTTTCTATATGTATTAATAAACGTTTATAATCATCAGTTTTATTTATCATCTGTTTAAAATTAATCTCTATAAATTTTTTGTCAATATTTTAATATGTTTTTCTCTGTACATCTATAGATTCCCACGATTAATGCCAATGTTGGGTCGGTTAATAGATCCCAAGATCTATTAACCGACGACTTCTTCCGATATGACCGCATGAATTTATTAAATTCTTACGGCCTCAATCGAGGTGATGAAAAATGGTAAATTGCTAAATAAACCAGTACAGGTGCAGGAGTGAGTAATTGCTGATTTCCTATAGCAATTACAATACTCGCATCTACGTACACTAGTAAATACATACGAAACTTCCCACGTTTAGGTGGTGTAATAAAAAGGAAGCCGTGAATTAGATTGATCGATTCTAATTGTGATCTTTGCATAGATCATAAAATAGGATTGATGAATTAAATAAATAGTTGGGAACAGTTCAGTAAATTGATTTATCAATAACTTTGATTAGTTTTAAATTATCTACAAAATACTGCTTGCGCAGTGATGTATGCCTGTATATAAAATGTACTGCGCGAGCAGTATTTTCTAGATGATTTACATCAACAAAATACCTGTAGAGTAGATATTAATCACTGCGCAAGCAGTATTTTGTGAATTATTTATCATCAATACGATTATAAAATTAATATTAAAAAACTTATTCTATTAGGAGGATTGTATTGGCAGTATAGAATTATGTGGATGTCCGATTTGGAAAAAAAGACAGGCAAGTTTGATGTTCAGAGGTATTAAATTAAGAAAGATAAGCTTTAAAATATACACGTAACAATCATCGATATTTGTAGAAGAAACTTTAGTGTTTATAAAAGGGGGTTGTTAAAACTTAAGTTACCCAAATACTTGCTGATTTGAAAACTAGAGGTGAAACCAAAGTTTTAAATTCGTTAGAAGATAAAATAAGTTAACTAATTATAATTATTTAAATAATGAAAATCAACAAAATACTGCTTGCGCAGTCGTGGATGTTTGTGGATAAGAATATATATTAATTTAATTTATCTACAAAATACCTGCGTATAAGAAGTACTGCGCGAGCAGTATTTTCTAGATGTCTTACATCAATAAGATACTTGTAGGGAAGACATTAATCACTGCGCGAGCAGTATTTTGCGGATGGTTTATCATCAATACGGTTGTAAAAAAAATAATATTCATATACTTATTCCATTAGGAGTATTGTATAGGCAGTATGGAATTATGTGGATGCATAACTCGGAAACGAAAAGTTTTAAATTATTGAGAAGATAACATAAGTTAACCAATAATTATTATTTAAATCATGCAAATCAACAAAATACTGCTTGCGCAGTCGTAGATGTTTGTGGATAAGAATATATCTTGACTTAAATTATCTACAAAATACTGCTTGCTCAGTGATATATGCTTGTATATAAGAAGTACTACGCGAGCAGTATTTTCTAGATCTTTTACATCAATAAGATACTTGCAGAATTGACATTAATCACTGCGCAAGCAGTATTTTGTGGATTATTTATCATTAATATGATTATAAAAATAATAGTCATAAATTTATTCCATTAGGAGAACTGTATAGGCAGTATGGAATTATGTGGATGTCCGATTAAAAAAAAGATAGGAAAGTTTGATGCAAGGATATTAAACTAAGAAAGATAAGCTTTCAAAGATACATATAACCATCATCGACATCTGCAGAAGAAACTGAAGTGTTAATAAAAGAGGATTGTTAGAACTTAAGTTAGCTAGAGGAAGACTAGAGGTGAAACTAAAGATTTAAATTATTGAGAAGATAACATAAGTTAACCAATAATAATTATTTAAATTATGTAAATCAACAAAATACTGCTTGCGCAGTCGTGGATGTTTGTGGATGAGAATATATATATTGACTTAAATTATCTATAAAATACCGCTTGCGCAGTAATGTATACCTATATAAAAGAAGTACTGCGCGAGCAGTATTTTCTAGATGATTCTCATCAATAAGATTAGAAATTAATCAATGCGGAAGCAGTATTTTGGGGATAGTTTATCATCAATACGATTGTAAAAATAATATTCATATACTTATTCCGTTAAGAGGATTTTATAGGCAGGATAGAATTATATGGATGCCCAATTTGAAAAGAAAGGCAGGAAAGTTTGATGCAAGAAGGTATGAAACTATGAATGATAAGCTTTTAAAGATACATATAACCATGATCGACATCTGTAGAAGAAACTGCCGTGGATGTTTGTGGATAAGTTTATATATTGGTATAAATTATCTACAAAAATACTGCTTGCGCAGTGATGTATGCCTGTATATAAGAAGTACTACGCGAGCAGTATTTTCTAGATAATTATCATCAATAAGATACTTGTGGTCCAGAAATTAATCACTGCGCAAGCAGTATTTTGTTATAAAAGAGGGTTGTTGGAACTTAAGTTACCTAGATACTTGCTGATTTGAACAGTAGAGGTGAAACTAAAATTTTAAAAATTCGTGAGAAGATATAATAAGTTAACCAATAATTATTATTTAAATCATGTAAATCAACAAAATACTGCTTGCGCAGTCGTGAATGATTATGGATAAGAATATATATTGACTTAAATTATCTACAAAATACTGCTTGCGCAGTGATGTATACCTGCGTATAAGAAGTACTGCGCGAGCAGTATTTTCTAAATGATTTACATTAATAAGATACTTATAGAGCAGACATTAATCACTGCGCAAGCAGTATTTTGAAAAAATAATATTCATAAACGTATTCAGTTAGAAGGATTGTATAGATAGTATGGAATTATGTGGATGTCCAATTTGGAAAAAAAAGACAGGAAAATTTGATGAAAGGAGGTATTAAAGCAAGAAAGATAAGCTTTCAAAGATACATATAAACATCATTGACATCTGTAGAACAAACTGTAGTGTTTATAAAAGAGGGCTGTTAGAACTTAAGTTAGCTAGATACTTCCTGATTTGAAAACTAGAGGTGAAACTAAAGTTTTAAATTTTTGAGAAGATAAAATAAGTTAACCAATAATAATTATTTAAATCATGCAAATCAACAAAATACTGCTTGCGCAGTCATGAATGGTTGTGAATAAGAATATATATTGGCTTAAATTATCTACAAAATACTGCTTGCGCAGTGATGCATGCCTGCGCAGAAGAAGTACTGCGCGAGCAGTATTTTCTAGATGATTTATATCAATAAAATTTTCGTGGATCAGAAATTAACCATTGCGCAAGCAGTATTTTGTGGATGGTTTATCTTCAATACGATTGTAAAAATAATATTCATAAACTTATTCGGTTAGGATGATTGTATAGGCAGAATAAAATTATGTGGATGTCCAATTTCAAAAAAAAATGTCAGGAAAGTTTGATGCAAGGAGTTATTAAACTAAGAAAGATAAGCTTTCAAAGATACATACAACCATCATCGATATCTATAGAAGAAACTGTAGTGTCTATAAAAGAGGATTGTTAGAACTTAAGTTACCTAGATACTTGCTGATTTGAAAACTAGAGGTGAAACCAAAGTTTTAAATTCTTGAGAAGATAAAATAAGTTAACCAATTATAATTATTTAAATCATGTAAGTCAACAAAATACTGCTTGCGCAGTCGTGGTTGTTTGTGGGTAAGAATATATATTGACTTAAATTATCTACAAAATACTGCTTGCGCAGTGATGTATGCTTGCGTATAAGAAGTACTGCGCGAGCAGTATTTTCTAGATGATTCATATCAATAAGATACTCGTGGATCAGAAATTAACCACTGCGCAAGCAGTATTTTGTGAATGGTTTATCATCAATACGATTGTAAAAACAATATTCATAAACTTATTCAGTTAGGAGGATTGTATACATACCATGGATTTATGTGGATGTCCAATTTGGAAAAAAGAGACAGGAGCGTTTGGTGCAAGGAGATATTAAAGTAAGAAAGATAAGCTTTCAAAGATACATATAATCAGCATTGACAACTGTAAAAGAAAGTGTAATGTTTATAAGAGAGAGTTGTTAGAACTTTAGTTACCTAAATACTTGCTGATTTGAAAAGTAGAGGTGAAACTAAACTTTTAAATTCTTGAGAAGATAATATAAGTTAACCAATTATAATTATTTAAATCATGTCAATCAACAAAATACTGCTTGCGCAGTCGTAGTTAGTTGTGGATAAGAATATATATTGACTTAAATTATCTACAAAATACCGCTTTCGCAGTAATGTACGCCTGTGTGTAGGAAGTACTGCGCGAGCAGTATTTGCTAAATGATTTTCATCAATAAGATACTTGTAGAGTAGACATTAATCACTGCGCAAGCAGTATTTTGTGAATTATTTATCATCAATACGATTATAAAAATAATATTAAAAAACTTATTCTATTAGAAGGATTGTATTGGCAGTATAGAATTATGTGGATGTCCGATTTGGTAAAAGAGACAGGAAAGTTTGATGCAAGGAGGTATTAAACTAAGAAAGATAAGCTTTCAAAAATACATATAAACATCATCGACATCTGTAGAAGAAACTGTAGTGTATATAAAAGAGGGTTGTTAGAACTTAAGTTTTCTAGATACTTGCTGATTTGAAAACTAGAGGTGAAACCAAAGTTTTAAAATCTTGAGAAGATAAAATAAGTTAACCAATAATAATTATTTAAATTATGTAAATCAACAAAATACTGCTTGCGCAGTCGTGGTTGTTTGTGGATAAGAATATATATTGACTTAAATTATCTACAAAATACTGCTTGCGCAGTGATGTATTGCTGTTTATAAGAAGTACTGCGCGAGCAGTATTTTCTAGATGAATTACATCAATAAGATACTTGTGGACTAAACATTAATCACTGCGCAAGCAGTATTTAGTGGATGGTTTATCATCAATTTACTTAAAAAGTAAAAATAAAGTTTTAAATTCTTGAGACGATAAAATAAGTTGACTAATATTAATTATTTATTAATGGATGTTTGTGAATAAGAATATATATTGATTTAAATTATCTACAAAATACTGCTTGCGCAGTGATGCATGCCTGCGCATGAAAAGTACTGTGCGAGCAGTATTTTCTAGATGATTTACATCAATCTGTTAACGATCCACGTTACAAACAGCGAACAGTGATTGAGTTCTTAATTGAAGAGAAAGAAACTGTGGGAAATATCCATAAACGTTTGTGTGTAGTGTATGGAAATTATGTATTAAACTAAGAAAGATAAGCTTTCAAAGATACATACAAAATCATCGACATCTGCTGAAGAAACTGTAGTGATTATAAAAGAGAGTTGTTGGAACTTAGATTACCTAGATACTTGCTGTTTTGAAAGCTAGAGGTGAAACCAAAGTTTTAAACTCTTGAGAAAATAAAATAAGTTAACCAATAATAATTATTTAAATCATTTAAATCAACAAAATACTGCTTGCGCAGTCGTAGATGTTTGTGAATAAGAATATATATTGACTTAAATTATCTACAAAATACTGCTTGCGCAGTGATGTATACCTATATATAAGAAGTACTGCGTGAGCAGTATTTTCTAAATGATTTACATCAATAAAATACTTATACAGTAGACATTAATCACTGCGCAAGCAGTATTTGTTGATTGTTTATCATATTAAGAAAGATGTAAAAGTTATCATGTATGGGTAGGATAGGTGGGTGTCCTCTAACCCACCCTTCAATCAGTAAGGCATAAGCGAGGGTTTTAATTAAAAATTGTAAAACGTAAATAAACATAACATTATAACAAAATCTTATAGATTTATTCAAACAAATTTTCCAAATAATTTTTGATGATGTTTTACTGATTGGAGGGTGGGATAGAGGCCACCCGCCCGCCCTACATATACATATAAATTACAATTACTGATCGTTTTACGGTTTGGAGTAAAATTAATTACAAAACTCTTTGAATAAAAAAGAAATTCAAAAGGTAAATTTTTTGATTGAGTAAATTAATAAAATTTTTATGCCTGATGGGTGGACAGACTTTAAATCTAAATTAGATAAGATTAGCTATAGAAGGTCATTTATATCTAAACTTAAATTTGGATGATGCTTTATTTTTTATTACATTCAAATTTATATTGTTTTGTAAGCAGCAAAATCATCAACAATTAGTATTTAAAGTTAATCAGTAAATCATAAGTGAGGGTTTTAATTACAAGTTGTAAAATGTAAAGAAACATAAAAATGGTGATGTGGTCAACATAGTTCTTTCCTTACATTTTTTTCGAAAACTATATATTCTGTAATATTGTAAAACTAATAATTTTTCTTTGTTTCAGGTGTGTGGCAATATTTTACAACCTACAAGATTATTATTATTTATCATTGCAACAGTGGTGGTAAGATTTTTCTATTACATTCAAAAAATACTTTACAATAAATGAAGAAATTTAAACTGAATTTAAAAATTCACTATGTTTTAACCACATAATTATTTGTGGTTAAAACATAGTGAATTTTTAAATTCAGTGTAAGTATGGATTACCACGTAGTAACGGTCGCAACCATTCTCTTTAGAAATTTAAAGTTTATTTTTTCACAATTCTCATATTAATTTAAGATTTTCTAAGGCAACACTATGGCGCCAATCATTTTTATATTTAAGAGAATTGTTGCTTTCAAATTTTCTCCAGATAAGCACAAGAAATTAACTCTTCTACAAACTAATATGTAAAGAATGTATGCATCAATAATCAATCGAAATTATAATCAATCGAAACAACAATGTGAAATTTGTCATACGTCCGACATGATCTATTAGAGTAGAACAATTGAAATATAATTTATTGAATAAACCACACTACGCATTCCTCCGCCAATAATGGTAGTCGCATAATCGAGTTATTCCAAGCGATCGAATACAATTAGCAAATTAAAATATGACTAATCAATTACGTTTAGGCTGTTCTAACGTTGATGAAATAAATCAAAGCGGTCAAACGGGCCGTGTAACAGGAGGGCGCTAATTCCAGGTCAATCGGCGCTAATCGCTCGCGACAAACACGAATCACGATTAATAACGATAAATAAGAGCGACTTTGCAAATTGCCCCCCCCCCCCCCGAACGGTGCTTGGGGATAAATCAAAAGCCGCGGCCGTATTAATAAGGATTTAATCAGATCGGGTGATAAATTCCGATCTTCGGAAAACGTCGGAATCCACTTAAACGATCGTTTAGCGAAACACATCCGAAGAATTCCACCAATAAATCATTGCAAATAATTATTATTACTATATAACGTTCGCGGCATTTAAAATTTAAATCAGGCCATAAAATTGTTATTTATACGACTTATTATTTATGCAATAGTTTTTATTTATCTACTGTTGAGTATAATAAATTTACAACTTATTAGTTCTCATATTAGCACCATGGATATTTTTAACTGCTTTGAAATCGTAACATTCCTTAATGAATATAGAGAGTATTTCATACACTATATCGTTTAAAGTTTTTCAAACGAAAATTATCATATTTAATGAAGCAGCAAAAATTGTGTAGTTTATTTTATATTCTTAAAAATTACATAGAGTTACTAATAAGCTGTGGAAAATTCTCTGTAACGGTGCGAATTAAAGTGAATTTCTTATTTATTAATAAAACAGGTAATTGTGGAGGCCTCTACTTTGTGATACATGATTATTAATAAATGATTGTAAATACTTTTACAATAAAGATAAAAAGTGTGTGATATATAAAAAGATATTTACAATCATTTATTATTAATAAAACGTTTTCTTTTATATCTTGACTTTTGGAGGCGTTCACTTCGTAGTACATTTTTAATCAATAACAGAAAAAAGTTAAACGTTTTTCTGTTATCGTTTTCTTTTAACAATATCATTAATATAGTAGATATGCTTCATAGGATAATACAGTATTATCTGCAAGCCATTTTGCTTGACTATTAAATGAAACTAGATCATTAAAATATGAACATGCAGAAATTATGTAGTTCTAATACAATTAGCTTTTAAATACATTTAATACTTCCCAAGCTACATTCTTGAGGTAACAAAAATTTGGATTAATTCACTTGTTTTTATTTGCAGTTTCCTGATATATATATCTTGAAATTTAACAATTTATTTTAAAGGAGTATAAGTATTAATCCAAAGAAACCTATTAGCTTTTAAATTTATTACCGATGAATATATGCAACCCAATTTACATAAAAGAAAATCATTCCCTCATCAGTTGTGACGTTTGATTAATGCAGCATGCACAGGATTTACTATAAATAACCCTATTGTGAATTACAAATAAACGATGGATTCATCTCAAATAACGCTGCTGTGAGAACCGAGCGAATGGGTGTAATCAACGAATTACCCGCGAGGCGGGCATCCTGATAATTAATTACCGCATTATTTAAATTTTAAGGAAGTAAAGAGGAGAAGGAATAATTGCCCGCATACATTATACCGTCTTTCTCACGTGGACTAATAAAACCGCCTCGAATCGGCAAAACAAAGCCGACGTGTGTTTGTTATTTCCGTTTCCTACTGGAAGGTAATTAACGGAAGAAAGTGAGAGCTGTTTTGTTTGATTCGTTTATTTTTCTAAGTGGAAATTGTTTTCAGTCTCAATTCATGAATTAGTTATGGATGTACTAATCTACCTTTTAAATTATTAGTAAAAGTTGAGTTACATCCGTGTAATCTAACGAGATGCAAGGGAAAATAGCACAATAATAGCCTGTGGTTATACAACAATATAAATTCCTAGTCTAGATTTAATTGCACTTTGTATGCACCGAACCAAGGTTTCAATTATTTCGTACGTCCGTCATCTGGAGTAACGTTACTCGTACACGCACCGCTTGCATTCTTCGAGGGGGGAAATCTGTGAGAACTTCCGCTGCACCACTTATATGTGTTAGTGGGCAAAACTGTATTTATGCATTTGCACTTGCGGCTGATATAAATATTAGATATTAAAATGCGTCTAGGCGAGCAGATGTCGATGGATAAAAATCCAGCACGCATATGTCAGTTTTTAATCAATGACCATAACACAAACCTTAATTGTTTATATAATACCAGACCGAGCGGTATATTTGATTGATATGGGCGCAATTAATTTCCGGTCAGGATGACGCATCACTTGTTTAACCGTACAGAAAGTAATAACTCAATATTTTATTAACAACCTATATATTTTCAACGCATTTACATGAAATTAATTTGCCTTCGCGAGGGTATCAATTCTTCAATTTGAAAAAGGTATTAACGGCGGTGCGCGAACCAGTTTTCCAATTTGTGTGTGTTATTAACATGTCGTGTAAAATATTGCGGACGCAAATACATTTTGATTACGGTTCCGGCAAACTATGCGAAACGGTATTTTAAATAGCACGTATATATTGTGTGCGGTGGAGGTAATTTTCATCAGATGATGAGTACGAAGATGTTAAGAATGTGAAAAAAAAATAATTTCAGTTGGAGACTTTAATGCGCGGGTAGACGACGAACCCTAAATGGTTTCAATTAAATTGCAATTAAAATGTATGGTAATTTGGTTTGTGTGTGTGTATTTAAAGTCTAATTTAAAAGTAATTCTTAATGTATGCATTGTATCGGTAAACTGTTATTAAATGATTTTATATGGGATGCTAGTTGATATTTGATTATGCGTTTTGATGATTTTTGCAAATTAAAACATAAACTATATAATACTCATGATATAAAAAGAGCTGAAAGACTAATGGTCAATAGCCTGTTCATAAATTAGGTACAAAATGTATATACTATTATTATTGTAAAAGAGAAAAATGTGAATAAGGAGATTTATTATTATTATTCGTGATACAAATGATGTGTTTTAATTTATAACCTATACTTCGTTGCCTTTAGAGATTTTGATACAAAGCAATTTTGCTTTTTTACGTAAATAAAATTAATACTTTAATAGATTGGCTAAAAAGTTGCACAAAGTTATTTTTTGAAATGGTTAAAAATTTGTGTATTAGATATGTTGGAGACTTGAAGCCATAACTTTGTGATACATCTTGATCGTCTGATAATGTTCCTTGTAGATTCGATTTTTTTTCTCATCATTTTTTATGCTCCTGGTTAATTCCTTGCTCTTGCAAACTTAAGTAGGTTTTAGTTTTGATCATTTAACATTGATAAAACAGTGCTTTTTAGTTACATGTTATCAGCTAAAGCAATTTTGAATAAGGATATTATGAACAAGAGCTTACGTCAAGATGAACGATATAACCTAGGTTATAGACTGAAGATGAAGATGAAAATGAAGAATCACTACTGTAATTGCTTCATTTAAATCAAAATCTTGAAGTATAGATAGAGAAAAATATTATAAATATAATAAAATATAATATTAATGAAATCACATATTTAAGATTTATTTAGAGATAAGATGAAGATAAATATATGTGCATTTAAGCTTAATACTACAAGTGCAACATTTCTTTAAATTGAAAAGGACAATTAGAAATACTGACCGAAATGTAATTATAGAAATAAATAAACTAAATGAAAAAAAGTTAGCCTAATATTTCATTTAATTAAGGAATTATCCAATTAGTTAATTATGCGTATATATAAGGACTTCTTGAATCCACCCTAACTAAAGGGCCATTAGTGAAATCCAACTGGTGAATGATGACGATCGTTCTGTAGCTTTAGTCCTAACTAGAAGTTAGGACAATGGTGACCTTCAAAACTTAGTGTGAAATCCAAAAATGTATTAAGAGATTACAAAAATTATTTATGATATAACCACTTGAGAAATTGACCTCATTTTTTTTAAAATCTATTACGCATAATCATACTTTTAATATTATATAAAAACAATTGCTAGCTAATTATTAAAAACGCAATGGTGGCCCTTAAAACATAAGGCAACATCCAGAAATGTGTTAAGGTATTACAAACATTGTTTAAAGAATAACCACTTGAGAAATTGGCCTTATTTTCTTTCTAATCTATTAAGAATAAACGCATGTTTTTAATTTTATAGAAACAATTGCCATCTCGTAAATAAAACCATAATAACGACACTTGAAACATGAAAACACCCAAAAAAATCATTCATAATCTACAAAAATTGTTTATTAAATAACCATTTGAAAAATTGGTCTTATTTTCTTCAAATCTATTGAAGATGAAGGCATTTTCTAAATTTTATAAAAACAATTACCATCTCGCAACTAAACTTTAAACTTGAAAACGAAGCAAAAATGTATTCGGAAATTCCAAAACAAGTTTATTTATTAATCACTTGAGAAATTTGCCTCAATTTTTCAAAATCAATTAAGCATGAACGCACTTTCAAAATTTTATAAAAACAACTGCCATCTCGCAACTAAAAACGTAATGGCGACACTTGAAACATGAACAAACTCAGAAAATTCTTTCAGTAGTTACAAAAATTGTTTATTAAATAACCACTTGAAATATTTGCCTCAATTTTTCAAAATCAATTAAGTAAGAACCCACTTATAAAATATTATAAAAACAATTGTCATCTAGCAACTAAAAACATAATGGCGACACTTGAAAAATGAAAGAGATGCGAAAGATCGTATCGAGAAATTCCAAAATAAGTTTATTAATCACTTGAGAAATTTGCCTCAAGTTTTCAAAATCTATTAAAGATGAACGAATTTTTCAAATTTTATAAAAACAATTGTCATCTCGCAGCTAAATATATTATGGAAACACGTGAAGCATGAAAGAACCAACAAAAATAGTTCAGAAATTAAAAAAATTGTTGGAAATTAAGAAACTACCTAATTTTTTTGTTTTATTTCAAAATCTATTGAAGATGAACGCATTTTTTAAAATTTTATAAGAAGAATTGCCGTTCCGCAGCTAAAAACGAAATGGCAACAGTTGAAACATGAAAGAAAAACCAAAAATTATATACAGAAATTTCAAAATGGGTTTAATTATTAATCACTTGAGAAATTTACCTCATTTTTTTTGAAACTCAATTAAGCACGAACGGACTTTTAAAATTTTGTAAAAACAACTGCCATCACACAACTAAAATCATAATGGCGACACTTGAAACATGAAGTAAAATCCAAAAATGTATTCAGATATTCCAAAAAGGATTGATTAAATAATCACTTGAAAAATTTGCTTTAATATTTCAAAATCAATTGAGCATGAATGCACTTTTAAAATTTTAAAAAACAACTGCCACCTCGCAGCTAAAAACAAAATGGAAACACTAGAAATATGAAAGGAGCCCAATAATGTATGCAGAAATTACAAAACTTATTTAGCAAATAACCACTTAGGAAATTAGCCTCAATTTTTCAAAATCTATTCAGGATGAACGCATTTTTTAAATTTTATAAAAACAATTGCCATCACGCAACTAAAAACATATTGGCGACCCTTCAAATATGAAATAAAATCAAAAAATGTATTCAGACATTCCAAAAAAGGTTTATTATTAAATCAATCACTTTGCCTCAATTTTTCAAAATTAATTAAACATGAACGCACTTTTAAAATTTTATAAAAACAATTGCCATCTTGCAACTAAAATCATAATGGCGATTCTTGAAACATGAAAAACCCCAAAAAGTTCATTAAAAAAATAACAAAAATTGTTTATTAAATAATTACTTGAGAAATTTGCCTCAATTTTTCAAAATCAATTAAGCACATTTAAAATTGTATAAAAACAATTGCCATCTCGCAATTTAAATAATAATTGCGACACTCGAAACATGAGAAAACCCAAAAATGAATTCAGAAATTACAAAAATTGTTTATTACACGACCACATGAAATATTCGCCTCAATTTTTACAAATCTATTAAGGATTAACGAATTTCTAAAATTTATAAAAACAATTGCCATCTCGCCACTAAAAACATAATGACGAGACTTAAAACATGAAAGACAGCCCAAAAAATTTATTCAGAAATTACAAAAATTATTTATTAAATAACCACTTGAGATGAGAAATTGGCCTCATTTTTTCCAAATCTATTAACGATGAACGCATTTTTAGAACTATATAAAAACAATTGCCATCTCAGAACTCAAATCAGAACGGTGACACTTGAAACATGAAAGAAAGCCCAAAAATGTATGCAGAAATTACAAACATTATTCATTAAATAACCACTTGGGAAATTAGCCTCATTTTTAAAAAATATATTAAGGATGAATTAATTTTTTAATTTTTATAAAAACAATTGCCAACTCGCAACGAAAACCATAATTGCGACAATGAAAACGTGATTTGAAGAAGTCCAAAAATGTATTCAGAAATTACAAAGTTTGTTTATGGAATAAACACCTGAGATAAATTGGCCTTGTGACCTTGAAAAAAATACCCTATTGGGCATGAACATGGTGAGATTGTATAAAAATATAATAGCAATGTCAAAAAACTATAAGCAAAAATGATAAACTTTAAGCTTTTTTTGCTATAAAATCCTACTTCTAGAGATGTTTTAATTTTTAAGTCCAAAATTCCTTTATAAGTTTTACAGACTTTATTTTCAAGTCCAAAATTCCCTTTGAAATCACAGAGTTGCAAAAGAGTTGTGAAAAAATACAGACTTCACTTCTTACATTAAATTCCATCTAAAAATTCTTTTCTTCTTTTTGATACTTTTTCTAAAAGGGTTTTGTAGTTATCAATTTTTGGTCAAATTTCATCAAAACTCCGGTATATGTTTAAAACCTTATTGGTTCAAAATTCTTTAGATGTTTTAAATCCAAAACTCTTTGTAAATGTTTTTCTTTGTAAGGAATAAAAAATCGAGCATTATTTATTAATCAAAATCTATCCAGAGACATTATCCTAATACCAAATTCCTTTAGATGGTTCTAATGGATTGAAATTATAATTCTTATCTTGAATATAAATTAAAAACACTTGGTTTGTTTCACATAATAATCTATTCTGTGAAACAAACCAAGTGTTTTTAATTTCTAATCAAGATTTTTCAAATATGTTTCAACCCGTGGTGAAAGTGAGCAATTAATTAAATTTATAATTCTTAATCCAATTACAGCAAAATTTTTATTTGTTCTGCTCTAAAACTCCACTACTAATGAACATCTTTGCCTGTTTGTGAAGAATTTTCTTTCAAAAAAATTCTCAACAAATTCTGTCAATGATTTTGTGGTTTTGCTTTAAAATTCAACTTCTAGAGATGTTAAGTCTTAAATTCCTTCACAAGTTTATAGAGGTTTAATTAACACCTTAAGTTAATCCAATCAAAAATCTATAAGTCTTGTTTTATTCTACATGTGGAAATATTCCTTTCTGTGATATTTTAAGAGCATTTTACTTCGAAATTCTATTTATAGAAAATTTCATTACCACTTTTTGTGAATTTTTTCTATCAAATTTCATAAACACCTTTCTAAAGGTTTTCTATTCTGCATGTAAATATATTAGTTTTCATTACAGCATTTTTAAGGTTTCTTCATTTAGTTAGATATTGTAATTTTTATTGGAATAATTAATGTAGGAAATCCATTGTTTAGCAACACAGTTGATCTTTTAATCCGATCAATCGAACGAGATCTGAGACGCTTTTGTCGACTAATATCCGCCTAATTGCGGCACCGTACGTTCGTGCGGGGAGGGCGGCGTCGCGACGCCGAATAGTTACGCGGGGCGATAAGGGTGAAGGCGAGGGTGCACAAAGAGAACACCGCGAGCACGTACTATCACCGGAGGGTAATGTAGCATTTAGTGCCATCGGATATACGTTTGTTAGATAACAAACACGGCGGGGCTTTGCCACGGGTTTCGGGGAGGATCCAACTCCAGAAGTAATTTAATACAAATACCAGCTGAATCGGATTCGGGAGTTAATGAAATTATCTGCGCGTTTTGTCGCTCTTTGTTTCCAAAATAGACGATTACACGCGTTACAATTGATTTATGCGAAGAAATCTTAAGGATGGGAAATGCACGAAGTGCATTACCGTCTGTAATAATTTCCCGGCTATAAATATTAATGAAAAAACTTCGTGCGGATTGAACTTTGTTGTAAAAATGCAAATAGTTTTCAGGACGGTAATAAAAATATCGCGTTGTTGTGTTTTCTCTGGAAAATTTTACATAATTAAGAAACTTTGCCGAGTCCCAACTTACCGCTAGCGGAGCGCGACCCGCGAACAAAAAGATCCAACTTTATGTTTATGGTGTGCTAAGAATCCACAGGACTCCTGTAACCCTCGGAGACAGATTATGACATTTACACTTCAACGATGCAATCTGACCACAACTGGTTTCAGAATGATACTTAGTCGAGTATCTCGTTAGGAAACAGCAGCGATTTTTGCTGCGACTCGCCGTGCAGCCAACGGGCCCCTGATGACCACCGTTAGAGGTACGTGGGTGAACGATCAGATCCCTCAACGGTGCCATTGTAACGGTGGGGAGCCGCATATTGTTAATATGAATTATTGGCGTTCGTATAAAAGTAAGAGCGCGGGACGGCCTCCCATCAAATAGCACTTTAACGTCCCGGTGAGCTAACAGTCGCCTGATTTATAATCCGAGCCCAGAACCACACTAGGGCACATTAGGCTTTATTAGCAGCGCCTCGGATGGCGGGTCGTTTGTAAAACGGGGTTTCTGGACACATAAAGTACAATGTGTTTCACGTGTGTATAACTGAGAGCCCGGCCGGCCCGTCGGTATTCCGAGAATCCGAATGCCTGTATGTGTTTCAAAGTTCAAAGGGGTGGATTGTAGCATGTAAATCAATACGTTTTACATCCACTTTGATGCCACTGCAAATCGGCACGCCGCATTCCAGACAGTCATCGAATAATTACTGAATCTAGAAGTGTTACTACACCTGCATCGGTAAGTTATTTTGTTATTGGATATCTCAAATGTGCTGGGTTCGTCGCCCATACACACTCACATCACTTACATATCACACTTAAATGAAATAAAGGTTTATCAATAACACAAGATTATATTGATGAAAATATACAAGGGAATTGATACAGGGTGCAACAGTACAGCGTTGAGTTCCTGGTGTACACAATAGATGTCGCTACGTAAACTGATGACGGCGCATGCGCACAGTCGGTTTTTTCCTGTTTATTTTATGGCAAACTTCCTTATTCTTTTTCAGATTGGGAAGAAAAATTCCAGCCATATTTTTTATGAAATATTGCAATCCACAGTCTTATATGAAGCAGAAAATTTGATAAAATAGTTATAGACGTAACGCTTTTAAATAGACTCGTTATGTTAAAAATCATCAAAAATATATTTTTTCATACAATTGATAACATATTTCGTTCTATTTTTAAAACACACGATAAACTATTAATCTATAATTCAACAACATCAAAATCCGAATGCAGACGGCAAAGGAACGACTGTACAAACACCGCATCCCCCGGGGTGGCATCATTTCCACATAAATTACACGTATTGGCTGTGCGAGACGGCGATAATCTAATCATCTAATTAATACCCGGTGTGAGTCCCTCACCTGCGGCCGCGACGGAGGCGGCGATAAAAATTCAGCGCTAATAGAAACCCGCGCCCGGCGACACGATCTTTATGGCTATATTTATTGCTCATTAGATGTCCAGATTGTGATCGGGGCGAATAAATTAAAATAAAGTGCGCCTTTGTGTTCGCGTTGCGTGTTTACACGTGATCGCGTTAAGCAAATGAGGAAACTAATGCCGCAGATGTTTACACATTTGAAACGCTCACACCGGAATGGCCCATTATCATGTAAATGCTATTTGGAAAGGCGGCGGGCGGGGGGGGGCGCGCGGGGTAGGTCCGGGCGCGAGATGGAACAATAACAAAGGCCGACGGTGATCGCTATCAAGTTCGATTTAATCGGAAGTAAGAATGCTGTTTAGAGATGCAAATACCACGGTACACTGAATAATTAAATACATACAGTGCGTGTTTGCTATCCTAGAGGACATTTTGTACACATATGAAGACTAATTTATTAAAGTTTTATGAAAGATTATGAAGCTAGATTAAAATGTTGAATGTCATAGGTAAAGATTAAGTTAGAAGATGTAAATGAAGAAATATCTTACTTAAAGTAAATACCAAAAAAATCTAATACTATATAAAATGTTAGATTTCATTGGAAAAGATAGGTTAGGTTATTTAGTATACTATGTGTTAAATACATACAGTAGATGTTTGTAATCATAAAAACTATACTATATACAGGCAAAAAGACGTTTTCAATTAGCTTTTCAAAATTATGCAGTTAGAAAGAATATCTCACTAGAGGACAATACCAAAAAAATCAAAAAGATTAGGTTAGTGTAAGTGATACTGGTAGAGCTACACTCTCGATGGAACGAGATATGTAAATTCGATGGGTAAAACACTTGTTAAGTATCATAATATTTTTATTTTCAATTTCCTGACACGTGTTTCCCGAGGATTATCAAAGTACAAAACTTAGGTTATTGTTATTTAGCCTACAAACATGTAACAATCTGAACAGTTTGAATAATTTTGAATTCCTTTTTTGAATGCCCAACTACCTTTATCGACTGTCAATTTGTCATTTGGTATCTGTCATCCGTAAACTGTCAATTGTAATCTATCCTGTCATCTGTCTTATACCGATTGTCATATATGAATTAACTATTAACTGATAAATGTTAATTTTGTGATTATTTAAAAACTGTATGTTTTTTCCTCTTTAAAAAATTATTTTCTAAAACGAGGTTTAATTTTTTTCTTTTAATTTTTTTAAACAACTTTTAACAGTTTTATTTAATATTCTTTTTAAAATGATTAATTATTAAAATTAGATCCAATTGCTTGCGTTTATCAAGTATTTAGCATTAAACATATTTCATCCATTGTCGTTTGTTTCTTTTTTTTATTTCAATGATTTTCTGGAGTGACATTTAATTATTTTAGCATGTTTTGATAACTACTTGCTTTGATTAATAGTTAAATTGTTTTTGGTTTTGCAATTATTTGACAATTTCAATTGTTTTTTTTATTGACATATTTTGTCACTTTTATTAGTTTTTATCGTTTTCCTCATTAATAATTTTTAATTCTTTTCGTGTTTTTCATCAATTACACTGATTTTATCGATTGTCAGTTATTTCTACTTCTATAAATTTCAATTGATTTTTATTGCTTTGGTGATTTTAACATTTTTAGAAACAATTGACTTGTTTGTCATTGTTTTGTTATTTTTAAAAATATGTTTGCACAAATCTACGTTTTGTTTACTTTTTTTGGATAAGGCAATTAACTCATCAATGTCAAGAGTATGTCAGGACAATAAATAAGTCCAGAGGTTGAAAAGGTAATTAATAATTTATTGGGGTAGGTCAGTAATACGCTAGGGCAAGATTCTTGAATTAGCGATGAATTATTTAATTGATGAGGCTAATAAATGTTGAACGTTCATCTTTACTTTAATATAAATAAAACTTTGTAAGCACTTTCGAATATATATTTTGTAAAACGTTATATTTCTTCGCCTGAAGGAGTCACAGGGTGGCGAAACAATTGTAGCGTTTTACAATATATATTTGAAAGTGCTTATATTAGTTTTATTTATATTAAAGTGAATGAATTATTTATTGGGATAGGTTAGGCATATGCTAGAGTAATGAATAATAATATTGGCTTAGGTCAAAAGTACACTAGAGCAATGAATTATGTACCCTAATAGGCGAAGAGTAAGGTAGGATGTTCAAATATTTATTGGCATATGTACAAAGCACGTTAGGGAAGCATAAAGAATAACAGATAATCTACTAAAAGCTTTTAATCAAAATAAACCTTGAAAGAAAATATCTTCTAGAGATCAAAACGGTAAGAGTGCGAGAATAAAGAACTACTTTGCAAAAAGAAAGTAAAAAATGGTGATGTAACTATCATAGCACTTTCCCTGTATTGTTCAGCAAATATTGAGCAAAAGAAAAGCGTTATAACTGACAAAAACGTATTAAGAAATTATCGATAAAATTCAATATTTAAATATTACCCAATATGAACTTTGCCCAATTTTCTTCATCCAAAATTTTTGTAATTGAATTGTTTTTTTTTATATGTAATTTTTTTTTAAAGATTAAAATAAATAAGTAAATAAATCGTTGAATATTTACAAAAACATTACAATCTAAAAAAAACTTGGGATGGAAAAGAATGTAAAAGTATCAAAAAAATAAATTTAAAATATAAATAATTTAAAATATTGTGAATAAACAAGTAAACTTGAATAAGATGTACGCTTAAATTATCGTACTCTTGACCTAGGTTAATGCGTAGTTTATTAAGATAGGTCAGGAGTACGATAGGTCATTGTACTGACTATTGTGGTAGGTTAAGAGTACGCTAGAATAAATAATGATCTAGAATATTCTAAATTTATAAAGCTATATTAAATAATTACTTGGTTTATTATGGTTTAAAGCAACGATAGATATTGTATTCTAAAATAACGCTAAAGCAGTCAAAACAATTGAATGTTTTAACAGAAAACAATTGGAATGAATTGAATTAAAATTAATAATACAGGCGATAAAAGTGAACCTACACAAAGAATTAAAATGTTAAAAATGATAAAATATTTTGTAATGCTACTTTATAAATGAATTTGAATTATTAAATATTTGAAGAAAAAACAATTGACCAATAGATAAAAATTGCTAGGCTGCTGGAAAATACTGGAACAGTCGAAATAAATTTTCGCAAGCTAAAAGGCATGTTCCTACAGAGAAAATATTACTAATAACATTTCGCTTTTATAAAATAAGAAGTAATGGAAAAATGTTTGAGAAATTTCTGGATTAAAAATTCTAAATCTTTAAATTAGTTTTAGGTAATTAATTTGGTTTCTGGTTTCTTTATTACTTACATATGCTAATTTTCATATTATTTTTAATTATTAATTCGTATTATTATGTTAAAAGAGATTTCGCTGATAAATAAATATTTTAAAATCGTAAAGTTTCTAGAAAAAAAAATAAACAGGCGAAAAATTTTTCTTGATATCAACGAACTGTATTTTCATTTAAAGTTCCTGATTCAAGATGTATCACAAAGTGATGCCTTCAAGCATTAAACAAAAATCTTACAGCCTAAAAGAGGAATTTATTGAAAAAAATGGGGAGAAAATAAAAGTAAAATGACCAGAAGACATTAGAACTTTTGAAAAAAAAATCAGTTATTTCTGGTGATGGCAATCTACTAAAATAAAACAATAAAAACATATTAAGAAATTGGCGACAAAAATTTTCTTCTAGGTTGAAAAATTTAAGCAATTCAGATTTAAATTTTTGAAATTTTCTACAAATGAATGCTAAAATTTCACAACCTTGAAAAAAATTTTATTGAAAATTTCCTAATGATTTACTCAACAATTTTTTTTGCAAATTAAAAGAATAATTCTCTAATAATAAAAAAGCTAATTAAATGCAATAAATTGTAGAAATTTTTTAGATTTTTTTGAAAAATCAAAACTATTGAATTAATAGACAATTTTAAAATTGTGAAAGCAAAGAAATCTGACAACTTTCTAAAAAATCGCAGCCTAAAAGGAAAACTTATTGCAAAATTAAAAAATTTCAAATAAATAATTGAAAGAAGAATTATTGAAACATATTAAAACTACAAATTGTTTAAAATGTCTTTTTCTTCACTGTTTTTGTTTTAGTGTTCATTATCAATAGTTATTAGAAACTGCTGACATAAAATATAAATACAAAAGTTAAATATAAAAAGTTAGCCGACTTAATTATTATATTAAAAAAAAGCAGTCCAGAAGACATAATAGAACCTATGAACAAAATTTTCACAAATTTTTAGACGAAAAAGTGCTGAAAAAATTGGCTTGTTTAAAGCCAAAAATGTTAGAAATTTTTCGAGAAAATTTTGGAAAATTCTAAAAACTTTTAAATTGGTAGAAAAAAAAATAATTGCAGAAAAAATTAGAAATTTCTCTTGGAAGAGAATTTCATGAGAGAATCTCTAAAATATAATGCAATATTTAATAAAAAAAGATGGAAAAGCAAATTACTACTCACCTCAAAAGAAATTCAATTGAAATTCAAATTGGAAGAGATTCGTAAAGAAAAAAGTAATGTAAAGCAAGAAAATGTAGAATTTTTTAAAATAATTTTTAGGAAATACTAAAATTCTTGAATTAATAGATTTTATAAATCCGAAAGCAATTTTTTTTTGTAAAAATAGAGATTTTTTCCAAGAAGAGAAATTCATTTAGTCAGAAAAAAACTGAAAAAAAAACATATGTAAATTTCAAAAGAAATTTGGTAACTTCCGTAAATAAGATTTTTGAAGAATTTCTGGGAAATTCTAAAACTCTCAAAGTAGTACAAAATTTTAAATATCTGAAAGCTAAATTGCTGAAGAGTTTTAAAATCTTTTAAGCAAATTTTCGCAAACTAAGGGAGAAACTCTTTGAAAACATTCTAAAAGTGAAAAAAATGATTGGAAAATCCGTAAAAAAATTAAAGAATTATTAGACAATATTATAACTCTCTTTTTATTCTCGGAGTATGCATTAATTAATGCAGTTTTCTAAGAGAGGACGTTACTAGTATTATTTCGCGTCGTGTTCATCCGTGACTATGTTTATTTGAAAGCTTCTTTTTCAGTATATGTAATTTCATTAAAGCGTAAACAACATTTTTTTCTATTTATTTGAACATGTCGAACTTTGTGCCAGAAAAAGTGTTTTGGCGTGGAGTTCTTCTTCATTACTTTAACTTTAAAGAAAAGTGCTACCGTAAGTCATCACATTTTAGTAGAGGTTTATGGTGACCATGCTCTTGCTGAAAAAACGTGCCAGAAATGGTTCGTACGGTTTAAAAGTGGCGATTTCAACTTTGAAGACGATGAACGACCCAAAAAGGTTTGAAGATGAAGAATTGGAGGCATTGCATGATGAAGATGCGTGCCAAATGCAAAAAGATTTTGCAAAATCATTGATCAACCATTTCCAGACGTTTAAAAGCATCGGGATTCATCCAAAAGCTTGATAATTGGGTGCCGTATGAATTAAAGCCAAGAGGCATCGATCGCCGATTCTGCATGTCGGAAATTTTGCTTCAACGCCACAAAAAGAAGTCATTTTTGCATCGGATTGTCACTGGTGATGAAAAATAGATTCATTACGATAACCCCAAGCGCCCGGCCAACCATCAACATCCACGGCAAAGCCGAATATCCATGGCGGCAAGGTAATGCTCTGTATTTGGTGGGATCAGAAGGGTGTGTTGTATTATGAGCTGTTGAAATCGGGTCAGACGATCAAAGGGGACCTCTACCGAACACAATTAATTCGTTTGAAGAGAACGATTGCGGAAAAACAACCAGACACGAATCCATAATTTTCCATCATGACAACGCTCGGCTACATGTTTCAAGACAGGTTCAAAACTATTTGGAAAACAGTGGGTGGGAAGTTCTACCTCACCCGCCATATAGCCCAGACATAGCCCCTTCTGATTACTACTTGTTCAGATCAATACAGAATGCCCTCACCTTCACTTCAGAACAGTGTATCAAAAATTGGCTCGATTTATTCTTCACCACCAAGCCGGAGAAGTTCTTTTGGAATGGAATCCACAAACTGCCAGAAAGATGGGCAAATGTTGTAGCTTCCGATGGATAATACTTTGATCATTGAGTGTATAACCAGTTTTTCACAATAAAGCCTTAATTTTACATATTCTATATAGGGAAAGTAAAAATGTATATTTTGTCCACAAATGATAAATTAATGATCGTCAACGTTTTATTTAATAAAATATCTAAGCTTTTTTAATCGAAGGAAGCCTATACAGTATAAATACGTAGTCGGGATCGATAACCCCGCGCCTACACTCCATCCATACAAAAGAACCATCAATTTGAAATTAATCCAATCGACTAATCCGACGCCGTTAAATAAAAAAAAACCCTGAATTCAATTAAAGTATTATTATAACGCGTTCACGGCGGTCGGTAATTTTTCTTCTCGTCCGCGTCGGTGGCTCTAGCTAGACCATAGCAGCAAATTTATAAACCGCAATCGAACCACACACACACACACACGTAACACTCCCGAGTTACCCATAAAATTCCATTAAAGTCCAATTCCACAGGCCATAAATCTGGCGGCGATAACTCGGCGTTCGCAGGGCACGACTTAATTATGAGCGTTATAAATATTAAAATCCGAGGGGCTAGGGGCGCAATTCAATTCAAAATATAAGCGCCCTGTGAAATTACTGCTGTCCTTCTGTTCGAATCGAAAGTCTGTTAATTAAATTTTCAAGCGAGTGCAGTCGATGCGAAAGTTTTATATTCGGCGAACTTTTCCAAACTCGGGTGTTTAGTTATGTAGTTGGTGTTGCAGAGAGAAGTTTAATACGTAATATATTATTAACGAAGTGTATAGCATGAGGAATGAATATCTGTTGAAAGTTTTTCTAAAATATTCTATTAGATTCAAGTTTTGAACAAAATATGAGTTAAAAAGGTTTAGTCTATAACATTGATTAGTGAAATACTTCTGGTAAATAAAGTTCAATCGAAAATCTTATTTGCGTTTTTTCGAAATGATAGTTTTATATTCAGTAAACTTTTCCAAAATTGAAAAGTGATGTTTGATTGACATAGCTGGTGTATTTGTGGGCATTTTATGCACTATTAAGGAACTGGATATTTTTATATACTATATAGGGAAAGTATTGTTTTCGTGCGTGAAAATGTCTGTGGGCGCTGTATCTCAAAAACGAATGATCCGATTGAGATGAAACTTTAAACTTAAGGTTTTATCGTTAAAAACTGCAACTGAAAAGCTTTTGGTGAACATTTAAAAACACTTAAAATATTACATAACTTTTCAAATAAAATTTAAAGGGAATGAAAAAACTGAACAAGTTTTATTAAAATATGTTATTAAAGTCCTTAACTTGCAAAAAAAAATTAAAAATTAAAAATATAAATCTTATAGTTTTCGAGAAAAATGTAAGGAAAGCACTACCATTTCTTATATATCTTTACATTTTACAACTTTTAATTAAAACCCTCGCTCATGATTTACTGATTGGAGGGTGGTATAGAGGCCACCCACCCACCTTGCATATACATGATAACTTTAAATACTAATCGTTGATAATTTTGCTGCTTAAATAACAATCAAATCAAAACAATGTATTTCCAAGAACTTTCTTCCATATTTCAAGCAATTTTTTTAGAAGTTTTTTTAAAGGTTTCTAGAATTTAAAAAAATATTAATCTAACAAGTTTTGAATATTACTTATAGAATTCTTCAGAATTTAAAATTAAAAATTTTATTATTACTTTAAGGACGCTATTTTTTTCTGGGTTTGTAGCATTTGTTGTCTCTAATTTTGTTTAGCATTTTAAAGCAATTTTTAGTCCAAACTTTAAAATTTTTAGAATTTTTGGTAAGATTTCTAGAAATTCCTAGCATTGTTTTCAATATTTCTAAAAATTTATAAAATTTTCTTGATTTTTCTAAAAATGAAATTGTTAGGAATTTGAATTTATCAAAAATTTAATTTCTCTCCTCTTCCACATTGTTAGAATTTTCCCCAAGATATCTAGAATTTTCCAGCAATTATTTTCAATATTTCTACAAATTCCTAGAGATATATCATTTTTGCTAAGAATTTTCTAGCAACTTCTCTTACAAGTTTTTTTCTGGAATTTCTAGAATTCTTCAACTATTATTCCTGATTCATAGAATTTTTTAGAACAATTTTTTCTAACAATGTTTATTCTGGATTTTTAGAATTTCTCTTCCAAATTTCGAAACTGTCTCTAAGAATTTATTTAGCATTTTAAAGCCATTTCTTATCTTTTCTTCAATATTTCTCGTAAATTTAATCCCTATTTCCTAAAAGTTTCTTCAAACAGAAATTTTTAATTTTTTAAATTAGGAGAAGTAAAACTCTTGTTATGTTCCATTTCTTTATTTTCAGATAACTGACACGTGTTTCGGACCTTGCGGATCATTATCAACTTTAACTTTGATAATGATCCGCAAGGACCGAAACACGTGTAAGTTATCTGAAAATAAAGAAATGGAACATAACAAGAGTTTTACTTCTCCTAATTTGAAAATATGGTTCCATCAAGAGAGTAGCAGAACAAGTATCGATTTTTTGTTCTCCAGAAATTTCTCTTCTCTTCCTAATTGTAAAAACTTTCTACAGATTTCTTGATTTTTCCAAAAATTCTGTTTTAATTTATTGCGATTTTTTAAGCAATTTCATTTCAAATTTTCATTTAGACTTCTAGTGAATTTTCGGATATCTCTTCCAAATTGTTAAAGATTTCCAAGTATTTTCCAGCACGTTTGCTTAAGATTTCTACAAATTTTCACCGTTTATTCTTTAGTCATTAATAAATTAAAACAGTAATTTAGATAATGTAATTGCAGGGTCGCATAGTCGCCACCCATCCTACATATAACATTACAAATAATTTTAAACACAGCTTAAGTTTATTAACACATATTTTTTTCTTATAATGCTGGAAACTAAAACACTGTCAGTAATTGTAGTTTCGTTGTAAATGTAGGGTGGGTGGGTGGCTACTATCCCACACCATAAACCAGAGTTTCTTTAAGTTATTTCGGAAATTAATTACTTCAACGTAATTAGAAATTATAAAACAATAATTGTCGAAATTTGAATGTTGAAAAATTACATGTCTGCATAGTTTTGAACGTAATGATAAATTTAAAAATAACCTTTGCAATCTTGCATGGATTGGAGGGTGGGATAGAGGCCACCCACCCACCCTACATATACAATGAAATTTCAACCAGTGTCACGGTTTTAGTTTCTTGAAAACTACAACTGTATTACTATTAGTCTGGCCAAAATAAAAATTAAATCAGAGTTTCATGTTGCAGTTTTAAATAAATATGTAGGGTGGGTGCGTGGGTGACTACTATCAGACCCTCCAATTTTATAACATAAACATTGTTTTTAATCGATAAATACAATATTTATTATAATAATTTTATATGTTAGTTCAATTTAAAATTTTTAATTGGGAAGATATTTAAAAGAATTGGAGAGTGGGATAGTGGCCACTGACCCACCCTACATATACAGTTTTACTTTAATCACTGACACTGATTTAGTTTCCTGAAAATTAACGATTATAGATGTTGGTGTGACCAAAAAATTAAATCAGAGTTTCTAGTTGAGGTTGAAAAGTATATGTAGGGTGGGTGGGTGATCACTATCACACCCTCCAATTTTTATAAGATAGACAAGAAGTTTCATAAATAAGTCAAAACAATATTTTCGCGATTATTAAGGTTGGAATTATTTTATATTTTAGTCAAATTTATAGGGTGGAAGAAGAAAGATTAGGGTGAAAATTGGAGGGTACGATAGTGGCCACCCACCTTACATATATAATTTTACTTCAACCAAAGACACTGTTTTAAATTTCTGAAAATAACAACAGTATTATTGTTGGTGTGACAAAAAAATATAAATCAGAGTTTTTAGTTGAAGTTTAAATGTATATGTATGTGGGTGGGTGGCCACCATCACACCCTCCAACCTTATAACATAGTTTAAAAATTTTCAAAATAAATAGAAGTGTGATATTAACAAAGTAAACGTTTTTGTTTAATTTTGTTTAAATAGAAACAATATTCACACGATTATAAGATTAGATTCGAGTGAACTTAAAGAAAATTGGACGGTGGGATAGTGGACACCCACCCACCCTCCATATACAATTAGAGAGCAATTACTGATAGTGTTTCAACTTTCAAAAAATTATAAAACATTCATTTAATTGATGTTATTAATAAATTAAAACAGTAATTTAAATAATGTAATTGCAGGGTGGGATAGTCACCACCCACCTTATATATAACTTTATAAATAATCTAAACACTGCTTAAGTTAGTCAACATCATCAACAATATTTTGTCTTGTAACGCTGGAAACTAAAACAGTGTCAGTGATTAAAATTTCATTATATATGTAGGGTGGGTGGGTGGCCACTATCCCACACTCTAATCACAACACCATAAACGAGAATTTGTTTAAGTTATTTCTGAAATTATTACTCTAACGTAATTAGAAATTAAGAAACATTAATCGTTGAAATTTGAACGTCTGCAAAGCTTTGAACGTAATGATAAATTTAAAAAAAATCTTTATGAAGTTGCATGGATTGGAGGGTGGGATAGTGGCCACCCACCCACCCTACATATATAATTTTTCATAAACCATTGACACTGTTTTAAATTCTTGAAAACTACAACAGTATCAATGATGGTTTGGCCCAAAAATTAAATCAGAGTTTTAGTTGATGTTCAAATGTATATGTAGGGTGGGTGGGTGGCCTCTATCACACCCTCCAATCACTACACCATAAACCAGAGTTTATTTAGGTTATTTCCGAAATTAATTACTCTAAGGTAATTAGAAATTAAGTAATCGTCGAAATTTGATTGTTGAAAATTTATACGTCTGTAAAGTTTTGAACGTAACTACAAATTTAAAAAAAACTTTTGCTATGATGCATGAATTGGAAGGTAGGGTAGAGGCCACCCAACCACCATATATATATAATTTTACTTCAACCACTGACACTGTTTTAGAGATTCTGAAAACTGCAAATGCATTACTGTTGGTGTGGCCCGAAAATAAATTAAATCATAGGTTTTAGTTAAAGTTCAAATGTTTATGTTGGGTGGGTGGGTGACCACTATTCCACCCTCCAATTTTATAACATATATAACAATTTTTTAAAATAGATAAATACAATATTTACAGGATTATTAAAATTGAATTGAATTAAAAAAAAATTTATCAAAAAAAATATTAAGAATAGCCTTTTTGCGTAAACCTCATAGTTTTCGAGAAAAATATAGGTAAAGTACTATGATGGCCTCATCACCATTTTCTTAAATAGGTATTGTAATATATAATAAGGAATGGTTTATCTACCAGCTTTCCAAAAATAGAATCCGATCAAAATTTTTGTCAGATTGTTTTCTTTTTCTTTCCAGTTTTTTTTTTTTTTAATTTAATATTATTAGCATTTTTCGAAAAAATTCAATTTAGTTTCTTTTTTTTTTTTCTTTCGATATATTTTTTTTAAATTCAATGTTTCTAGCATTTATCGAAAACATCTAAACATTTAATTTGGTTTCACCCTTTATAACATCTTTATTTTAAGAGTAGTCTATGACAAACCATATTATGTGAAAGATTAAGAGCATAATTCTTGTTCTCCTAACTGTTAACCAGCCTTACAAAATATTTTACGGTATAAATGTTTAAAAAAAATTCTTAATCGCACCTTTTTCTCCGCATGATTGATGATAATTACCGAACAATAAATATCCATCGAGTCGAGTATGGTCTGTCCATAGGTGGCATTTTAGAGGTGCTCGAGTGCAAGTAGAAAGGTGTATAATAAATTAGATATTAGTGGTATGGTCAAGTGCGAGAGCAGTTATTAAAGTGGACAAGTTGCTAATGAGTTGAGCGTTAATAACGATGGATGGATTTTAAAAGTAACAGTTAGGGACCGTAAAATTCCCTGGAAACACACATAACGGGGATAATTATCGATGAATGATTAAGTCGCGCATGTGATGGACGAGCGGGAAAATTGCGTAATGTGCGGCCAGGTTAAACAACACCTGGGGAATGTTAAGTGGGCAGTGAGTGCGACCGGTGGGGCAGGGAAGCGGCTAAGAGGCTGAGGAGTCGCTTCCCCGTGGATCGATAGTAAAAGTTTTGCGGAACAGCTCGCGCAGTTCTTATCGTTAATATTAAGGGGCGAGCCTCGACTATTTGTTACTGACTTAATTGGCACGAGAGGTCGAACATGACTTACAAGTGCACGCCTGCATGATCAGACAAGTCGGAATAAATTATAATGGCACGCTCGTCTGACAATGTGAAATAAACGGCGCGCACCGATAAACGATTGTTAGTGGAGAGTCGCGAACGCTGCTGACTGATAGCGAGCCGCGGCCGCTAACTACAAAAACCAAAAGTGGTTCGAAAAGGAAAGTCGTCGCGCTTCCATAAAAGCGCCCAGACGGAAGATTGGAGGCGAGAGATAAAAGCGCTAGGCACTAGGCACCGGGCACGGTCTCGGTCCGCGAGCGTTGTTAGACAAAGAAAATTTTAACAGCATTCCGGCGACGACACTCAACGTGCCGATAATCCCCTACCGAAACGATTCCCGCGGGGCGCTAGATGCGCTCTCGTCATTTCGGAAGACAATGCGAAATTTAAGCGCGACGCACTACAAATGGCAACAGGAGTAGACGTGCCACGGAAAGTTTCGAACGGAACTGCACTGGAATAATTCGCCCAAGCAACCGAGAACGACGACTGAATCAACCAGGGACTATCCCGTCCCGTTTTAGACCAAATTAGGATGTCACCTCGATGACGTTCAACACATCAAAGTTTCAATTGTGCAAGTCCTAAGTTCTTGCTTCTAATATTCATATGAATGAATTGATGCATATACAGGGTGACTGACGAAAAACCTTTGGTGCTGTATCTCGCTTATTTTTATCCGATTTGAATAAATAAAACATCAAATTAAATGATTTTTAAAAGACTTTAATATGAACTGTACTGATATTTTTTCTTGCATCCAGTTTTTGACAAAAGACGATCAACTTTTTTTTTTCAAATTGCACTGTATATATATTTTGTACTGATCCGCAAGGAGATTTTTTTCTGAATCTAAATTTGTAAACGATTTTATCCATTCATCAAACCAAAGTCGAGAAATTGAGGAGTAAAGAAAAAAAATAAAAATCAAATACCCATAGTAAACAATATACAGAGCCTATTCCAAATGTCAAAAGTGACAGTGTCAGTCATTGGTACAATACTGCAATGATTTTTAATAATTTCATAATAAAAATGTTGCAAGATTTCAAAAACTGAAAAACGATTTCTGTAGAAGCACAAAATTCTAGTACAGTGTTTGAAATATTGCAACATTTTAATTATGAAATAATTAAAAATCGTTGCAGTATTGTATCAATGGCTGTCACTGTCACTTTTGACATTTAAAATAGGGTCTGTATATTGTTTACAATGGATACTTGACTTTTTATTTATTTTTTTAATCCTCAATTTCTCGACTTAAGTTTGATGCATGGATAAATTTGTCTACAATTTTATATTCAGAAAAAAAATCTCCTTGCGAATCAATAAAAATATATATACAGTGCAATTTAAAAAAAAAATGTTGATCGTATTTTGTCAAAAACTGGGTGCGAGAAAAAATAACAGATCCTATTAAAGTATTTTAAAAATGGTTTAATTTGATATTTTATTTATTAAAATCGGATAAAAAATAAGCGAGATACAGCACCAAAGGTTTTTCGTCAGTCACCCGGTATTCGCATTCCATAATTATTACATTACAAAAAAATGGTGATGTGGCCATCATAATACTTTCCCTATATTTTTGTCGAAAACCATGAGGTTATTCTTAATAATTTGCTCAATTTTGAATTCTTCACAATAACTTGCTATATAAATTTCATTTAGTTCCTATAGTTTATTAGCAATAAGCAAACAATTAAAAAAAAATTAAATTAAGAACTTTACAAAAAAACTTTTTCAGTTTTTCAATCTCTTTAACTTTTGTTTGAAAAGTTATGTCTTATTTTTCAAAAAAAAATTAAATTTCAAAATTTTTTTGAATAAATCTATTAAATTTTGCACAAATGTTAAGTTTATTTACGTTTTACAACTTTTAATTAAAACCCTCGCTTATGTTTTACTGATTGGAGGGTGGGTTAGAGGCCACCCACCCACCCTACATATACATATTAACTTTAATTACTGATCGCCTCGGGGTTTGCAATAACTTAAATTACAAAATTTGAATAAAAGAAAATTGTTAGAAGTAAAATTTGCACATTGGTCATTTAAGGTCATTCAAGATCATTAAAATTACTCGACGACAATTTAAGGGTATTTTAATTTGACCAGATAATCACTTAAGGTCACCCAGTCATCATTTAACGTCAATTAAGGCCATTCAATGAAGGTAAACGATCACCATTCAAAGTTAGGTCATTCAACGGTTATTTATTTTGCATAATGGTCATTTAAGGTCATTTAAGACCATTAAAGTTACCCGACGACAATTTGAGGCCATTTGATTTGGCCTGGTCATCCAGTGATTATTTAACGTCAATCAAGATCATATAATGATGGCAAACGATCACCATTAAAAGTTATTTTAGGTCATTTAACCGCCATTTAAGGTCGCAATACGGTCATCTAAAGTCATTCAAGGTCATGGAAGTCACTCGACGGCAATTTGATTTAACCTGAGCATCACTCATGGTCGTCCAGTGTTCATTTAACGCCAATAAAGGTCATGCAACGATGGTAAACCATCAGTCAAGATTAGTTTAGGTTATTCAACGGCCGTTTAATATCACATAATGGTCATTTAAGGTCACTAAAGTTTATTAAAGACCTGACTATTATTCAAGGTCATTGAGTATTTATTTATCGCCAATCAAAATCATACAAAGGTGGAAAACGATCACTCAAAGTTATTTTAGGTCATTCAACGTTCATTTAAGGCCATATAAAGTCATTAGTCACTCAAGGACAATTTAAGCAGATTTGATTTTACGTGACCATCACAGGAGGCCATCCAGTGAACATTCAACGTCAATCAAAGTCATATAATGATGGCAAACGATCATCAATAAAAGTTATTTTAGGTCATTTAACAGTCATTTAAAGTCGCATTACTGCCATCTAAAATCATTCAAGGTCATGAAAGTCGCTCAGCGACAATTCAAGTGAATTTTTTTGTCCTGACTATTATTCAAGGTCGTCCAGTGATCATTTAACGTCAATCAAGATCATGACGAAACGATCATTCAAGATTATTTTAGGTAATTCAACGGATTTTTAATATCGCATAATGGTCATTTATGATCATTCAAGGTTATTGAAGACCTGACTACAACTCAAGGTCATTGAGTGATTATTCAAAGCCAATCAAAGTCAATCAATGGCCGTACACGATTATTCAGGGTTATTTTAGGTCATTCAATTGCCATTTAATATCACCAATCAAAATCATTAGTCACTCGAGGACCATTTAAGGACTTTTGATTTTACCTGACCATCACAGAAGGAGGTTGCGACCGTTACTACGTGGTAATCCATACAAACTATTAAAATTTTAGAGCTTCCAATAAAATCTTCGCAATTCAGAAAGCGGGTAGAATTAAAAAATCTTGAAACCTAGAGAAGAAATTAGTGGAAATTTCTTGAATTCTTGAAAAATTTTGTCTGGATTATAGAAAAAAAATTCTAAAAAATCTAGGGCCTCAAGAAAAATCTAGATTTCTACAAACAAATTTTCTAAAAAGTTCTAGAGCCTCCAAGAAAAGCTTTGCAACTTATAAGATAAGAAGATAACGCTGAAATCTGGAGGAGAAATTTCTGGAAATTTCTTGATTCCTTGGAAAAATAATCTAGATTTCTAATTGAAAACTTTCTAAAAAAATTCTAAACTAAACTAAACTTTCTCGAAAATAAGAAAAGATTTGTAGGGGAAAATTTTCCAGACCCTCCAAGAAAAATTCCGCAATTTAGAACTTTCTAAATAATTTTATAGCCTCTAGTTGAAACAAAATGTTGAATTCTAGAGAAGTAATTACTGAAATTCATCTGAATTGTTGTAAAGGAGAGGAAATTAAAAAACAAACATTTAGACGCTGAAAGAAAATCTTCGCAATTTATAAGAAATGTTGAAAAAAAAATAATTTGGGAAAGAAGATATTGGCCATTTTCTAAACTCTAAACTTTTAGAAAAAAATCTAGAACGCCTCAAGGAAAATCTTTGCAATTTAAAAGACGACTTCAAAAAAAAATTGAACTCTGGAGAATAAATTGCTAGAAATTTCCTGAACCCTAGAGAAAATAATCTAGATTTCTAGAAGTAAATTCTAAAAAATAAATAACGAATAACTTTGTTTTTATCACTTTTGATAAAAACAAAGATATTCGTTTTATTTATTTTGAATCATAAAATGTATCACGAAGTAAAAGCCTCTACAATTACTTATTTAAATTCTAAAAATTCTAGAGCCTCAAAGAAAATCTTTGCGATTTAGAAGACAAGTAGAAAAAATCATGAAATGTAGAGAAGAAATTAAGAAATTACTAGAAATTTCGCGAGTTAAACAAATTTTCTTAAAAAGTCTTAATTTAAATCTTTGCATTTTACTGGAAATTTCCTAAATTTTACACATCAAATTCAAATTGGTACAATAAAAATAAAAAATTCGTTATTATTATTTGTTTTAACTATTTTAGCTATAATTCTTTAATTACGAAAATTCTTTCACTAATAAATTACCAGCAACGAAGAGAAGTAATAGTGCTAAAAATTAGACATTCGATTTTCAATTGTTTTTCAGTATTTTTAGAATAACTTTTTACAGCACGGATGGATTTAAAAAAATCTTTCACGAAATTATTTCTAACATCAAATACAAGTTCATAGACAAAAAATCAAAAATTTTATTTTCAATTGTTTTTCAGTATTTTTACAATTCCTATTTACAGGATGGACGGATTGTAAAAATTCTTTTACGAAACGATTGCTGACATTCAATTAAAATTGATAGAATAAAAATCAAAAATTGTCTTTTTTTATATTTTAGCTATAATTCTTGGAATAGTTATGAAATTACGAAATTTCTTTCACAAATAAATTACCAGCAACGAAGAGAAGTAAAAATGCTAAAAAATAAACATTCGATTTTCAATTGTTTTTCAGTATTTTTAAAATAGCGTTTCATAGCAAGGACGGTTTAAAAAAATTCTTTTACGAAATGATTCCTAACATCAAATACAAGTTGAGGGACTAAAAAACTTGAAATTTTTTTTTTTCGCAATTTAGATAAGAAATTCCTAAAATTTAGATATAACGATACAAGAAATTTTGTAAATTTCCAGAAATATTGCAAAAACATTCTAAAAAACAACTCTCGAAAAATTGCTTTGCTATATCCAAAACAAATTGCTCAAAAATACTAGAATTTACAGATCTATTTGAGAAAAAAAACCATCAAAATTAGGGAATAAATCTAAATAATTAACGGAAGATACAAAAATTTTTGAAAAGATATTTATAGCAAATTCTAAAATCGTTAATGAAATGATACAACAAATAATATCATTAAAGAAATAAAAATAATAGACTCCTTGGAGAAATTTCTAGAACTCTACAAAAGAAATTGTTGGAAATTTCTAGAATCCTTTAAAAAATCTACATTTCTAGAAAAAAAATTCCTGAAAATTCTAAAAACTTTGCAATTTAAAAGATAGCTCGAAATAAACAATCTTCATATCTGGAGGAGAAATGACTGAAAAGAGTCTAGATTTCTAGGAACAGATTTTCTAGAAAAATCTACAGCCTCAAAATCTGAACTGAGTTATTGGAAATTTCTGAGTGTAAAATTCTGGAAAAGATTTGCAATTTATAAGACAATATTAAAATCTGAAAGAGAAATTACTGAAAACAGCCTCAAAGAAAATTTTAAAAATATTGAAACAAACTTTCTAAAAAATGTAGAACTCCCGAATGCTAAAAATTCTGGAAATATGAAGAATAAATTACTGGTCACTTCTAGAATCTTTCAAATGAGTTCTAGAAATCTACAAGGAAAACTTGTGAAAAATTGTAGAATCCTTGATCAAAATTCTTTGGAAAGGAAGATGCAAAAGACAAATTCCTGAAACGTTAAGAAGCCTTTAAGTAAGTTATAGAAAATTAGAAGAAAATTTCCTAATAAATTGAATTTTACAAGAATCAAGAACTTCTTATGAATAATTTCTTATAATTTCTGAAATCGAAATAATTTTGGCAAACAGAATAAACATGATTTTCAAAGCTATTTTTTTTTCTTCTCATTTCAACACACCGTTATACAATCTAAACACTTAACAGCGCTAAAGTGCAAGAGCTTTCTACCCAACAGCGAAACGGCACCGTCTGCAATTTTTATCGAAACACTGCAAAACTATTAAAGCAATTCCATCGCAATCCGGAGTTTTACGTTCACGCCGCGGTGCAAAAGTAGAAATGGCGGAGTCGCCGCCGCAGGCTGAATCAATCACACTCGGGCGATACTCGAATTATTACCAGGAAATTACCATTCTCCCGTTTCGCAACAATGTGCACGCCGGTTTCGGTGTAATTGCATCCAAATGCGAAGCCTTTCGATGCCCAAGACCAGATAGCGGAGGAAGGCGAAATTCAGATTGTGATATCGGCCGTGATTCTCTCCCGCGCGCCGCTGACGGCGAGAGCGGCAGATTCGCAATTTAGATAAATCCAACCTTCCCAGATGCACCGAGATATAATATTAACGTTCGAAAAATGCGCACGTAAATATAAATAACGGGGAGGGTGGGTGGAGGATGTGGAAATATTACTTTATTATTATTTCACGGAGCTGCTCGGCGCGTCGCATTCGGAAACTTAATTTGAACATTACTGCGCTGCGAATAAAACTTTACAAAAAAAATTACAAATGCACCGGTTTTTCAATTTCGCTCAAAGGCCTCGCATAGTTGGATATTCTTTTATGAATTGCGTACGTTTATTAAATCGGTATAAATATTTAAAAGTAGATAGAGTAATATGAGCAATCTTACCGGTACAAAAAACGTTTAAAAGTGTATTATACTAAAAACAAAAACTAAACATCAAATATTAAAAGAATAAAATTTAATTTCTACATTATAAAAATATAAAAAAATAGATTAATTCAAAACTATTTAAGACTATCCAATTATATTTTGTTTATTTGTCCCTAATGTGGGAATTATATGTCAACTTGACTGGCGTTTATTATAATAAAGATGATCCAATAATTGTTTTATTTATTACAAGAATCAACTGAAACCATTTCTTCTACAGATATGGTTTAATTTTAACATCTTTGCTTATATCATTACATTTTTGTATAATTTAAAATCATAAAAGCCCAAGCACCAACTATTCAAGGCCATATCTTCGACAGTAATTTAAGGTTATTTAAAGCTACCTAGCTATAATTTAAAATATATAATATAAGAACATCCAATGTTAATTCAAAATCATTTATGGTTATGGTTATTATTGAAGGTAATATAATCATCATTGAAGGTTATTTACAGCCATTCAATTATCATTCAATATCAAAACCTAATGATTCAAAGATTTAAAATCTTGATCACGATCGTTCGGGGCTATTTAAAATCATCCAATAATCATTAAAGCTTATTTAAGGTAATTCAATAGTATTTAATGATCATTCAAATCATCATAATATGCATGTTAGCATTTAAGATCATATAAATCATATAATCATCATTCAAGGTTATTTAAGGTCATTTAAGGACAATTTAAGGGCAACATACAATGAGTCAAGGATATCAAACGGTCTAAGATCATTCATATATAACCATCCAACAATTACTCAAAATTATTTGACTGTTCTAGATCATTTAAGGTCACTCGACCATCAAGGTCATCTGACTGTCAATCAAGGCTATTTAAGGTTATATAATTACAATTAAGTTGATTCAATTTTCAACTCTTCGTCAAGTTTTTAATAATGATAGAATTGCATTCTATTTAAGGTCATTCCGTGATCATTCAGGGCCAACAAGACGGTATAAGATCATTTGACAGTTATTCCATGTTATATAAAACCATAAAATATTCAATTGAGCTTACTTAACTCTTTTAGGTCATTAGAAGTCATCTGACTATCTATCAATATCATTTGATTCTCAATAAAGGTCGTTTAAAGTGATCAAATTGTAATTAATATCTTATGTAATAGAACGATCAATATAAATCCTATGAGTTACAAATTTAGGTTAATTTTGAAGTCTGTGCTTATGTTGCTATAATTCTATTTTAATATCAAGAAATATTATATTATTTTTCACGGTCATTTAACGTCGATTTATTATCATTTAAAGCTTAAAGCCACCAACAAATATTCAAGATCGTTTCTTGAATAATTTCCTCACTTCTTTCTCGGTGAAACATTATAAAATAATAGGTATGAATTGATAATTTCTCTAGCTATTATTTCAAGATCATTCTGACGATCATTCAAGGTGACTTAACACCATCTAACGATTATTCAGGGTTATTATTAACAACATCGTTTAAAGCTATTTGAGATTATCCAATTATCATTAAAAAAAACCATTTTAGATAACAGTTATAGTTATTATTAAATAATTATATCATGATTAAGAGTTATTTGAGATTATCTTAAACGATTTAAAATCACTCGACGGTTATTTGAGGTTATATAAAACCACACAACAATCATTTAAAAGCTCATTTGACCATTCTAGGTAATTTGAGGTCATCCGACTCTCTATCAAGGTCACACGACTACCGAAGCTATCTAATTACAATTAAGCCGATCCAATAATTATTTTAGGTATTATAATAATCAACTGAAATCAATAAATAGATGGTTGCGACCATTACAACGTAGTAATCCATATTTGAATTTTTAATTTTTCATCATTTGAGTTACAGATTTAACCTAATTTTGAGATCTTTTGGGTATTTGTCACATTGATTTGTGTCTCAGCTAAATTGGGAATAAATGCGCCAGTTATTGGGTCTGCATGGAAGAACACAAGTGTGAACTTCGCCTTTGATTTTGTGATTACTTATAAGTTTAAATAAATAAATATAACGCTAGAATTGTAATTTATTATCATTCAAGGTTATAAAATATTATTGAAGATCATCGTACGTCGATTCAATATCATTTAAAACAACCACCAAATATTCAGTATTATTATAGATCATTCTAACCATTTAAGAATTATCCAAGGTCATTTAAGGTCATCGCTTAAACATATTTTAGGTCATCCAATGATCATTCGAAATCATTTTAGGTAATGGTGTTCGTCATTCAAGGTTGTCTAGTGTCATTCAAGTAGCATTCAAGGTTCACAAAAGATCATTAAATAATATAAAACGGTTAAACATAATTCGACGGTTATTCGAGGTTATACCAAACCATTCAACAATAATTGAGCTTATTTGACTACTCTATGTCGTTCGAGGTCATTTGACTATCTATATTTAAGTTTAAAAAATGATCGATAAGGAATATAAAACGGTTAGATAATTCGACGGTTATTCAAGATTAATTGTGCTTATTTGACTGATCTAGGACATTTGAGGTCATCTTACATCGATTTAATATCATTTAAAACCACTACCAAATAGTCAATATTATTATAGATTATTCTAAACATCTATTATTTGAGATGGTGGTGGTCGACATTCAAAGTTGTTTATGATCATTCAAGAATCATTCAATGTTAACAAAAGATCATTAAAGTATATAAAACGGTTGAAGATAATTCGGCGATTATTCAAGGTTATATAAAATCCTTCAACAATAATTGAGCTTATTAGACTATCTACATTTAAGGTGAACAAAGAATCAATGAAATTAAATAAAACACTTTTTTATGTGTTTTATTTAATCTATATTTAAGACAAACAAATGAAGAATATAAAACGGTTGAAGATAATTCGTCGGTTACTCAAGGTTATATACAACCATGCAACAATAATTTAAGCTTATTTGACTCTACTAGGTCATTTGAGGTCATCCGACTCCCTATCAAGGTCACACGACTGCCAATGACTGCTATTTTGGGTATTATAAAAGTCAACTGAAATCATTTGTGTTACAGATTTATTTTTTAGGTCTTTAAGTATACAGCTAGAATTGTATTTTATTATCATTCAAGATTATAAAATTATTGCTGGAGATCATTTTACGTCGATTTAATATCATTTTAACCGCTAGGAAATATTCAATATTATTATAGATTATTCTAACCATCCAATGCTCATTCAAGGTCATTTAAGGTCATCGCTTAAACACATTTAAAGTTCTCCAATAATCTCTAAATTATTTTAGGTGACGGTAATTGTCATTCGACGGTGTTTATATTCATTCAAGTACCATTCAAGGTTAAAAAAAATTCATTAAAGAATATATTATATTATATTATTATTATATTATTATATTTGTCTTTATCATACATGCTTTTATAAAATATTAACAAAAATTGGCACAAAAAAGTATACACATGTAAAAAATACAAATTTTGTCAGCATGCTGAAGGGCGGAATTCACTTGCATTAAATGTTCTTCCATTGAAACCCATATCTCCTCTCCTCCGCTGTTCCAAACGGTCAAGCATTGGATACTTATTTTTTTAGCATTTAGATGCTTATTTTTCCCTTGATTTTGGGATGCGTTTTATAAAATTTTCAAAATTATAAAACGGTTGAAGATAAATCAATGGTTATTCAAGATTATATAAAATCATTTACACAATAATTTAGCTTATTTGAATACTCTAGATCGTTCGAGGTGATTTGACTATCTATATTTAAGGTTAACAATGGATCAATAAAGAATAATAAACGGTGATTCAAGGTTATGTAAAAGCACTCAACAATAATTGGTCTCATTTGACTATTCTAGGCTATTCGAGGTCATCTGACTATCTATGTTTACGGTTAACAAAAGATCAATGAAGAATATAAAACGGTTAAATATAGTTCGACGGTTATTCAAGGTTACATAAAACCATTTAACTATATTTGAGCTTAATTAACTACTCTAGATTCTTTGAGGTCATTTGACTATTTAAATTTAAGGATAACAAATGATTAATAAAGATTATAAAGTGGTTAAAGATAACTCGACGATTATTGAAGGTTATATAAAATCATTCAACAATTTGACTACACTAGTTCATTAGAGGTCATTTGACTATCTATATTTAGGGTTAACAAAGGATCAATAAAGAATATAAAATGACTGAAGATAATTCGATGCTAGTTCATGGTTATTTAAAACTATTCAACAACAATTGAGCTTATTTGACTACTATAGGTGTTTGTAGGTGATTGAACCATCAATATTTAAGGTTAACAAATGATTAATAAAGATTATAAAATGGTTAAAGATAATTCAACGGTTATTCAGAATAAAGAATATAAAACGGTTGAAGATAATTCAAGGTTTTCAACAATAATTGAGATTATTTGACAACTCTAGGTCATCTGAAGTCATTTGAAAAACTATATTTAAAGTTAATAAATAAAATATCAATAAATAATATACAAGGTTGAAAATAGTTAGACACTAATTCAAGGTTACAAAAAACCGTTAAATAATAATTGAGCTTAATTAATTACTCTAGGTCGTTCGAGATAAATACAGAATAAACAGTTGAAGATAATTCGACGCTTATTCAAGGTTATATAAAACCATTTAACAATAATTGAGCTTATTTTACTACTATAGGTTATTCTAGGTCATTTAACTATCTCTATTTAAGGTTAAAAAATGATTAATAAAGAATATAAAACAATTGAAGATAATTTGATGCTTATTCAAGGCTATATAAAATCATTCAACAATAATTTAAGCTTATTTGACTGCACTAGGTCATTGGAGATCATTTGACTATCTATATTTAAGGTTAACAAAAGATTAATAAAAAATATAAAATTGTTAAAGATAATTCGACGCTTCTTCAAGGTTATATAATACCATTTAACTATAATTGAGCTTATTTGACTACTCTAAGTCCTTCTAGGTCATTTAACTATCTATATTTACGGTTAACAAAAGATCGACAAAGTATAGAAAACGGTTGAAGATAATTCTACGATTATTCAAGGTTACATAAAACGATGAATCAATATTTGAGCTTATTTGACTACACAAGATCGTTCGAGGTAATTTGAATACCTATATTTAAGGTTAACAATAATTAATAAAGAATATAAAATAGTTAAAGATAATTCTACAGTTATTCAAGGTTATATAAAATCATTAATATGATTATTAAAGAATAAAAAATGATTAAAGATAATTAGACGTTTATTCAAGGTTATATAAAACCGTTTAACAATAATTGAACTTATTTTACTACTCTAGATCATTCGAGGTCATTTGACTATCTATATTTAAGGTTAACAAAATATCGATAAAAATATAAAACGGTTGAAGATAATTCGATAGTTATTCAAGGTTATATAAAACCGTTCAACGATAACTGAGCTTATTTGACTACTCTAGGTCATTCGAGTGTCTAACCATAATTCAAGGTTATTATTAACGTCATCGTTAAAAGTTATTTAAGATCATTCAAAATAATTTTGGGTCATAGTTATCAGTCAATAATATATACGCCACTTTCAAGGTTATTTAAGGTCATACAAGGACAATTTAAGGTCAATAAACGATAATTCAAGCATTCTGACGGTTTAAGATCATTCGAAGGTCATTCAAAATTATTGAAGACTATCCAACGATCATTAAAGCGTATTTTAGGTCATCCAATGATCATTTAAAACCATTTAAGATGATTGTGTTCATCCAAGATCATTCAACGATCATTCAAAGCAATTTATAATAATTTCTTTAATGTACATTTTTTTCATGGTATGTTCCAGTGATTTTAAATGACAAATATTTTAATGCGACGAAATTCAATAATATCAAATGATAAATCGTTATGGTTATTCAAGATCATACGACGGTTAGTAAAGGTTGTTTAGGATCATCAAAAGATCATTTAACGTTCTCTAAAGTTTATTCAATAATCATTTAAGATCAATTAAGGTGACTAAATGATTACTCAAGGTGAAATAATGATCATTCAATTCAAGTTAATGTAAGGTCATCCAATAGCCATTCAAGGCTATTTGTTATGATCTAAAGATAACATAAATAATAGGGGCGGATTTGTAAATGTAAGACTTGTTTTGTTCCATAATTAATTTATCAGTTTCTTAGCACATGTTTCGACAATTACTTGTCATTTTCAAAGGTATTCTATGATTACTGAAGGGGTGGATTTTTATCTGTCAGTATATATAGTCTAGGGTAATTATGTAATTATGTTAAATAAGACAATCCGCGAAAATGATGTTTTGGTTTGAAATGTCCTTCTGTTGGTAACACCTTTGAAAATAAAATTGTCGAAACATATGCCTGAAAAATTAATTATGGAACAAAACAGTCTTTCATTTATAAATCCACCCCTCTGATTATGTTCTATCAAGAATGTAGCTGCGAAAGTGTGAATTTTAATATAAATAATGTTATGGAACTTCTTTAAATAGTTTCAATATTATGATATTTCATTCAGTGTTTAAATATATCAATACTTTTCTCATTTGTATTAATTAGAAAATATTAATAATTAATATTCAAATAATGTGGATAACGGTAAACAATATGTTAACGGACTTCATTAGTTCGTATCCAGCATAACAACATCGTAGTTATACCGGTACGTTCACGGCAATTTCTAGTTTTAGACGGTGCAGATAGACGACCGTACATTTGCATATAGATCAATTCTATAAATCACATGAATGCGCGCCCCGCCAATAAACCAGCCCGTACTAATTAATCAAATTTCTTGCAGATCCAAATCAACGTAGATAAACCAACCACACCGGAACGTCAGAAATGAATTGGTTGGTACGTTCGGTACTGCTCTGCCTGGCCGCCGCGGCCGGCATGGCCCAGCAGCAGAACGAGGACGCCGACTCCGAGGTCGTGGACGTCCCCGAGAAGATCCCGGCGCCTCCACCAGGACCGCTGGACGACTGCGACCCCGAGATGGTCGGCTTCGAGCTGATCACCGGCTACGTCTTCTCGGCACCAGGAAACGTGCTCGACTCCATTCCGGGAACGCTTATGCTCACTGATTGCCTGGAGACGTGCCAGGGGAACGACTCATGCCACGCGGTTAATTACGAGACGGGGCTGTGCATCCTCTTCAGCTCCAACTCGGACGCCTTGCCTGGTAAGTTCGAACCGCACGTTTTACATACACATTGAATGATGAATTGAGATTATACGACTCGCCTCTGCAATTGAAGGTTACTAACGGCGGCACGAACGTTCGCGTCCGGCCGAATGCACCGCCAAATTAATTGAATACGTCGAAACTGTAAAATATCGAAACCGTTCGTGCTGCGATGCTTTTAAAAACTTTACAGTTGACTAATTATTAACTACGTGATCCAGACATTTTTATTTCATGACTTATATATGATAAAACTGTCCTGTTAATAACAGTGTAAATATTATTCTATATACTTATATAGTTTCGTAATATGATACGTTAATTAATATTATAATATTAGGTTTATTGGAAATAAATAATTAATATATTGAATACGATACGAAGGACAAGAGCTAAAGTCTAAAATTGGTTGGATGACGGGGAACGATAATTAACGCCACACTAAATTTCCCCCACACGACCCTGTAACGGGTATTTGGGGCCGAGGGCAAGAAAAGCCCTATTTACTTTATCATAAAAACCAAGCCTCCGGAATCCCTTTATTCCTTCTTCGTGGGATTACGCAATAAAACATATTTGTGGACGCCATTATTGCTAGGTTAAGTGGACAAGGGCGGATGAAAAAAAAATGTAACACGCGCGAGGATTCTTAAACTGATTTAATTTATCACGGCTTAAAACGACGTAAGAAATTCTAAATTATTTAATGATTCTCATTTAGAATTAAATATAATATACTTTAACTGTTTAACTAATATATTTTCTACGCTAGGTCAATGTGTAGACTACTGAGGTAGGTCAGGAGTACGTTAGGTTAATTTACACACTTTTGGAGTAGGGCAGCAGTACGCTAGATGCGGTGCATCTTGGATAATTCTTTAATTTTACTATATTTAAGGTTTTTGATGTAGGTTTCATACAAATTCCTGATCATACAAGTACTCCAGGATCAAAGGTATTAACGTAAACCTATCGATACAATTGTATGGTCATTAATGTCGTCGTGTACTCAACTAGCTTAGATCTGATAATACAAATTGCCCATTATGTGATAATCCGGCTGATTATACATACGAATTCCAACCCTTAACCCATAACACATCCCAATATGTGTCAAGTGTTAAGGCCTACGGATTCAAATACACCTAAACGTAGACATACCGATGCAATTCCACGGTCGTTAATCTCAACATGCAGAGCTTACACTTCGAATCAATCAACGAGATGATCGGTCACACAGCCATCAATCCGAACAACAGGAAAATGGCGCATGTTTTGCTCGATCGAGCGGCTTTTTCACAATTAAATAAATTACGTCCTAATTTGTCAATGTGCTGGCAAACGAGGCCGATCGAATCGCAAATGATCACGATATTAAACATGGTTACGGTGCATGCTCGTATGGGGCCTCGCCTGCGATTCTTTAATAAGCCCATAAACTGGACATCACTCTCAATTTTCCCGATGGGTGCGCGGCGATTTCACTTATTGCAGTTGCTATTACCATGAAATTGCTTCGCGGAATAATGACCGCCGGGTTTTTCAATTCCGTAATTAAACGATTTGTTAATTAACGTCGCCCGTCTCAGTCATAACTTCTTCCTCGGCGATAATTTTAAGGTGCTTCTTATTTATCCGTTTTCCCCCCAGGTGAAGTTGCTAATTACGCCGAGGCGTCGGGCGCTTTTGTTTGCACGAAAATTTCCGTTTCCTATTGCAGGGAGCGTAAACACCGTGATTATTATTTCTCCACTTTTTTTTCTCAAATATATATCTATATAGAGAAAACCTTGCGCGCTCGCTGTATCTGACAATATTTGACAAATACTCTTATCGAGAGAGCGCTTGTTTATTCCTTTGTGTACATGTCTCGGGGAAAGCCTCCCCCTTTACGCAGAATGAAATAAAATGAAAACACTAAACAAATGCCACTATTTTTAGGAAACTTTCTTTGATGCTGATTGCGCAAGCATTGACATTCGATGTATACTCATAAAACATAAAAATCGATCTGTAATAGTAAAACATGCTTATTTATTAGTTTATTCTTACACAGTATGTTTAAAAAAACATTCTAAACGAAAATATTATATTATTGTAGATTAATTCATATCAATACCAAAATATCTTCAGTGAAAATTGTAAAGGTCACAATTGCGATCCTTGTGGGAGGTATATTTATTTTATACCTCCCATAAGAAACGCAATTGTGACCTCTAAAATTTCCAGTGAAGATCTTTTGGTATTGATATGAACCTGAAATTAACAAAACATTATAATAACTTGATTGATTACGGAAGTCATTATTTTGTGATACATCTTGATTAAAAAATTCGTAATACTAGCAAAGTGTTTAAATTTCTCAACTATTTCATAACTATGATAACTTTCAAGCACTTCGAAAAACATAACCAAATGCTTAATTAATCCTTTAATTAACATAAAAATGTTTCACCACGTATTAAGTGAGAAGTTAATTAATCGTATGATAACTTAACAGTTTAAAAAAAAAATATGGAATAGATAAACTCAATCTTACATGAAAATGTCAACGTATCCATCCACATCTCAATGAAAGCAAATCCGCATACCAATTTAAATCCTACCTGTTTTTTTTTTCCAATTCACTTTTCATCCTAGTCGTTAAGCTGAAACAAAACCGCGCGCGCTACAATAAATTTCCCCTGGAGTTTCCGTCACGTCATTGCCTGCGAATGGTCGAATTATGTATATGAAATCCAATCGTCAAATGTATACGTTTAAAAAAAACGAACACAATAAGAAGACGCCTATATGTTAATGACAATAAAATTATGAATACATATTAATTATCCAATTAATATGCACTGATATAAGCGATCGTAATCGGTTAATTTATGGCAGATGGAGTTTCCATGTACATAATATTTACACACAAATAACCATATTTGCGATAATTGCCGATGTCTGGTATAATTATACAAGCCGCATCGATTACTTCCTGCAGTGCTGTATAAAGTATGATTTATTGAAATTCTTCGACACGTTTACCAAAAAATAAATTGTTTCGATTAATAATTATGTATCATACGTCAAATTGTGTTGGCTTCATTTAGACATGTAGTCTACAAGTTAAAATTGATTTTTCTTACAGAAACTAAACAATTTATCATAAAAAATTACTAGAAAACTCTCTTCTTCTTTGAACGTGTGATTAAAGTTTTAGTGCTTCATTTAATCAATCAGTTTTTTTTAATCAACTTGCAGTTAACTTGTGTTTGGAAAAATAACTCCTTTTTTGTTTTATATATATTTTTTATATTCTTCTTCTTTTAGTATTTGATGAAAGGAAAAGAAGAGCTTTTAGTGCTTTATTTTATCAACAAGTTCATCTTCAAGTAGCTTAGAATAAACATTTGTCTCTTTTTCTTTTATATTTTAATGTTGTTAATTTTTTTATTGTTTTTCCACGATTTCTCTAAAATATTATTTCCTCTTAGTTGTATCAATTTCCTTATAATTTATTGATTGTTAAGACACTTAAGCGCTGAAAATCTAATTCAATATTAAGATAACGACACTTAGATTTTCAAATTTGGTTTATTTCAAACACTACTGTAGTTTTTAAAATAAACCAAAATCTAACAGCCTCCTTATCTTAATATTTGCTTATAATTTATTATTATTAATTTAGAAAATTTGTACAATTTTTGAGATTTTATTTTAATTTTGATAGATTTTTTTTCTAGGCTCTAAAATTTTTCTGCAATTATATATTTCAACACTTTTCCAGAATTTTCTAAAATGTTCGCGATTTTTTTCTAAATTTCTAGTTTTTTCCTAGGTTCTAGAATTTTTTTGCAATTATATATTTGAACAATTTTCCCGAATTATTTTCTGTACTAAATTACGAACATTTCCAGGATTCCAGAAAGATTTTTCAACAACTTTTTTAAGGTTTATAGAATTTCTCTCCCAAATATCTTAAATTTTCTCACATTTCTAGTTTAATTTTATTTATTTTCTAGAAATTTCTCTTCTAAATTACGAGAATTTTATTTTCTTTCATATTTCCACCACTATTTTTCAGAATTTTCTCTTCCAATCTTCGATGACATATTTCTAGAATAATTTTTTTTTTCAAATTTCTAGGCTTCTTCAAAAATTCATTTTTTTTTAATTTCTAGAAATGTTTCTTTTATTTTGTGAAAAATTTCGACATTTTTTTCTAGATATCTAGGCTCTTTTAACTTTATTAATTTATCCAATGCCAATTTTTCTTCATGATTTCAACAATTTTCTAGGATTTTCTCTTTTAAATTCTAAGAATTCTATTTAGGAATTCTTGAATTTCTTACAGATTTCTTCGAGAAATTTCCAGCCTTTATGCTTTACTTGGTGCCAATTTTCAAAATAGTATCTTTCAGTTTATCCAAGAACTCTATTCAAATGGTTTTCACCAAGTTTATTTTTTCAACTGCTTCAGAATTTAACCTCCTATATAAATATTTTAGAAGAGTCAATTCAAATTTCTACAATTATTTTAACAATTACTTTTTTATGTTTCACGAATGTTTTAACAATTTTTCTAAATGGCTTCTTCCAACATTTTTTTTAAATAAATTTCAAGAATTTTCCCCTATTTTAAAGAATTTAAAAACGATATTGCTTTATTTACTGAAAATTTTCCAACATATTTGTTATTAATTTCTAAAATTTTCTTGTTTTCTTTTACCACATTTTCTCTTACAAATTGCAAAAATTTTCGTTTAGAATTTAAAATCCTTTAACGTTTTTTCGTGTTTTTCGAAATTTCTCTTTCAGATTGTGGCCAAAGTGTTACAAAAAAATGTTTTCCAAGTTTCAGTGTATTTTTTTCGAAAGTTCTAGAATTTTCAGGATTTTCTCTTCCAAACTACGAGAACTTTCTTAGAAAGTTCTAGTTTTTTTCATATTTCTACAATTTTTCAGGAAGAACTGTTTTTTTTCGACGATTGTTTTCTAGATTTCTAAAATTATTTTTTTTTAAGTTACTGGAGTTTTTTTTCCTAGGGTCTAAAATTTCCAGGCTTGTAGAAAGTTTTTATCTTCCAACTTCTAGAATTTTTCCGAATTTTTCTTCCAGATATTTATACTTTTTTAAGGTTTTTAGAATTTCCCTCCAAAATATCTAAAATTTTTCAGCGTTTCTTGTTTAATTTTATTTTTTAAATTTCTAAAAACTTCTCTTTAAAACTATGAGAATTTTCTTAAAGAGTTCTAGAATTTTTCGAAAGCTTCTTTCACATTAAGGATTTTCTCTTCCAAACTTCGATGTTTCTTTCTAAATAAGTTTCTTATCAATTAATTTTTTTAATTTAAAAAAAAATATATTTTCGAGCTTTCTACAATTTTCTATGATTATCTCATTTAAATTCCGATAATTCTCTTTGAGACTTCTTTAATATCAGCAATTTCCAGTTTCGATTTTCTTACAGATTTCTTCGAGAATTTTCCAACCTATGTTCTTTATTTGGTGTCAATTTTCCAAATAATTTCTTTCAGGTTATCCAGGAACTGCTTTAGAATTTAGCCTCCTATAGAAATATAAAATCTTTCAGAAGGTTTTATCCAAATTTCTATAATTTTTATCCAATTTTTTTTAATCAAAATATATTTAATGAAAAATTTTCAGCATTATTTTTTAAGTTCTAGAATTTTTCTGCAATTCGACATTTTTTCAGAATTTTCTGTACTGAATTAGGAGCATTTAAAGGCATCTAGAAAGTTTTTTCAAAAACTGTTCCTATTTTTTAGAATTTTACAATTTCTCTCCCAAATATCTAAAATTCTCCATTTTTATTTCTTGTTTAATTTTAATTATTGTCTAGAAACTTCTCTTCCAAATTACGAGAATCTATTTGGAAGTTTCCAGAACATTTCTAGAAAAATTCTTTTGTTTTGTAAACATTTTCTGAATTTTTTTCTAGATTTCTAGAATTTTCAGCCGTTTGCGAGAATTTTACGACTTAATTGCTTTATCTAATGACAATTTTTCTTCGCGATTTTTACAATTTTCCAAGATTTTCTCTTTCAAATTCCGAGATATCTCTTTAGAATTTCTTGAATGCCAGCAGTTTCTAGTTCTGATATTATTACTGGTCTTTAGAATTTTTAATATATCTTTTTAATCTTCAAAAATTATCCGGCCTTTTTGCTTTTTATATTTGGTGCAATTTTCCAAATAATTTCATTCAAGTTTCAAAATTGTCCAGGAACTATTTATTCAAGTTGGGCGAATTTTCTTCAAGGTTATTCTTCCAACTGCTTTAAAAATTAACCTCCTCTAGAACTTTCGAATCTTTCAAAAGGTTCTATATAAATTTCTAGAATTATTTCAACAATTAATTTTTTTATTTATTTATTATTTCAATTAATTAATTAATTAAATTAATTAAAGTCTAGAATTGTTCGACAAATTTTCTAAATTTCTTCTTGTATTTATTTATTTATTTATCTTTTTAATCAAATTTTCAAAATTTTCTCTTTCAAACTTCGATGATTCTTTCTAGATTTCTAGAATTTCTAGAATATTTTAAATATCTCTGAAGTGTTTCAACAATTTATTTTTTTAATTTCTAGATTTTTTTCTTTTAATTTGTAAGAAGTTTCGGCGTGTTTTCCAGATTTCTAGACTTATTAGTTTTTTTCGTGAATTTTCCGACTTTATTACTTTATCTAATTTTTCTTTGAGATTTCTACAATTTTCCAAGATTTTTTTTCCAAATTCCGAGAATTCTCTTGGAATTTTTTTAATGTGAGCAGTTTCTAGTTCCGATATTATTACAGTTTTTAGAATTTGTAGTATATCTTTTTATCCTTCGAGACTTTTTCTCCAGCCCTTTTGCTTTATTTGGTTGCCAATTTTCCAAATAATTTCTTTAAGGATTTTAAAATTATCCACGAACTTTTTATTCAAATTGCGAGAATTTTCTTCAAGGTCATTATTCCAACTGCTTTAAAGTTTAACCTCCTATGGAAATATAGAATCTTTCAGAAGATTCTATCCAAATTTCTAGAATTATTTCAACAATTAATTTTTCATATTTCTAGAATTGTTTAACAATTTTTCTAAATTCCTTCCTTTATTTATTTCGGTCTCCTTTCTTGAAAAGTACAAATCAAAACATACGTCAAATTTTGGACAAAAGAAGCACGGGAGGAATTTACAAATACAAATCGTGTTTTCCACTCAAACCCTTCCTTTTCTGTAATGCTGAGGGAGCAAATATTCTCTTGGATATCCGGTATTCTTTTATATGTGATTTTACTTGCGTTTAATTCCCGTTTTAGAGGAGACAGCTGTTTATGTCAGCATTTATTTATTGTATTAAAATATTCCATATATATTTTTAATAAATTTTGAAAATTTTGCCCTATTTTAAAGAATTTTAAAACCTTATTGCTTTATGTAATGAACATTTTCTAGCATTTTCTAAATGTATTGTCTAAAATTTTCTTGTTTCCTTTTACCACATTTTCTCTTACAAATTACAAACATTTTCATTATGAATTTAAAAGTCTATAAAGTTATTTCGTGGTTTTCGAATTTGGGCCAAAGTTTTGCAAAAAATGCTTTTCCTTGTTTGCGTGTATTTTCTTCAAGAGTTCTAGAATTTTCTAGCAATTTCAGGAATTTCTCTTCCAAATTGCGAAAAATTTCTTCGAGAAGTTTTCTTACAAATTTTTAGAATATTTCAGCAATTTCGATAACATTCCTCCCTTATTGCTTTATCTGATGTAGGATTTTTATTAAAACACACCATAATCTTCTTAAAAGATGTTTACGGAAAGTTTTGTTAACTTCTTTTTAATTATAAATGTTCTGATTTTATTGATATTGTTTAATTATTTAGCTATAAACCATTATCCCCTTTTTTTGAACTACTCTTAACTTTTTTTAACCTAGTACTACAACGAACTCTATAACTGCCTTACGTAAATTTACGGTTTATTGAGATAGGTCAGGATATCGCTAGGTCAATGTATTATTCTTTAATGGGTCAGGATTAATATATAATTTATTGGGTTAGGTCAAGAGTACGTACAGAATAATAAAAAAGGAATTGAGGTAGGTCAAGCGTACGCTAAGTTTATATACAATTATTTAAGATAAGCCCAGTGTACACTAATAATTCTTGCCCTCTTTACTTAACATGAAGAACTCGTCTGACTTCTATTTTCATAAAATTTCAATAACCAAAATAGATTCGAAAGTCACGGTAACCAGTGTTCTAGACTTTGCAGTAATAATATCAGTGTTGGGAGACAATAGAGTCCTGGAAAGGCCAACTACAATGTTGAGAGAAGTGTTAAAGATATAGGACAAAAATCTCAATTTAATAATTTCCGCCACAAAGATATAAATTCTAGTCCGGATAAAATTAAAACGGCCACACGGGTAAAACCTAAAACTGCTGCAAAGATCGAAAAGACATTGCTCAAGAGAATTCAGAATATGGGGAGAAGCGCACATTTCCTTCAAGCCAATTCGATAGATTTTAAAAGGATTATTGCATTGTTTTGTTTGCAGAAAAAAAAAACAAGAGGGGTTAGATAATTCTTCTAGAACTAAATTGGTGTAAGCTTTCGCTCAATTGGAGAGAAGTTTTAAAGAAAGCTTCCAGATTACTGTTAATATTTTAAGAAAAATCATGAATCTGACTAAATATCGAAAGAGATTGGGCATCCAAAACATAGCAGACCCTTAAAACCATTGCAACGTGTGTGATTTAAAGTTCAACAATGTTCCCCTATAATTCATAAACGGAACGTCATCAATATTTGAATCATCAAATGAATAGGATTTTTGAGGAAAATCATGAGGTTGACTGAAGATTGAAAGAGATTGGAAGAGTAGAAAGAAAGAAAGAGTAGTCAATAATAATAAATATATAAATATTTAATCCAAAAATGAGAAATATAATCGTATCTACTCGATATAAATATTTTAGTTTAGTTGACAGAAACTGAGTTAACTTTCTTCATTGTTAAATGTTATTACTGCAATTTCCGTCAAGTATTTCTTAACGTTCTTCTTAAAGCGAACAATATTGAAGATAAGTATATAATAAATTTCGCAATTATTAAGGGAGAATGTTTATTAAGTGCCGGTTGTGTGGCAATAACTTTTGTTCCTCAAACCATAAAACATCCGAGCATTACACTATCAATTTCCCAGCATCCGCACGACCCGTCTTCACAATGTAAATAAAACTCTTTCAACGCGTCGTAATCGCGTAATTACACAACGCACATAAATCACTCGGACAGTTGCAAATAATAAGCAACAATTCAATAACGCATCCTCCTCCTCCTCCGTTACTTAAGAACGCGGACTTAAGTCGGACGGGCGCGTAAAGGAAGTAATGAAAATCGGTGGAGCTAATGGGCGGTAATTAGAGTAATTACCGGGATTACGGTATATCCCACAATTGGACGTGGTGTTGTTTATATAATTGCGCGATTTTTCTACTGATCGAAGCCGGTATTAATTGAAATGTGTTTCGAGTTAGCTCTCAGGGCGGCGGAGAAGATTCAAATTAATTACCGCACGCACGGCATCAAATCTGAAATATTTATTAATTGCCGCTAGCGAAAGTGAATTACGACGGTAATTAATGTGTGTAATTAGGATGGGGTTAAATAAACGAAAGTGATTAAAGGTTGGGCGTGCAATAAATTACGATAAATCGAGAGTGTTAAATAGTTTTGCAGGATTTTTTATATTCGTACCTGCACTAACCAGGGGTTATAGGTTACGCGCTAAGTAATTCCAGCGATTCTAAAAATTCTGCGTTTAGTACGCTGACCCGTTCCGTACTCATTCACCAAGGTTATGTGCGATTCAATGATGACCTTGAAATAATTATAAATACATATTATATATTATAATTGACAATTTTATATTTATATCATCAAAAGAAGAAACTGAATCATTTTGTTTTCCTCATGAGGTGATGTCGTTTAGCGTCCCTGCACTCCTTTTGTGCGCCTCTTGATGTTTTACTCCTTGGGTACTCCTGTGTCTTCTGCCAGGGGATGCTCTTTAGCTGTTCTACAGGAAGCATAAGCCTTCTGAATTGAATCATACTCTAATACATCAGAAATATGACAAGTGCGTTCTACAATGAGTAATAAAAATATTTCTGATTTATAATTAACATTATAAAATATGTATCACAAAGTGAAAGCCTCTACAATTAACAATTTGAAAAAGTAAACAATTATATAAAAGCGTAATTCAAATTTAATTGGTGTTTTTTATTAACGTGTGGCCACAAACGGTAGTCATCCACAAACAAAATTGGAGAAAATGCATTAGTTGAAGAGCTTTAGAGCGTTTATTAAAATTTCCACACATAATCCGCAACATTTCCGAGTTAATTGGGAACACGCCGAATCCTATAATCAAGGATTCTCCTCCATTCATCTACACGATTTAGGTGCTTCCTTGAACATTCTTCAAATACTGATGTGCGTTTTCTTTTTTTATTTCTGAACGGCGTTAAAATCACATGCGCTTTATATTTTTATGTTAGTAATTTCGTAATTCATTATTCTGCTTTAGTAATTATATACATATTTATTTATTGGCACTTTATCAGACTTACGTCATAAATATAATTCAAAATTTATGAAACGTTAAACCAAACCATGCAAATAATTTCGTCAGCAATATCAGGATTAAAGTTTTCTTATTACCACTATTAATTTAACTGTTGACTTATTCTCCAAAATTTAAAAATGTATTGTTGGCCTATTACAATATTCCAGGTATTAATATCTTGGCCCATTTAGAGTTTTGGAGTACTCTTGACTAATCCTACAAATTTTTTGTTTTTCTTGTGCGCTCCACATACACATTTATTTTTAAGCCACAACACTGCTTTTTAAAGTTCATAACACCGTTACTAAAATTGTTTCCGTTATATGGACAATAAACAGGAGTAAAATTGGTTAAAGTTTATGTGTATATGTAGGGTGGGTGGGTGGCCTCTATCCCACCCTCCAACCAGTAAAACATTCATCTAAGATCATCCAATGATTATTTAATATCATTCAGGGTTATCCTATGAATAATTACTTTAATGTTTTAATGGTTGGAGGGTGGGATAGTGGCCACCCACCCACCCTACATATATTTGTACTCATAAACCACAATACTACTTTTAAAATTACGCAACATCTTCACTAATATTGTCGTCGTTGTTTAAAAACAACGGAAGTAAAACTAGTTGAAGTTTATGTGCATATGTAGTGTGGGTGGGTGGCCTCTATCCCACCATCTAACCAGTAAAAAAATCATCTAGGGTTATCCTATAATCATTCATATTAATTTTTTAATGGTTGGAGGGGTGATAGTGGCTACCCACCCACCCTGCATATATTTCTATTCTTAAACCACAATACTACTTTTAAAAATCCACAACACCATCACTAATATTGTCGACGTTGTTTAAAAACAAAAGAAGTAAAACTAGTTGAAGTTTATGTGTATATGTAGGGTGGGTGGGTGGCCTCTATCCCATCCTCCAACTAGTAAAACATTCATATAAGATCATCCAATGGTTATTTAATATCATTCAGGGTTATCCTATGAATATTTACTTTAATGTTTTAATGGTTGGAGGGTGGGATAGTGGCCACCCACCCACTCTGCATATATTTGAATTCATAAACCACAATACTACTTTTAAAATTCAGCAACATCTTCACTAATATTGTCGTCGCTGTTTAAAAACAACAGAAGAAAACTGGTTAAAGTTTATGTGCATATGTAGGGTGGGTATATGTTCTGGAACCCACCGTCCAACCAGTAAAATATCATCTAGGGTTATCCTATAATCATTCATGTTAATTTTTTAATGGTTGGAGGGTGTGATAGTGGCTACCCACCCACCCTGCATATATTTCTATTCTTAAACCACAGTACTACTTTTAAAAATTCGTAACACCATCACTAATATTGTTGACGTTGTTTAAAAACAAAAGAAGTAAAACTGGTTGAAGTTTATGTGTATATGTAGGGTGGGTGGGTGGCCTCTATCCCACCCTCCAACCAGTAAAACATTCATCTAAGATCATCCAATGATTATTTAATATCATTCAGGGTTATCCTACGAATATTTACTTTAATGTTTTAATGGTTGAAGGGTGGGATAGTGGTCACCCACCCACCCTACACATATATTTGTATTCATAAACCAAAATACTACTTTTAAAATACAGCAACATCTTCACTAATATTGTCGTCGTTGTTTAAAAACAACAGAAGTAAAACTGGTTAAAGTTTATGTGTATATGTAGGGTGGGTAAGTGGCCTCGAACCCACCATCCAACCAGTAAAAAATCATCTACGGTTATCCTCTAATCATTCATGTTAATTTTTTAATGGTTGGAGGGTGTGATAGTGGCTACCTACCCACCCTGCATATATTTCTATTCTTAAACCGCAATACTACTTATAAAAATCCATAACACCGTCACTAATATTGTTGACGTTGTTTAAAAACAAAAGAAGTAAAACTGGTTGGAGTTTATGTGTATATGTAGGGTGGGTGGGTGGCCTCTATCCCACCCTCTAACCAGTAAAACATTCATCTAAGATCATCCAATGATTATTTAATATCATTCAGGGTTATCCTATGAATATTTACTTTATGTTTCAATGGTTGGAGGGTGGGATAGTGGCCACCCACCCACCCTACATATATTTGTATTCATAAACCACAATACTACTTTTAAAATTACGCAAAATCTTCACTAATATTGTCGTCGTTGTTTAAAAACAACAGAAGAAAACTGGTTAAAGTTTATGTGTATATGTAGGGTGGGTGGGTGGCCACTATCCCACCCTCCAACCAGTAAAACATTCATCTAAGATCATACAATAATTATTTAAAATCATTCAGAGTTATCCTAGTAGCAATCATGTTAATGCTTTAATGGTTGGGGTGGAATAGTGAACTGAACTGAATAAAAATTGGTTGAGATTTATGTGTGTATGTAGGGTTAAAGTCCACCCACCTGATTTAAACCCACCCTACAAACGAATTATTTAGGAAATATTATAGAACTAACACGAATAATCTAATAACGCTTCTTTTAATACTAGTCAGTATCATAAAATATAAATTTTCTTTCTTTAACGATCTTTCAAGGTCGTCTACCATTAATTTAAGATTATCTCTAATCTGTCATTTGTAGAAAAACATTCTCGTTCTAATATTCAAGATAATTTATGTTCAAGGTCATTAAGAGCTATCATTCAGCGATTCATTAAAGATTATCCGACGCACATTCAAGTCATCCAGCTTTCGTTCATGACAGTTGATATACTGTTTTGTTTGACAATTGACGAAACTTAATTAAAATTATTAGAGTAGCCGTACCTACTACCCTACATACTCTTAATCTATTGGGGTACATGTACATTAGCTAATCGTATTACTGACCTACCCCAATTGATTAAAAGTATGTAGGATCAGTGAAGTGTAGGTTTAATGAAATTCATCATTATTTAAATGTAAAGCAATCCTTAAAATGTTGATTCCACGATTCCAGAAGCCAAAATAATTTGTGATTTAACGATAAACCGCTGCCTGATACTATCATCAAATCTGATGACCCTATAGTCAGTGATTTAACGTATATCAAAGTCAGTCGGGATAACGGCTTATTAGGCGTTAGAGCCGATTGGAATATTGATAGCAAGTAGTCTTCTCCAATCGTATAGATAACGCAGTTAGGTACGTCTAGGAAGTAATCGCGATAAGGGGAAAAAAACACGTTGTAAATGTGTGTGAAAACTGTGCAAACAAACCGTCGCTCGGTACCGTATTTTTCGACCGTTCCGCAGAAGTGTCGATTCGTTCCCATCGTTTAGACGCTCGGTCGTGGCGTACCCACCGGTACGTATGAAGATACTGATGGTTAAATACTCCATATATCGAAATTATGGGATGCGAGCGCAATTAGTTAGGACGGGACTGGATAATGGCGGCCGTAGATAATTCAAAGGGTACACTGAATGCATACGTCAGGTCGGTAGCAGGACATGCAAAGATCGCCATCTCGCTGATTACGCACGTTGCCAACGGCAGGCGTGGGAACAAATCGATTGACATTCGGCATTAGCAACATTAGTAACCGAGACGCGAATCTGTTCCAGAAGTCATGCTCCCGCGGCACGCAAGTCGTCTTGATTAGCCTATGTGCATTTACGTCCTTCTAAGGGTCTGCTCGGATGTATGGTCGCGCATTAAAATCACTACACATTTAGTCGACTACGTGGTCCTTCCACTATTGTAGTAAATATAATGATAAATACATTTTCACGTTGATGGTAATTGATAACCCTCGTGTAGACAGAAACAATCTATCCCTTTCTCTCTCTCTGGGTGTCTTCTAACCGTTATTAATTGAAATTGCGAGCGAGCGGGAAAATCAGCCCTGCGGGCCTCATATGTTCCGCGGGAGCCCCAAGGATCACTCCTGCCACCAGTCCGGAGGAGATCTCTCGCGGAAACTTAATATTTAGTGAGCTCTGGTTAATTTATTCGCGGAGTGCACCTGTGCAGCTCGCCGGCTTTAATTACTAAGCCGCATTATCGTATTATTATTCCGCATTTAAGAAGTGATGCATAACGTGCCGTGAATACATTACGCCATTAATATATAGATCTGATGACTGTTATTGCTACTTCGCGGCCGTCACAGAAAAGCGTTGATGTAATTATGAGGTAACTTTATGTCAACGCGCGCTAACGTAAATTACTTAAATGGCCAATGGTCTGGATGATCATATTAAATAATACAAACCCTGAGGCTACCAATTACACGAGGTAGCCCAAGTGTTTTTTTTTGTCGTCGTATTATAATCAACTATAATTAAATAACAAACAAACAGTTAAATTATATGATTGAATTGTATTGTAAGACTTAATTCATTTTTTTCCATTCAGAATGGAATTATTACGCGAGCCCGCGTTTGAATTACAATTTCCAATAATTACATCCTCGACTGGTTTTCTTCTTCGCACTTTTTTCTCTCACACCAAATAACGTTATTCGCCCGCAGGAATTCCTCGGCGTCTCGTGTATTTTTTTCCTGTTTCCAATCTGATTGAATCGGAATTAATCGCGTTAATGTTTGCGGTCCGAGTGATTTCGAAGGGTACGCATGAGGGCCCACGGTTGGGCCTGGTGATCACGTAGAGGCGCCCCTCACGTAGTACATGTGCATTACCGTTTGTTACCGGGGCTCGTCGGATTTGTTTGACAACAGAATCACCTGCCGTAATTTTTACAACACAGGAACAACATTTTATCGAGGAATCAGAACGCTCCCCGGGCGCAAATTGCGAACTGTGTAAATATGTTGACACGGACTGATGAGTTTGACGCAGTCAATCCCCCTTCACTATTTACACGTCTCGCGCGAGGAGTTAAAGAGCGAACGGAGGGTGAAACAACAGTAAATAACGCGGAGGACACCGCGGGAGAAGAGACCGTCACTTTGCGTAATTACGTCGAATTCGTAGCCTTTGCCATTACCGAATCAGTCAATTAGCATGAATGGATTGCCGATGATTATGTAAATGTTGCGTTCGTTACGCGGCGAATGTGCTTTACTATCTTCAGAAGATGCTGGGCAATTATGGCGAAACTGTTTTGTGTACCGTACGCAAGTTTATATCCATGCAAATAAATACGTGCGTAACGAGTAGCCCAGCAAATAGATTTAGAATGTAAATGTGCCCGGTGCGTACCTAGAGGGGAAAGAGGGGGCGGAGACCTGGTGGAGGCCGAACACGTGTCCTGAATGTCGGCTGATAATGCGGAAATTGGGTTCGTTTTGATTAAATCAGTGGCGGCGAAATGTGTACAAGGAGATATAAGATTGTAACATAAGATATTTAACGAACAAAATCTAATAACATAAATAAATTTAAAACCATTGAATAACTACAGGTAATTTTGAAATTTTATGTAATAACTATGAATGATCAAATCGAACAGCAGAATATTTTGAAGATTTAGTCAAGACCGGTTTCGTCCTCTTTTGGATCTCATCAGAATAGTGCTTGTAGGGTAATGAAATTTTAGTACTACTATATATATTCATAAATAAATATGATATGCAAATTATCTATTTAATAGTAAATAGATAAAATAGAAATTCTTTCTTTTACAATTCTTGCAGACAAGAGCACTGAATTCAGTTTCTTCGCCTCTTTCTGACCACCTCTGCCATTTTCACAGCTGCTTGTTTAACCAAATCTTCAGCAATAGTATATGATTTTCATTTCGGGCAATCATCCAGGCTACTCCAAAGCTAGCCTTTGATGCTGAACGCTGATCATAGGTACCTAACAAGTTGTTGTCCAATCTTTGCCTTTTAACGAACATTTCTAAATTTACAACGTATTCTCGTGGTTTGGAAGATAGATGTGAATGTAAATTATCCAAACGTTTCTTCAATTGACTTTTTTTTCAAAGATTCTGAAGTCAGTACTTTCAAACATACAACACACTGTGGTTTCATTGTACCTTTGCCTTCTATTTTTGTAAAACCATAATTAAGGAATTCTTCCTGGTATGTTCTTTTCCTATTTCTATTTGCTGCCATCTGAAAGGTGACAGAACCAGTGGTTGAAAAACGTTTTCATTAAATTAAATTTTTAAATGGCAGCTTACCTTGATCGTTGAAATTAGTGATGATATGATCTGCCTCTATAATTTTTTCAGTTCAACGTGTCCCCTTTCTTGTGTATGGTAGATAAAAGGGCGATGTTCCATTCTTCCGGGATTGGCTTTATATTCAAGCAGTTTTGGATTAGTACCGTTCGTTCTTGGTATAGCTTTGTTGTTCCCCATTTAATGTGCTCTGCTGGGATGTTTCCTTTCTAATCTTTAGTGATTTACAACCTTGCTTTACGTCCGCTACAGTTATTCTGATTGGTGATGCTGTTGTGTTTATGTTTCCTTCTCCCTTTGGGTTCTCTTGCAAGGGTAGTCTGTCTTCTGTTAGTAACTGTTTAAAGTAGTCCTCCCATTTTTCTATTGTTATATTAGGTCTTTTTTCTTTTCCTGTCTCGGGGATTTTAGTACTTTCCAGCTTTCGTTACTCTTTCTTCGTCCTCCCAATATTCTTCTGGCTAATTTTCCTTCGGACTTTCGCCTGTGCCTGTTTATATCGTATTTCATGCTCGTTCAACATATTGGACAAGTATGCCAGATATTTTTCTCTCGTATCTCTTATACCTTTTTCTATTTCTACGTCTCACCAATATGTTGTTCACCCTTTGCTGTTGTACTATATATCCTAATGCTTCCTTGGCCGCTGCAAGCATGCATGATTTAATGCATTGGAAATGTTTCTCGTTATCCTTATATTGTATGGTCTGTCGTTTTTGATCTAATCTTGCTTTGTATAGGTTTTAGGTGCTCTCATTTTCTAAGCTGTTCAAGTTAAACCTGTCCTCTTTTCTTTTTTCTCCTTCGTTCATGTTTGTGTTTTCTTCTTTTTCGTACTTCCTCGGGAACAGGATATTTGCTCTCAGCAGGTAATGGTCGCTGCCGCATGTTGCACACCCTTACATCCTGTATGACTAGATTTGTTTTTTGTTGGGTTATTGTGTCGTCTATTATAGATTTCAGGTTCTTGGTTTTTTGCATCCAGGTATACGATGCGCATTTGAAAAGTCCGTGTAAAAATAAAAACTACTAACGTGTTTGGGGTAAACCTTTTTTATTTTTCGGCATAGTCTCCTTTTAGGCTTATACACTTCGTCCAACGATGTTCTAGTTTGTTGATTCCTTCCGAATAATAGGATTTGTCCATGTCTGCAAAATATCCATTAGTTTCTGCAATTTCTTCTTGGTAACCCATTGTTTAGATTGTTGTTTGGTCTCAGGAGTATATTAATGTATCCATGTTTCATCCACAGTGACGAAACGCCGCTTAAAGTACTCCGGATTATTCTGGAACAGCTGCAAATCATCCTTGCAACACTTTACACGATTCCGTTTTTGGTCAAGCGTGAACAATCGCGGCACCCATCTTGCGGATAGCTTTCTCATGTCCAAATTTTTATGCAAAATATGCCCACAGCACTAGCAATCTCACGCACCTTAACTCTTTTGTCATCCATCACCATATGATGGATTTGATCAATGATTTCTGAAGTCGTTACCTCAGTAGTCTCTCGAGCAATGTCAGACATGTTAGAAAACAGCTTGGTCCTGTAAGACATATGAGCAGATGCTCCCCTGTCCGTGATCCATGAATTTTACGTGCTATCGCCTCCTCTGGGAAAATTGACGATAAATGAAGAAAACACATTGTCTTGATTTGGTGATTTCTGCTTCGTCTTGCTCCTGCAGAACCGCGAGATGTGGCCTCTCTTCCTGCATTAGTAGCATATAGGCCGTCCAGAACATTCAGCGTCACTTGTGCCCATATGGCCAGTCCGAAAATTTTGAAATCACTTGAAACTGTTCTAATCGAAGGTGCAGAGTCACTATAATATTTATCAAGCTTCTCTTTAGTCTCCTGAGGCGTTTTACCTTTCATAAAGTAATGTTTAATTATTTCCATCCATTTCTTGAAAATCACTCGTCTTCCTTGATTCACACGAATGCCAAACACAAACATGACCTCTATATGCGCCGGTGGTGCCATCTCTCGAACTTTGCACGAACTTTTAAAACCACCCTCGTATTTAAGTACATTGTGGTGTGGGTAGAATCCGTTCTGTATTTTGATTCTGTTCGCATATTGTGTTTATTCTACAGCTATTGTCGTTTAGTACATCTTCTCCATATTGTCCTACTACTTTATCCTGATGTTTTTTCCCTGTTCTGGCGTTCATATCTCCCATCATTATGAGTTCTAGTGCGTTGCCCACTTTTATCATTTCGCTGTTTAGTTTAGTCTTTGTTTGCGATTATTGCATCATTGATTATAGAGTATACGCCTAGAATTGTCAGTTTTTGTCCGTATAGAGTTAGGTTCATCTTAATCATTCGTTCGTTAATTGCTTCCCATATTGTTATAAATCTTCTGAGCTTCTTCCAGATAAGGATCGGTATTACTTTTTGGGCTGTCTTTTCTTTTCCTACTCCACTATAGAAATGGTCATATTTCCCGAGGTTTTCCGAGCCTTGTCCTTTCTTCCTTGTCTCTCTCAAGACTATTATTTCTGCTTTGCTTTTCGTTAGTTCCGGAAGTACTTCGTTTGTTTTTGTTGAGAGGCCTTGAATTCCATGTCCCAAAAATCATTTTCCTGTTTTCCTGTAGTTTATGTTGTCTTTTAGTTTCTATTCCGTTCCGAGGCTGTTGACTGGCTCTTTTAACAGTACGTTTTTTTTTTCTGAGTATCGAAGAGTTAGACCTCAACCTCCCTAGCAGGATGATAAGGAGTTTTTGTTTGGAGCTTCTCTTCTAGATCGACTGCTTTATCTACAGATATAAGCGCGATCTGCCCATCCTGTTTGGTCCGCGGGTGGTATTTTATTTTTCACTTAACCGCCTAAGGCTGAACTAAGGTGACGGCTTCCCCTATTCGCCACCCTCTAGGGGTTACAGACTCCCCCGAGAGCCTTTATAGTAAGTAAAGGCAGTTAACCTTCAATCTCAAAATCTATCTACAAGAAGGCTTCAAATAGGTACCTAGACATAGCAATCATTAATGGACAGAGCATCCTGGGGAAACTCTCGAAGAAGCAGGATATCTTGTATATTGCTTTAACCTTCGTATCTCTATCGAAAATGTCATCTTTGATCGATGGCGGTATTCCGGAGAGATCCTTAGGACTGGGATAACATGGGGCAGAACCGATTGCCCCATTTTCAAACAAGACTACGTGTCTGATTATGTGTGTCTGATAATGTAGGGTAATCATGTAAAGCAAACGTTATACAGAAAATTTGCGCCGCCATTTACATGTGTTTTTTTGTTAGTCGCTTATTTGTTTTGCTCCGTTTTGTTCGTGCTATAACTTGGTTAATAATTGAGATAAATTGATCCGGTAAAAGTATTCAACAAGAGTATTGTGTTCATTTTCCGAAATTTCATCATTCCAAGATTATTTTGTGAAATGTCGTCACTGAGGGCACTACCGATTGCTTGTATGTAGGTGAAAATGGTGCGCAATTTTAAACGTGAGACGCCAGCAATCCACAAAGGACATTTGAAAATGGCAAAAAATGATCAATCATTACAGAGTGCAGCTCGTGAGTTTGGTTTGAAGTATTTAACATTGTGGAATCATTGCGGCGATGAATCGAAGCACATTGGTACTAGACCAATAGTCGTGAATCAAAAATTGTTGACAGCAGCATTGAATGTAGTAAGAGGCAAAATAGATAAACAATTCAATTTGTATAGTTGATACTTGTTGAGCTACCCTCTTGATGGAATAGATAGTGGCAACCGCAGCCAAAACACGTAGCGTTGGACGTGGTTGCGGTCGAGGTGGTGGACGTGGATTTGCTGCAGATGACACACCAAGTACCTTATTTGTGGTGGTGGGCATGGACGGGTACAAAAAGGTACTTTCGTCGTCGGATAGTGTTTAATTTCCTCACTTCCATATTTATTACTTTTGAGCACGAATTCATTTTGTTTTTTCATTGTTCTACTCAAAATAAACTTTGCAATTGATTCGAACATTAAACATGCCATTTATCAGACTTAATATATCTAAACATCCTTTCCAAATGAGCATATTTTTTAAACCTCGAAAAATTGTAAGGGTTTGGTAGAAATGATATAACGTAGCACAGAAATGAGCCACAGAAAAATGGTCGATTTCGAGAATGTAGCTGAAGGAACAAGCTCTCCAATGATAATAAACACTTTGAGCTATATCTTCAAATGTGGTGTTTAGAGGCCGAAGTACTTAATCAATCGGTTCTGCCCCATGTTTCCCTACTACTTACTATTATTATTTTTTAGCAATTATACAAAATACTAGGCGCGCCTCCCTTGAAAAGCTCAGTGTTTGTATTTCCCAATCCCAATAAATAAAGCAGATGCTCCAAACTTCTTCCTGAACTTTTGAAATCCTAGAATTTGCATTCGTTTTCTCATTAAATCCAGAGAGTACAGTAACATCTTACTGGACAGACTTACCAAGCTTCCAGAAGTTACGCTTCCCACCATACTATAAATTTCGGCCTCAACAAATACCATTTTTCTGTATATGCTCTCGAACAAGCTTTATTATTTGAGGTTTTCTATCATCTAACAAGTACCGATCGAATTCAGACTTCAGTTCTTAGTGCACACAGAATCCTAATTGATTGTCCGTTAAAAATGAAACTTCTACCAAAACACTACTACTACAATATAATATAATATTTTCAACACAATAGTCCAAAAGCTAATTCACCTTAGAAAATGGGAAAACCTAATAGATAACAAGGTTGGCAACTTCCCAAGAATGACAAGAACAACTACTTATGGCTATCTGACCATCCTCTAGAAATAGGTCAAACAAGGAGTTCTTGAATGGTCAAAACAGCAAATTGATTATCCGAAAGAAGACTGATAGTATTGAGATTATAGATAAAGTTGCTTTACTTCAACAGGGTAGATGATGAGATACTAAAGGTAAATTCATTTGGTGATAAGGGCAAAAAATGGATTTACTCGGGTCCTTTGAAATCTTCAACGACTGATATATACCCGTCATTTAATTGGAATATAAATGTAGTATCATCATCAGACTCTTCAGGCCACAAAATATCAGTTGAACTTATTTATACTTTTAAATCTATTAAAGATCAAAGATGTTTCAATAGAATTTTGCATTAAGATGCAAAATCACTCTCAGAAAATATCGAAAGTTTCGATTCAATGATTAATAAAATTAATAACATTAATTTTCAACTTGTTGTCCTTATCAATAATTAATATCTAAGCACCTTCTCTAAACATTGCGTAGGCTTATTTTCATTGTCACCTGCGTTCCGTAAATGTATATTTAATCGTTAATACGTTTTAAGAACAGATCAATTTTTAATAGCAGACATTCTCCCCATTACCGTATATGAGGCAATTGACGCGACATCAATCACCCACCAATTATTACCTACCCCCCGCGCCCGAAAGAATCGACGACGTATTACGTGAATGCGCCGACGTTTAGCCATTTACAATTTCCGTGCGAGAGCTCAGGGGATTGACGGATAATTTTTCATGGGAGTCAAAACGCATCAGGAATGCGGTAAGTGCATCCATCCAATCATCGGATGCACAGGAGTGCACGGCTGCGGCCGCACCCGATGGCCATTTTCTGAACGTTAGCCTGGGCGGATCGATGCGATCTGGACCACTTCATTTGATAAACATGAACCCTTTAGTGCATTTGGGGGGATTATCTCTAGCATCGGACTCACGTGGAACGGCCGCAAATTGCCAAAGCACTACAAACTTACCCCTCTGACCATCGCATAGGTCGTTAACGTTTTCTTCCGCACACGCCGCCCCACCAATCTATCCCTGATGAATTATAAATTTGTGGGAGATAAAATCACATACTCTAAATGATACAATACAAATAACACTTTAATCTTAAACTTTTCGGTAAACAAGATCTTCTATGGAAGAAGAATTAACGTAAAAGTTCAGATCTCTTGCAATAACGTGATTATAAAGTATAAATAATTGATTGATGAGGCTGATAGGTTTTGAAAATTCATCTTCATGAAGTATGAAGATATATTTAAGCAAAAATCTTTGATACTCTTACTCTCATCATGCATCTAAAATCTAGTCCTTGGAAGATGACCAACCGCGGATGTTGTTACCTAAAGTTAGCCTAATGGAATTTAAATTAGCAGAAGATATGAAGGAAGTGTAATACATTATTCCATCATAAATTTGAAAACGAATCTTAATTGAAGCACCTAATGGTAGAAAACAGTTTTAAACAAGATCGAAAGTGGCCGTTTATCTATGCAAATAGATGTTTGCTTCTTAGTAAGGAAAACAAATTGATAACGCGTTCAAATTTACATCCCGAACATTCGTGGGTGTTCCTTGCTAGCTCCACATCACAATTACATGTTTACAACGTAATGCGCGACACGGAGACAATCGCCCATTATCCGTACCCACTACCACATAATACGCGTTGCCATAATTTACTGCCCATAAATGATCTCCGCGAAACGAACGTTCTCCTCATCATCCCAGAACAGAATCCTGCAACTGCGATGGCTTCATTACGGGCTAATTCGATTCGAAATGTTTCCGTTATCGTAAATTCGTCGCCATTACGCCGGTTTTTGCCGCGTCGTCGTAACTCCGTCGTAGCCGGTTGATAGCCAGGCAGTTTTAATGGCAACGACGTAATTACCGTGATGACGGTGTACACACACAAGTGTATGAAAAATGATGCGCGATCCTGCGAGTCTTTGGGTGGCGACGGGCAATTTCCACCGGCCGCGGAGTAACGAGTGAAACTTGCCCTTCCGTAAACTTTGATCCATCGCTAACGATACGTGGGCGTACTGAAGCCGGACGGCAGAAAAAAAAAGAAGTATATAAACAAGCAGCATTTAGACGAAACACGAGAACGGCTCGTTCTGCGTCAGGTCGCTGTGCAGCCACCGTTCCGTGAAAATGCGGAATCATTACCGGGCCGTTCCACCTTTTATGGAAATGTTTAGATAATGTGCTTGAAAATGGGAATCCCGAGGCGGTTCATATTATTGCTTTAAATTACGATGCCGCAGACTGTAATGTCCACAGGTAATTCATATCATCAGATTATCAAGTAAATAAAACGAAGCCACGTAACTAAGTTGATGATCAAAATGATTGATGAGATCAAAAACTGTAGTAGGGTTTTTAGAATACCAGACCAATGGTTTCTAACAAGTTTCTAAAGCAAAAAGGACTGTGGTCTTATAAATCTTGAGAAAAAGGAATAACGGTTTTGCCCAAAAAATTTCATGAAACGCCTAAAGAATTTTAATGCTTTAACGTACAAATGACCAAATGATTTATGAGATCGAAAACTGAAGTAGGTCTTCTTTAAGAAAACCAGACCAACGGTTTCTAAAAAGTTTTAAAAATTCCCCTAAAGCAGGAAGACTGTAGTCTTATAAATCTTGACAAAAAAGGATAACCTTAATGGTTTTGCCCAAAAAATTTCATTAAACTACTAAAGAATGCTTTAAACTAAAATTTCAATAACCAAATGATTAAGCAAACCAGTCCAAAGGTTTCCAACAATTTCCAACAATTTTCAAAGGAACATGAGATTATGGTTTTCTAAATGTTGACAAAAAAGGATTATCCTACGAAAATCCTAAAGAATTTTTTACTTTAACAAGAATGTTATATATTCAGCAGTATTTGTGATTAGGTCGACTGATTTAAAACATGTGCTCTTAAAGAATGCTACTCCAAAGGTTGATAAAGAACGTAATAGTGCTATTACATATGTGTATACTGGTCCAAAATAGGATCTAGCTGTAGACTGATTAATTGACAAAAAGATAACTACGCTATATCAGTTTGCTTATTGATTCTTCTACCAAATATCTGTATGCAAGATGTCCAAAAATTTGCACCAAGTAGACTACAATATTTTTGATTAGTTCCTTTAAATTTAATCCTAATGGATTCCTTAATAGAGGTATAAAAATTATAAACTCATAATATAAGCATAAACTGATGATCATGTTGATTGACTCTATAAAAAAATGGTTGTCTTTATTTAAAATTAGACTTCTTTAAGAACTCCAGATAAAAATATGTATGAAGACAGAAGGTTATGGCCCTGTAACTGTTGAGATGAGGATGAGGTAATGATTCAAAAAACGCCTTTGGAGAGGTTTACAAAAATTAATAAATGAGGATTTGGCAAAAACGAATCTGGTATAACACATATATTTTGTAGTCAAAATGTTTTCTATGTAAGACTTTAAGAATGTAACCACATTTGATTCAGGTTTAAAAACCTTTATTCTGTATATTTTCAGTTTTAGAAAGGAATTTTATTGCAACATTTTGTCCAGTAAACATTTTATAATTTTCTAAACAGATGTGTAAAGCATAAACTGTTTTTTAAAAAAAAAAATACTGACAACAACTATATATTCCTACGCTTTAGGTTTAAGAAATAATTATTACTCTAAATGATATTATTCCTATAGAAAAACTCAAAGCCAACTCATCTTATTTTCAATACCTGAAGCTAAGAAGTTATATCTTATTAACACAGCCCGCTGCTTTCTTGTAATTTGATTATAAACACTTATAATTTAAATGGGCTTAAAACTTCTAGTTCCTGAATCTCTATAATGAAGACCTAAGCTTTCCACGAAGTTCGACAAAAAAAATTGTTCATTTATACCTACCTGATGACTACGTTGGCACATTTTGTCATCCTGAGTTTATTTATTTATTTATTTACAGAACCCAACAGACTCAAAGTCCATTAATAGGGTTACAAAATTATTTTGTCTTATCAAGATCGTTGCTACGAAATTTATCTCTGCTGGTTATATTTAACAAAGCAATGTTTGTAAAATTGATAAATATAAATGAAACCACTTTTAGAGTTGTATTTTATATGCATATATAAAATCGTAGTTCTTATTTTAGTCAAATTTACCTCTATATGTTTTTAAGTAATATTGGGTTAAAAGCTACCCACCCACCTTGAATATTAATTGCATTTCCATCGTTGTTGCTTTTTTTTTTCTTGAAACAACAACGCTATTATAGTTAATGTTTTAAAGGAAAATAAAAGTGCGTTCTAATAAAAGTTCAAATAAATATGTAGGGTGGGTGGGTGTCCACAATCACACCCTCCAATTTATAAATCATTTGACTCGCTTTATTAATAATAAAAGTAAATACACGCAAATATTTACAAGGAATAAAATATCTTTTTTTTTATTTTGTCTAATTTTTATATCTCTTTATAATAAAATTATTTTTTATTACAACAGGCTTCGATGATTTAGTAAGGAGGATGGGATAGTAAAAACCCACCCACGCTGCATATACTTTCAAAAATGTTTCACTCGAATGCTCTTATTTATTCCTTAATAACACAATATTATATATCTGTCATGCTGACATTAACAGCCAGAAAACTCTCAAAAAAAAGGGGAAAAATACACTAAACAAAAGTAAATACTGAAGATTCCATATGTCGAAGAGGATACTAGCTTCATCAACATCATGGTAAAGAAAGGGTTAGAGTGGAAGACCATATTTAATTGTGAACTCCGCCTGTGCTCCTTTTGCCCAAAATTTAATGTATGTTTTTATTTTTATTAACATGTTTATTGTGAATTATTCAAGAAAGGAGACCAAAGATAAATAAATAAATAAATAAATCATAAGCCTCGCTGTCGTTTTCAGAAATATAAAACAAAACACGTTTGTCCTTATAATTTATATGTAGAGTTAGTAGGTGTCTTTATTTTAGTCAAATTTGCCACCCATCCACGTAACATATAAATTACACTTCCATCGATGTTGCTCTTATGAATTTCTTTAAAAGACAGCTCTATTTCTCTTAATGTTTTACAGGAAAATAAAGTAGTATTGTAGTTAAAGATCAACGTATATATACGGGTGGGTGGGAGGCCACTATCCCATCCTCCAATTTATAAAATATTCACCTTGATTTATTAAAAATAACATAGACGACAATATTTACAAGTAATAAGTTATATATTTTTTATAGTTTTTTTTTAAAATTTAAATCAGGCTTCTATGGTTTATTGATTGGATGGTTGGATAGTGGCCACCCACCCACCCTACATGTATGTCTAAATTCAAGCTAAAAACACTGTTTAATTTTTTTTTTGACAAATCATCACTCACACTGAAGTTATTACCAGGAAACTAAAACAGTCACTTTGGAGGAAGTAAATTTGTATTTGTAGGGTGGGTGGGTGCCCACTATCCCATCTCACAACCAGTAAATTATATATTTATTTAGAAATATATGTTTATTCTTTAAATCTGTTACAAAATATTTGTATACTTATAGACATTAGTTTTCATATAAATTATGGAATATGTTATAGTAATTGAAGGGTGGGATAGTGTACACCCAACCACTCTACATAATTACATACATTTTAACTAACGCAGTGTTTTGTGATTTTTTTAATATTTCATTACCAACACTGCAATAGTTTTCAGGAAACAAAAACGGGGTTTTAAATTAAATTTAGGACTATATGTAGGGTGGGCGGGCGCCCACTATCCCACCTTCCAATTATTTAAACCTACGTTTGATTTATAATTTTTAAACAGTGGGTGAGTGCCCTATTTAATTTGGTCTAATGTATGTATCAGTTTCTAATTAATATTAATTTGGAAGCTTCCCACCCACCCTATATGTATAAATTACGCTTCCATCGAGATTATTAAAATAAGTTTTATAATTCATTACTCTAGCGTACTCTTAACCTATGCCAATAAATTCTTCAATGTTCTATCATACTTCTGGCCTATCCCAATAATTAATTAATTGCCCTAGCGTACTTTTGACCCAGGCTAATAAATTATTTATTTTCCTATCATAAACTTGACCTATGCTAACAAATTTTCCATTGCCAAATACATATAATGACACGTAGTGTCAAATAAATATCCATTTTTAGGGCAAAAAGAGTCTCACTAGAAGAATAGAGAGCGAGAATGGAAGAACACATATTTTGTGAATTCAAGTCTTTCCAAATGCGATTAAAATTTCTGTGAAAAAATATTATCTAAGAATATTAGAATCTTTTTGTTGGCATGAGGGATAAAATAAATAATATGTAATACATACACCTGACCTATCCGAATAAATAATTCATTGCTCTATCCTAATCAAATTACACACTTTTCTAGCGTACTTTTGACCTACGTTAACAAATTTTTAATTACCTTAGCGCACTATTGACCCATCTCAACAATGTATAGATTTCTTTATTTTCATATAACTAACACGTGTTTCGGTCCTTGCGGATCATTATCAAAGTTAAAACTAAATTAATAATGATCCACAAGGACCGAAACACGTGTCAGTTATATGAAAATAAAGAAATGGAACATAACAAGAGTTCTACTTCTCCGAATTTGAAAATTTGGTTCCATCAAGAGAGTAGCAGAACAAGTATCGATTAATGTATAGATTATCCTAGCGTACCATTGACATATCCTAATAAATAATTTATTTTCTTAGCTTACTCGTGACCTAGGTTAACAAATTATTCATATTCCTAGCGTATTCTTGACCTATCCCAATAAATTTAAAATTTTCTTCAGAACAATAGAAATTCAACAATAAAATCAAGTAAAAATTGATAATTAAACAGTTTTTCTTTCTCATTTCTGTAAAAATGATTTCTGTAAAAATTAAAAAATTAAAAATAAAACCCAATGAGAATTTTCTTCAAAACTGTACAAAAAAATATTTTAAACTTTACTTGAAAATAATTGAAACTTTAACAAAAAAAGTGTTGATTTTTCTTAAACACCTATAATCAGTTGGCAATAAAAAAAATAACTGAAAATTTCCTTTACAGAATTTACATAATGTCTCAAAACTGTAATAGTTAAAATTGATAATAATAAAAAGTAAAAACAGTTGAATTTGCTTTATAAACTTGGCAATTCGTTTAAAAAGCAGTTGGAATTTTGCAAAAACGAGAATTAAAAGCAAAACATTCGAACAGTAAATAAACAAAACAAAAATCTTAAAAGCAGTTGAAATATTATAAAATAAACAGTTAAAAAATGAGCAAGAAATGCATTAAAAACTTAAAAACAATGCTTAAAAGTAGTTGAAACTTTACAAAATAAACAGCTGACAGTTTATTAAACAAAGGTTTTAAATGTTCTCAATAACACCAATTTTAATTTAAAAAAAATAAATTTTGTGAAAACAAAAAAGATCTAAATTTGTATAAAATGCTTATAGCACATTTAAACAATGAAAAAATAAAAAGAAATCTTGAAAGCAGTAAAAAATTTACAAAATACAGTTACAGTTGACAGTTTAATAAACGAAGGTTTAAAATGTCCTCAATAATACCAATTTTATTAAAAAAAATTAATGTTTTAAAAACATTTAAAAAACACAAATTCTTAAAAGTACTTGAAATATTACAAAATAAACAGTTTGAAAATTGCAACAACAATCGAAAATTTGCTTTAATACAATAAAAAATGACAAAAAAAAACTAGTAAAACATTGCTTAGAAAAATAGTTGAAAACTTCAAGAAAAAGAAGAGAAGCAAATAGATTTAAAACAGTTGGAATATGAGACTGTTCTTAAAAAAATGCCTTCATAACTTCACACTTAAAAATAGTTAAAATTTCACAACAAAACAATTTCAAATTTAAATTTAAAATATTTCTGAAAATAAAAGATTAAAATTGCTTTGATAAAACAATTGAAAATTACTTAAAAAATCAGTTGGCAATAAAAAATTTTTTTAAAAACTGAAAATTCCCTTTAAAGAATTTACATAATGTCTCAAAACTGTAATAGTTAAAATTAATAATAATAAAAAGTAAAAACAGTTGAATTTGCTTTATAAACTTGGCAATTCGTTCAAAAAACAGTTGGAATTTTGCAAAAACGAGAATTAAAAGCAAAACATTCGAACAGTAAATAAACAAAACAAAAATCTTAAAAGCAGTTGAAATATTATAAAATAAACAGTTAAAAAATGAGCAAGAAATGCATTAAAAACTTAAAAACAATGCTTAAAAGTAGTTGAAACTTTACAAAATAAACAGCTGACAGTTTATTAAACAAAGGTTTTAAATGTTCTCAATAACACCAATTTTAATTTAAAAAAAATAAATTTTGTGAAAACAAAAAAGATCTAAATTTGTATAAAATGCTTATAGCACATTTAAACAATGAAAAAATAAAAAGAAATCTTGAAAGCAGTAAAAAATTTACAAAATACAGTTACAGTTGACAGTTTAATAAACGAAGGTTTAAAATGTCCTCAATAATACCAATTTTATTAAAAAAAATTAATGTTTTAAAAACATTTAAAAAACACAAATTCTTAAAAGTACTTGAAATATTACAAAATAAACAGTTTGAAAATTGCAACAACAATCGAAAATTTGCTTTAATACAATAAAAAATTGACAAAAAAAAACTAGTAAAACATTGCTTAGAAAAATAGTTGAAAACTTCAAGAAAAAGAAGAGAAGCAAATAGATTTAAAACAGTTGGAATATGAGACTGTTCTTAAAAAAATGCCTTCATAACTTCACACTTAAAAATAGTTAAAATTTCACAACAAAACAATTTCAAATTTAAATTTAAAATATTTCTGAAAATAAAAGATTAAAATTGCTTTGATAAAACAATTGAAAATTACTTAAAAAATGGAATGAAAAATGGTAATCAGGAAATATTTCCTATTCGAAATTGTAAAAAAAATTCTAAAAATTTGGATGTGATTGTATTAGAAAATTGGTTGGTAATTGTCGAGAAAAAAAGGCGTAAATTTTTTGGGAAGATTTCTAGAACGAAAATTGTAACAATTTGGAAAAGAAATTGCTTAAAAGAAAACAAAATAAATCCTGAATGGTTTCCAGTATTTTTTCTTCTAAATTTCGAGACGCTGAAAAAATTTCATTTTTTTTCGAAAATTGTTGAACTTGTTTAATAAAATATTTGGAATATAAAAGCTATTGACAAAGAGTATTTTTTTTTTTTTAATGCCTATCATCAGTTGACAATAAAAAAAACTACTGAAAATCCCCTTTAAAGAAATTACATAATGTCTCAAAACTGTGACAATTAAAAATTAATAAATAAAAACAGTTGAAATTTGCTTTATAAACTAGACAATTCATTTAAAAAACAGTTGGAATTCTGCAAAAACGAGAATTAAAAGCAAAACATTCGAACAGTAAATAAACAAACAAAAATCTTAAAACCAGTTGAAATATTATAAAATAAAGAGTTAAAATTTAAGCAAGAAATACATTAAAAACTATAAAAGAAAATGCTTAAAAGCAGTTGAAAATTTACAAAATAAACAGCTGACAGTTTACTAAACAAAAGTTTAAAATGTTCAGAATAATACCAATTTTATTTAAAAAAAATAAATCTTATGAAAACAAAAAAAATATCTAAATTTGTATAAAAATGGTTTAAAGCACATTTAAACAAAGCAAAATTCTTAAAAGTAGTTGAAATATTACAAAAAAATAAACACTTTAAAAATCGCAACAAAAAAATAAAATTTTGCTTTAGAACAATACAAATTTTACAATAAAAATATGTAAAACATTGCTAAGAAAAAAGTGGAAAACTTTGAGGAAAAGAAAAAAATGCGCATAGGTTTAAAACAGTTAGGTTATGAGAATGTTCTAAAAAAATGGCTAAATTTAAAATTTCACAACAAAACAATTGAAAAATTTGGATGTGTTAGAAAAATTGAAGAAAAATGGTTGGACATTTTTGAGAAAAAAGGCGTAAATTTTTCAGAAATCTTTCTCCAAAGTTTTTATTTCAAGCCCTGAAGCACAATCAAAACTCCAAAATTCTTCAGAAAAATCTATAATCGAATCCAAAGAACTATTTGAAATGAATTTCACCAATTTATTTTGAAACCAATTATACCCTGAAAAAACATTTTTGAGCAATTTTTTTCCGAGATTTCTAGAACAAAAATTGTTGTAATTTAGAAGAGAAATTGCTTAAAAGAAAAAAAGCCTGAATAGTTTCCAGTAGTTTTGCTTCCAAATTTCGAGACCCGGAAAAAATATTCTCAGAAAATGGAAAAGAAATTGTTTAATAAAATAAGTAACCAGATCAAATTAAATTCTATAGTGATATAATATGAAATGTATTAAAAATATGAAAATAGTGAATAAATAAAAATGCTACAGGTACAGCTGTATTTCAAGTCCTTTAGTACAAAAAAATAAATCCTGTGTGTGATATCAACGAAGTGTATTTTCATTTAAAGTTCCAAAAAAAATTCCAAAATTCTTCAGAAAAATCTCCAATGCAAAGAAAGTTTTTGATACATATTATCGTATTCTTGACCTAGGTTGACCAATATTTAATTTCCCTAGCGTACTATTGACCTATCCCAATAACGTATAGGTTGTCCTAGCTAAAGCCAACAATCTTCGTTAAGTAATTAACTCATCACATGATTTATCTTAAAATTTTTTGTGTCTCCTTTAGGGGAGCTACTTAAAAGCTGTTCAAGTTCTTTCCACAGTGCAATCAAATTTTGAAAAAGAACTAAATTACTGTTTTTGATAAATATTATTGGTCGCTTTTTGAATTTTTATGAAGCATCTTTACGAAGATTATTTTCCTTCTTCATTTTAGCATTCTTTCTTTTTATTCCTATTTACTGTAATTAGATAAAGGAAGAACGCCAAAATGACCAACTACTGGGATCGCGTACGCCGCATACAGAACTGGAAAGGCCGCCATCACTTACTCACCGCAGACAATGGCTTATTAGGCAAAACGCATTTACATTCAAACACATCGCGCCCAAATAAGATTTTAACTTACGGCCGCCCAATTTGAATATTTAAATCGGCTCGCTTAGATCACCGGGCCCGGACAGTGAGGAAAATAAAGCAGGCCGCGACAGGTTTACGACTTCCTCGCCCATCAAGCAAACCGAGCAAAGGAGCTGTTAACTGCTTGGGAACAAACGAAATGGAAATCCCATTGTGCCATATATGGCACAATTAGTCCACCACGTCTCGGACACCCTCCAACTCTTCGATGTACAGCGGCAGGCTGTTGACCACCCGTGACACTCGGATTCCTGGCGGTTTTCCGCATATTGCGCAAATATCTTATCCAGTTGTTAATGTACCCAGTTTCGTATAATACCTTCAACACAAATTATAATCCAAAAAATTTAGATTGCAGAATATCAACTTAATCTACTGGTTAACAATCAATATATGTCTTATATGTATTCAAACTAAGAACCAATGAAATTTATTCGATATGCCAGTAATATCTGCTGATTTGCCCAACTTCTGAAAAGATTAATCTCCAAATCGAACCAATTAGTCTTCAAATATATTGAAAATTAATGGATATGAAGGTGACGACCGTTACTATGTGGTAGTTCATTTTAGAATCATTGGAAATTATGTATTTCGGTGTAAATACAGGTTAAATATTCATATTCCCTCAGGTAATGAAACATATTACCACACCAATCATGATTCGAAGAAATTTTGGGATGATACAGTATTGGGAATTAAACCCTAATAAGAGGGACCATCCCTAATAGTGATTGTGTAACTGTGGACGTTGATGCGGAAATGCGGATGAATTTATTATTGCGAGCTTGATTGCTAGTTAATGGGAGAAGCTGCAAAATTTCAGTAAATACGCTCGCTGTAATTCAACCTATGTGAGTGTATGTGTGTGTGTGTGTGTACTGTTGTAGGTTTTGATTGGGGTCGTGACCACCGCGTCGTGGCTACACTCCGGCCAATTCCCAAAAAGGAGCAGCCCATTATAAAATGCAAATAGATTTACTCAGGATAATTACCTGCTGTTCTGTGGGAATACAGGATAACAAATTCGCGCGTGTGTGTGGGAAAAGAAGTGGCTGCAGCGCGACCAGAGACCAGATCGATAACTGCACCAGCGGATCCAACTGGTTTGAATCCAACAAATGCAACACACACCATCTATCCCTGATAAACAGCGCAAACAAATAATTACGATCGACGATGATGAATTTCAATGTCAGGCACAGAAGGGCGTCGTAATAATACGCCTAATATAATATGGAAATTAATACGCAATATGGAGAGATCGGGGGAGGCAACCCTTTGTAGCGTAAACAAGGGTTTAGGCCGAAAGAATATGTGAATTCGCTCTAAATTCAAATTAGTTTGTCTTATCTTTTACAAAAAAAAATCCTTTACAAAAGGGAATAATATATTACAATCAATACCAAAAGAAACCGTCAAATCAATTTATATTGTAAATTCAGTTAGTTTAAAACAATGTGCCTTTATAAATATTGAATTTATTATTTCATATGTCATATATGTAAAATATTTGCATATTCTAAAAGTATTAGGGGTGTTCAAATGAAAAGGTTCTAAACACTATTGTGAGTATATAATCTTCATTAAAAGTATACACTATAATAATCTATTCGTTAATCAATTCCAAAGGATTCTATGTTCTTAAAACTCTTATGACCTTGACGAGACCTCACAGAGTTCTTGGGTTCGTCGTCCAGGAAGAAGCGCAGTCCTTTCATTTTTTTTCTTCTTGATGGACCTGCGTAGTCTTTGAAGTGTCCCATAGTATACATCGGAGTTAATTGTTTTTCTGAGCTCGAGAATATGGACATCAAAAATGATGCCTGCTGACGCCACGGACTTTGTCCTTTTAGGAGGACTTGATGGAATTTTTTTATGTTTACAACTTTTAATTATAACCGTCGCTTATAAAACATCATCAAAAATTATTTGAAAAATTTGTTTGAATAAATCTATTCTCTATTCTATAAATTTTCCAATAATGTTATACTTATTTACGTTTTACACTTTCTCTAATTCTAAAATTCTAAATTTTCTTAACGAATATATATATAATATAAATATTTATAAGAAGTCTTGAAAATATTTTTCTCGTTCTTCAGAAGAAAAATGAAGAATATTTTTTTAAGAACTTGCAAAGGTTCATCTCTCCAAACAAAGAAATAGTCATAAATTGAATAGATTATTACATTTTTTCTCTTCCTGAAACTATAAAAGTTTATTCCCCCAAAACAAGAAAAGAGTTTTTATTTTCTTCAGATGGGGACGAAACAATTCTAAGAAATAATTCCAAATCACTTCTAAAGAAAGTAATAATTTTGAATTATCTTAACACGTTGGCAGCTTTGTCAGTCACCGGTGACTGACACTGAATAATTCCAATTGGGTAACGTCAGTCATCGATGACTGACAGTGAGTACCTACTTTGAAGTTACTAATTAGCGCTGACTAGGATTGCCTGACAGGGCCCTTCTGTACGTTAATACAACTTGACCACCTAGTATTCCTTCAAAGAGCTGCAGGTGTAATAAAAAATGTACTATATTGAAATAAAACCCGTATATTTAATAATAATCATAATAATAATTTCTCAATTTGTTAACTCAAAATAATATAAATACAAAAGAAACATCAAAAATAGCAATGTAATTTATACAATACATAAAAATATAGTAATAAATTCCAAATTTATTTTTGTAAATCAAAAACACGTTGATTTTTTAGAGAGAATGTTTGTTAGAGTGAGGCACGTGACTGACACATTGCCTGGCGGGCCGAAACGCATAATTTTTTGCCATTGGAGCTCTGTCACTGACACATAAAAAATCCGTAATTTCGTCTAGAAAATGCATCAAAATGAATTAAATAAGCATATTCTTACTAATTTTACAAAATAAAACTTAAAAACAAAGAAAACTTTTTTGGACATTTTACAAAAAAACTTGTTGGCAGCCAGTGTGTTAATGAAATTATGATTATACATCAAAGAAGAAACTAGTTTTGATTTTCTTCAGAAGTTATTTCCTTAAAAGAACGAAATAATTCTAAATTTTCATAAGAAGTTAAAAGGAAGAGTTAATTATGTCTTCTCAGTTTTTTCTTTCAGTGGAAGATATACATATAATTTTCTTAAAACTTACAAATGTTCATATCTCTAAAGATCTAAAGAAAGAAATAGTGTTGAATTCTCTTACAGAAAAAGAATAATTTTCTTTTTTATTCAAAGATAGGAAATCATTTAAAATTTTCATAGGAAGTCTTGAATTTCTTTTTCCTTCAGAGGAAGAAATAGGTATATTTTTTTAATAATTGACAAAAATTTATTTCTTTTAAGAAAGAAGTAATCTTGTATTATCATCAAGAAATTATGGAAATTATTTTCTCCTAAAGAAAAAGATAAGAGAAAAGTACAAAAATAATTTTCTTCTAAGATTTTTTTCTTTCAGCGGAAAAAATACGTATAATTTTCCTAAAACTTACAAATGTTTATTTCTCTAAAGAAAGACATAGTATTAAATTTCTCAAAAAAGAAGAAAACATATTTCCTCTCAAGATCTAAAGAAAGAAATAGTGTTGAATTATCTTAAAGAAATTATTTCTCTAAAAAACAGAAGAAAAAATTAATTCAAATAAAGAAATAATTAAATAATAATTTTTTTTTCTCAGTGAAATAAGTAGAATTTTTTTAATAACTAAAAAAATATTCCTCTTAAGAAAGAAGTTATCTTAAATTATCTTCAAGAAGATTTCTCTGCTAAAAAAAAGATACTAGAAGAAGTAGAAAAATATTTTTCTTCTGAAATTATTTTCCTTCAAAGAACAAAATAATTCTAAATTTTCTTAAAAGATGAAATAATTTTTTCAAATTTTTAGAAAGAAGTCATTCTCGTTCTTCGGAAGAAAAATTAAATCTGCTCTTACGAACTTACAAAAGTCCATCTCTCGAAAGAAAGAAATAGTCAGAAATTATCTTGAAGAGATTATTAATTTTTTTTCTCTTCCCGAGCTTATGAAAGTTTATTCCCCCAAAGAAAGCCAAAAACAAGAAAAAAATGTAATTTTCTTCAGATCAGGACAAAACAATTCTAACTGTTCTTAAAACTACAGTTTTTTTTCTTCAAATAAGTCATGAAAGTCATTTACTCCTTTAGAGAGAGGAATGAGAATATATTTTCTTAAGAATTTATAAGTTTATTATTCCAAAGGAAAATAAAACTTGAATTTGCCTTCAAGAAATTATGAAAGCTGCAAAGAAATACAAAAAGGATTATTAATTTTTTTCTCTTCCCGAATTTATGAAAGTTTATTCCCCCAAAGAAAGCCAAAAACAAGAAAAAAATTATTTTCTTCAGATGAGGACAAACTGTTCTTAAAAATAAAGCTTTTTCTCCAAAGAAATAATAAAAGTCACTTATCCTTTTAGAGAAAAGAGTAAGAATAAGTTTTCTTAAGAATTTATAAGTTTATTATTCCAAAGGAAAAATAAATCTTGAGTTGCCTTCAAGAAATTATGAAAGCTCTTTCTTGCAAAGAAAAACAAAAAGGAGTAATTTTCTTCCCAAGTTATTCTCTTCTAAAGGAAGAAAAAAATCTAAATTTTCTAAATTAAGTGGTTAAATTTCCTAAGCCCAATTTGACAATTATTAGAAGAAAAAAACAGTTGACAACTCTAATTAATTTAAAATAGGTTTAAAATTGTTATTTTGTTTCACTGGAAAGAATTTAATCTTCTGTAAAAACAAATTAAAAGTTTAATAAAAAAGAAATTATACTATTGCTTAAGACAAAAAATTACAGTTAATACACAGATTATCTTAAAAAAATATTTGGAAACTAATTCTCTTTACTTTATAATTAAAAAAAAACTTTACAAAAGGAGCATCTTCAAAGTTACAAAAGTGAAAAACAATTTAGGATTGTTAATATTTAATTTACAAATTTAAAATTTGTTGATTCTTGAGGTTTCTTCTTCTTTATACATTTTGGAGTATAAAATGAAAACACTTGGTAACTTTTTTGTACACTAAATTTTATTCAGTTAGAAAGTTACGTAGTGTTTTTATTTTATAATTTAAAATTTGTTTAAATCAGATTTTTAATTTTGCTAAAAACAATTTTGGTAAAAAATAACTGACAATTATTATTTATAGCCCAAAGGAAAAATTTGCTTAAACCTGTTGAAAACTAACTTTATACTTTATAGAAAGAGATTAAATTTTGCTCAAAAACAATTCGAAATTTGCTAAATAAGATACTATTCTTGAATAATCTTTTCTCAGCTTGAAGATAAGCTCTTCAGAAAGCAGATACTATTCTTTGAGAATCTTTTCTCAGCTTAAAGATAAACTCTACAGAAATCAGATACTATTCTTTGAGAATCTTTTCTTGAAGCTTGAAGATAAGCTCTACAGAAGATTTAGGTTATAGGTTATAGTGTCCTAGTGAGGTGTATTAGCCTCTCGTGTACTGCGGCCTAACAGATCTATTGTTCTACCCTTAACCAATCACTTCCCAAGCAGTCCCACGTCCATCATGAACCTGGTAACTTTCTTAGGGGTGATACTGCTCACTTCTTCGGGGGATAATCGGTCCCTGCCGAAGTGTGAAAGACGCTTTTGAACAATGGCGACACAAGTGCTTCGGTCGTTTCATCTGCCGACTCACATAATCTGCAGTTTTCACTTTCCTCTTTTCCACAAATGGTATCGGAGGACATAGTGCCCAGTCATGAGTCCGGTGAAAGTTCTTAGCTCGTTCCTTGTGAGTTCAAGCACCTTGTGTCTGTGATCGAGTTTGATGAGTCGTTTTGATTGACGTAGGCCTGGTACATTGTTCCAGTGCTTGCGTCTTCTGTCCTCTTCGCATTTTTGCACCACCATGGGGAGTCCGCAAAACGGCTCTGGTCCTGTACGAGTGACATTTGCACCTCTTCTTCGTTGCCTTTAATACCCCCATGCCAGAATATTTAGATGAGTAGCTTAAAAAATTTGATTAGACAAGCAAACTAATTATTGAGATTAAACCTCATTTGAGAATTTAATTCTTTAAATCAAAGTCAAACTCTGGGGAATATTTTAGAGATATGATCAAACATAAGTATTTGGAGATTTTAATAAAATCAAAATCACATGGCCAAAAATTTCTAAGAAGGGCACTTCTAGTTCTTCCACATGATTTGATTAAGCATTGGGGAAATTAATCACAGTAAACAAGTATTTTTTAATAAATTCATAATTCAGTATCATTATGAATAGCTTTATTCTAGAGATATATTAAATGTTGAGCAAAATAATTGAAGACGAAAGATCCATGGCAAGACCTCAAAAAAGATGTCCAAAATTACATATCGATTAACCAGAAAAGATAATGAATGCTACATTTGATCCAAAAAACAATCCATAGCCAAAAATGTCTTACTTATTTGTTGGTTCCCTGAAATGTTTCCGGAATCGACAAGAAAATTTCTGTATTGATGTGGTTTTTTATTTTTACTTTTCGATGTAGTCTCCTTGAAGATCAATACACTTTTTCGAATGGTGATCCAGTCTCTTCAAGCCGTCGGAAAAGTGGGATGTTTCGAGGTCTGCAAAATAACGGCGATGACCTCTTCATTTAAGGCAAATCCCTTTCCTGACAGCGATTTTTTCAGGTTTGGGAATAGGAAAAAGTCGCTGGGGCCAGGTCCAATGAATATGGAGGATGAGAGAGTAATTCGTAGCGCAACTCATTCAATTTAGACACGACGATGCTTGATGAATGAGCATTGTCGTGGTAGAAAAAGCACTTTCTTCCTTGCAAACGAGGGCGTTTCTCCTTTAATACTACATCTAATCAGGTCAATAAATCGCTGTAGTATTACCCTGTGATCTTCCTTCACTTCTGCAGATAGTCGATGAGGATCAAACCTTGGGAATCCTAAGAAATGGTCGCCATATCCTTTTCCGGCCGCTCTTTGTCTTTGCTTTCTTCGGAGCTGCTTCCCCAGGAAAAGTCTACTACTTCGACTGTTCCTTGGTCTCCGGTATGTAGTGGTGGATCCAAGTCTTATCTATGGTTACGAAACGCATGAGAAAATCCTTTAAATTGTGTTGAATCATGTCCAGACACTCCTCCGAAACGGTCACCTTTTTTTGTTTTTGCTCCGGTGTGAGCAAACTCGATACACATCGCGCCGAAAGCTTTTTCAGTCCCAAAATTTCATGTACGATATGGCCAACGAGTTCTTCTGAGATGCCTATTGTCTCTGTTATCTCTTTCAGTTTCAATCATGAATCTTGTCGATCATTTCATCGTTGGTAGCGGTTTTTGGGCGTCCTCTGCGTGGTTCGTCATTTGTGCTTAGGCGGCCACGTCTATTCACTCACCCAGAAGCTGATGGTCGAAAATGATGAAGTAGATCAGCCATGAACATCTAGTAAAATTGTTTGAATTTCTGTGACCGCTTTCCCAGCCATCCAAAAATATTTTATCAGTGTGTGAAATTCGATTTTATCCATTTTTGCGAAACCTCCTGACTTGCTGTACAAAATATACTCTTAAACAAAAACTATTAACAGTAGTCGTTTGAAATTTTGACAATTGCTATAAAAAGGGTTGCCCTTGCTGACCAATGAATCGCATCATACGCCATCTCTTGCTAATTCCGGAAACATTTCAAGACGCCCTCGTAAGTACAAGGAAAATAATAACAGTGTACGAGAGTTGAACAATAAGTAACCACGTTAGGTGAAGAGGCACGTTTTTCATATTTTTTTAAGGCAAGCTTCTTTTAGTATAATACACGTTTTCCAACGTTTTTGCCACTTTTAAAAACCCATCAAAGAAATGCAATTTGTCAGGGTTTGCAAAATATACTTCTGTATCGATGATTATCTCTTCATTTGAGTTGAATTTTTTGACCCCAAGCAACGCTTTCATGTTGGTAACAGAAAGAAGTTGCAGAGGGGCAAGCAGGGCGAACACTGTGGGTGTGGCCGCAATTTTTAGTGTAGTAAATGCAATTTGGCAGAGAAAAAATTCAGATGAATGTGCTGGTCCGTTAAAGTGGTTAATCAGTACATTTTTCTAAGCTTCACGAGATCGTACCTCAATCAAATTGGTCCAAAAATCCACTGTATGATATTTATTCCTTTCTGCAAAAAGTTCAGGAAGATTATTGACTTGCAATCAAAAAAAAACCTTTCAAGCAGATTAATAAGTCTATAATTTAGTATGATGTGATGTGACAGATGACGGACGACAGTACACGTCAGTAATGACAACTTCGTTTGACAGCGCCATCTGTCTTCACACACAAGTACTTATTGATCGACCCTCGTATAAATAATTAATAAATTTTCGTAATTCCTAAGAAAACAAATAATGCAGCATCCTCATAAGTACCTCATTCTGTAGGTGTATTAAATGTTTTGCGAGATATAATAATAATAACCATTGACTTCAATCGAAGACATCCAAAATTACATACTGGCATACAGGAAAAGACATTCGACCTCGTTTATTCCGCACTGTCGCACCTAGGCGACGGATTAATTCGACGTGCGCGACGCGGCCTCTCAATTTGCGCGACCCGTGTTCGCGTGTGTCAACACGTTCGCAATGACAGGGCCTGTCAATATTTGCAGGCAAAAATCACCGGAGCGCGAGGGGATATTGGATTTAAAGAATCCGGCCGTTTTAATCTCTCGAGACGCCGGATGTATAATTAAATTCGTGTTCGCTTTTAACAATCCGTGGAATTTTCATCTCGCTGTTATTAATTACGCTACGGGCCGAAGGTGACTTATATATTCGATGAAAATATGCGCGGAGACGGCGAAAACCGGAAAACGGAGCCGCTCGATTGGCAGGAAGAAGCAAAAAAATAGTAAGGGGATGTTTTCAATCGTCGATTACAAATTTTTCACTTAGATATTTCCCCTGACAATTTAAATGAATGCTAAATTAAAACCCTACAATCTTTCCCTATAATTTTTTCTTATCGTATAAACATAATATTCCCTCTAATTATCTATTAGTATTCTCTCAATTTAAGGTAAGCTAGTACAGTTTGTCTTCAATTATGAATACCCTGATTTCTCCATTTTCATGCGCTGATGAGATCTCAAATTGATCGAAACCTGTCTGTGGTTGTTGTTTCCATTAAATCGATAATTCAGAAGTGATCATCATAATAAACCTAACTTGTATTTCTTCTTAAGCAACAACGAATGATTATCACTTACCAATTTTAAAACATCACACTCAATGGATTATACCTTTTAGTGGAAACAATTCTCACGGTAGAGTGGTGCAACTGGATGTTGCCTTACCTGCAAGAAAAACGAAAGAGAATCAGCACACTGATAAATCCACATCCGGCGGGGCACGCGAGCTTTAATATTCATGAGGAATTTTTCGCGCGCGCACACGAGTGCACGTTAATGCCTGCTCTTAATCTTCGCCAGACCGGGCACGTGTATTGTGTAATATTTAACGGCGCGGACGCCGGTGAAATAATTAAATTTTAATTTTACCATTATGTTACGAAACCGTGCTAACTGTAAAGGCCGCGCGCGGTGTGAGAAGCTACTGGCCACATAAATTTTGATGACCTGTCATTAAAAAAAAAAAAGGAAGAAGGTAAACACTGGTTCGGTATTGCTAAATTGGTATTTAACGTCTAACGGTATAAAATAAGTGCACCTAATACACGACCGGATAATGTCTTCTTTTCAGCGTTTATCTGACGTACACCACGCTGATTTCTATAATTTGCACAGTAAAATAGCGAGCCGTCGCATTGTCCGTCTATTACGGTTTGTTGAATTATTCTGCTGGAGGTCGCTGTGTACTTTGATCAATGGATCTTTGGATATGCGAATCTAGATAGTGAAATCTCGCTTGCTTTTGCTTCCAAGATAAGTCAAACCAGACGTGTTTACCTACGTCAACACACTCTTGCATAAAACTAGAAAGAAACTGGGTACACAGCATGATTTGTGCTTGCAGGTACACACAGTGATGGCGCCTCCACCATAATGTAGAATGTAGTTTTTCAATAAAATTAAACAATTTGTAGAAAAAATACGTTTTCTAAGTAATTTAACTCAATTGTTGATATGATGGGCTATAACTATTAATAATTAAAGAAGTTATTGATTTTTACAACCCTTCCAATTCTTCAATGTAATTTCCATCCTCACTTCAATTTCTAGGTGATGCCATTTTGTTAACCATCAAGATTCATTCAATTGTTTTACAGAATATTAAAACTAAATCAATTGTTGATGTAATAAGCTATAATAATCAATGATTGAAGAAGTGATAGATTTTTTACAACACTTAAAATTCTTGAATGGAATTTCCATCTTCACTTCAATTTCCAGGTGCCAGCATCACGATTTATTCAATTGTTTTACAGAATATAAAAGCTAGATAAATTGTTGATGTAATAAGCTATCACAATCAATCATTGAAGAAGTCGTTATTTTTTTACAATACTTCCAATTCTTAAAAGCAATATCCATCATCACTTCAATATCTACGTGACGCCATTTTGTCCACCATCACGATTTATTCAATTGTTTTACAGAATATTAAAGCTAGATCAATTGGTAATATGATCAGCTACAAAAATTAGTAATTAAAGAAGTTGTTGATTGTTTACAACACTTTACAATAAATTAATGCAATTTCCACCTTTACTTCAATTTCTAGGTGACGCCATCTTTTTCACCATCACGATCTACTCAATTGTTTTGCAGAATAATAAAGCTAGATCAATTGTTGTTGTGATCAGCTATAACAATCAATAATTAAAGAATTTTTTGATTGAACACTCGCAATTCTTGAATGCAATTTCCAATCTCACTTTGATTTTTAGGTGACGCCATTGTGTTCACCATCACGATTTATTCAATTGTTTTACAAAATATTAAAACTAAATCAATTGGTGATGTGATCAGCTATAACAATCAATAATTAAGGAAGTTGTTTATTTTTTTTTACAACACTTCTAATTTCTGAATGCAATTTCCATCCTCACTTAATAAATATTTTGTACGGATGCCCCAAGGATCCATTATAGTGGCAATTGTTTTCAATTAATGTTAGATATTAAGAGAATTATTTTGTAATTGAATTAATTTCCTAGAAATTTTAATGAAATTTTCAACAGTTTCAAATTTTTAAATTCAAGTTTTTCAGTAAAATTAAACAATATGTAATGATTTTGCTGTTCTTCTCTAAATGCACGTAACTGTTGTTTTTTGTTGAAAAAAATGTTTCTGCAATTACGTTATTTAAACTTGTTGAAAATACAAAATAACCTGTTTTTTTTTTAGAAAATTTCAATTTGTTTATTTAATTTTTTATTGTCTTAAAAAACTTGACTACTTTTTCTAAGGAAATGTTAATTGAATTTTTTCTAAATTCAGTTTTAATCAAATTAAAAAATGTATTTCGAATGTTCTAGAAGTTCTTTGAAAATGCAATTGTTTTCGGAAAAATTACTTTTTTAAATAAATATATACATTTTTTAGGAAATTTTCAACAGTTTGAAATTTTTAAATTCAAGTAATTTAAATTTGTTAACTGTCGAAATTCAATTGTTTTAGCACTTTGTCAATGTCAACTGTTTTAACGTTAGTTTTTAAATATTGTAATAATCGTAACATTTAAGTATAATAAACAAAATATTAACTTAACCTTATAAACTGGATTATTACTTATTCTATCGTACTCTTGACCTACCTCAACAAACAATGCAACGACCTCTCGTACTCCTGACCCGCCCGAACAATTTATACGTTGGGGTAGGTCAAGAGTACGCTGGTTTTTAAGCGGGAAAATAGGCGCTAGGTTAACTCGTAGTTTATTGTCGTAGGTCAAGAGTACGCTCCGTTAAATAAACCAAAAAAAGACAGCTTAAATTATTTGAATTTTTACGAAAAAACAATTGATTATTATTTGGAAACCAATTTTAAAATTCACTTCAAACAGTTGACCGCAAAACAATTGAACATCGAATTTTAGATTTTAACTTGATTTAAATAATTTATATTGTAGCAATCGATTGGTGCAAGAATTTCCATTATCTGATAATGATTTTGGAAGTTACCGTAGAAAAACTGAAAAACAATTGAAGTTAGAATTTTAGATTTTTACTTGATTTAAATAAATTTGATTGTAGGAATCCATTGGTGTACGAATTTCCATAATCTGATGATTACTTCGAAAGTTATCGTAGAAAAACTGAAAAACAATTGAAATTCGAATTTTATATTTTGACTTGATTTAAATAAATTTGATTGTAGAAATCCATTGGTGCGAGAATTTTCATAATCTGATGATTATTTCCCAAGTTATCGTGATAAAACTGAAAAACAATCGAATTTGATATTCTCACTTCATTTAAATAAATTTGATTGTAGAAAAAACTGAAAAACAATTGAAATTCGAAATTTAGATTTGAACTTGATTTAAATAAATTTAATTGTAAGAATCCATTAGTGCAAGAATTTCCATGATCTGATGATTATTTCGGAAGTTATCGTGGAAATACTGAAAAACAATTGAAGTTCCGAGTTTTATATTTCGTCTTAATTAAAAAAAATTAATTGTAGGAATCTATTGGTGCAAACATTTCTATAATCTGATGATTATTTCGAAGGTTATCGTGGAAAAACTGAAAAACAATTGAAGTTCGATTTTTATATTTTTACTTCATTTAAATAAATTTGATTGTAGGAGTCCTTTGGTGCAAAAATTTTTATAATCTGATGATTATTTTGGAAGTTATCGTGGAAAAACTGAAAAACAATTGAAGTTAGAATTTTAGATTTAACTTGATTTAAATAAATTTGATTGTAGGAATCAATTGCTGCAAGAATTTCCTTAATCTGATAATAATTTTAGAAGTTATCGTGGAAAAACTGAAAAACAATTGAAATTCGAATTCTAGATTTTAACTTGATTTAAATAAATTCGATTATAGAAATTAATTGGTGCAAGAATTTCCATAATCTGACGATTATTTTGGAAGTTACAGTGGAAAAACTGAAAAACAATTGCAGTTCGAATTTTAGATTTGAACTTGATTTAAATAAATTTGATTATAGGAATCCAGTGGTGCAAGAATTTCCATAATCTGATGATTATTTCGAAAGTTATCGTGAAAAACCGGAAAAACAATTGAAATTCAAATTTTATATTTTTACTTGATTTAAACATATTTGATTGAAGAAATACATTGGTGCAAGAATTTCCTCAATCTCATGATTATTCAGAAGTTATCGTGGAAAAACTAAAAAACAATTGAAATTCGAATATTATATTTTTACTTGATTTAAATAAATTTTATTGGAGGAATACATTGGTGCAAGAATTTCCATAATCTGATCATTATTTCGGAAGTTATCGTGAAAAAACTGAAATTCGACTTTTATATTTTTACTTGATTTAAATACTTTATATTGTAGGAATCCATTGGTGCAAGAATTTCCAAAATCTGTTTATTATTTCGGAAGTTATCATGGAAAAACTGAAAAACAATTGAAGTTCGAATTTTAGATTTTTACTTGATTCAAATAAATTTGATTGTAGGATTCTATTGGTGCAAGAATTTCTATAATCTGATGATTATTTTGGAAGTAATCGCGGAAATACTGAAAAACAATTGAAGTTCGAATTTTAGATTTTAACTTGATTTCAATAAATTTGATTGTAGAAATACATTGGTGCAAAAAATTCCATAATCTGATGATTATTTTGGAAGTAATCGTGGAAAAACTGAAAAACAATTGAAGTCCAAATTTTAGATTTTTACTTGATTCAAATAAATTTGATTGTAGGAATCCATTAGTGCACGAATTTCCCTAATCTGATAATGAGTTTGGAAGTTATCGTGGAAAAACTAAAAAACAATTGAAGTTCGATTTTTAGATTTTAACTTGGTTTATATAAATATGATTGTAGTACTTGTAGTACTTGATTTAAATCAATTTGATAGTAGGAATCCATTGGTGCAAGAATTTCCAAAATCTGTTGATTATTTCGGAAGTTATCATGGAAAAACTGAAAAACAATTGAAGTTCGAATTTTAGATTTTTACTTGATTCAAATAAATTTGATTGTAGGATTCTATTGGTGGAAGAATTTCCATAATCTGATGATTATTTCGGAAGTTATCATGAAAAAACTGAAAAACAATTGAAGTTCGAATTTTAGATTTTTACTTCATTGAAATAAATTTAATTGTAGAAGTCCTTTGGTGCAAGAATTTTTATAATATGATGATTATTTCGGAAGTTATAGTGAAAAAACTGAAAAACAATTGAAGTTCGAATTTTATGTTTTTACTTGATTTAAATCAATTTGATTGTAGGAATCCATTAAATTGAGAATTTTTAGAATCTGATGATTATTTTGGAAGTTATCGTAGAAAAACTGAAAAACAATTGAAATTCAAATTTTATATTTTGTCTTGCTTTAAATTCATTATTAAAAATTTATCTAAACTTCCAATGGAAAACTTTCTAAAATAAATTTAATTTCTGCTCTCTGCTCTTATCTTTTATTCTCTGATGTGTACCTCAGTTTTCTGATGTTCCCTGCAGTTATCTGATTTTTTCTTTGGTTATCTGCTGTTCTTCGATATTTTCTTCTGTTTTTTTTTTCTTCTCTTCTCTTCTGTTCTTTATGATTTTGTTCTAATCTCTGACGTTCTCTAATATTATCTGCTGTTCTCTGATGTTCGCCCTTTTTCTCTTCTGTTTTTGACGTTCTCTGCTGCTATCTGATTAATTTCTCTTCTTTATTGTTTTCTGACGTTTTCTTCTGATATTTTCTGTTCTCTTCCTTTCTCTGCTGTTCTCTATGGTTCTGTGCTGCACTCGGCCATTCTTTGCTGTTCCCTGTTATTCTCTGACCTCTAATATTCTCTGCTTTTCTTTTATGTTTTCTGATGTTCTCGGATGTTATCTATTGTTTTTCTGCTCTCTGCTTTTTTTGATGTTCTCTTCTGTTCTCTGTTGTTCTTTATGGTTCTGTGATGCACTATCTACCCTTCTCTGCTGTTCTCTGCAATTTTCTGACCTTTTTAATAATCTCGGATGCCCTTTGATTTTCTCTGTTTTCCTTTTCTGTTTTGTTCTCTTCTGTTCACTTTTGTTTTCTTTTGTTCTCTGTTTTCTCTGTGTTTCTGCGCTGTACTCTGCCTTTATCTGCTATTCTCTAATATTCTCTGCTATTTTCTGATGTTCTCCGTTTTTCTCTTCTGTTTTCTGATGTTCGCTGATGATTTCTGCTGTTATCTAATGTTTTTTTGTTCTCTGCTGTTTTCTGATTCTTTTTTCTGTTCTGTTCGCCTCTGTTATTTTCTGTTTTCTACTGTTCTCTGAGGTTCCGTGCTGTATTCTATCAGTCTCTGCTGTTTTCTTTTATTCTCTTGCCTTATATAATATTCTCCGCTCGTTTCTTCTATTCTCTTTATAATATTCTCTACTTTTCTCTAATATTCTCTGTTATTCTCTTCTGTTTCCGATGTTTTCTGATGTTCTCTTTTATTATCTAATGCTTCCTTCTGTTTTCTGCTGTTCTCTATATTTCTGTGCTGTGCTCTGCCAGTATCTGTGGTTCTCTGCCATACTCTGATGCTCTTTAATATTTTCTGCTATTCTCTAATGTTCTCTGATATTATCTGATGTTCTTTGATGTTTTCTTTTGTTCTCTGATGTTCTTTGTTGTTATCAGCTCTTCTCTTATGTTTTCTTCTGTTCTCTGCTGCTTTATGTTCTTCTCTAATGTTCTCTACTGTCACTCACTCAGAATTTTAGAAACTGTATAGTTATAGAAAGCTCAGTAATATTTTAATATTTAGTATTTCACCACAATTGGAATTGGTGTTTTTTCTAAAGCAATTTAAAACTGGTTTCTCAAAAAAAAAAAAAAAAAACAATAAAACTTTACAAAACCGAGAATGATTTATAAGCAACATGGGATCATAAAGTTTTGTCATAATCTGATGATTATTTCGTGAAAAAACCGAAAAACAATTGAAAATCGAATTTTAGATTTTAACTTGATTTAAATATATATTATTGTAGGAATTCAGTGGTGCATTTTTTTTTTAATTTAAACATTTTTGTGAAAGTTATAGCAGAAAAACTGAAAAAAAATTGAATCTCAAATTTTAGGTTTTTGATTAATTTATTTTAAGAATCTATTGGTTCGGGAATTTCTTTTATGGTATATGAGAATTTCAACTAATTTTCAATTGTTTATTTTTTTTATTTTTATTTATTCTAAGGTTAATGTATTTTTAGAAGTTTACAACTGTTGTTCGATTTATGCTTCATATTTTTTTTTAATTTCAACTGCTTTTAACTGCCATTTTCTTAGTAAATGTCATTTGTCAGCTGATTTTTAATTGTTTATTTTTTTTGTTCTTGATAAAACTGAAAAAAAATTTTAAGGAAAGAATGATTGTAACATTTTTTTATTTGGCTTTTTTTTCTTCTTTAATATTAGCTGTGCTTTTCGAATCATTTTTTTCTTTGTAATTAAGCAAATTTTAACTGATCTTATGAAGAAAGTTTAAACATGTTTCTTAGGAAAGTTTCAACTGTATTTTAACGAAATTTCAATTGTTTTCTCATTCTAAAAGTTTTCAACTGTAACATACGTTACTTTTTAAAAATTTTAAAATATCAGATAATTAAACATAATCACCATTACGAGATAATATTGATGTTAACACTATCACGCATGACAGCATTAATTTATATCCGCCGCCATTTATCAAACTCTTTCTAGCCATTATTTAAGTTGTAATTGAAGCCATAACTCAAGCGCGATATTAAACGGAAAATCCGAATGTATTACATCGCATTTAGATACCATCAAACCTCATCGGTTAATGTGTCGCAATTCATTTGCTGCGCACAATAAAAGTGATAAGTAGCGATAAGTCAAAGCGCCGAATTAATATTCAATACATAAATTCCGCCACCTTGATGGGACGGGAAGTGCAGAACCGAGTAATTTCCTGTAATACATCACCGGGCGCGCTTTTATTTATTTTGATTTTTCCTTTTTTTTTAAACATTTTCCGAAGTGTCGGCCTAAGTGGGCTTAACAACTTCATATCGGCGCTACCTGATGGGCCAGAATGTATTACATAATGAGCGGGCTCCGCATTTAATGAATACAAATTTCGTAATAAATATTAATGCTGACGTCGTTTCAGCGCGGCTTAAACTGCGCAATTACAATGTGCAAATAAAAGTATTTGCTCGGGAGTATACACCCTCGTTAAGGTGTTTATTCGCACTTAATGAACGCCACGAGAACGCGGCGCGCCGGTGAGATGTTGAACGAAGGAAACTGTTGCAGAAGCGAATCTCTGAATTTTTAACGAGAAATTCGTTAGTTGATTCAACAAGATGGGGTAACATATTAGTGAATCAAACTACCATTAAATAGTGTTAAAATATACACAAAAATAACAGTATTGTAACAGAAATATTGATTTAATTGATTCAACAAGATGGAGTACTACTGTATACACGAAGTAATATTAATTTCTTTGAATAAACTGTTTTAGACATAAAGTTAAGAAGTTAACATTTTAATAAGTAATACCAATTACAAATATTAATTACATTAAATATTGTTCCTCGTCAACAACAGCCACGTACCGGTTTCGACCTTTTTGGATCTTATCAGCGTAACGCAGTTGGAGATAGGGAATCGATATTCACTTTAACTCTCTGGTTTAACCATCGATACGATAAAACCATAGATGGAACCTTTATGGTTTTATCGTATCGATACCACATCTCTATAAGTTTGATTTTAGTAGTACTACATCCTATTAAATCAATGAAATTAGATTTAATAGGATGTGGTACTACTAAAATCAAACTTATAGAGATGTGGCATTAAATATTAATGGAAACAAAAATTGAATAACGAAATAAAATCGATGGATTTTACGTAAATTCACAAGTACCCCATAAACAACACGAATCCCCAGCAGTTTAATCCAGGCGAAAGTGCTGCGAAGGCAGTCCAATTTTCTTCTTCATTAAGCACTCCTAATAGTCGAGCGTGGGCGAGTGGAAGGAACATTTTCGCAATCGGAGCGTTCGCGCTCGCCTAATTCTATTTACCGATAGAATTGATTAGGAGTACTAATTCTGAAGGAGCCGGGACTTTGTATAATTGCCCCCGGGGCGATCTAAATGTCCGTGGAGATAATCACAAGCGCTGACTAATTTATGGTATCAGATTGCCGGGTAATAAATCCGCACATGTGTGAGCCGGGCCTGTATCGGGATTGTACATCTGTAGTGGTAGCCGTAATGGCATTCCTGGTTAAAGCACAATGTTTTCGGCTGATATTCGCGGTGCAGTTTCCGCATTGTCGAGGGTTCGATGTGTATTATTACGCGGGTAATCAATGTGTATCTATTAAGCCCGAAGGTTGTTGGTCTTGGGAGTTGAAAACGAGACCCGCTATAAAACTCTGCAGCCAATTTCGCGATGAGCTGAAGAGCTCTGAAGAACACATGCACACGCTAGCTCGTTCCGCTTCCATTAGGCCACCTTAATCTACTTAATAATCAGCAACGGCTAATGTGCTGATGTGATTTTAGGTAAATTGCTTTCATGTGTAATTAGCATTTAGTTTTTTTCCATTTTTCCTTTTTTTGATTTGTAGTACCTTAGACGTGTTAACGAGTGAATGTCTAATGATACGTTCTTGCATGAAACATACTAAATACTGGTTACGATTACAACAAGGTCTTAAATCAAATAAATTCCATTCTCGATATGTAATGATACACTTTATTATTGGTATAATTAGGTAGTACCAAAATAAAAATAATCAAAATCACCTATATGATATTACTTAATTAATTATTGCACTTAATTATAGATAGCTTGCAACATTGTTGATATAACTAAGCAGTACCAAAACAAAAATCATGAAAATCATTATTAGTACTCTTAGTTATAATATGCAGCATCATTTTATTTAAGTAGATAATTATGTATGAAAATAGCTTTAAAAAAATAATTAGTGTACCTGATACAAAGTTAGAGGGAATTATTTCTAGTTATGCATAATAAGCAAACAGGATAGATTTAAGTATAGTCGTTCGTACAATAGATGAAATGAGAGGCAGTAGGTACAAATTATGTAATTTTCTAGGTGCACTGTCGAAGTCCCAGTTCCCGGTATTCACGATATACGCCCAGAAAAGCTGCCTGGGGGTGAAGCCTTGCGAGAGGGCCTGGTGCATCGATCGCGTGCAGAACTACCGACTGGTCGGGTACGCCAAGAGCCATCAAGTGGTCAACTCTAGACAGGAGTGTCTGGAGCTGTGCCTAGGAGAGACAGACTTCCAGTGCAGGTGAGTCGCACATGTCCTTCCTGAACTTATTATAACAACCCCGCGGCTCCGCTACGGTACTCTCGTCGGAATTATGCGTACGGCCGTTATGGCCCTTCAGGTAAATCATCGTAACTGGCGTGGAGTTTTCAGATATTTAACGATCCGCCGCTCGGGTGCATGAATAATTAACGTCGTTATGCGGTCGGATTTTTGCGCGACGCTAATTACCGGCGTTGAAGACGCTCGAAATGGCTAGTGGTTGTGTAAACCCCGGGCCCGCGGAGCATTTACATTGAATGCGCGTCGGGACCACATCCATTAATCACCTCGAGTAACTGTTTATCATAATAATACTGACAGTAAAATGATTCTCTCGCGTTTAATGACCAGCGATCGTGTAACTTGGGTGCAGATTAGAGTTGCCGCCTTCCACGCTGTCGGAACACCAGAATGGAAGTCGTGACGATTCAGCTCGCACGGCCTTAAATGATCTCGCCGACGTAAATAAAATAAACATCCGGAATTTCAATTTTATTCGGATTTTAATTCCAAATATAGTTTTACAATGATCATTATATTGTCTCTAAATTCTCCACTTCTTTTAATGAAAAACCATTAGACTTTTCAAACCACAACAAGGCCAAAAATATATACTATCAATACAAACATTTAGGTATAAACGTGAATAACTATATTATAAATATGTTACGGATTATTTAATGATGAAATCATAATGTAACATAATTCGATAAAACCGAATTCAACCTAAAAGTTGATCTAATCGGATATAATCTGATATTTTTTCTGATATAATTTGACCTAATCCGATAAAATACAACCTGTGACAATAAAGTTTGGTGAATAGTCGTGTAACATTAACGTATCTAGATGAAATATTACCTTAATAGTCACCTCCCATAAGTATAGAAGATTGTGGATGGCGAAGAGGATACTAGCTCCCTCATCATCATGATCAAGAAAGGGTTTGAGTGGAAGAACACATTTAATTGTGAACTCCGCCCGTGCATCTTTTGACCAAAATTTTATGTATGTTTTTTTATTTATGTTAATTTGTTAATGTATTATTTTAAAAAGAAGACCAAAGATAGATAAATAAATAAATAAATAAATAAATTATGCACCACTGAGATCTGCTGTACACCTGGAGGAGTGAATGTTTCAAAAACAACTTCTGGACTCGTATTACCACTCGAAATACCTGGAGTACTTGTAGTGACGTCAAAGTTTAATTCTGTAGTTTCCGGTTTTACACCAGCAATTGGTACAAAAATCACTTCTGTGATACCTTCTTCTAGTTATTCGACCAGTTTCAGTTTTAATTGTAGTACTTCCAGAAGTTTGTACGCTCTCAGTACTTACTGTTGGAAGCTGAAATTCGGTTCTGGTTTTTTGCGTTATAAATTCAGATGTGGATGTCTCGGTAAAAATTTCAGTACCATTAATACCTCTTGTGGTTATGTCACTTAGCGTTGTAGCCGTACTAATGCTATCATTTGTAGGTTCAGTTGTTTTCTCTGTTACTAATCCGGGTGTGAAGGTTTCGATTAAAATTTCACCATCTGTGCTTTGTTTGGATGTTAAATCTACCCCTACTGTGCTTAATTCCGGTGTTAAGGTAGTACTTCTCGATGTAATTCTTTCAGTGGTTGATTCGGAAGATGATGTTTGTGAAACAAATCCTGGTTCAAAAGTCGCGATGATGTAGATCCTATTGACTCTGTGTTTAATCTAGCTACAACTGTAGGTGTAGTACTTTGTGATTGGTAAGTCGTACTCTCCTCTATTGATGTTGTTGGTTTTATTTTAGGTGTTATTCCTCTGTATGGTGTAATAATGTTATCGATAGAAGTTCTTCAAGAAGGCTTCTTTTGTGACTGAGTTCAAAAGCCTAGACACGTTTCGTTGAATGCCAGAAATCATCAAATCAAATCTCTTTCCTTTCAAGGCGACGTTAGATTAGGAAGAAGCCTTTAGGATTGAGATCTGGCGAATAATGTGGATGTCCAATTTACACCACCTCATTTTTTGCGAGGAACTTCTTGATATTATTGGCTCTGTGAGGGTGAACATTGTCGTGAACAAGAAAATCATTAACCTTAAGAGTTGTTTACAATTGGTTTCACAATTTATTCCGACTAGTTTCGATTTTTACATCATTATCGAGGAAAAATTGTGAAACCCACCAAGTGCCTCACCCTTTGCACTTGTATGTCCCCGCACGGGGGACATCACTCATATTACCGTTGCGCTTGTATGTCCCTCAACAGGGGACATCGAATATCTACTTCTTAGGTCACCCTATCGGCACTAAATACATCATATTTTATCTTTTGTAGGTATATATCCGGCATCAAGTAAATAAATTCAATAAAATGAATGCGTTATTGATTATTCGGATAGGTTTATATTATATTTACTTTTTCAAATATTTATAGACGTTCAGTTTTAGTTTAGTGTCATAACGAACAACACCCGAGAAAGTTTTGTGTTATAATTATATAGTACTATTACTTGGAATTAGAGTGCAATGAAAGTAGTAACAAAGGCTGCAGCGAAGAAGCTGTGGAAAATGATACTAGTGGTAGTGATATTATAGTTAACAAAAGAAATCGGGCATTACCTTTGCCCAGTACAAGCACCAGCGACGACGACGACGCAATTCACGATGCAAGAGAAGGCAATTATGGGCCATGGGTGAATGTTAGAACGCAGGATAATGTGTCGCACAGTATAGATTTTACTTCTGGTGATAAAGCTGAAGGACCACATATTCCTGACAACTCTGGATCTGGTCTAGATTTATACGATGGGAGGGCAGCACTCTCATCTGAGTCCACATTCCTTGCTATGCTCGAGCCAACCCAAGGCATTGGCAAGCGCCAGGATCGCAGCAAGAGGGACTCTTAAGATGTCTGATGACTGTAGACATCCCTTTCCCATCATGGATTCACGTAAGATGAATAGAACCGGGCAGTCCAGAAGCACATGCTCGGCGATATCCTCTTCCTCATCGCACCCTCTGCAGGTTGATCTAGAGTATAGTCTCAATCTATTCAGGTGCGATCTTAGATTACAATGTCCTTTTAGGAGCCCTACAACCTTCCGTAGGTTTTTTTGATAGTTGCATGGAGTATCTGGCTCTAAGATTTTGAGGTTTTCAAAGTATTAATGATGGAGGCTTCTACTTCGTTATACATTATTCTTATTAAAAAAATAATCTACTTTGATGATGACAAGTTAAAATTGTCGAAACTATAGTCACTAAATAAAGTCAGTGTTATACAAACAAAGTTAAAAAGTTTTTTATTTTTGAGGTTTTCACCTCCTCCGTTGCTTACAAGCCATCTTTTTGTTGCTCGTAGCCTTATAACGATTTAGTTTTGTACGATGGGAATGTATAGCCGTTTTTGGTGTTGTTCTCATGGCTCCTTTCGCGCTCAGGAAAGCGCTGCGTTAGACGTGATCTAGAAGCCTTACGACTGTTTTCATAGTCCTTCTTGGTCACCATATTACTGACGCATATGGTCGTCCATGTTTTCCCCACAGATCGTTTGCATTTCCAGAGTGCTACGCATACTTTCTTGGCTCTCTCTCTCTGATGGGCATTCCAGTCCAGTCTGTTATCTATAAGAAGGCTTAAACATTTGAATTCTTCACCCCCCAATGCTGAACAGTAACAGTTTCATTTTTGCTCAATTTACAAATAGTCCTTGGTCTATGCACCATTTGTTTACTATGTCAAGAGCATCCGACATACGTTTGGTTAGCATACTTTCCGAGTTGCCGAAAAGTATGATCGTGATATCGTCGGCGTAACCGATTCTGTAGAAGCCCTGCCTTTTCAGTGATTCGAGTAGTCCATCAACGACTAGGTTCCACAGTAAACAGGAGAGATTGTAAAAGAGACGAATAATTATGCTCGCAATACAATTAAACAAAAAAGCTTATCAATGCGATCCACGTGAAATACATGGGTAGATCTTACAGTGGCAGAATTTGAGTTATTCTAAATATAGATACAATAACAGTTAGCCATCTGCAGGAATATTGGTCCCAACACTTCAATGCCAAAATGTCTTTCTTTTGTGCCATATTTAGAAGGGACTGATTCATGCAAATCTTTTGGATGTTTCATTTGCATGAGATAGATCTAAATGATCAAAATGATCTTCGGAGTCGAATGCAAAAGGTCATTATTTAAATTTTTTGGAGAAAAAGTTGGAGGGAAATTTCAGTGAATGAATCTGTAGTTGGATTCAAAGACAGAATAAATTTTTTGACTTATAACCCAAATAAACCAACAAAGTGTGGAATCGGGATATATATTTTGGCAGATGCTATTACTGGATACATATAAGCTTGACAATTTAGTAAGTCCTGACCTTCCTATAGGTTCACGAGTTGTACTGCATTAGTGCCAAAATTTACTGGAAGGCAATCCAGGCAGTAAAGGATACCATATATTTACAGACAGGTATTATAAAAGCATGAGAATTTCTGAAAATAAACGAGTACTTAACCGGAACTATACAAATTAACCTGAAATTCGTACCCAACTCTATAAAAAAGACCGCAGTTTTCCGAGGATAATACATTTGCCTGTAGATCGGGAAACTTACTATTATTGGCCTGAAAAGACAAAGGGGTCGTCACTGCAGTTAGTACTTGGGATGTTTCGGGTCCTCGGCCAATAAATATAAAAGAACGTGGAGGAAATTTTAGTTAGTTTTGTTACAGTTACTTACTTCTTACTAGTTATAGAAAACAGATATGCTTTAACCTACCTGTGATGATTTATTATCCAACCTACGTGAATCCACAATGGGAGAGGGATGTCTAAAGCCATCACACATCCTAAGAGTCCCTCTTCCTGTATTCCTGGCGTTTGCCAATGCCTGGGGTTAGCTTGACCATAGCAAGGAAAAAGGACTTGATGGGAGGACGCACAAAGCGCCCACTCCCATCGATTTAAACCAGAACCAAAATCAGAAACGAGAGCCAAATTCAACAAACATTAACCTTATTGTGCGTACTGGGATCGTACCCGGCGTAGACGTAAAAATTTCAATGCATCTTGCAGCATTTTAAAATTAAATCTCGTATCTTTATGGTTTAACCAAAAAAGAAAATAGTTGATTGGTTTGTTGATATTTCTACTTCATCATACATTTTAAGTTGTAGAATATTTCTCCAGTGCTTCAAGCCAAACTTAAGCTCTGCCTTAAAAGATTTGTTCTTAAGTTTCATGAAGGGGTAATTTAAAAACTTGGAGCACTAGATTCTCAAGACTTATAATCTGTTGCAATATATTATTATAAAAAATAATAATAATCCTAAGCTATTTATTAATTTATTTCAATTAATCAACGATATATAATTCCCTTTTGCAAACGTTTTACGGTATAATATTGTGAGGGAAAAAGGAACGTCGGCGGGCTTCCGCGATACTTTTGTTTATAAATTAAGGCGGCGGATTGCCTTTTCTTCTCGGGCAAATTCAATTCGCCGACAACAAGGAACGCAAATTGAAAATAAATACGGCGGAAAAAATAATTAAAATCGTGCGTTGAATGAGAATCGCTAGACCTTAAAAATTCTATTTTCCAAAAAAAAAAAAAGAGCACACGCATATTACCCCACCTTCGCCGCCTCCTCCTCCTCCTCCACCTCAGCGACGTCGGCAAGGTAACGTACAAAATTTAACATCTTGTCCTTATATATAATAAGTAATGAATATTTTTTATACGATTATTATTAATTAATGTTAATTAAACCGGATGCTGTTCGTAATGATTTATTGTTGATAGATCAAGGTGAAAGCTTTTGGTGAACATTCAAAAACCGGAAGTGTATGTTTACTCGAGGCCGTTTTTTGTTTTTTCCTGATATTGAATATAAAAAAATTTCAAAAACTTTTCAAATAAAAGTTAAAAAGAAGAAGAAATTGAACAAGTCTTATTAAAACATATTTTTCGTAAAGTTCTTGACTTTCGAAATTTTTCAGAAATTTTTTTAGAATTTTTTAGTTTCTTGAAATTTCAATAATTTCTCCTCCATACTTTTATGATTTATTGCAACTTTGTTTCCAAAGAATTTCCAAAGAGTTTTTTTCAGAAAATCATCATTTATATATATTTATAGAAATTACTTCGTAGTTTCTATACAAAATTTTGTTCAACTTTTTCTATTAGAAAATGCTTTTCTAAATTTCTATAATTTTCTCAGATGATCCATACTTTTAGTTTTTTTTTTAAATTTTAGAATTATTAAACTTTCTTGAGGATTCTAGAAGTGTACAGTAATTTCTATTTCTTATCTAATAAACAAATAGATATTTCCAGAATTTTTAGCAAAGATTTTATTCGAGAGTTTTAGATTATTCAGAAAGTTCTCTTAAGATTTTGCTTAACTTTACAATTTATTAGTAAATTTTCTTCTATATTTCTAGAACTTAGTAGGTTTCTAGAAGTTTCAAGAATTTCTCCTTCATATTTTCAGTTTTTTGCATCTTCCTTTCAAAAGAATTTTGATCGAGGATTTTAAAATTTTACCTTGTAGATTTCTAGAGCATTTTTGGAGGATTCTAGAAGTTTAGAGTAATTTCTACTTCATATTACCATAATTTTTTGGGAGTTCTAGATTTTTTTAGAAAGTTCGTTTCAATATTTATAGAGTTTTCTTTGAGGCTGTTTCCAGTAATTTCTCTTCCAGATTTTAATATTGTCTTATAAATTGCAAAGATTTCCTTCAGGGCTCAAAAATTTAAAAACAAATCTATTCCAGAACTTTAGACTTTTTTTTTTCGAGATTTCAGAAATTTCCAGTAACTTTTATTCAGATTTTTCCATAAATTCTGTTCCTAGAAATCTAGACTCTTTTCAGTTATTTCTCCTCCAGATATCAAGATTGTTTTTTTTTTTCAAGCTGTCTTTTACATTGCGAAGTTTTTAGAATTTTTTTCTAGAAATATAGATTTTTTGTAGAATTCAGGGAATTTCCAGTAAATTGATTTAAATGAAGGCTTTTTTAGAAAATTTGTCTTTAAAAATCTAGACTTTTTTTCAGTTCAGGAAATTTCTAGTAATTTCTTCTCCACATTTCAAGATTGTTTTCAACTTGTCTTCTGAATCGCAAAGATTTTCTTTGAGGCTCTAGAATTCTAGATTATTTTCTCGAGGGTTCAGGAAATTTCTAGCAATTTATTCTCCAAGAGTTCAAGATTTCTTTTGAAGTTGTCTTTTAAATTCTAAAGATTTTCTTTGAGGCATTAGGATTTTTTAGAATTCTTTTTTATAAGTTTAGACTTTAGAAAATGGGCAGTAACTTCTTAAATTAATTTTTTTTTTCAACTTTTCTTATAAATTGCGAAGATTTTCTTTCAGGCTCTAAATTCGTCTTCTTTTCGAGAATTAGGGTAAATTTCAGTAATTGCTTCTCTAGAATTCAACATTTCGTTTCAACTAAAGAATTTTTTAGAAAATTTTCCGCTAGGAATATATTATATTTGAGAAAGTTTAAGGAATTTTTAGAAATTTCTCTTCCCGATTTCAAGATATTTTTTAAACTGGTCTTCTAAATTCCTAGAAGGCTCTAGAATTTTTAGAAAATTTTCATTGAGAAATTTTTTCCAAGGGTTCAGGAAATTTCCAAAAATTTTTCCTCCAGATTTCAAGGTTATATTCTAAATTGCAAAGATTTTCTTGGAGGCTAGTACTTTTTAGAAAATTTGTTTGTAGAAATCTTTTCTTGAGAGTTTCAGTAATTTCTTTTTTTGTGGCCCTAGATTTTTCAGAATTTTTTCTAAAATCTAGACTTACTTTTTCAAAAATTCAAGAAAAGTTTCTTAATTCAACCCGCTTTCTAAATTGTGAAGATTTTATTGGAAGCTCTAAATTAAAAAAAAAAGATTCGTTTAGAAATCACTATGTTTTAACCACAAATAATTTGTTGTTAAAACATAATTCATCTTTTGGATAAAGTATGGATTAGCACGTAGTTAACGGTCGCAACTATTTTCTTTAAAAATTTTTACTTTGTCAATTTTTTTTTAATTCAAATTTTGTAATTTAAGTTATTGCAAACCGCGAGGCGATCAGTAATTAAAGTTAATATGTATATGTAGGGTGGGTGGGTGGCCTCTAACCCACCCTCTAATCAGTAAAATATAAGCGAGGGTTTTAATTAAAAATTGTAAAACATAAATAAACATAATGTTATTGCAAAATTTAATAGATTTATTCAAATAAATTTTGAAATTTAAGAAATTTTGAAAAATAAGATGTAACTTTTCAAACAAATTTAAAGAGAATTAAAAAGTGAAAAAGTTTTATTGAAATTATTATTTTTTTTGTTCTTAATTTAAAAATGTTGACATTTTTTGCTTATTGCTAATATACTATAGGAGCTTAATGAAATTTATATAATAAGTAATTGAGCAAATTATTAAGAATAACCTAATGGTTTTCGAGAAAAGTATTATGATGGCCACATCATCATTTGTAGTTTTTATTTTTGCACGAACTTTTCAAACGCCCCTCGTAGTTCTTAGATCATAGAATTTTTCTAATCATAAAACCAATCTATGAATCTAATCTAATTTTTTATAAATATTGATTAATCTATTGAAGAAATATTTTGTTTTGCTTTATTTATTTCTCCACTCAAAGAAATGTTAGAAAAATTTGCAAGACTATGTATTAACCAAGCGTACACTTGACCTACATCAACAATCTATGCGTTAATCTAGCGTACTCTTGACCTACCTCAACATATAATAAGTTTAGGCGGGTAAGGGGTACAAAAGGTCATTGCATTGTATATTGTGGTAGGTCAGGAGTACGCTGGAATGCAATTTTAAGGCTAAATTAATACTGGATTTATTTTCGTTTAAAGTAATATTTAAAATTGAGAATTGATGGTATCAAATAGGTGAAATTACTAGAATTAAAAAAAGTGTCAATCAATTAAAACTTGACGAATAAAATAAATTGATTTTAAATTTAAAAAGGAAAGATGAAAATTGCAAATTGCAAAAGAATATAATTAACTTCCTATAATGGCATTTCAATATTTACAAGGGAATCGATAATTATAAAACGTAAACAATAAAATGGTACACATGAAAATAATTAAAATAATCAATCAATGATATCTGTTAAAATTTTGACAAATAAAAATCATTAAATAGACAGATAAAATTGATTTAAAAGAATGTTATTTGATATTTGTGGACTATTCTTTGCTACTTGACTCCTTTCTGTAAACTATAAGAGATAATAGGGTGCACATTTATTAAGGTAAAATATTATTAGGAATAAATATGAACATAATTATTTATGAATAGTTGTAGAATGTTGAAATAAATATATCAACATTTTTTTTGAACATTTCGGATAAAAAAAGTAGGAAGGCGGGCTAAGTGATTCTATATTTCATAAATATATAAACATTTTCGTAACGTGAATAAAGCGCAGTCTCGTGTTAACAAAACATCAATTAATATCGCGACAATGGCGGCATAAATAATGCGGCGGAGGGTGAGGGGGCGGGTCGTAAATAAAAATTTTAAAAGGGACGGGGCGAGTCGAAAGGGAAAAAATTACCGAGAAAATAATAAACGCAAGAAGCGAACTTAACGGGCCATATTTCACGCGGACGCAAATCAACGTCGCGGCGCCGCTTTAAGGACGTCGCCGCGCGCGAGCGAGGATATCTACCCCGAAAATGAAATACTGCGAAATAATGCGCCCCAAAGAAAACGACGCCGGAGACAAATGATCCTCATAGATCCTAGCGCCTCGTGCGTCAGGGCGTCGCGACGCGTCAGGGTTCGTGCGCCCCCCGAATGCTGGTGGTAGCTAAGGAATCGTCCTTCGCCCCCCCCCCTTCCTGTTCATCTGACAAAAAGATGATTTATTTGTTTAGGAGCCATTGATTAATGGCCACTCTACGCGTTAAAAATGTGGATGAATTAACTCGAGTGTACATTGAATTCGTGAGGAGCGAACAATGTTTTTGTTTCATCACGAGAAGAGCGGAAAAAAAGCACCAGCATCTTCATCGCAAACTTTTTCATCTTCTAATATTTCATAATTAATGATGAGTACTCACGACGGTTGTACCAAAAACTAGTTGTCTAATCGACAAGTCATTTCACGCATATCATGCGGGGATATTTTTCGAAGGCGCTTAATGGGAAATCTGCAGGGGTCTAAAGGGGCGGTCTCTTCCTGTCGTGCCGTATGATTCTTCGCATTTGCGATAAGACGTAACGTGGGAAACCACAACCACCGGCAATTAACAGATAATGTGTATTATTAATCGCACCCCATATATCTCGCGTTGGTACGGCCGATTCCTGACGGCGTCACGCATCCTCCGGCTTTCGTAATAGAGACGCCCCCTTCACATACATCCGAAAGATGGATAAATATCGCCAGTCGTAACCCACGTTAGGCATCATTCCCAATTGATGGATAACTAGCATTAACACAAATCCCGATTCACTTTACAGCGCATTAGCGGTGGTAAATCGTGGGGATTCACTTCCTGGCTGCGCACACCAGAGATATCAATTTGGGCGAGTGCGCGATCAAATCATCAGGTGATGCACCGTTTAAATAATGTTGCCATTGTTAACTTTCGCGTTTTCAATTTTCAAATGCCGTAATAGAATCTGCATAAGTGTATTTCAGCGCGATGGAATATTTTCCTTCGCTCCCACTTTACGTCACGTCCTCATTGTGTATGTTATAGAAATGGCTATTCCTTTGCGCATACATATAGATGGATTTAAAATGATACGTGAATCTATCCTGGGGATAAAATATCTTCCTGCTAGAATACGTGTAATAATAATGTACATTCTATCTACTACAGACGCGATATTTCTAAGGACGTAAAAATAGACTAGCTACCTATTTTTAAGGGTAATCAGTATGCAATATTCACGATTATTACGTTCAGCGTAAAACGTTGATAGTTTTTTAAGGAAAAAATACACACACATCACAATCCTTCTTGTATTATTCATACCATACCTAATAAGAAAAACTTGCTTGTAGATTGTATTAAAGATTTAATTTGAAATAATCTTTAATAAGCTTAAGAAGAGTATGTTACAACTTAATAATCCTACTGGATACCTCATTTGCATTTACAAGACTTTCAACGATGTGCGAATTGAAGATTTAATGAGCTACCTTAAATCAGCGAGGGTTTTTTTCATTATAATTATTAACGAGTGTAAACCTGAAATTAAATTGGGCCCCTTCGCATCGGAATCCGATATCAATTAAATTTTCGATCAGATTGCATTGCATCCGGCTGTAAGTCACTACGTGTTGCGGTATGAAGTTGGCTCGCAGTGGGACCGCTTTAAACTTTGGTAATTATCGCCATCGACCGTCTTCCTGAGGTTGACCAACAGCTTTCGCCGATCTAATTTAATAGCTCTCCGTCCGTTCCGGCGACGATTCGATCCTCGGGGGCCCTTATTAAATTAAATTCCATAGTTCTAATGCCGTTACACTTGTGTGCATACGACGGCGCCGGACACACGTTATCAACGACGGCCAAATTGAAGACGGAAATCGCAGTGGCGAATAGAGGAGAAAAAGTGTAGCTCGGATTTAATCCGATTAGAGGCGAGCGCGCTTTTTGCGATTAAAAATTACCGTCCAGTTGTTTATCATAACGTAATAATTCCCCAGCGCAAATATTCCACTTCTTGTTTCCCCTTCGCATCACATCATATCATTTCTGCACGTACGGACCGCGGCAATCAATAAATCCACGATCGAGTGGAAAGGAGCGACACCGCAAAAACTCCCCCCTGGCAAATTGCTACTGATTTTATACTTTGCAATAATAAAAGAATATCCCGCGCGCAAAAAAGCAATCTAATCATTTGCTGTGACAGGGGCGTAACGCAAAAACACGTTAATGAGCATCGGCGTGGTTGTAATTTATTAATATAAGTGCCGGAGCAGCCATAATAATAAAAGTCTAGACTCGCTTGTAGTTCTTACGACCATTAAATACTTCACGCCTCTTCGAGAAAATCTCCTTCGGCACCTTCTCGATGTATCTATTACGGAATAATATTCACCTTCTTATTAAACATATACAATTTTAAATAAGCAATTGTGAAGGCTTTCACAAAATAAAATAATTAACTTTGAAATATATAATTATTTTGTATTTATACAATTGGTCAAATGACCAAAAATATTTACCCCATCATTGATCAAATGACTATCAGATCACATTAAAGGATTTAATTATTGTTTATCCATCAACAACAGTCACAGATCTTGAATATTTTCAATGTAGCGCAATTGAGGACAAGGATGCAAAATTGTAAGCTATTATAATTAAGGCATCAGATCAAGAATTCAATATAAAGAGGCATTACTCAACTAAGCATGCTACGCTGCACTCACAGACAGGACAATTAAGAACAGACAAAATCCAGAAGCTTACCGCAAATTTGGAAAAACTGCAACAAATGTTTCATAAACAAAGAACACAACTTGATAATGTTGTGAAAGCTAGTTTTATAGTTAAAAAATTGGCAAAGGTATTAAAACCATTTGCCGAAGGAGAATTTATGTTAGAAGTTTGCGGTATTATGTGTCCTGAAAAGAAAAATGAATTTGAAAAAATCAGTTTGTCAAGACGAACTGTTGTTCTACGTATAGAAATGATGGCTAATGATATAAAAACAACATTGACTGACCGTATGGCTGGTTTTGAATCATTTTCCATAGCATTAGACGAGACCACCGATTTGTCTGACACAGCTCAACTGACTATATTTATTCGAGGTGTTGATAAGGAGCTCACTGTTACTGAGGAATTGCTTGCTTTACAGCCGCTAAAAGGAACCACTACAGGAGAGGATATTTTTATTGAAGTTCAAAAGGTATTCACAAGTTTTGGCTTGCCATGGTCAAAATTAATTGGAGTATGCACTGATGGTGCACCTTCTATGGTCGGCTTACGTAAAGATTTCATCGGAATTTTGAATGAAAAAGCAACTGAATTAAATGTGCAAAAAGATGATTTGATAGTCCTTCATTGCATTATCCACCAACAGAACTTGTGTTCTAAATCCATTCGACTCCAGAATGTTATGAATGTGGTAGTAAAAACCATCAACTTTATTCGATCCCGAGGGCTTAACCATCGTCAGTTCAAGGCGTTTTTCGATGAAATATCAGCTTATTGTGAAGTCATATGGCTGAGCAAAGGAAAAATGTTGAAACGGTTTTACAAGCTTAGAAATGAGCAGACTTTATGAAAATAAAAGATAAACCACTATCTGAATTAAGTGACCCAAAATGGGTATGTGACTTAGCATTTCTGGTCGATCTTACAGGCTATTTGAATGATTTAAATTTGAAACTTCAAAAACAAGGACAGTTAGTAAATTATTTGTACAGCCATTTAAAAGCGTTTCAGATCAAACTACGCTTGTGGGAGTCACAGATGCTGTCTGGTAATAGTTACCATTTCAACACGCTCTCTGCGTATGAAAATATTGTTTATGCTCAATATGCTGAAGAACTCAAGTTACTGTCGCAACAGATTTTGCGACTTTAAAAACATGGAAGACTGTTTCAGTTTATTTGCTACTCCTACAACATATATTGTACAAAATGCTCCAATACACTTATAAATGGAGTTGATCGAGATTCAAGAAAACTCACTCCTAAAATCCAAATTTGAAGACGTAGAGTTGTGCGATTTCTACAAAAAAATACCTAGAAGAAGACAATTTTCCGCAGCTTAGAAAATTTCACAAGAAGATTGATTTGTGCTTATAAATGCGAACAGTTCTTTTCATTGATGAAAGTTAATAAATCAACACATCGTACAAGTCTGACTGACGATAATTTGGAAAATTCTTTACGTCTTTGCGTCAGTGGAATTAATCCAAATATCAATGGATTAGTTTCCCAAATTCAAGCACAAGTGTCTTATTGATTTCGGTCTATTTAACTTTCGTAGTTTGTAACAATTGCAAATTTAACGATTTAATTATAATTTCATTTTGTTATTTTAATAAATTGTACTATAATAACATTGTCGTATTATTACATGTCTAATATCTATCGCAAAAAATATTATCACTACTTTAAAATGCACTATGTACTTTTAAACGCGGCCCGCGAACTTATTTGCACGCTAAAGTTTGGCCCTCAACATGTCAAAGGTTGCCCATACCTGTTCTAAAGCATTGCCAAAAACTTCCCTAATTATGATGTACCACCAACAAATAATCTACACAATTTTGATTTTTGAATGCAAGAAAATGACCTGGAACGGCCGTTGACTGAACTTATAGGATCTTGAATGTTCATCAGATAATCTTAATAGAATTTAAATGACTTCATCAGATGATCTTAACCCCTTAAGTACTGAATTATTTTTTGATTTTTATATCTATATAACGGATTTAATTTGTTGCTATATGAACAAAGGGAAAACAGAAGGGAATATCTCAGAGCAGAAGAAAATATTAAAGAACTGTTCAGAACAGAAGAAAACATCAGAGAAGAAGAGATAATAGCAGAGAACGTCATAAAACAGAAGAGAAGAAAGGAGATGAGAACATTACAAGAGAATATCAGAGAACAGCAGACAACAAAAGAGAATATCACAGAACAGAAGAGAAAAAAAGAAAATTTCAGAGATCAAAAGAGAATATCAAATAACTGGAATAGAAAAGCAGAAAACATCAGAGAATAGCACATAATATCAGAGAACAGAAGAGAGCAGAAGAGAAGAGCACAGAACCACAGAGAATATCAGAGAACAGAATAAACAGCAGAAACCAGTTGAGAACGGAAGAAAACATCAGAGAACAGAAGAGAACAGAGAAAAGCATTAAAGAACAGAAAAGAACAAAAAGAACATCAGAGAATAGTAGAAATCAGCACAAAAACACAAAGAATAGAAGAAAACAGAACAAACAGCAAAAACCAGCAGCGAACAGAAAAAGTTATCATAGAACCGCAAATAATGGCAGAGAACAGAAGGGAAGAGAAGACAGCCAGGAAAGAACAGAGGAGAACATCAGAAAACCGAAGAGAACAAAAGAGAACAGCAGATAATTCAAAAGGACAACAGAGAACACCAAACAACAGAAGAGAATATCAGAGAGTAGAAGAAAATTTTACAGAACAGCACAGAATAGAAGAAAACATCAGAAAACGGCAGAGAATAGTAGAGAATATCAAAGAACAAAAGTAAACATCAGATAACAACAGATAATAGCAGTAATAATTAGAAAAAACACGAAAATATTTATTATTTATATATTTTATTAGATAATAGCAGAGTGCATTAGAAAACAGAATAGAATAGAGGAGAATATTAGAGAATAGAAGAGAACAAAGGATAATATCAGAGAACAGCAGATAACAAAAGATAATGTTAGGGAACAGAAGAGAATATCACAGAACAGAAGAGAACAATAGAAAAAAACAAAAGTGCCACCTTTCCTTTTTCGCTTCCCTGTATTAACTAAATTAATTTTTGAACGTTTTGTGCTGAGCATATGTACATCTTTTTTATCTTTACATCTTGGTGATAAAAACCGTGGGATGAAATATTTTGGATTATCATTTCTTTAGTTTGAGGCTCTTTTGGCATGTGTTTTCTTTTCTTTCACGCAGTTCCAACTACATTTGTATCTTGTTCTAGCAATTTTAAATATAATTGTGGAGATGAATAATAATTATCCACACATTGTAGATAGCCATCTCTTCTTCCTCTAGGACAACACTCTCTGACGACGATTTATGAATTCCCGATATTTTATCTGCGCAAAACAATATTTTAAAACAAATGCAATAATCTGATGAAGACTCGGAAAGTCTATCTTCTTAATTGTATCATTATTATCCAACTTTACGTTGTCTGTAAAATGAAAGAATCTTGAGATATCTAAAAACCTATCCCGAGATATAGTCGCTGCAAAAATTGGTTTATTATACTTCTTTTTCACAAATATGAACTCAATTTAGATTTTTTTACTTAAGACATTATAATACATTATGAGAAATATTCTTTCATTTTACCTTGAGTTATTGAAAACCACAAAAAAGGGGGATTAATAAAGATCATTGGAATTTACCTAATTTGCAATTCTAAGGTGTCATAAACAAACGTCAGGCAATTGTTTGCGATCAACGCCTGCCTCTTAAATTTAGATGGCGAGTCAGACTCGTCCACCGTAACTTCGCCCAAGTAAGCAGATGACGAGTCTCACTCGTTAAATGTAGCCAAAGGGTTAAGTGAATTTATGTCTAGAATGATAAGAGGCGATAATTAGATATTCCTAAATAATTTTGAGTGATGATAATCTTGGAAAGACCTTGGATTATTTGATGAATCCAAATGACCTAGAATGACCGTTGATTAGCCTTAAATTATCTTGAATGTTCTTAAATTTAAATTAACTTTAAATAATCATTAAATGATCTTTTCGACATTTTAAATGATCTTGGATAATCTTTAAACGACTTTAGGTGATGTAATGGATGACTTGAATTATTCCAATTGTTTAGCAGATGATAATTTTAAACCGATGGAGCTTGAATAATAATATTTTGACCTTGAACCTTTTGGCAGATCGTTAGATAACCTAAAAAAAACTATTAAACTACATTTACTTAGAATATTTGATTGAACATCTTAAATTTCCTCGAATAACTCTTAAATGGTTTTAAATGGTCATTGGGTGAACTTAAAAGATCGTTGGGTCATCTTGATAGATCTTGTTTATAGCAAAAGAAGCTTAATATTTTTGTTATAGAGAAAATTCTTACAACCATTAAATAACGCCTGATTGAAGATTTCTGTGTTATCATATCTTAATGAATTAAACGTCTTGAAGCTATTGTATAATTTTCTCACGTATCTCTTAGTGAAACGTTATGAAATAATTGGTAAAGAATTGATAAAGACTTGTTTTGTTTCACTGATTCTTTACCTTTTATCTTGTAACTCATGCAAAATTTTGTTCGACGTTACGTTGATACCACATCTTCAATTTCTTCTAATTAATTGATTAACTCAACCAGTTATGATAATTAATAAGCCATGGCTTCTATGAATGAAAATCCTGAAACACCAAGACAGGAAACTGCTCCGATCCATTGTATCCGTATCATTTTAACCTCAAAGAATGTACGATCATTAGAGAAAGTCTGTTCTGACTTGATCAGTGAAGCAAAGAAGCAGAAATTGCGAAGAAACCAGTTCGTATCATGACCAAAACCTTCTCCAATTTCTTCTAATTAATTTATTAACTCAACCAGATATAATAATTAATAATTTTTCATGAATGATTAATAAGCCATGACTTCTATGAAGAAAAATACTGAAAAACCAGGACAGGAAACTGCTACGATCCATAGTATCCATATCATCTTGATCTTAAAGAATGTATGCTCATTAGAGAAAGTCTGTTCCGACTTGATCAGTGGAGCAAAGAAACAGAAAGGGACCAGTTCATATACAGACCAAAACCTTAAGAATCACTACCAGGTAGACACCTTGTGGTGAAGGTTCTAAGAAGTTTCCAAATGATGATCTTCATTCTCCTTCTGAAATTGTCAACTAAATCACCTCCATCTCGATTGAACCTGGCATAAAACTAGAGGTCACCATCGCCGACCGACTCATGAACTAACTTTTTTTATTAAACATTTAAAGTAATAAAACACTCGCGGAACTTATTAATACCGTCCGCGGATGTGCCTCGTCTTTTTCAGCGCAGATTAATGGCCGCGGTAATTGAAGGTATGGGAATCGCTTAATTATAATAAGCGTTACCGCAGAATCTGCAGGAAGTGCGGGATGGAGACCGCGGAGGCCCGCGCAAAAACCACCTCCCCTCCGGGCCGTAGGAAACGGTATTTTATCGGCCTGCCACCGCGTCATCCCGATGATCGTTATTAGTTATGATCGAAACGTTAATTATTCTAATCCGATTCAGTTTCTCGAAATTTCTTGCGACGCCGGAAAATCCCTCGTAGCGTATGCACTTTGCATATTGATTGCCGGACGTGGACGAGTAAAAAAAAGCGAATTATCATCGTGTGTATCCTGCCTTCGTACGGTGATGTTATCGCGTGATTTTATTTCAAACTGGTTTATTTTTCCGATCACAAAATGCAGAAGGGTAATTCTTAAAGTATATGTTTATTACATTACTTTGTTAATATAATATAGATAAAATGCGACTTAAAAATCCAAAGGAATAGATTGGTTTTCCAACAAGAAAATTTTGCAATAAAGGAATAGATAGGTTCTCCATCAAGAAAGTTTTGTAAATGCTCGAAAAGGTGATATATCGCTTTGCGCTAAGTCTAGAATATAGAGCGATAGAACTTCCTATCCATGCCCTTTATTAATTATTAGCTTCGTTTTTCCTGCTAATATTTAAATAAATACATAAATAAAATAAAATCATACAAAAAAATTTGGCCGCAGGAATCACAAGAGGAGTTCACTTTTTCTTAATGATCTTCCACTCGACCCATATCCTTTCTAAGAGCTTCTGTCAACTTGATTCATCTTGACAACACTTCTATTCGAAAGTAGAGGTTCGAATTGAGTGTTTGCTGCGATAGGAGCAGCTCATAATACATTTTTCCTTTCCAATTCTACAAAAAGTTCTTCGACGTTAATCCACGCTTGATCCAGGTTTGGGCTGGCTCATCCCAATTTGGAGATTTTCGCATGTGAATTTTATCGCAAGTCATCAGCCTCTTCAAAACTGGATCAAATTATGTCCAAAATGTTCTTGATGCATTAGATGGAATTGATGCCTAAGATTATTTGCTGTACGTGTGGCATCTATACATTCTTCTTGAGACCAGCCTTACGCACATGATTCTAAACGCTTTTCTACGGAAATTTGAAGGTGACATTAGGATGTGATGTATACATCACTGAAGATATCTAGCGGAAAATTACTTCACCTAACAATAAGATCTTCTTTCTGTTCTTTTTGAATATACACCGTAATTATTAAACTTAATTGTGATTCATCCGAATAAATCACTACCAAAAATAGCCATGCAAATTTTATTACTTCCAATCTGTTACTTCCATTACGTTCATCCGGACCATCATTTCAGAAAATTACATATCGAATTCATTACCGCATAAAAGGATCTCTTCTACCTAAAAAAAAACACGACGGCCTCGTAATTTCTTTCATATTTGTAGGCCTGGGTGTAATTAATTACAGTAATTGCGGCCCGGGCATGAAGGGGAAGGGACGAACGCGGAGGCATTTAATGCTGATTACACATTATGCATGAAAAGGGATAACAGTAAAGATTCAGCAGGAAGATACGGAATCATTAAGGCATGCACGATTCATATTCATTTCTCTTTCACCTAGCACGTTTACGGCCTGCGAGGGTACGATTAATCAACCGGCGTTTTGATGGGCGGGTTTGGAAGAGAAAGCCCCCCCGAAAACCGATTATGCACTGTGTGTGCATCCCCGAAGTGCTACTTGGGCAGGATTTCTGGATCGAATTGTGTGTGCATAGAGGAGGAGTTATTGTTGTGTGAAATATTAATATCGGCTTGGGCAGTTCGGTCTGTGTGCGATGCAGTCTGCTGGCCGCAGCGGTTATAATTTTACCGGCGGCGGTGGCGGCGGCGGTTGAGGCCATCGACGCGTGATCACGGCTCTGCTGAATTTTCGAAATTGCCTGTCGGTGCTGAGTTGCTGAAATTTGTAATACAATTGGAAAACTAGTACAGAGTCAACATCAGCGAACTTATGTGGCTAGGTGTTCATTAAACTGGGATAACATTGATAGGTGTTCTAACAAAATCTTGTCATCAACTTTGAAATTTTGCTTTCCATCATCAATTAATAATATTTAATTACTTGCCTAAGAAGCTTTAAGGAAGAGAACATTTTTTGACGTAACAAATTACACAGAGTAATACTCGTCATTTATCACGAATTATCATTACTGGCTTAGAGAGTAACGTCTTCGTTACAATGGGATTTATTACGTTTCCAGTTCCACTGTTTAATTATAACGCATGCAGGAAGACTAATCCATTTGTCTACGTGAGCCGGGAGGCGAACTACAGCTGCGTGCAAGAAGCCGCCCCCGAGCTTAACGGGCCGGACACGATCCGCAAAAATCGGCGGGATCGCACGACGCAAATGGAAAACGTGCATGTGCGAATGGCGTAATGGCTACTGGACGGATTATGGCACTATCATAACCTCTAATCCGTAATCGAGTGGAACGTGTGTCCGAAGGGCGCTGGGGAGCCGTTCCCACAGTAGAGGTCTAGTGGGGAAACGGTGCCTTTTCCGGAAGAGCGAGTTCATTGAAAATATTGCAACAGAGCAAAGCTGCACCGTTTAAACGCCACTCAAAGGTCGCCTTGGTTTCCCTTCGGAATACTCGTATGCCTGATCTCCTGTTTAGATTGAGCACTCATCCGCCTACTTATTACCTATCCTACGCTTAACTGCTATATGTTACGACCCGTGCAGTACATTATTAAGAAAACATATATCAAGGAGGTAGAACTCCACTTTCAATCAGTTTCACTAGGAATTTAATAGTTCCGTCCATCAAATATTTAGTTTTGCAATCCGCAAGAGTAACGGTAGAGTAATGGTAGTTTGTTTGAAAGGCTTTCGTTCTGTAGATTCCACAGCCGCGTTATTGGCGTGTAAATCAGTTTGAGTCTTAAAACACCATCAAACAGTAAATAATACGAGCATCAATTTCAATTTAAATTCATATCTGTTGAACCTTAACTCAACTTTAACTCATTAAGAAAATGGGATTTACAATTTTGAATTTTCACTTTATATATTTAGGTATCAAATGAATATCTAAAAAATATATAAAAATGAAAATCTGACCATCAAAATCTTCGAAGTATAGCAATAATATACAGTGTGAACCATTAGTATGTGGATGGAAGATTGTGGGCTTATTAACATACCTTTTTAAAATCCGTTATCGGAACACGGTGGAAGGCCATTAAGGCTACAACCTAAAAATATTTTCGACTGAATTGCAATTGTTATACAGGGTGATTCATATAAAAGTCGCAATTTTTTAAATGGAACTACCTTATATATTATTGCATATTTGGATCCCTGGATCAATTCTGATGTGACTTTATGTATCATACAAAGTATCTAAAATTATTCGTTTAACCGCAATTCTTGATTTTAACAAAAAAATAGACCTCCGGTTAGCCATGGAACAGAAGAACAACTACATCAGAATTTATTTTATTTCATCCATTACATGTATTATATTTTATGTTTTTTTCTGTGAATAAAGATGTTTTAGTAGTAGTAGACCTTCGGTAAAAATTGAATTTCGCAGCTATCATAAAACTGACTCTGCAATGTTACTAATGATGAATTACACTAATAAAAGCCGGACGGTCAAAGCCAAACTTTTATGTGTTAAAAGAAATCGCTACGCTAATTTAAAAAAAAATCAATCATGGGTAACTTGATTTTTTTAAATGGAACTATCAACTTTTTTTTTGGTGCATCAAATGCAATATTTAATTATCTTTCTAATGATATAGCGTTGTCCACCCTTTGTTTTTACATTTGTAAATTGATTGTAGTGAAAGCGTTTCTCATACTGTTCTTCATATTTTCCGCTGCTGTTGGTGGTTCCGCATAAACCCCCGCAAAAAGAAAACAATTGAAGTTATATCTGAAAATCGCGCTGACCATCGTAATGGTCCATCCCTTCCTATCCACCTTTCATCGAATGTATAATTGAGCTTGTATTGTACTTACAATACGGGCAAGGTGTGGAGGTGCTCCATCTTGTTGAAAATACATGCCTTTAATTTGAGCAAGTGGCACATCTCCATGGAGTCCAAATAAATCATTATTTAGGAAATTTAAATACATGTTGGAATTTAAAACACCATAAAAAAATAGACCAATGACAAAAGTGCCTAAAATGTCAGCCCATATATTAATCGACCATTTTTCTTGACTATTAACCCGGAAGTAGTGAGGATTTTCATCCGAGTAGTAGTGAAAATCCATTGCGGTGAAAAGTACACTCATCTGTAAATAAGATTTTATTCAAAAAATGTTCATTTTCATTTACATTTCGTTCTACCCATATTTGTTGAATTTGGTTCTCGTTTATCACGTGGTGAAACATTTTTAAACAACCTTTGTTCTACCCAATTGCAAAAAATATTTCGATATCGAAAATCTGCATCCTTGAGTTCCTGGTGCAGTTCAATATGATAGAGATGAAATTTGTGTTTCTTAATAATTCTTTGAGGTACTGTCGATTTCAAAATCTCTTTCAAGTTCAAAAAAGTTCGGCTTTGACCGTCCGGCTTTTGTTAGTACATTTCATGATTAGTAACATTGCCTTCTAAATTTTATGATAGCTGCGACATTCAACTTTAACTGTATGTCTACATTTTGTTAAAATTGTAATTGTGATTCAATGTATCATCACATCAGAAATGAACCAGGAATCCAAATATGCAATAATACACAAGAGGTTTCATTTTAATAAAGTGCGACAATTATATGAATCACCCTGTATAACAATTGCAATTCAATCAATGGATTTTAAAAATGTAATGTTAATAAACCCACAATCTTCCACCCACACACTAATGGCACACCTTGTATAGGATGTATTAATATGCAATTAATGGAGAAGGTCATAAATACGCTACCATAATATGTAGTATATTGTGGCAGATCAAGAATGTGCTAAATCAATACAATATGTTATGTAATGCTCAAAAATTGTTTATGTTTATTAATTCTTTGTACATCTTTCTTAAATTAAATGTACTAAAAATTTTCTTAAATTAAAAGCAAAAAAATAACAAAAAAATACATAAACTTTTAAGCGAAAGAATCACGGGCGGAGTTCATATTAAAATACGTTCTTCCACTCAAACCAATCTTGTACCGTCATGTAAGAAGCTGGCATCATCTTCTACATTCGAAATAATATATAATTAATGTTAATAAAGAAGGAGACATAATGACTTTGTTTTGCCACTTTAAAAAATCATCGTGTGTCCTTCTCAAATATATTGAAGATTTACTTTGTAGTACCGTAAAGTTAAAATTATTTTATTGAAGCGCCAATCGAGTTTGAAAATTTTAACTGCTTTTCTTTTTTAATTATTTTCAATTGTTTTTGTTTACTTAATCAGTATTTTTAATCACAAATGTTTTAACTGAATAAAACACTATGTTTCTTACCAAATTAATTTTTAATTACCATGTAGTAACGGTCACAAACATTATCGTGATTTTAATCATTTTTAATTATTAACGTTTTAATTTTTTTCTTTATACATATACAACTGATTTTAAATATTGCCGATTTTTTTTTTAAATTTATAGTTACAATTGTTTATTGAAGCGGCAATTTTAACCGTTTTCTTCCAATAATTCTAATTTTTTTCGCTATTATCAATTGTTTTTAAATTGAGTTTTTAACATGTTTAAAGTTTATCAATTTCAACTGTTTTTATTTTAATAATTCTCTTCTTTTTTTTTCATTACCAATTTTTTTCCAGTCTTATTCAACTATTTTGCTTTTCCTTGATCAATATTCATTCTAGCCTACTCTAGACCTACCACAATAATCAACTCAATGACCTCTCGTTTTCCCGACCTACCTCAATAAACTCACAAATTTGTTAAGATTTTAAAAAATAAGCAATATTTTTGTTTTCTTAAATTTATTTATTATTATTCGTGTTACAATGAGTTTTCCAATAAGAAGTTTCATTTTATCTTTTTTTTGTAAATAAAGATGTTTAGTAGTAGGATTTGTAAAATTTTTGGGTTTAAGAAATCTAGTGTTTTACGATAAACTAAATTCTCACCCATGGTGAAAAAAATTTATGTTAATTAACCTTCTAATTGGTGTTTTTTTAAATATTTTTGTTACTGTGGACTCTTTTTGGTTCATAACATACTTGAAACTAAGTTTGTTTTTATTTGTAATGCAATTATCGATTGTGTGTTGATTTTTATGAATTTCTAATAATTTTAATTGTTTTCTGAAGCGACATTCAACTGTTCTGTTACTTTTGTCAGTTTCGACTTTGTTTATAAATAATTATCAATTGTTTTAACTTCTCAAGTTTTTCAGCCCACTTATCTAATTTTGTTTTTAATTGATTTTTTTTCTTTAACGTATATCTAAACATTTCAGTTAATTTCTCGAGTATTTTCTACAATTTTAGCTATTGTTTAAAGTGAAATTTAAATATGTTTTTAATAATTTTCCCTTAGAAATTTGATTGGATATTTAATTAGAATCAATTACTTTTTGTCAATTATTTTTAAGACTGACTTTATTTAGTGACTATAATTACTTATTATTTTTAATTATCAATTTTAACTTTCTGTGTTATTTAATTTTCAACTGTCATTTGTATTTGTTTATCAGTGCTATTATCTATTTTCTATTCTTCTCTAATTTGTAATAAAAATATTAATTGTTTTCTAGAACGATATTCAATTATTCTGTCCAATTTTTCAGTGTCAACTCTGTTTATAAATAAATCTCAATTGTTTTAATTAGCGTTTCATCATCTATTTTATTTTCCATTGTTTTTACAAACATTTAAATATTCAATTAATTTCTAGAGTATTATTTTTTTCAATTTCAGATATTCCTAAAGTGAGATTCAATTTAAACAGTTCGTTTAAATAATTTGTCATTTTTTATTTCAAGTAATTTTTATTGTTTTTTGCTGTGACATTTAATTACGTGTTGCTTTAAGTTATAATTAATAAAATATTAGTTTAAAAAAAAGCCTTGTGAATCTAGAATATAATAGATTAATATTTATTCTAGCGTAGTCTTGACCTACCACAATAATCAATTCAATGGCCTATCGTATTTCCGACCTACCTCAATAAGCTACGTATAAATCTAGGTTATGAGTACGTTATTTCAATCCTACTATTTATTAAGGTTTAAAAGTGCTGAACTTTTTCTTTTGTTTTTAGTAATATTGCTTTATTGGCAATATTTAATTTAGAGAAATTTATCCTTCAAAAATTTTGTATTTGTGTAAGAATTGATTCTTTTAAACTAATTATTTTATTTTTATTAATTTTCAACTTTCCTCATAAGGATTTCTTTTGTTAGTCTCCAGATTTTTTTAATTTGTAATAATATTAAATGATGGTTGAGGCGTTAACTTCGTGATATATTTTGGAAAATTAAACAAAAACGTTTGATTTGATCAGTTAATGATCGAAACTCGAGTCACTTAAAAATAAAGTGTGATATTAATAAAGTAAACGTTTTTGTTTAATTAATAATATTAATTATTTTTTGGAACGATAATCAACTATTCTGTCAATATAGTCAGAATCAACATTATTTATAAATAATATTCAATTGTTTCATGTGTTTCAAGTGCTTCCACATAGTGATTTTTATTTCTCAATTGCTTTTTACAAATGACTAATAATTTTAATTCATTTCTAGAGTGATATTTACTTGTTATGGCGTTTTTTTTTTAATTAAGCTTGTATCGATTGTCAACTTGTAGTTGTTTTCTGTTATGATATTTAATTTTCTTGACACTCTATCGATTTCAACTAGATATTTACTTATTCGTTACTAAATATTAATTTAATATAGGCTTCTATTCCTCTACATTCACACCCGAACAAGGGGTTCCACAAGGTTCCCCTATATCCCCACTCCTCTACAATATCTTTTGTTCCTATATACAGGGTGATTGACGAAAAACCTTTGGTGCTGTATCTCGCTTATTTTTGATCCGATTTGAATAAATAAAACATTAAATTAAATGATTTTTAAAAGACTTTAATATGAACTGTACTGATATTTTTTCTTGCATCCAGTTTTTGACAAAAGACGATCAACTTATTTTTTCAAATTGCACTGTATATATATTTTGTACTGATCCGCAAGGACATTTTTTTCTGAATCTAAATTTGTAAACGATTTTATCCATTCATCAAACCAAAGTCGAGAAATTGAGGATTAAAAAAAAATTAAAAATCAAATACCCATAGTAAACAATATACAGAGCCTATTCCAAATGTCAAAAGTGGCAGTGTCAGTCATTGGTACAATACTGCAATGATTTTTAATAATTTCATAATAAAAATGTTGCAAGATTTCAAAAGCTGAAAAACGATTTCTGTAGAAGCACAAAATTCTAGTACAGTGTTTGAAATATTGCAACATTTTAATTATGAAATAATTAAAAATCGTTGCAGTATTGTATCAATGGCTGTCACTGTCACTTTTGACATTTAAAATAGGGTCTGTATGTTGTTTACAATGGATATTTGACTTTTTATTTATTTTTTTAATCCTCAATTTCTCGACTTAAGTTTGATGTATGGATAAATTTGTCTACAATTTTATATTCAGAAAAAAAATCTCCTTGCGAATCAATAAAAATATATATACAGTGCAATTTAAAAAAAAAATGTTGATCGTATTTTGTCAAAAACTGGGTGCGAGAAAAAATAACAGTTCAAATCCTATTAAAGTCTTTTAAAAATGGTTTAATTTGATGTTTTATTTATTAAAATCGGATAAAAAATAAGCGAGATACAGCACCAAAGGTTTTTCGTCAGTCACCCTGTATATATAGACTTCTAAACTGTATAATAATCTTAATCAATATTTCTTCTAGCGTACTCTTGACCTACCATAATATTTAGTACAATGACCTATTGTACTCCTGACCTACCTCAATAAACTATGCATTAGCGTAGGTCAGGAGTACGCTAGTTCAAGCGAAAAACTTATTAAGCTTGAAAAATGATAAATTTTTCTTTTATATTCAGTAATGTTTGCTATATTTTTAACAATTGCGAATTTTTACTGATTGGAGGGTGATATACACTATATATTAATCACTGATTGTTATTAGGTTAGTAGGAAAATAATGATGGCATTTAGCATGAAAGTACAAAATGAGTGTTAGTGTTTATAAGGGAAACTAAGCAATATGTCTTTTAATTAGAAATGTCTTTGCAGGGTAGGTGGTTGTTTTTTTTTAATAAAGACTAGATCCCATCCTCAAATTATAAAAATATACGCGAGGGTTTATAAAATAAAAATCTTGACATCAAACGACAATCGATTGTTATTTTTCAGCAAACAAAACGACAGTCAGTCGTAAAGTTAAACAAACATATGTAGTGTGGGCGGGTGGGTAGTAAGTATACAAAAGTACTGCGCGAGCAGTATTTTCTAGATGATTTACTTCAATAAGATACTTGTAGAGTAGACATCAATCACTGCGCAAGCAGTATTTTGTGGATCGAGTTAAAGTAATATTCATATCTATTCCACCCTCCAATTATTAAAACATACGCAAGGATTTATTAAACAATTGCGTTAAATATAATATTATTGTTGGAGTAAAATTTTTAAATACATTCAAATGATTAGACTAAAAACACTGGCGAAGGTTTACCTACTGGATGATGGTTTATGATGGTTGTAAATTATGCAACATTGCTTTTAGAAATCAATTAAAATATTTCGATTTGGTTATTTCTAGTGGAAATTAAGAACTTAATTCTTCGGATCAAAAATTTACAAAATTGTCTCGATTAGAAATTAAAAACACTCAACACAAGATATTTTAAAAATGTTTCACAGTGAGCAATTAATTAAATTTATAACAAAATCATTTACTGTATGTGGGTGATGATGTAACCATGACCATTACAATTAAGGAATGATAGTATCACCAAAATTTTATTATTACTTTATTTGAGGGTTTAAAACTCTTCAAACTGTCTCGATGAATTTTGCGTCGATATTCTTCCGACTTCGAGGAGAACATGTATTTCAGCATTACTCGGAAGGAACGCTAAGTGTAGCAATTACCCCGCGTGTGCCTTAATTGAATACAACCTTTTTGCCAATCCGGCTATTACGTTAAGTATGGTTTAACAATGAACTAGATTAACATTTTGATGGGAGATAATTAGTAATTAGTGTAACGTAATATGACAAGCACGAGCATGCCCGGCCCCATTGTATGGAGATGAGTTATACCCATGGTGTGGTGGTGTAACAGCACGGCGTACGTGCGGGAGACGAACGCCGGTTTCAATCAGTCCAAGACCGAGGTGAAGGACTCTCGCGGACTCGCCCCATTTATCAGATCGAATCTATCATCTATCTACTCCTTTCAATCAACTTTATAAAAGGATTTAATAACACGCCGACGCCCCGTTTTTCGCGATAAATTTCCCATCGGTACCCTCGTCCTCTCGCTGCTCATTAAGGGAGCCGATTTTTAATAAGCGTATCGCAAATCAGCCCTTAATGAATGAACCCCGTCCGTTTCCTCTATTTACCACTTTTAATTATAACATCCCGCACCTCTTGGCCGGCGCCGCGTACGTGTTTAAATGATGAGCTCTAATTCAAATTTTAATTAAAACTTGCCGCAGCAAAAATGTCACCGCACGGCACACATTAATACCAATGGAATAACACCCTTAAATACGAGCAATCCTTGTTTACATTAAACATTCACCCGGCGAAAGTTATCCATTTTAATATCGCACTTGTGACGCGATTTAATTAAAATAATCAGGACGCTGGCGGTGGTGACGGAGGGAAGGAAAAAAAATATGGAAACGCGGGGAGGGCGAGGTTGGTTAATAACGCACTTTGTGACTACATTAAGTAAATGGGCAACCTTAAAATGACCATAAAAGTATATTCGGGGTAATTCCGGGCGCAAAGTTTTTACGCGGACAAGAGTTTAATTAAGGGCGTAATCATCGTAAATAAAAGAATAGCTGTTGTATTCATTTTTTTGTGGTGATAATCCATAAAAATTTAACGAAAACGAGCCAACTGACATTTTTCCGGTGCTTACATTAATTCGTTCCACTCATACAAAACTTTTGTTTTATTTTTTAAAAATTTTATACACACATCCTGTACATTTTTAATCTCAGATGTCATCATAACTCAATTCGATATTCCAGATAAATGCGTGTTTATTTTTATATCTGTTTGTAATAGTCGTTTAAATATCAACGTCTGCCAGCGTACAAGCCGAGTTACATTTTCCTTATTACAATATTTGCAATCAGATCGATTCGATTAGGCGAATAAATCAGGTTCGACTTGGCTTCGCCCGTGGGTGTTGTTTGATATCCACCTATTAATACGTTCCGCTGCCTTGTAGATTACGTTGTCACCACTGGTTATAACCGATTTGCATCGGCGGCAATAGGCATAATTGCGCGGAACATTAACTACTTATCGGAAAAATCCTCCCCATGGCAGCGTTATCCGCGCCCTATTTATAGAATTTTAATTAAAATCCATATAAAATGTATGAATCCTCAGACCGTCTGGCCATTAGTGGCTTCGATAGCGGCCGCAAAATGCACGAGAAGGGCAAAATGGCGTTAATGCCGCACACAGAGCTTTATTCGCAACAGTTGCACGATAATTAAAATTGCAAGGCATGCCCAGATGCGTCACCGGAACGAAGGTATTGTTTTCGTTTTATTTCAAGTTATAGAGGATGGGTTTTGCAATCTGCACCGACTCTGTATTCGTACGTAGATACGTTTGTCATCCGAGCATTAGAGTAATCCCGAGTATCATGCATTTACGCGAAGCTGGTCATCAAGTCGGATGGTGCGGTGTCATACTTGAATGTTCGTAATTTATATTGTAACTCTAACGTGAATATCTGAATAATAATTCTCACCACAATGAAAACAAAAGAGACTTGAATAAACACAAGAGTCAGTGTCAGAGTCAGAGTGGACATCGTACCAAATAATATAATAAAATCAATAATACATTAAATAATCAAATTCAGCCTTTCGCTTAACTGAACCGCACTCCTTAAACACATTGGCGTGAATAGTGTATTTTGGAAGAAAATGGATTTTTCTTTAAAACAATCTTTTTATAATATCAGCAGTTATAATTGCCACAAAGTAATTGATAATTCAGAAAAAATAAAAGACATAAAACTAACACACATGACACATGGCAGAAGACAGAAGATATAAAACAAACGATAGAAGGATATTGACTAAATTCAGTTTAACAGATTATTTGGAGACATTAATGGTCATCTGATGATAATCACTCAAGGTCAATTGAGTTCACTCATGGCCAGTAATTAATACTTTTAAGGTTATTTAAGGTGGTCCAATAAACGTTAAAAATTATTCAACGGCATAAATAGGTCATTCAAGGTCACTAAAGTCACTCAGCGACAATTTGAGGGCATTTAATTTGACCTTACGTCAATAAAGGTCATGTAATGATGGTCAACAATCATTCAAGGTTATATAAGGTCATTAAAATTACTCGACGACAATTTGATTGATTTAATCTGACCATCACTCAAGGTCACCCAGTGATCATTTAACGTCAATTAAGGTCATTCAATGATGGTAAACGATCATCATTCAAGGTTAGGTCATTCAACGAGATTATTTATTTTATTTATTTATTTTTGTCCTTCTATCTTAAATAATACACATAAAAATAAATTATTTAGAGAGCATACATAAAATTTTGTCCGACAGAAGTAGGGGCGGAGTTCACAACTAAATAGGTTCTTCCATTCAAACCCAGTTATTAACCATGATGTTAAGGCAGCAAGCGTCCTCGTCGACATCTGGAATCTTTGATTTATATTTAGTTTTTAATTATTTCATCACCTTTTAGGGAGAGAATATTTTTGCTGTTAATATCAGCATGACAGATATAATATTTGAAATCATCCGAGTTTATATTGTCTATTAGAGGTTATTTAAGATGAAACTAATTTTTAAGGTTATCCAACGACCATTTCAGGTCATCTGATGATTATCCAAAGCCAAATAATACATTATTTGAAGACATTTATGGTCATCTGATGATACTACAGGGGCATTATCACTCAAGGTCAATTGAGTTCACTCAGGGCTAGTAATTTATCATTGCAGGTTATTTAAGGTGGTGTAATAAATGTTAAAAATTATTCAACGGCTATTTAATATCGCATAATGGTTATTTAAAGTCATTCAAGGTCACTAAAAGCACTCGGCGACAATTTGAGGGCATTTGATTTGACCTGACCACCACTCAAGGTCATCCAGTGATCATTTAACGTCTATCAAGGTCATATATTCATGGTAAACGATCATTCAAGGTTGTTTAAAATCTTTCAACGGCCATTTAATATTGCATAATGATCAATTAAGATCATTCAAGGTCATTAAAATTACTCCACAACAATTTAAGAGTATTTTAATTTGACCTGAGCATTACTCAAGGTCACCCAGTGATCATTTAACGTCAATTAAGGTCTTTTAATGGTGGTAAACGATCATCATTCAACGGATATTTAATTTTGCGTATTGGTCATTTAAGGTCATTCAAGATTAAAGTTAATTTTACCCATCACTCAAGGTCACTTAACGTCATGTAATGATGGTAAACGATCATTTAAGATTATTTTAGGTCATTCAACGGTCATTTAATATCGCATAATAGTCATTTAAGGTCATTCAAGGTTATTAAAGACCTGACTATTCTTCAAGGCCATTGAGTGATAATTTAACGCCAATCAGTCATAAAATGGTCGTAAACGATCATTTAAGAATCTTTTACGTCATTCAACGGTCATTTAATATCACTTAACGGACATTTAAGGCCATTAGTCACTCGTTGGCAATTTAAGGACATTTGATTTGACCTGTCCATCACAAGAGGTGATCCAGTGATCATTTAACGTCAATCAAGGTCATATAATTGATTATTTATTCGGTAAACATTTATTCAAGATTATTTGAAGTCATCCAAATTTATATTGACTATTATAGATTATTTAAGATCCAAGTAATTTAAGGTTATACAACGATCATTTCAGGTCATCTGATGATTATCCAAAGTCAAATAATAGATTATTTGAAGACATTTATGGTCATCTGATGATAATACAGGAGTATTATCACTCAAGGTCAATTAAGTTCACTCGGTGCCAGTAATTAATCATTGAAGGTTATTTAAGGTGGTCTAATAAATGTTATATAAAATCGCATAATGGTCATTTAAGGTCATCTAAGGTCATTAAAGTCACTTGGAGACAATTTGTGGGCATTTTATTTGACCCGACCGTCACTTAAGATCATCCCGTGATCAATTAACATTAATCAAGGTCATATAATGATAATTGATTGATGAGGCTGACAGATGTTGAAAGTTCATCTTCACTTTATATGAATAAAACTATATGAGTACTTTCAAAAATATATTGTAAGACGCTACAATTGTTTCGCCACACTGTGGCTTCTTCAGGCGAAGAAATGGTGTTAAAAAATTGTCGGGTCAGGTATATATCATGTAATGATGGTAAACGATCATTCAAGGTTATTTAAGGTCATTCAATGGTCTTTTAATATCGCATAATGATCGATTAAGGTCACTGAAGATCATTTAAATTACTTCACGACAATTTAAGGGTATTTTGATTTGACCTGATCATCACTCATCATCACCCAGTGATCATTTAACATCAATTAAGGTTATTCAATGGTGGCAAACGATCATCATTGAAGATTAAGTCATTCAACGGCTATTTAATTTTGCACATTGGTCATTTAAGGTCATTCAAGATTATTAAAATTACTCGACGACAATTTAAGGGTATTTTAATTTGACCTGATCATCACTTAAGGTCACCCAGTGATCATTTAACGTCAATTAAGGCCATTCAATGGAGGTAAACGATCATCAATCAAAGTTAGGTCATTCAACGGTTATTTATTTTGCATAATGGTTATTTAAGACCATTAAAGTTAACCGACGACATTTTGAGGCCATTGATTATTTAACGCCAATCAAGGTCATATAATGATGGCAAACGATCACCATTAAAAGTTATTTTAGGTCGCATTACGGTCATCTAAAGTCATTCAAGGTCATGAAAGTCACTCGACGGCAATTCGAGGCCATTTGGTTTGACCTGAGCATCACTCATGGTCATCCAGTGATCATTTAACGCCAATAAATGTCATGCAATGATGGTAAACCATCATTCAAGATTATTTTAGGTCGTTCAACGGCCGTTTAATATCACATAATGGTCATTTAAGGTCACTCAAGTTTATTAAAGACCTGACTATTATTCAAGGTCATTGAGTATTTATTTATCGCCAATCAAATACATACAAAGGTTGAAAACGATCACTCAAAGTTATTTTAGGTCATTCAACGTTCATTTATGACCACTCAAAGTCATTAGTCACTCAAGGACAATTTAAGCAGATTTGATTTTACGTGACCATCACAGGAGATCATCCAGAGAACATTTAACGACAATCAAAGTCATATAATGATAGAATACTTGTACCTATTTCCCGCTTTTTCCTTCCTCTCTAGCCCTTGCTTTTATCTTTATTTGGATTTCCCTCTCCTATTTCAACAAATCATCGTCCAAATATATGGTACTTTTTGCAGCTTTCAATACCCCTTTTTTCACTATAATTTTCTTCTTCGCCTCAAAATCCTTGCATTTGACCAGAATTACCCGTTTTTTCCCCACTGTCTTTGCTCCCAGCCTAGCAGCATCTTCATACTGGAATGTTATTTTCAATTCCTCCGCCAATTTTTTTTTTATAATGATGGCAAACGATCATCAATAAAAGTTACTTTAGGTCATTCAACAGCCATTTAAAGTCGCATTACGGTCATCTAAAGTCATTCAAGGTCATGAAAGTCACTCAGCGACAATTTAAGTGAATTTTTTTGTCCTGACTATTATTCAAGTTCGTCCAGTGATCATTTAATGTCAATAAAGGTCACGCAATGATGTTATACGATCATCCAAGATTATTTTAGGTAATTCAACGGATATTTAATATCGCATAATGGTCATCTAAGGTCATTCAAGGTTATTGAAGACCTGACTATTCCTCAATGTCATTGAGTGATTATTTAACGCCAATAAAAATCATACAATGGTCGTAAATGATCATTCAAGGTTATTTTACGTCATTCAACGGTAATTTAAGGCCACTCAAAGTCATTAGTAACTCGATAACAATTTAAAGACATTTGATTTGATCTGACAATCACAAGAGGTCACCCAGTTATCATTTAACGCCAATCAAGGTCATACAATGATGGCAAACGATCGCTATTAAAAGTTATTTTAGGTCATTCAACAGCCACTAAAGGTCGCATTACGGTCATCTGAAGTCATTCAAGGTCATGAAAGTCACTCAGCGACAATTTTTTACTCAAGGTCCTTCAGTGATCATCTAACGTCAATCAAGGTCATGCAATGATGGTAAACGATCATTTAAGATTATTTTAGGTAATTCAACGGATATTTAATATCGCATAATGGTAATTTAAGGTTATTGAACCTATTACTATTACATTAAATGATTATTTAACGCCAATAAAAGTCAAACAATGGTTGCAAACGATTATTCAAGGTTGTTTTAGGTCATTCGACGGCAATTTAAGGCCACTCAAAATCATTAGTCAATCAGCGACAATTTTATGTCAATCAAGGTCATGTAATAATGGTAAACGATTATTCGAGATTATTTTAAGGCCATTTAATAACGCATAATGATCAATTAAAGTCATTCAAGGCCAGTAAAATTACTCGACGACAATTTAAGAGTATTTTAATTTAACTTGACCGACACACATGGTCACCCATTGATCATTTATCGTCAATTAAGGTCATTCAATAGTGGTAACTGTCCATCATTCAAGGTAAGGTCATTCAACGGCTATTTATTTTTGCATATTGGTCATTTAAAGTCATTCAAGATCATTAAAGATACTCGACGGCAATTTGAGGCCATTTTATTTGACCTGAACATCACTGAAGGTCATCCAGTGATCATTTAACTACAGTCAAGGTCACTAAACGATGGTAAACGATCATTCAAAATTATTTTAGGTCATTCAACGGCCATTTAATATCGCATAATAGTCATTTAAGGTCATTCAAGGATATTAAAGACCTGATTATTCTTCAAGGTCATTGAGTGATTATTTAACGCCAATCAAAATCTTACAATGGTCGTAAGCGATCATTCAAGGTAATTTTAAGTCATTCAACGGTCATTTAAGGCCACTCAAAGTCATTAGTCACTCGAGGATAATGATAACAAACGATTATTTTAAGTTATTCAACCGCCATTAAAGGTCGCAAAACGGTCATCTAAGGTCATTCAAGGTCATTCAAGTAATTCAACGACAATATAAGGGGTTTTTTTGACCCGACGATCACTCAAAGTTGCCCAGTGATCATTTAACGTCAATCAAAGTCATGCAGTGGTGTAAACGATGATAGTTGATGCTTGAGAGAAGATATAAAGCAAATGGCAGAAATAAATTGATGAGAGGCAATTCAGATATAATAAGTGATACTTGAAGAAGACAGAAGAAAAACAAAAAGCAGTATCTTTAGAAAATTGCTACAAATTGCTGAAGATAAAGTATGCACGTTTGATTTTGATCAAGACTTTTGGCATTTTTGTGAAGAACATTGAGGTTCGTAGACACTTGAAGATAAGGAAATATCAGATCTTTCAAGAAAAAAATATTAATGGAAAAAAATCAGTATTTCAAGAATCAGATAATAATGTTTTGTTATCATAAGAAAAAATCAGTAGCTTTAGAAGAAAATAATAAATATCTAGAGACAATTGATTACTTACTTTTGAAAATAAATAAATAAATAAATACACTTAAAAAATACAAATAATACATTTTGATGGAGACTTTTAGCATTATTTAAAAGACAATAAGACGCTTACACACATCAAGAGAACCAAAATTGCAATAATCACCATTTTCAAGAATCAGATATTGGGAATATTTGAATAACAAATCTAATTCATATTTTGATCTCCAAGAAAAAAAATCAGCTATTTCTGAACTATCGCTCTTTTATACTCGTAACTATCTACAATTAAAAATTTATTTTGTAAAAAAACTTCAAATCAGATTGAAGTAGTTATCAACGAAATACTAAAAAAACAATTGAAAATCGAAATTCGTCTTTTGAGCTCATAATAAAATATTTGAATAGCAGAACAATATTTTGAAAGAATTTTCAAAATCTGAACATCACAACGGAAGTTATTAAAGAAACATTAAAGAACAATTAAAAGGTGAAAAATATTTTTTGCGCCAAAAACAAATATCTGACAAGTAGAATATTATTTTGAAAGAATTTTTAAAATCTGATCATCAGACCGAAAGTTATTAACGATAAAGTAAAAAACAATTGAAAATCGAAATTCTGTTTTTGAGCTCAAAACTAAGTATTTAACGAGCAGAATACTATTTTGAAGGAAATTTCAAAATTTGACAACCAGATCGAAAGTTATCTAAGAAAAACTAAAAAACAATTGAATGTCGAAATTGGTTTTTTGAGCTCATAATCAAATATTTGACTAGAAGAACGATATTTTGAAAGAATTTTTAAAATTTGATCATCAGACCGAAAGTTATTATCGAAAAAGTAAAAAACAATTGAAAATCGAAATTCGTTTTTTGAGCTCAAGACCAAATATATAACGGGTAGAATACTATTTTGAAAGAAATTTCAAAATTTGACCACCGGATCGAAAGTTATCAACGAAAAACTAAAAAACAATTGAAAGTCGAAATTCGTTTTTTGTGCTCATAATCAAATATTTGACTACAAGAACAATGTTTTGAAAGAAATTTTAAAATTTGAGCATCAGACCGTAAGTTATTAACGAAACTATTAACAATCTCATCTATCATATAGAATAGAAAACGTCAAAGATCTTAAGGTCTTAATTAGATAAAAATCATTACTGAGTTCATATTGGCAATAAATACAATTTCAATCTCGATGAGGCGTGCACAAATAGAATCGCGTTACACCAATTGCGCGTAATCTCCACAAACCAATTAATGATCCACAATCAGAACGGATTGGAAAACTTTAAAATTACATCGAATAATTCACGATTGATAGTTTTTTTTTTTTTTATTAAATCGTTAAAACGTATGATTCCGCGATGGAAGCGGCACCGTAATTCCCGTAATGACCGCCGCGGTTAATTAATGACGCACAAACAATGGAGTAACTGTTTGTGGATTAAATTAAATAACTCGGCCGTCGATTTAATTGCGCTTTTGAAGGAAACTTCCAATCGTGGGCCGGTTTCGATTCGTATTCAATGCCGATGCGGGCGGTGTGTTTTCGAAATTACTGCGAGGAGCTTTGAAATGCACAGCACAATGCGCCGCAAGTTAATGAATTCGGTTAAGCCCGCAGAAAGATTCTGTGAAATCCACTTTCTCTCCTCTTTAGAAAATTAGATCGTCTCCCCAACAATTACAACGTTAAAAGCGCATCTTCCGGCGGTGTTCCGTCCCATTAAGTCACTCGCGTGTAATCACCGCAAGTCGGCAATTACGCGTATTATAAATTCGAAATTGTTCCCCCGTTAATTCTCAAAATATGCACTTAATGCGTTGTAGAAAAAAAAAACGGGGGGGACTTTAAATCCGCCCTCGGGATTTATCAAAATTAACTCCGAGCCTCGGATTAGAAGGCTAATGGCGGTCCTGCGCTTTTTAATGGCCGTCCATCCAGTAATAATATACACTTTTATTAAATGTTGTAATGATCGAGAGAACGGACGGATGAGCCTAATGAAATATTAAATGTTTAAGGAAAACGAACGTAAGAAACATGAGCCGCGTTACGAAATTGACACTAATGAATATATTCCCGGCGCGTTCTTCTATCTATGCTCGCTGAAAAAAATTATTTGATTACACGGTTTTATAATGTAATTTTCTCCGCTACGTTACAAACTTAATGACCAATAAAATCGGTGTGCTATTAAATTGTTGCAGATTAATTTTATTCAAAAATTTAAATTACACTACAGATTCATTTCGAAAATTAATGCAAATAAAAAAAAATATTTTCTAACCACTAATCATATCGGTAGTGAATACTACGTTAATGTCAATCAGTATACATATTGTTACCACAAGTTCCATGGGTGTCAAGAATGCGCAACTACGCACTTAGTCAACACGTGTTCACCGCATCCTCTTCAACAGGGACCTGCCAGCAATAACTCACGTTCCGCCAACATCTAATTGATATTGTTGGCCACAATCGCGTAATTAGTTTGACCGCCGATGTTAAACGCGCCGCCATTATTGACAGAAAGCGACGTTGAAAACGAACCGCGGTCGTATTTTCGTTTTTTATATATGCATATATATATATAGATATATATTCTTCTAAATTGCAAAGGCCCTAGAAGGATTTCTTTCCAGTACGCTTCTCGTCATCAAAAGGAACCGCACCGAGGGGGGAACGGAGGCGTTTCGCGCCGTGCAAATAGCAATTTAAATTAAAAATGTGAGGTATTTATATAAAAAAAAAGTAATAAGTCGTGCGGGAGGCTTTGTTATGGAAAAATTGAATCAATATTGGCGAAGGCGTCTGGAGGGTGATCGGATGTTATTAAAGTCGTTCATAATCATCAAATTGAATATTTCGGCACTCTTACTACAAATTGAAATTTTCTCATATCCCTAATTTATCATAAAATCTTCATTTTCATCATCAAGTGATACGATTAATATTTTTTAAATTAAACTTACGTATAAAGGCCTATTGAGAAGATATAATTTGGCAATTACCTGAAACAAAAGAGAACAAAAGTTAGTAATCAGAATTAAATGTAATTATTATTAATGTAACCATAATACGAATTATTAATTAAATTATTTTTGTTTTACTTTGTCACATTTAAAAATAAATTATGAAATAGGAAGAACGAAGTGAATATAATTGTGAAATAATATTTGAATTTTCACTTTAGAATATTGTTGAAACTCCATGGTAATATTTATTATCTAACTGATGAAGCCACTGTGTTGCGAAACAATTACTACAGAAGAATAAAAACATTTTTTAATACCTTATACTCTATCAGTAGTTTATAATATTTTGAAACATTGGAAATAGTTAATTGAAGCAGTTTTTATACCGATTAAAATATTGAAAAAAAACATATTGTAATTTAAATTCAATTTGTATTGATTTAATTTTTTATTATTAAAACTTCAAAACATATATTTTTAAAAGTTTGAAATTATTTTTTTATAAATTCTCTTTAAAAATCCAATATTAATATTATTTTTTAGAAAATTCTAAAAATTGAAAAATCTTTGCTTCTGCATTTTTGATTCTCATAATGGTAATAATAATTTTTAAAACTCTTTCAATCGAGAAAATAGTAAACATTGAAATTTCATATTTTTTCAGACTTCGATTTTTAATATAGAAAATTCTAAACATCCAATTTTCTTAAGTTTAAAAAAGTCTAAACATCGTTTTTTTATGATCAAAAACATTGATTTTTCTCATTTTTAATGTTTGATTTTTCTTATTGTTTTAATAGCGGAAAATTCTAAAGATTCGGTTTCTATAGTAAGTAATTACGCATTCAGTTTTTTAACCATTCTAAACAACAAATTTTCTGTGGGTTTCTGTATATTTGTAAACACCTAATTTTCTAGTAATTAAAAAAATCTTCATATTGGTACTTCTTTTAAGCTTTACTTATTTTTTTAACCAGGAAGATTCTAAGCACCTTTTGTAGATTATAAATATTGAATTTTGTTGAAAATTCCTAATATTCTGAGAATTTTAAATTAAATTTTTAAATTTCTTAATTGTGACAAATTTAATTTCCTGAATGCGGAAGATTCTAGACACTAAACCTTTATGTCCTTGAATTTCTTTTTAATGTAGAATATTCTAAATATTTAATATTCTTAAGGTTAAATTTTCTGATAATAATTTTTACATTGCATTTTCTTGGTGCTGACATTGATTTTTAAGCATTCTAGGCATTATAAATTAAAATCGTTTTAAGTACTTTGATTTTCGTGTATTAAGTTTTTTTGAAAGTTAAAAAATCGAAATTACTGATTTTTCTAGGTGATCAAATTTTCAATTTAATTTTCTAAATTCTACCATTTTTTCTAAATTTGCTAAATGCGAAAGATGCTGTTTATTAAACTTTCAATTGTTAAAAATTTATTGTTAAAAATTGATAATAATATTTAAATTGAAGTTTCTTCATACTGACATTAATTTATTTATAAGCATTTATCAAACGTTCTAAATACGAAAGATAATAGACAATAAACATACTAAATATTTTAGGCAATTGGATTTCTGCGCATTTAGTTTTTGTGGGTCAAAAAAATATAACAATCGATTTTTCTTATAATAAAATTTGATTTGAATTTTCTTAATGCTAATATAATTATGATATTTTACCTTTTTTAAAATTTCTTAAAAGCAAAAGATTAATTTGAAACATTGAAGTTTTTTTTTTTGTGATTTAAATTTAGTAACAAATTTTCAAGTTAAAAATATAGATTTCTGTGATGATAGAATAACACATTGATTGATTTTGTCAATGCTAACACAAGTTTATTTTTGAATTTCCTAAAAGTGGAAGAGTTTAAACATTTTATGCAATTGTATTTCAGAGCAACTTTTTTTTTAATATAGAAGATTCTAAACATAGAATTTTATAACAGTGGAAAAATATATACACTAGATATTCTGACACTTAATTTATTTTGCTTCTCTGTATTTTCAAAATCCAAAAATTTAGAGGCACCTTACTTTTTAATTTGAATTCCCACGTATTTAGTTTTTTTCAAATATTGGAAATTATAAACACTGAAATGTCTATAAACATTTTCTATATATATTTCCTAATATAATTGCAAAATACCTAATTGAATTGTATTTTTTTAATGTTGACAGTATTTTCTTTCTCGTATATTTTTCTTTGAAAATTTTCTAGTTGCTGATAATTCTTAAATAGTTTTTTAATGTTGAAAATTCTACAAATCGATACACATTTAATTTTATTAATGTTGACACTGTTTATTTTGAGTTTGTTTTCGAATTTCATAAATGCGGAAGATGTTAGAAATTTTGTTATCCACATTTTAAGGCACTTAAATTTCTGTGAATATAGTTGTTTTTTTTTGTAATGTTGAAATTTCTAAACAACGAATTTTCAAACGGTTAAAATTTCTAAGCAACGAATTTTCAAAATATTGAAATTTTTTAACAACAAATTTTCAAAGTGTTGAAATTTCTTAGCAACGAATTTTTTAAATATTAAAATTTCTAAACAAAGAATTTTCAAAGTATTGAAATTTTTAAACGACGAATTATCAAAATATTGGAATTTATAAGCAACGAATATTCAAATTATTGAAATTTCTAAACAACGATTTTTTTAAGTATAGAAATTTCTAAACAAAGATTTTTTAAATATTAAAATTTCTAAACAAAGAATTTTCAAAGTATTGAAATTTCTAAACGACGAATTTTCAAAATATTGAAATTTATAAGCCACGAATTTTCAATGTATTGAAATTTCTAAACAACGAATATTCAAATTATTGAAATTTCTTAACAACGAATTTTTAAAGTATTGAAATTTGTAAACAAAAAATTTTATAAGCAACTAATTTTCAATGTATTGAATTGTCTAAACACCGAATTTTCAAAGTATTGAAATTTCTAAGCAACGAATTTTCAAAGTATTGAAAATTATAAACACTGAATTTTCCAATGCTAAAGTAAAACTTTTTTGTTTCAAACCTATACAAATTTCTACACGACCAAGATTCTCAGCATTGAACTTAAGCACTAAAATTTCTGCGCATTTAGTTTTATTTGATATTTAATTTTCTACGTGATTAAATTTCTGTATACTAATAAGAAAAAATCTAGAGGTAAATCATTTTAAACTTTTTAGGTGTATTGAATATTCTAAATACATAAGATTGTAAGCATTGAACTTTCTAAATTATTTTAGACAGAGCACATTAAATTTTCTTATTGTTGAAAATTTTAAACATAGAATATCTCAATTGCTAAGATTTCTAAGCAACGATTTTCTGAGAATTGAAATTAAATTCAATTTTTTAAAGCTAGCATTAATTGTTGTCGCTTTATTAAATTCCCTAAAATTGGAATCACTAGATTCTGTAGGTAAGGAAATTTTTGCATATTTACTTATCTTATTGTTAAATCTAAACAAATAATTTTCAAGTGTGACAATTTCTAAAGACATGATTGATTTTTCTCAATACTGGCAGTAGTTTCTAAAAGTTTATTTTTAAATTAGACATTTAATGTTGAAAATTCTAATCGCCGAATTTTCTGATGCTAAAATAAAATATTGAATTTGAACTACAAGAATTGTAGGTATTAAACTTTCGTATTTTTTGGCACTTCTATTTCTGTGCATTTGTATTTTTAATGATTTTTAAGTGTTAAAATTTTTAAAGACGGAATAAAAAATATGAATTTGAATTTTCGTAATGCTAATATTGATTTTTTAAGCTCTTTTGATTTTCCCAAATGCGGAAAATTTAGTTTTCTATTGTAAACTTTTTAGACACCTAAATTTCTGCGCGTTTAGTACTTTTTAAATAATTAATATTCTAAACATCGAATCGAAGTGTTGAAATTTTTAAACAAGAAATTTTCTGATGATAAAATATAACATAACATTTTTAAAGGTAATTGTTATTTCAAGCTTTTCTAATTTTTTTAACGACGAAAATTCTAGGCCTTTAACTTTCAAATTTTTTAGACATTATAAAAAATTGAGCAACGAATTCTCGTTTAAACTTTCTACATTCCGAATTTTCTAATGCTAAAATAAAAAGCTGAATTTCTTAAAGTTAACACTTTTTTTAATCTTTTCTAAATTTACGAAACGGCGAAGATTCTAGGAATTGAGCATTCTAATTTCTTTTAGGCTCTGTACATTTAATTTTCATATTGTTGAATCTAAACAAATATCTTTTCCAGTGTTAATATTCTAAACAAGATTTTTTCTGATAATAAAATACTACATTGAATTTTCTCAAAGCTAACGTGAGTTTGTAAAAGAAAAAAATGTCTATGTTTTTTTTAATTTTTTAAATGCAGAATTTTCCAGGCATTAAATTTTATAATTTTCTTAGATACTTGGCTATCTGTACATTAAGTTTTTTTAATGTAGAAACTTTTAAACATTGAATATTCCTCATGATAAAATTACAGATTAATTATAAAGTTTAGTTTTTTATTTTTAGACATTCTAAACATTGAAGCACTTGAATTTTATAATTTGGAAACTGTTTTGCCCAAATTTTAAGGTTAATTTTCTGCATGAAAACTCAAAAGTTTAGAAAGAATAATATTGAAATTTGACCAGAATCTTCTTTGCTTTTAAATTGAGAAAACTATAAATCCTTACATGATTTTTTCCATTTCCTTTTAGGATTTTGCACTGAAATTTAAAATTCAAGAATTGTTATGAATATAAATGCGTATAAAGTATGTCATGTTTTATATTTACTATTAATATTTTCACTCAATCAATCACCCTTCTTCAATTATTGGGCTAAAATTAGGAAGACCGTAAATGGAAGGATCGTTATAATCATTTTCCCATTAAATGCAAATCACGTTTTCGCCGGAACGAAACAAAAATGCATTTTATTAATTCCGATACCTTATTAGGTCTATCCGCGTCGGTACCGAGCATTTTCCTGCGACCGCTTTGAAGTGGTTTTAATGGAGCGCCCCGGGCAAGGTAACACCCCCCTCTATAGAATTAGCGACAATAACGCGTCCGAGGGATCGATACACATCGATGACGACTTTTTCCCCACGTAATTAATTAACAACAACGGCGTGCTGACGGGCCGAACGTTTTCAGCTTTCAACAATATCAGCCCGCGAAGTTTCAATCTAGGCAAAACAAGGCCACCAGGTCTAGTTTTAATCAACGTGTTTTTCGTGCTTACCTCTCAGTTTCCAATTAGACTAAGTAAAGGGCGGAAAATCGCAATCAATTGATAATAACCATAAATATGGATTTAAGAATTATGGCGGGTGGGGACGGTCGGGTATCGATTAAATAAATGGATTGGATTAAGGAGTTAGCTGAAAAAGCTCGAAGTCGCGCAAATGGTCCGTGCACTTAGTATTTTCCTGTGAAAATACACTTTTGTGATACATTGACCGGCACTTATCGGCAAATAATGTTAACGTGAACGAATGTGCTCTTTACTGAATTTAGTGGATTTACAGCGGCCATTCGCAGCAGCGCTCCGCTGAAAATTTTCCAATTGTCGCAGGAATTGAAAACGGAGGCACGTCCCCCATCTCTAGTTATTTTAATTAATAGCACCAGCTAGCGTAAATAAAACAGCTATCTGCTATCAGTTCAGCCGCCGGGGCCATTTAGTTTCTTTTGCATTCGCCTGGGACATTCTCTAAATGTTGTCAGCCCGGCAACGCGGGGAAATATTTCGAACTTTTTCTGCAAAAAAAAAAATAATAAAATGCACACGCTCCGGAGAGAAATTTCCAAGAGATATGCTTAATGGCATCTGCGGGTTGCAGGTGAATAAATCGGGACGATTCGGATTTATCTGATGCAGCAACATTTATTAAAAGATTTTGCAGGCCGACGAATTCCTGCTCTCCCGTACATTATCTTATATCTAAAACGTTGCGATAATTAGTTCTCAATCATTCCTTGGAAGATAGAAGTAAAATATGCTGCGAGATTAAGGTGCAAAACCCTAAAAAGAAATGGAAAAAATCATATAAAGATTTATAGTTTTTTTTTTTAATTTAAAAACAAAGAAGATTCTAATTAAATTTCAATATTACTCTTTCTAAACTTTTGAGTTTTCATGCAGAAAATTAACCTTAAAATTTGGGCAATTATATTTAGGAGAAACCTTAAAAGTATTTCAAAATTCTATTTTTCTGTGCTGAAATAAAAGTGCTCTGGATATTCTAGAAATAAAAAAACTTTATAATTAATCTGTAATTTTATCATAAGGAAAATTCGATGTTTAAAAGTTTCTACATTAAAAGCTTCATTACAATATGAAATTTAATGCATCGAAATTCTGCACTTAAAAAATTTAAAAAACATATAAATTTAGAGCATTTAAAAACATAATGTGTAATTATATCATAAGAAAATTCATTTTAACATTTCAATGATTATATAAAAAAATTGAAAGGTTAATAATTTGTTTTAATTTGTATTATTTATGAAAAAAGAAGAAAAAAAGTAAAGAAACAAATAAATAAGCTAAAATCCTTGTGGTTTAAATATTTTAATAATAATAATGATAATATTTATTAATAACCAAAGGTACATTCGTCAATTATAATAATAATTATAATAATAATAAAAATTAAAAGGAAAAATGAAAATAAAATACGCAATTCATTATTTAACTAAAGTATTCCATATACTCAATTTTGTTTTATAATCAGAAAATTTGGGGGTTAGAAATTTCAGCACATAGATGTTTACGATTATCAATATTAAAAAAATAAATGCATAAAAATTTAAGTGCTTAAGAAAATTAGAATTGGCTGAAGACACAATTTCGTTGCCATTTATCACAAATACAAACAAAGTTTAATAAAGAAAATGGTTGCGACCGTTACTACGTGGTAATCCATTCTGACCCTGAATAGAAAAATTTACATTATTTGTGGCTAAAACAGATAATTTTTTGATCTAATTAGATAAAAAAATCACTGTTTTAACCACAAATAATGTAAACCAAACTAAGGTTCTTATCTTAGATATTTAATGACCTAATAGTCGGGATGGAATGTCAAGAATCAGACAAGTTTTATTCCTGAAGATATTGAAAAATTGTTTCTCGTCTATGTTTAACTGCAGTTGTAGAAATTAGAAGATTTTGTTTCACTATTAAACAAAACCAAGTGTTTAATTGACCTTCTAATTAACATGAAAATGTTTTACTAAGGGTTAAGTGAGAATTTAATTCATCGTGCACTTGTAGAGTTCGATTGCAATGGATTTTATTTTTTACTTAATTTAAAATTTTAAGAATGATATTTGATATTTTTGTAAAGTTATTAGTCGATGGTAATTATTTATACATTTTCTACTAAAAATCACTAAAATATTTCGAATAGTTGTCAAAAGTAAAATTTAAATTACGTTGGATTATCCCAAAAACTCTTAACAGGTGAAATATTCAAATTACTAAAATTTTGGGTATGGATTTTGTGAATTTAGAAATTTCAATGTGATGGCAATTGTTTCTTTTTCATTTTTGCAATGTCGCCAAAATATATAGAAAATGTTTCTGAAGTGAGGCAATTTAAGTCTAGAATTAAAACATACTCTATAAAATTAAAATAATTTCAATTTTGAGTATTGTTTTGGAAGTTTTAGATAGTTTCAATGGTGATAACAATTGTTATTATGTTTGTTCGTCGCGAATGTTTTTTTTAATATCTAAAAAATAATTGACCCAAAAGTATAACTAAAAGAATTGTACAAAACTTTTACAAAAATGTGTTTTTTTAATTTGAGAAACACAACCATCTTTATTTATATATTATCTGATACATTATGTATTTACAATAATAATCGTAATTTATTTTCTTTATGGCTATCGACCCATGGTCTTTATGCCGTTTTAATGTGATTTTGATGCATTAAGTCAACACCAATTGTTTTTTTACGTCGCTAAAATATTAAGAATAGTAACATATATTTATTAACAAATTTTGTACATATTTACATTGGAATAGTGAATAATGAATAATGAATGAGGTGTTAATGTATTACTTTGTCAAAAGGCTATCGACCAGAGGTCTTTCTGCCTTATTAAGAATATTTTCCACAAAAAGCTTATTTTATATTCGAAAATCATACAAACTATAACTCATGAGATTCTAACATTACCAAAATTTAAATTTTCATGATGTTTTTTTGTGAATTTGCAATGGCAATTGTTTACTTTTTTGTCGAAAAATAATTACAACATCTTTTTTAATTACATTGGATTATCCTAAGAGCTATACCTGGAGAAATTTTGAAACAACATTCAATTTTGAGTATAGTTTTAGTAGATTTCAAAAGTTTCAATGCAATGGCAATTGTTTTTGTATTTTTTGCACGTCGCCAAAAAATTTTGAAATTTTCCTTATGTAAAATTATATTAGATAATAAAAAACTGTAAAGCGATGAAGATTGTCATCATAGTCTTTTTAACAAAACAAATTATTTGGAACAATTTTTAAAAAGTAAGGCTGCCAACAAGTTTTTTTTTTGTAAAATGTCAAAAAAAGTTTTCTTTGTTTTTAAGTTTTATTTTATAAAATGATTAAAAATATGCTTATTTAATTCATTTTGATGCATTTTTTAGACGAAATTACGAGTTTTTTATGTGTCACTCACAGGTAACAAAGCTCAAATGACAAAAAAATATACGTCAAGTGTCTCACTCTCAAAAACATTATCTCTAACAAATCAGTCATTTGACGTCCAGTTAAAGCGTTAAGAAAATATTGCAAAGGATACTACAGTGAGAATTCAAAGAATCATGGCAGAAAATATGCCAGAAGTAACACAAGTTACAATTTATTGTCCTGTATGTCCAAACCGCTCTATTGTATAGAATGTTTTAATAAGAACCATTGCTAATTTTTATTTAGTAAATATACGGATTTTATTTCCGATATCATACCTAGAGCTGTTTGGGGAATATTAGTTGCCCAAGTTGTAGTAACGTACAGAAGGGCTGTACGTTTAACACAGAACACGTGACTGACAGCGCTAAATAGTAAGTTTAAAGTAGGTACTCAAGTCACTGTCAATCATCGGTGACTGACAGAATACTTCTGTGTCAGTCACCGGTGACTGACAAAGCGGTCAACCTGTTATATCACATTTAATTATCCTGGAAATTATGATAGTACCCGAAATGTACATTTAGCGAAATAAAAATTAATTGTGAAGAAAGTGTTAGTGTTTTAATCAAGTTTTAATTATATCTTCACGTAACTCAACAACAAATTTCTATATGGAAATTAAAGCTTGAGAAATTTTAAAATTTATAAAATGGCGAAACAAAGTAAACGTGCCTTCTTCATTATATTCAAGTTGTTGTACCACGTGTGCGTTTGCTCCTCCATAATTAAACTAAAATTTCAATTCTGGATTTTTGATGTATTCTGGATAGTTGTAAGCAAATAATAAAAATTATTTTCATGTGCGTTTTCACCTAGCCTAAATACGGTATTTAGAATACTATCCAGAAATAAAACTAAAATCTTATTAGATCATCAAATAAACTCTGCCTGAAAGCAATTTCAACTTAGTAAAATGAAAATTTTTTGAGCATGTTTTTGCAGGTTCAATTCAAAGATTGAATTTAACCATTGTTTTCATTGACTTGTGACACGGGGCATTGTCTTGGTGAAATTTTTCTTGATTTCTGCACTCGATCGATCCAATAATGCCATGTAATATTCACTATCGATAGTTTTGCCTTTCTCAAGATAGTCGATGAACAAAATTTCATGCGCATCCATTCGATGCCATAATCTTGTCTTGTCTTTTGAGTTTTTGATCACTTTGGATGACTTTCACCTGCTGCTGTCCACTCAACTGACGATCTCTTTGATCCAGGCGTGTAGTAGTGAATCCATACTTGATCTATTGCCCCATACCGATGAAAGAAATCTTTTTTATTAGGTGTTGGAATTAATTCGTAGAGAAAAATAACAACTTATTTAAAGAAAAAAAATACATTATTGATAATACTGCCCATCACTTACCACTACTTTTTCCCATCTTTCGGGTAGTAGACGGATACCGCGTCGAAAGAACGCTTCGCCCTTCTAGGCAATCCATGAATCAATCCAATTTTTACAATTTTCATGAGAAGTGAATTTTCCCCACGACAAACCATGAGCCATCGATCGGAACAGGTGGTAGTCCGAAGGGGCAATATATGGAGAATACGGCAAGTGGGTTCCCATTTCATAGTTTCTATATAATTTTTTACTGGTTTTGCAACGTGTGGTCGAGCATTGTCGTGCAGTAAAATTACTTTTTCACGTACTGAATAGAAATACCTTACATTTCCGCATCCAAAATCGTTGAAAAAAGTAATACTTTTCCGCATATCAACACTTTTTAGCATGGATACACTTTATCGTACTACTTTTATTTACTATTAATCAATATCAGTGTAAGTTACATAAATGGAGTAATATATACAACACACGTACTATCGGTAATTATAACCTAATTTTTATATGTCAGTGTCAAAAATGAAATCGCAAACACTTTATATTTGATGTTATATGCAGTATGTGAAAAAAAGTGTGTACAACGCGCGGGAAATGCGCTTTTCCGCACGAGAGTAGGATTCCTACTCGAGTGCAACATTTCCACACTTGTACAAATAACTATTATCATGCATTTCACTCGATTCAACAGTATTTTCCCCATCAAAAAACAGTGTTTGATCAACTCACGAAATTCTTTTCTATCAATTGTCTTAAAAATTACAAAACCGTGGTAACAAATGGTGATGTGGCCATCATAATACTTTCCCTATATTTTTCTCGAAAACTATGGGGTTATTCTTAATTATTTGCTCAATTTTGAATTCTTTATATTTACTTGTTATATAAATTTCATTTAGCTCCTATAGTTTATTAGCACTAAGCAAAAAGAAAATCAAAATTTTTAAATTAAGAACAAAGAAAAAATGTTTAAATAAAACTTTTTCAGTTTTTTATTCTGTTTAACTTTTGTTTGAAAAGTTATGTCTTATTTTTCAAAATTTCTTAAATTTCAAAATTTGTTTGAATAAATCTATTAAATTTTGCAATAATATTATATAATTAATACTTTCTAGGCTACACTCTTGATGGAACTGGTATTTCACAGGGTTATTAAAATTTTGACACTTGTTGCGTTCCATGTTTTTATTGGCAGTTTCCTGACACGTGTTTCGAGTTTTTACACTCATTATCAAAGGAGTACAAACTTTACTTTAGTATTAAGTTTGTACTCCTTTGATAATGAGTGTAAAAACTCGAAACACGTGTCAGGAAACTGCCAATAAAAACATGGAACGCAACAAGTGTCAAAATTTTAATAACCCTGTACAATAATATTATGTTTATTTAGGTTTTACAACTTTTAATTAAAACCCTCGCTTATGATTTACTGATTGGAGAGTGGGTTAAAGGCCACCCACCCACCCTACATATACATATTAACTTTAATTACTGATCTCCTCGCGGTTTGCAATAACTTTAATTACAAAATTTGAATAAAAGAAAATTGACAAAGTAAAATTTTTTTATAAAGAGAATGGTTGCGACCGTTTCTACGTCATAATCCATACTTACTTACAATCATTTATGGTTAAAACATATTGAATTTTTCAATTTAGTGAAAGAAGGACTTATTAGAACTTTTTTAAATTTTTGATAAAAAGTCTATACTGGGTGTCCCATTTTAATCCGCCAGTAGCGATAATTCTGAAACATTGCATTGAATCAAAAAGTGTTCCAAATGAAAAGTTAATGGTTCTGAGGGGGACATCTGATGCCGTAGACTTTGCCCCCCAGCCCCCCAAGGGGGGCGGGAACAGGGGGCAACTTTAAAATCTTAAATGGAAACCCCTATTTTTTATTGCAGATTCTGATAGAGGGTTAAAAAGTATGTAAGTTTTATCCGAAACATTTTTTTATTGGTCGAGAGATGGCGCTGCAAATGTAAAAGTTTTTTGTCAATTAAATTGCGAAAATCGTCACGTAATTAACTGCTATTATTACTTAAGACTTACTCACAACCTTACATGGTTGTTTTTTTCTCAGCCTGCCCAAATACTACCCCCGCCCTCCCTACAAAGACGTAAAGTACTCAAAAATAGCGATTGAGTACTTCTTTTTCAAATTAAATAATGATAAAATAATTCAAAAAAGAATGTCGTTTTTTTTTCAAAAAACGAAGCTATGAGGGGGGCCAGGTCAAACACTGTTTGAAAAAAAATGACATTCTTTTTTAAATTATTTTACCATTATTTAATTTGAAAACGAAGTACTCAATCGCTATTTTTGAGTACTTTACGTCTTTGTAGGGGGGGGGGGCGGGGGTAGTATTTGGGCAGGCTGAGAAAAAAACAACCTTGTAAGGTTGTGAGTAAGTCTTAAGTAATAATAACAGTTAATTACGTGACGATTTTCGCAATTTAATTGATAAAAAACTTTTACATTTGCAGCGCCATCTCTCGACCAATAAAAAAATGTTTCGGATAAAACTTACATACTTTTTAACCGTCTATTAGAATCTGCAATAAAAAATAGGGGTTTCCATTTAAAATTTTAAAGTTGCCCCCTGTTCCCGCCCCCCTTGAGGGGCTGGGGGGGCAAAGTCTACGGCATCAGATGTCCCCCTCAGAACCATTAACTTTTCATTTGGAACACTTTTTGATTCAATGCAAAGTTTCAGAATTATCGCTACTGGCGGATTAAAATGGGACACCCTGTATTTCTAAACATTTCTTTTTAATTTTAGAGCTTCCAATAAAATCTTCACAATTTAGAAAGCGGGTTCAATTAAAATATCTTCAAACTTCGAGAAGAAATTAATGGAAATTTCTTGAATTATTAAAAAAGTGAGTCTAGATTTTAGAAAAAAAAATCCTAAAAATCTAGGGCCTCAAAAAAAGAAAAATTACTGAAAATTCCTGAACTCTCAAGAAAAATCTAGATTTCTACAAACAAATTTTCTAAAAAGTAAAAGATAAGAAGATAACTTTGAAATCTGGAGGAGAAATTTCTGGAAATTTCCTGAACCTTTTGAAAAAAGTCTAGATTTCTAAATGAAAATTTTCTAAAAATTCTAGAGCCTCCTAGAAATTTAGAACACCAGTTAAAAAAATATCTTGAAATCGGGAAGAGAAATTACTAAAAAATCTTTTAAAGTTTCTCGAAAATAAGAAAAGATTTCTAGGGGAAATTTTTCTAAAAAAATCTAGACCCTCCAAGAAAAATTCCGCAATTTAGATCTTTCTAAATAAGTTTATAGCCTCTAGTTGAAACAAAATGTTGAATTTTAGAGAAGCAATTGCTGAAATTTACCTGAATTCTCGAAAAGAAGACGAATTAAAAAACATTTAGTGCATGAAAAAAATCTTTAATTTTTAAGAAAAGTTGAAAACAAAATTTAATTTTGGGAAGAAATTATTGGCCATTTTCTAAAGTCTAAACTTTTAGAAAAAAAAAATTCTAAAAAAACCTAATGCGTCAGAAAATCTTTGCAATTTAAATGACGAGATTCAAAAAAACTCTTGAACTCTAGATAATAAATTGCTAGAAATTTTCTAAACCCGAGAAAATAATCTAGATTTCTAGAAGAAAATTCTAAAAGAAAATCTTTGCGATTTAGAAAACACGTTGAAAAAATCTTGAAGTGTGGAGAAGAAATTACTAGAAATTTCCTGAACTCTCAAAAAAGAGTCTAGATTTTTAAAAACAAATTTTCAAAAAAAGCCTTCATTTAAATCTTTGCAATTTACAGGAAATTTTTTGAAATCTACAAAAATATACATTTCTAGAATTTTTTTTTTAAATTCTAAAAACTTTGAAATTTAAAAAACAGCTTGAATAAAAACAATCTTGATATCTGAAGAAATAACTGAAAAGAGTCAAGATTTCTAGGAACAGATTTTCTATAGCCTCTAAATCTGAATAAAAGTTACTGGAAATTTCTGAACTCTCGAAAAAAGTCTAAAGTTCTCTAAAATATTTTTTTTAAACGTTTTGAGTCCTGAGGGATATCTTTGCTATTTATAAGACAATTTTAAAATCTGGAAGAGAAATTAGTGGAAACAGCCTAAAATAAAACTTTCTAAAAAAACTCCCGAATAAGACCTTTGCTAAAAATTCTGGAAATATGAAGAAGAAATTACTGTACACTTTTAGAATCCTCCAAAAATGTTCTAGAAATCTACAAGAAAAACTTGTGAAAAATTCTAGAATCCTCGATCAAAATTCTTTGGAAAGGAAGATACAAAAAACTGAAAATATGGAGAAGAAATTTCTGAAACTTCCAGAAGCCTCTAAGTAAGTTCTAAAAATTTAGAAAAAAATTTCCTTATAAATTGTACAGTTAAACAAAATCTTGAAAGAACTTTCTGAAAAATCTAGAACTCTCGAATAAAATCTTTGCTAAAAATTCTGGAAATATCTATTTATTTATTAGATAAGTAAAAGAAATTACTGTACACTTCGAGGATCCTCAATTTTTTTTTTATAAATCAAAAATAAAATCTCAATGTAAAAAAAAAACTAAAAGTATGAATCATCTGAGAAAATTATAGAAAAAGTTGAACAAAATATTCTACAAAAATCACGAAGAAATTTCTATAATTAAATATAAATAATGACTTTCTGAAAATTTTTGAAACTCTTGAATAAATTCTTTGCTAAACTTGTAAAAATTTGTAGAATTCTCGATGAAAATTCTTTGGAAAGGAAGTTGCAATAAAAACTAAATGTGTGGAGGAGAAATTTCTGAAATTTCAAGAATCTTTTAAAATGTAAAATGTTTTCTGAAAAATTCTAGTTATATTTTTTTTCTCACAAATTAAAAATTTTACGAAAAACATGTCTCAATAAAACTTATTCAGTTTCTCATATCCTTTAATCTTTGTTTGAAAAGTTATGTAATATTTTTCAAATTTGGAAAAATATCAAGAAAAATAAAAAAAAAACGCCTCGAGTAAACATCCACTTTCGGTTAATGAATGTTTACCAAGAGCTTTTCAGTTCCAGTTTTTAACGATAAAACTTTAAGTTTAAAGTTTCATCTCATTCGGATTTTTTTGTTTTTGAGATACAGCACCCACAGACATTTTCACGCACAAAAACAATACTTCTCCTATATATACTATATAGGGAAAGTAATAAAATGACTGTAACTTCTAAAGAAACGCTCAGAATCCCATGTAATTTTGACACGTACTGTCTGAAGATTAGTACTACCCGGAAATCACATGGGTTTGTCAACAATGTTTCCATATATGGGTCAGACCGGGGACTTATTGAGTGACGTATACAAAATTCGTTAGCCATCAAGTTTCCATCTTCATAACAACGCTATTTTATAAGGTATTCGAAGTGTTAACCATTTACCTTCTGACAGTAATGAAATCGCTGAACAAAATTGTGTAGAAAGGATGTTGGGAGGAATACTAGATTAGACATATCATGCCTTATCCTTTCTTGCAACTCTTCGATATTTTGGTAGACTAAATTTTTTATATGACCCCACAGAAAAAAAAGTCTAGCGAGGTTATATTAGGAGATTTAGTTGTACATTCAATTGCCCCCCGCGTCCAATCCATCTAACAGGAAAAGTTTCATCTAGATAAGCCCGTACCACAAGTCTAAAATGTGGAGGAACTCCATCTTGTTGAAACCATATTTGTTCTGCCGCTTATTGTTCGGGAATAATTTTAAGATTATGTGGGATAATATTCTCTCGCAAAAGTAATATATATCGTTCATCGTCAAATTTCCATTTATAAAATAAGGTCATATGATGTGTCCAGCAATAATACCACACCAAACATTTACTTTTTGTGGTCGTCAGTTGTGAACTTCCTTCATCCAATGTGGATTTTGATATGGCCAATACCTATTGTTATGTCTGTTTATGTTACAAATTCTTATGTATAATATAATAAATTTAGAATTTTTCATCACAAGCTTTAAAAAGTAAGAGGGAGAGAAAAAAAAACTGTTGTAAGGTAATGTCGGATTTTATATTCAAACTTGTGTAACCTTCACGTAAAGTGTAAAGTACCACCCCTTGGATGTGCGCTAATAAATTTAGCTGTCGCGTAAAAAATTTATAAAATAAACGGTCGCGCGGCTCTCCATTCCGATCACGTAAACGCCTGCGGAGTGTTAAGGAAAATATGCTGAGTGATAAGGCGCGGGGAAAAAAGACGAAGAAAAGGCTTATTTTTCGAGGGGGATAAAATGCGTTACACACAGTATGTACTCGTTTTATGCCTAACATGGTAGAATCTAACAGGTTTCCTCTTGGAGCCCGCAAATGGGAGAGACAATGAGACGCAGCGGATCGGCGAATATATTTACAGCGGTCGCCGGCCGTTACGTTCAATTTGGAAAAATATATTTAATTGTCTCACCGTATTTGGCGTTTTACTCCTGTTTTATTTGTCGACCCGCCATCAATTAGGTGAACCATTTCAAAACCGGCCGTAATTAACAATGACGGATCATTACTGGATAAAATCAAATAAATCGGATCGCGCAGCGGCGGATTATTCCGCCGCCGTCCACCGTCTAGTTTCAATTGTAAAAGAGTGTTTATATTATCATAAAGAGTTAAATTGAATTCCATTACGGCTCCGCGTTCATTCAAACATCCTTTGAGGAAATTTACGGCGCTTCATTTCTGAAAATTGCGTAATGATCGAGCCCAGCGGCGCTCTCTCATTCATTCCGGGACACAGAAATTAAAATTAAAAAAAAAAACAAATTAAAATCCCCGCGATGAATAATTTGCTCGCGCCGGATAATCTGGTCCGTATATCTTAATATTGTCAGCTTAGCACATACGTACACACCACACAAACATAAAGCCGTATTGTGTGCGCTAATATAATCGATCGCATAGAAATGCCATTTTAAATTGGATTGATTGTGCGATATGGTGGAGCGCCTCGGCGGTCGGAATTTTCACAGTTTTTCCACTTTCGTTCGTTCGGTCTAATGGGATTGGTTTATTGGCCCGACTCGTACAGTCCTAGATGCGGCCCATTCACCCGCGATGATAACGCCGCGGCTTTCTCACTTATTATTTCAAAATTCGCATCTGATCCCCGAACAGAACAAATAATAATAGTGTCCCTATTATGCGGAATATTCTAACAAGCGGTACGATTATATCGATGACCACGTACGCTCAGTACTACACACTCTAACACAAGAAAATTATTTTGCTACAGGCTTTTATTTGCAGGGAAATTGATGAAACTGTAGAAATAAAAGTAGGCTTAATTGATTTTTTTTGTATAACAACTAATCCCTAGATTCAAAGTGGGAATAGAAGATTTACTAAATTTTATAGTATAATCATTCCAATTTTCAAATTGGAAAAAGTAAAACTCTTGTTTTATTCCATTTCTTTATTCTCAGGTAACTTACACGTCTCTGAGACCTTAAAAATTCTAATTTTGATAAAATTTTACAGTTATCACTTAATTTCTTTCAATTGTTAGAAGCGTTTTCTTGAAAATAAATTGATGATGAATTGGTAACTATTATTTATTAATAATCCACTGTATTTATTTAATTGTTAAACTTTTTTTAGGCGAAAAACAGTTCACTTTAAAATGATCACTTTGCAAGGGAATTTACTTTTTGTGCGGATCGTTCACTTCGCTTACAGTGCGAATTTCCATGTAATAAAACCGGCCCGGCATTAGCTTTTAGTGGATTTTTATTTCATCGCCGCGATACACGTACCCGTACGGTTTATAAGAGCTAAAAGCTTTAATGCCGAAAAATGAAAATGCTCTTAACTTCCGCTCCACTGCTGTTTCTATAAAACCATATCCTATTCCACTGTTTATCGCCTAGATTTAGTTAACGATTCACCAATTCAATTTTGAACATACTGGTTATATATTGTTGGGTATCCTTGTAAAAGCCAAGCATCAAAATTTCCACAATTTAAATCATACTAATAATATAATGGCATATATTGGATGTTTTCCTAAAATCCAAGCTTTAATATTTACATTAAAGACGTTAATTAAGAAGCTCAAAATTAAACCCACAAAAATAATAATTCTTAAATAAAGAAAATACTTAACTTTTTTATACCACTTATATTTTATTTTTATGTAAATAGTTCCAATTACACGGTAATCATTTTCACTCAGAAATAATTCGTACAATATCAATGGAAATTTTCGTATAAAAATAAAATTTTAAGCTCTGCACCAATTACCATTAATATACAGGGTGAGTTTTTTAAATGTTCTCTATCTGAAACTAAGTCTGTTACAGTTTTATTCTAGCTGTCATAATAATCGAGATATATTGATTTGAAGAAATTGACACTTTTTACTTTTTTCAAAACATTTGCTATCTATTAATTCTAGCATTGATTAATAATTTAAAATGCCATCTATGAGGTTTCATCTGTCAACTGTTATCTGTTTTCTGTAAACTGTTATTTGTCAAGTTCAATCGGTCAACTGTCATCTGTTAACTGTCATTTTTTATGTACATATCATCTTTCATCTGGAACTAACATTTTTTTAACTAGCAATTTTTTTGTTATGTAAATAGTTTTATTTAACAACTTTAATCTAGTAACTGCCATTTTACATATTTTATAGTATAAAAATAGTACAGGGAACTGTCATCTATCTACTCTCATCTGTCAACCGCAATCTGCCAAGTTCCGTCCGTCAACTGTTATCTGCATCTTGATTATAAGATTTTTCAAAGATGTTTCACCACGGGTTAAGTGAGCAATTAATAAAATATATGTTATCTGCATATGGGAACTGTCATCTATCTAATCTCATCTGTCAACTGTTATCTGTTAGGTTCTGCCCGTCAACTGTTATTATCAAGTTCCGCCTGACAACTGTTATCTGCCATCATTTCAAACAACATTTGGCCAATGACAACTATCATTAATCAATAATTATTTGTCAACGTTCATCTGTTATATGCAAAGCTACCTGTTTACTGTCATTTCCCATATATTATCTATTCTCTGACAATTGTCAACTGGTAACTAATAAATGTTATGTTCCAAGATTCGTCCGTCAAATTTCAGCCGAAAATTTTATCATTTATTGATAATTTAACATGCCACCTATCAAATTTCATCTGTCGACTGTTATCGTGTTTTATGTCAATTGTCAACTGCCACCTGTCAACTATCATCTATTATGTATTAAGTTCAATCAGACATTTTTCATATATATCATCTGGAACTGTCAACTGTCAATTATTTTTCTGTTAATTGAAAAGTTTTTTTCTGACGAGTGTAATCTATTAACTGGCGATTTTCATATAACATATATCACCTAGGAACTGTCATTTGTCCACTCTCATCTGCTAACTGTCATCTATCCACTCTCATATGATAACTGTTATCTGCCAAATTTCCTCTGTCATTAATTCAAATAATATCTGGCAACTTTCATCTGTTAACTGTTACTCTTTAGATATCAACTGTCATCTGACAACTGGATTCTTTCAACTGTCATTTGTCAACTCTCATTTTAACTGCCATCTGTTAACTGACATCTGGAAACTAATATATATTATGTACCAAGTTTCATCTGTCAATGGTCATCTAATAATTCTATCATTTAGTGGTAATTTAAAATGCCAACTGTCACCTATCAACTGTTTTTTTTTCAACTATCATGGGTTATGTGTCAAGTTCAATCGGTCAACTGTCATTTTTCATATATCACATGTCATCTATCAACTGTCAATTGGTAATTATTTTTCTGTAATGTGAAAAGTTTTTTCGGATAACTGTAATCTATTAACTGGCTTTTTCATATAATATAAATCATCTGGGAACTGTAATCTGTCCACTCTCATCTGTTAACTGCCATCTGTCAAATTTCCTCCGACATCAATTATCTGTCATTTCAAATAATATCTGTCAACTGTCATCTGATAACTATTATTTTTCAAATATCATCTGTCATCTAACAACTATCATCTGTCAACTGTTATCTGTCAACTGTTATCTGTCAACTGTTATCTGTCAACTGCCAACTGTAAACTAATATATGTCATGTACCAAGTTGTCTTCTGTCCACTCTCATCTGCTAACTGTCATCTATCCACTCTCATCTGATAACTGTCATCTGTCAAATTTCCTCTGTCATTAATTCAAATAATATCTGGCGACTTTCATCTGTTAACTGTTACTCTTTAGATATCAACTGTCATCTGACAACTGTATTCTTTCAACTGTCATTTGTCAACTCTTATTTTAACTGTCATCTCTCAATTGACATCTAAAAACTATTATATGTTATGTACCAAGTTTTATCTGTCAATTGCCACCTAATAATTATATCATTTATTGGTAATTTAAAATTACAACTGTCACCTATCAACTGTTATCTGACAACTATCATCGGTTAAGTGTCAAGTTCAATCGGTCAACTGTCATTTCTCATATATCACATGTCATCTGTCAACTGTCAATTGGCAATTATTTTTCTGTAATGTGATTTTTTTTCTGATAACTGTAATCTATTAACTGGCGTTTTCATATAATATATATCATCTGGGAACTGTAATCTGTCCACTCTCATCTGTTAACTGCCATCTGACAAATTTTCCCCGACATCTGTTATCTGTGATTTCAAATAATATCTGGCAACTCTCATCTGATAACTGTTATTTTTCAAATATCATCTATCATCTGACAACTGTCATCTTTCAACTATCATCTGTCAACTGTTATCTGTCAACTGCCATCTGGAAACTAATATATGTTATGTAACAAGGTTTATCTGTCAACTGCCATCTAATAATTCTATCATTTATTGGTAATTTAAAATGCCATCTATTAAGTTTCATCTGTCAAGTGTTATCTGTTTTCTGTCAACTGTCACATATAATCTGTTATTTGACAACTGACATCTTTCAACTGTCATATGTCAAATGTTATCTGCCAACTGTAATCTGGCAACTAATATATGTTCTATGCAAAGTCACCTGTTTAGTGTCATTTTCCATATATTATTGATCATCTGACAGCTGTCATCTTGTAACTAATAAGAATTTCAGGATTATACCTGCTGTAATTATTTTTTTTACAATTGTTTGAATCATCGAATGTAATTTTTGGTTTTCTTTACGTTAAAACGTGAAGCGTTGTAGTTTGCAAATTTAGGATTATTTCTGTTGTAATTATTTTTTTACATTTTTTTTTAACCATCAAATGTATTTTTTGATTTTCCTCAAGTTGAAGTTTCAAACGTTGTAGTTTTATTTTCATGCATCATTTGTCAATTGTTTTTATATATTTATAATAGCACACTATCCCTGTATGATTCCTGGAAATTTCAGGATTATACCTGCTGTAATTATTTTTTTACAATTGTTTGAATCATCGAATGTAATTTTTGGTTTTCTTTATGTTAATACTTTAAGCGCTGTCATTTGGTTTTTAAGCATCTGTTTTCAATTGATTTTATATTTATAAAATCACATTATTCCTGAATGAATTTTTAAATTTCAGGATTTTCTGTGTTGTAATTATTTTCTTAGGATTTTTTTAACTATCAAATGTATTTTTTGATGTTCCTAAAGTTAAAGTTTCAAACGTTGTAGTTTTATTTTCAAGCACCATTTGTTAATTGTTTTTATATATTTATAAAAGTACACTATCCCTGTAGGTATGCTGAAAATTTTAGGATTATACCTATTGTATTTGATTTTTTACAATTGTTTGAATCATCGAATGTAATTTTTGGTTTTCTTTACGTTAAAACTTTAAACGCTGTCGTTTAGGTTTTAAGCATTTATTGTCAATTGATTTTTTGTATTTATAAAATCACATTATTCCTGAATGAATTTTGCAAATTTCAGGATTATCTCTGTTGTAATTATTTTTTACGATTTTTTAAAATAAAATATATTTTTTGATTTTCCTCCAGTTAAATTTTCAAACGAAATAGTTTTATTTTCATGCATCATTCGTCAATTGTTTTTATATATTTATAAAAGCACACTATCCCTGTATGCAACCTGAAAATTTCAGGATTATACCTGCATTATTTTTTTTTAATGTTTGAATCATCGAATGTAATTTTTGGTTTTCTTTGCGTTAAAACTTTAAGCACTGTATGAATTTATAAAATCACATTATTCCTGAATGAATTTTGTAAATTTCAGGATTATCTCTGTTGTAATTATTTTTTTACGATTTTCTTAACTATAAAATGTATTTTTTGATTTTCCTCAAGTTAAAGTTTCAATTCCAAGCACCATTTGTCAATCAAGCACCATTTGTCAATTGTTTTTATATATTTATAAAAGCACACTATCCCTGTATACATCCTGCAAATTTCAGGATTATACCTGCTGTAATTATTATTTTTACATATTTTTAAATGGTCGAGTATGTAGTTTTAATTTTTCCATCATCAGGTTTTAAGCATTGTAGATTTGTTTTCCGTTGTAGTATGTCAATTATGTTTTTGTATTTAATTAAATACTTTAATTTTAAACGTATTTTGAAATTTTTAAGTTAATTCTTTCGAAATTTTCTTTTCTAATTTTTAAATGACTGAAAATTATTTTGATTTTCCTATCATCAAATTTCAGTTGTAGTTTTGTTTTGTATGTTGTGGTAAAAGATATCAGTTCTAAATTTAATCTATAATTTTCGAGATGATTCCTTTAAAAATTAAATTTTAAGAAATTTAACTTTGCTTTTTCCATTTTATAAAATATCATCATTCAATTTCAAACGTAGATATTTAGCTTTTAATTGTCGTACGTTCATTTTTTTTTGTATCTATTAAAATACGTCAGTTCTAAATGTAATTTTATTTTATTTTAAGTTGATTCCTTTAAAAATTAATTTTAAATCATCGAATTGAATTTTTATTTTTCTTCAAGTTTCAAGTGCTATAGAATTTTTTCTAAAAACTTATTAAAATAAGTTCATTTTAAACGTATTTTAAAAATTTCAAGTTGATTCCTTTGGGAATTGTTTTTTTACAAATTTTTAAATCGCTGAATGTAATTTTGATTTTTCTATCTATCAAATTGTAAGCGTTGTAATTCTTTTTTTCAATTGTTTTGTGTCAATCATTTTTTTTATTTAATAAAATACGTTAATTTTAAAACGTGTATTCAAATTTTCAAGTAAATTCTTTTGGTAATTATTTTTTTATTTTTTTAAATGACTCAAAATAATTTTGGCTTTTCTATCACCAAGATAGATAAATCTAATTTAAAATTTTCGCAATTCATTTTTTAGTACTTTTTTTTAACTAAAAGTTGAGTTTTTTGTATTTAATAAAATTGTTAATTTTAAAACGTGTTTGCAAATTTTCAAGACAAAAAAATGGTTAATGACAGGATAATTTTGGTTTTCCTATCATCAAGATTCAAACGTTGTAGTTTTGTTTTGTATGTTAAAATACGTCAGTTCTCAATATAATCTAAAATTTTCAAGATGATTCCTTTAAGAATTATTTGTTTAGAAAGTTTTTCACTCAATTAAACTTTGCTTTTTCCATTTTATAAAATATCATCATTAGGTTTCAAATGCTGAAGTTTTGCTTTCAATTGTCGTATGTCAATTGTTTTTTTTTGTATCTTTTAAGAAACGTCAGTTTTTAATGTAATCTGATTTTTTTTTTAAAGTTGATTCCTTTAAAGATTCATTTTCTACAAATTTTTAAATCATCCAATTTAATTTTTATTTTTCAGTCATCAAGTTTCAAGTGTTATAGATTTGTTTCTAAGTGTAGAACGTGAATTATTTTTTTGTATTTATTAAAATGAGTTAATTTCAAAAGTATATTAAAAATTATAAGTTTGTTCCTTTGGGAATTGAATTTTTACAAATTTTTAAATATCTCAATGCAATTTTAGTTTTTCTATAAGTTTCAAACTGTGTACTTTTATTTCCTTTTGCCGTACGTCACTTGTTTTGTTTTTATTAAAATACGTTAGTTTTGTATGTGTTTGAAGATTTCCAAGTTGATTCCTTTAGAAATCATGTTTTTGTAGGTTTTAAATCATCGAATTGATTTTTTGCAAATTTTTAATTCGATATGTGTAATTTTGAAACGGTAATGTATTAAAAATGTACTTCCTTAATATTAAAAAAATATATTTTGCTACTGGTTTCGGCTTTTTAGACCATCTTCGGACAAATTGTCCGCTTTTTTTGGCTCTATGTTTTTTGTGTTGTGTTTGTGTCTACTGTTTTATTGCTGGTTTTGGTAATTATTTGGGTTTTCTGTGTTTGTCTATAATTAATACTCTATTTTATGTCCTTTGTTATTGATAGATGTAATTTTGGTTTTTCCATCATCAACTTTTAAGCGTTTTAGTTTGTTTTTAGTTGTCGTACGTCAATTGATTTCCATTTTTTTAAATTTTTAAAGTAACTGGTTTGTCTTTTTTTAAAGAAATTTAATCGAAAATTATGTTGCTTCGATTAATTTTTAAGACTATAGTCCAATAATTTAGATCACTCAGATCTTTAGTAAGATATTTAAAATCAAATTGAAGTCTCTAAGAGAGCCTCTATTTACTCAAAATGGGTTGAGTAAAACACTTGATGATCGTAACGGATCGAAACACGTGCCAGGAAACTGTTAATAAAATCATGGAACAAAACAAGTGTTTTACTCAACCCATTTTGAATATATGGTTCCATCAAGAAAGTAGCAGAAGAAGTAGTGAATATATTATATTTACTCATATTTAGTTCAGAACCTCAAACTTTTGGATTTTCAATTTCTAAAGATTTTGAAGGGATGTCTTGAAATTCATTTGTTGGCAACGGCACTGATATATTTGGTTTATACAAAATTGACGGATTGATATCGGTTTGTTATTTGGATAAAAGTGAAATATTTGGTTATTGCGGTAGTCTTCCCATTCCTTAAAGTACTTAAAAGTCTCTTTATAAAGAATAAAAAATACGTTTATTTGACCAACAAGTTTTACTTTTCTTTGGAAGCCCTAATAATTCAGCTATTTCTTCCGAAAATCTAATCGAGAGGTCTTACATCTGAAGATTTTGAACAAATCAAGTCAATGAGAACCAAGGTATATGACCATTTGCATGTTGTCCGAATAAGAGTAATTTTATTTACTTTTGAAGATTTTTCTCTATATAGAAGTACTTAACAAATACATTTCCTCGAGAAATATTTTTCCTTCCCAATTTTTTTTTCATTTTTAAACCAATAATTTAACTACCTCTCTTCAAGGCCCGGATTTCTAATAAAATCTTTAGGTTCAATGTGAAAGTACAAATTTAGATACGAGTGAATTTTTGATTTTTCAATAACCAGCTCTTCCTCCTTCTAAAAGTACTTAATTTTTGCCCCCATAGAAAAATAGGTTCTTTGGTTAATATTTAACTCACTAATATGCCTATATCAAAAGGCTCAGATCTCTAAAAAGATCATTAAGTTTATTTTGGGATATCTAAAAGACTTATGATTCGTGTTTCTAAAGAGTTTTTGGATTTGGAAATCCATTCACAGTCAATGCAGATGCAATTAATCAAGCCTCTTCTGGAATAAAAAACTAAATTAAACACTTTTTTTTTCTTGAATATTGTCGTATTGTATTCTATTTATTGCCAAGTCTTCATACCTGCAACCGATTATATCTTATAAATCCTAAAGAATTTAAATAAAATACCCAAAAAATTGACTCTTAGTATCTGAGATCTACGATTTCTGATTTACGAGCTTCACAATCGAAGATTATTCTTGTTCGAAATATTTTGAAGTTTAAAAACTTTTCGACATTTTTGATTATTTAACATACGAAGCTATTATTTCACTTGGAATTTTAAAATTAAGAAAGTGTATGTCACCTGAGATGACAATCCTGTAGCAATTACCTACTTGTCCGGCTAGTCAGATCTCAACTTGTCCCTCAATATATCTTGTAATTGTTGTTTTTGTAATTTTTCTTTGTAATTTGAAGTCGTATTCTGTGCGTTCACAGGTTTTTCATCGTAATTATTAAGAGAAATATTATTGATATATATCATAACTTATCAAGTCACTGCGTTTCAAATGAGTCGATTGTGATCTGGTTTTCGTTTTGTTTATTCGTCCGATTGTGTATGTGTGTGAAAGAGTGGTGGCGTTGCGAAGGCAGCAACAGTATCGATACTTGTACGAGCATCGACCCCTGGTGCACTCTTCAAACAATGCCACACTTCATTGCATACGGCAGCTCGCGTCCTAGCCCAGAGACACATAAATACCGAATCGAAAGTGACAGTGAAGCGGATATTAATAATCGGCCCGGGGGGTTCCGGCAGTGATACTGCGGGTTTTAATTAATCCTTCTAAACAGAGGGTAACACGGCCAACTGGAGGAGGATGGGCATGGGCTCGACCACCCACGGTATCAGGAAACGTTCGGATGGTTAGAGGGGCTACCAAGTATCACCGGGAGAATACGATGTGTGGCGTGTTAGCTTTAATTAGGTGCTGGCTCGTAAATAATTCGATGTTTCTCATTAAGAGGCGGCCGGAATAAATTAATAGGAGTCCAGGGGCTATTCCAGGATACGAGCGGCCGAGGCATAGAGGAAATCAGCCGTGAAGGAACGGACGGAACCCATGGTACGGCCAGGGTGGCTGTATTGTTTGAGATGCAAAGCGTGTGTGTTTAGTGTCACAGTGTCGCGATGATGTGCCACACAGGCAGACTCTAACTGCGGGTCACGTTCCCGACAATGCCAGCATATTGGACACTGTTTGCTAAATGCAATCACCGTGACTTGAGACAGTGAGGTGTTACCGACAGTCCTCCACACATACACCCATACCCATAAACACACCAACACACAAGGAGCTCCTTGTTAAATTTAAATTACACCGCACTCCATTCCATTACCTGGTGTGTTACACAAACACGTACTGCGGATCTAATCTCCGACATCGTCTATTTTCAGGCCGTTTCCTACCGTTGGACTTGTACTAGAAGGACCTATCAATTCGTATCGCTAATTAACACCCATCATACCCTGAGCACGCAAACATCGGACTAATCAAACTTGCACGACATGTAGGGTTAGACAATTAACCAACTAACAAATATTCCGAACAAACATTTCAATACAATATAACACAGGAGATTCCAATATAACACACCCCGTAATATTGCCGGATCGCTTTCAACGTTTCTGTATGTTTGCTACGCCCGAGATCGAAATATTTCCCTTTGCAGAAGGAGTCCTGAATAGACTTGTTATTCCAAGCTCGCGTGTACGCGAAGCAATTTTCACTTTGTAGCTCGCACCTCTCGCAAATATGTATCGGCCGACTTTAATATGCATGAGAATACGAGCGAAAGGGAAAAAATCGCGACGCCGACATTGTTGCGGCCGTTGCTGCGTGCTAATTGCGGAAGAGCGCAGCCCCCGGGACGTAGCCGTCCGTAAAAGGGCCGGACAACGGTTTGGTTAATTACCGGCGTGCTTCGAAATTAACCGACGGATGCCTGAAAGAAGAGGTGACGAGGGCGGGAAATCGCCATTCGCCACGGTTGTAATGAGAGGGAACGGAAAAAAGGTTTTCGCGGTGATCGATAGTCTCCTAGGTGTTAGGAGGTACAGGTCAAAAAAGTTTTCTGTTTTTATTTTGCCTACGGACATCTCAACTAGGTAGTGTTGGAGGAAGTTAAGTTAACAACACATCTTCTTGTTTTTCTAACTTATAGTATAAGACTTAATTAGATTCTTAAATCTTCTTTGAAAAAAGTAGGATCTTATATTAGATTTATGACAAAATACTTTCTCTTTTGCTGTTAATTTATAAACAACACTTGTTTATATTAAGACAATTGGAGTGTGATTTCTCTCATTTAATGTAAGAAATCAAACTTTATGAATAAATAGGATAATCATTATATATGCAACCATATGTACATATATGATTTTCCTCATTTAATGTAAGCAACCCAACTTTATGACTAAATAGGATAATCATTATGTATGCAACCATATATACATATATGTACGTTGAATGAAAATACATCCATTCTTCAGATTTCTATTTTAAATTATAGGAATAAACGTTTTGGTGTAGACGCCTTTAATAAAAAATAAAAATAAACGAAAACAATCAGATCGAACGCCGGGGCATCCTTAAAGCGAGCAGTTCAAAAATAAATACAACAACGACCGGCGTAGATGGAGGAGCCCTCGGCTCCTATTACTCGCCGCAGAAAATCAAACCTTGATCCCACCAACAACCGAAACGAAACGAAACGAGAAAACTTGTAATTTCCACGGGAGACAAGAAAATTACTAAACTCCGGATTTAAAGTATCCCAAGAATTCCAATCGAATTCGCGATCCGCCGACGACTGTTTATTTCCATTAGAATTCAGCGCTTTACGATAGCAATCTAAAATAAGAGAAGAGCGAGAGAAAGGAGAAAAAATTAACCGTCGAACCAAGTATTTCATAGATTACGATCAGATGGCGGGTAATAACAAAATTACTTAATACCTGGGACTAGTTCTTGGGGGAGTAGTTGAAGCGCGAGGATATGGGCCAGGAGCGGCGAGTGCGGGGCAACAACACTTACCGTACGTATGTACATAACGAAGGGAAAAAATTCCATTCGCTGGCAGGACGGGGGGAGGTGGAGGGGGTAATAAAATCGGTAGATAAAAAGAAATTGCATGTACAAGTAAAAAGGAAGCAAGTGCACGGCACTAAAAGTTCCTTTATATTCGACGTTATCCTTCCTGAAACTCCACGGGGAATCGCTGTTGTAGGAGTTTTAATTCGGTACGAGTAGTTCGAATGCATTACCCAGATATACACAATACCAAATGAATTAAGTACAAGATAAATTCACACAATCAAGACTGTTATTTTCTACAATTCCTATCTATTTATTTATTACTTTAGTAAAACGGTACCGAATCAAAATTGCGTTAAATCATTTTATAAATATCTTAACTAAAAGAAGGCAATTTAATTTTATAAACACTAGCTACAAATTTCCTATTTAAATCTAATATATCAAACTGTTTGAAGTATTTACTAGCATATAACTACACTGACTTATAAAATTCAATGTTTTCAAAAAAGAACTAACACGTAGGAAGCTTTACCCACCGTTTGAGGGGGGCACCCTGATTTTCACCATGCTTATTATCAAAAATATTTTAACGGGTTGATATTTAGCTTAACCTAAATCAATTTTTATAATTGTTTAGGTCAATATTAATGTCGTATTTCGCAGATTTTAGGCAAAAAAATATTTTAAACAATTAATATACGCATCACGTATTGGTTAGCGTGTGCGTGCTCACTTTTTTTAAGTTTATGCATTTATACAGTGTCTATAGATAATCGTTCGATCACGATTTGCAACTGTGGACGAATTAGAAACAGTTACGGTAGCCATCCGGCACGTACTACCGTGCGCGAGAAATCGCACCGTTAAATGTAGAAATTAATTTTCTTAGAAAGTTAACAGTACAAGAAACTATTTTGAAATGTGTTAAAACTATCGGTACAAATTCAATCAGCAAGAACCGTTGGCGTTGCGCGGCACTTGGAGGAATGAAGTCCCGAGTAAAAAATGTGTCGTGGATTGGAGAAGGGAAGAAAAAAACGGATAAAATATGTTGTCCGAGAAGAAAATAAACAAATAAATAAATAAACAGAAAAGAGAAATGTTTTTATCTTGACGGTGAAGAAAATACTTACAAGCAATCATTATTATTATTTTAATTAACAGATGTCTGCTTAATTGCTTGAAATGGGAAGGAATTGTTATTAATTGCTGGTGAGATTTTTTTATTACTTTAGAATTTATGCAACTTTATTATAGGCATCAAATCAAAAAAATTGAAAAATTTTGATTTGATACTGTTGGTTATTTCAGAGGTTTTAAATAAGCTCAAGTGAGAACACAGCGGTATGAATATCTAAATATATTGTAACTATGTTTTTTTTTTTATAAAATCAACAACTATCATTCGTTATACAAATCGGGCGTTACGTGATAAATACAACTAATAGTATATTTTACGATACGTTAGATTGTCATGTGTCGGTGCTCGAGATTTAGATAACGCGTATTTTCCAACACTTCCCCTCGAGAGCTCCGGCATCGACATGTTAACCTTCCGTTAATCCTAGCAGCTCGATGCACTTCACGTGCTTATGTCTGGCTAACGATTTCGTCAAAACATCAGCTGGCATGTCTTCAGATGATACGTGGTTCAAATTTATAGCTCCCGACATGACGATCTCGCGAACGAAATGGTGCCTTATATCTATGTGCTTAGTCCGGAAGTGGTAGACCGGATTTGAAAAGAGCTTCTGCGCACCCAGGTTATTGTTCGATAAATTTATCATGTCGCTGTCTTCGCCCAACTCCTGCATAAGACGACGAAGATACACGGCCTCTTTTGCAGCTTCGCTAAGTGCCATATACTCAGCCTCTGATGTTGAAAGCGCCACGGTCCTCTGCTTCCTTGAGTCCCATTCATGGTGAAAACGAAACCGGTGAAAGACCTTCTGTCATCTATAGATCCAGCCCAATCAGCGTCCACAAAACCTTGAATAGAATCTCCGTCGTGCATGAAAGAGATTCCCAGGTTAATAGTCCCTTTCAGGTAGCGCACGACTCTCTTTGCAGCAATCCAATGGGCCTTCCCGTAACATTCATTGAATTGACTCAATAAGCTAGCAGCATGAGCCACGTCTGGACGTGTTGCAACAGCAAGATAAATCAATGCTCCGATCAACTCACGATAAGGCGGTTTCGGTCCGTCTGAGGCAGACCATGGTTCCGATTTGGTCAATTTCGTACTTGCGTCCAATTGCGTTGTCGCTGGTTTGCACTCCTCCATTCCAAATCGTTGTAGAATTTCACAAATATATGTCCTCTGACACAGTCTGATGTTGTCTCCCTTCCTCTCGAAATCGATACCAAGACATCTTTTTACTTCGCCTAGATTCTTCGCACCAAAACTTTTACCTAATGTAGCTCAAAAACGTTCTATTTCTTCGATATTGCTTGACATAACGAGAATATCGTCAACATAAGTGACGATTAACATCAGATTGTTGTTCTTCCCCTTCAGGTATAGACATGGATCACTTTTGGATGGAATTGCTCCGAGTTTTCGTAATTCCTCAACCAAGCGCTTGTGCGAAACGCGCCCCGCTTGTTTCAATCCGTAGAGTGCTTTCTTTATCCGGCACACCTTATCGCCGCTCTTCAAACTATTTAGCATATTCTTCAGCTTTATCTGTAGTGCGACGATCCAGTCCTCTCCTTTTAACCATGAAATTCAATACTTCATCCATCATCTCTGGAACCTCCATATACACTTCTTCCACTAGAACACCATTAAGGTAGGCGGTGGTTATGTCATATTGCTTGATGTGCATCTTCTTACGTGCTGCGAGGGCAACTGACAATCTGATAGTGCTCAAACGAGCCACTGGAGCGTACGTATCCAAAAAATCTCTACCTGGAATTTGAGAAAAACCTCTTGCTACAATCCTGGCCTTCCGTTTCTCGAAAATTCCATCAACGCCATATCTATTTTTAAGGATAAAACGACTACCAATAACGTGATTTTCTGTTGGTCTGTTCACGAGTTCCCATGTATTATTTAATAAAACAGATCCAACCTCGCTCGCCATCGCTTGCAGCCATTCTTCTGATTCTGGACTTGATATAGCCTCCGTCAACGAAATCTCAGTAATGAGTGCCATGTCCTGTTCATCGTTGGCATACTGGACAATGCTATACTTTTTAGTTGGTCGTCCTTGACGTCCTGTCCGAATCTGTCGTGGTCTATCAGGGCCACGTCCAGCAGTAACTTCTGCATTTGCAGGCGGAATTCCTCTAAGTACATTTGGAAATTCCTCTTCTTGACTGTTTCTATTTCTGTCGTCGTTGTTTTGTATATTTGATTCTTTTCCGATTAGGTGAATCTCGGCGCATTCATCGTTTTTCTCTGCATAATCGGAATGCCGTTCCTCAGGGAAACAGTCAGTGTATTTTTTACTGATCTGCACCGGAACTTTGTTCAAAAACCCTGAAACCTTTTGATTGCTCGCTATATCCAACGAAAATCCCCTTCTTTGATCTCGGTGCCAATTTGCTTCGATTCGGAGTTGTATTTAAAATATGTACTTCACATCCGAAACATTTAAAAAAACAACGTTCGGAGATTTCCCGTACCACGCTTCGTATGGCGTTTTTCCATTTAGTTTAGTTGTGGGACACCGATTCCTAATAAAATTAGCGGTATTCACTGCCTCTGCCCAGAAAGAGGCAGGTAGCCCCGATTCACTGAGAAGACATCTCGCCGTCTCCATTAGGGTTCTGTTTCGCCTTTCGGCGACTCCGTTTTGTTCCGGGTTGTATGGCACAGTCAGTCGCCGCGTAATTCCATGCTGTCTAAGAAGATCGTTGAATTGTTTATTCACGTACTCCAGGCCATTGTCCGTTTGAAGTACCTTGATTCTCTTTCCTCTTTGAGTTTCAACAAATGCCCTATAATCCTCGAATTGTTTGATAGCATCACTTCTATGTGCGATGAACCTTACTTCACTCCATCCAGAATAGTCGTCGATGAAAGTAATGACATATGACTATTTCCATTCGACGTCACTTTCATGAGACCGCAAATGTCTGAATGAATGATATCTCCAAGATTTGATCTCCTTTCGGACTTTTTAGGGAATGGTAATCGTGACATCTTCCCCTAGATGTATACCTCGCATGTGAACTCCTTATTTACGTCTTCAACTCGTAATCCTTTGATGGTCCCTTTCTTGATCGCTTCGCGCAGCGTATGCAGGTTGAGATGTCCTAGACGTGCATGCCAATCCTCCAATGAGCTTATCCTCGATGGTTTGGTAAAGTTCGACTCATTTACCATCTTACACTTTTCACTGGCGCCACCATGAAAATAGTACAACCCATTCGTTCGCTCCGCGACAACTACAATTTCTCCTGTCACGTCGATAACCTCTGCCTTTTCTCGGTTGAAAACTACCGTATAACCCTTGTCCGTTATCTTGCCAACGGAAACAAGATTCGTGCGAAGTTCCGGCACGCATAGCGTGTCTCTCAATATCAATATCTTCTCACACCCATCTACTTTTGTTAAGATTGGTACACTTCCTTTTGCTTTGATATCGACGCATGAATTATTTGCGAGGTTCAACTTCCGCGTCCGTGACCAAACACTTCTGAGAATGCGTTAGTATCTTTGCACATATGTGCAGTGCATCCGCTGTCCATACACCAAACGCTGTTACCTGTAGTTTCTTCCGGAGAACTTCGTCGCATTCACGTACATCTGACACCGCTGCATACATACTTAAATTGTCGGTACGGCCCGCGATTTCATCTCTCGATTGATTTCCTTCGTATTTTCTGCTCGATCGACACTCTTTGGCAAAATGACCAGGCTTTTGACATTTGAAGCACTTAAAATCTTTCTTTGGAAAATGTCTTTTATATTTTGCTTCATCTCTGTCATTCTTACTCTTGGATTTTGAATTTCCATATTTCCGTGCAAGCATTGCACTTTGAGATAAATTACTTCGATCACTATCCTTTCGGGCCTCATATTCTTCTAATATTTTAACGCGCAATGTTTCAGGCGTTGGGAGTTCATCTCGCGATGTGATTGAGCACCGAAAGTTGTCAAATGAATTCGGCAGACTTTGCAAAAGCATCACTGTCAGTAGATCGCTATTTATTTCAATGTCCATCTCGGTCAATTTGTCGACGATATTAAGAAAGTCTTGTGTGCTTCGTCGAGCATCCTCACCGTTCTGCATTTTATGAGAAATCAACTGGTTTAGTAACGCAGTCTTTCGCGTGGGTCCCTTCGATTGATGAATCTCCTCTAACTTGATCCAGATCTCTCGCGCTGTGTTGCATCCCTTGACCGGTTTAATTTCTGAAGGGCTTATTGGCAGAATAATGTCCGATTGAGCTTTGAGATCTCCCTCGGTCAAACGTCGCGCAGCCTTAACTGAAACTGCATCACCTGCGATGATTCTGGGTTCTACCGATGCACCGCTGACATATGTCCAAGCGTCATTTTTTATTAGTATCGCGCGCATTTGGATTTTCCAGGTATCGAAGTTTTCCTTATTCAATTGCTCAAATCTTACGACACCACTCGTATTCATTCTTAACACTCGATGAAAAACAATGTTAAAAAAAAAAATCGATCAGTCGAAAGAGTTCTGGGAATTCTGGTAACAATCACTATCACTTATAACGTCGCGCAACCCTATGTGCCTGGGCCCATAACCTGTTGGTTATTTCAGAGGTTTTAAATAAGCTCAAGTGAGAACACAGCGGTATGAATATCGAAATATATTGTAACTATGTTTTTTTTATAAAATCAACAACTATCATTCGTTATACAAATCGGGCGTTACTTGATAAATACAACTAATAGTATATTTTACGATACGTTAGATTGTCATGTGTCGGTGCTCGAGATTCAGATAACGCGTATTTTCCAACAGATACCTATAATAAAGTTGCATAAATTCTAAAGTAAAAAAAAAAATCTTGACCAAGGTATTTTTGGTCCAAGAGATTTTTCGAAAATAATGGTCGTTTATTATAGGCTTCAAATAGGAACGTTATTTTGATAAGTCAAAGTAGTTTTCTAATTTTGTTTCCCTGAAAATTTTTGACATGAACAAAGATAGAGATAGAGACTTTATGCAAATTTCGGTATAAACACCGAAAAACCAAGATCACATCACGTTGTTCCCAAGTGTTCTAAAAATACCAACTTGATAAGATTTTTCATCCTAAAATGAGCAGATAATAATTGGGCAAAATTGTAACTCGGGGCAGATTTTTGAATCCGTCAATAAAAGAAAAATGGCCACTAATTTTAGGAAAAGAAGTTTCGATTGCGAAAGAAACATGTTTGTAGCAAATTCCTTATTGTAGCAATCAAATCGTACAATCCATTAGTCTCCATACTAGAGTCTTTAACTTCGTTAACGACTTAATTATCCAGGTTTGGCTTTGTAATAAAGTTGAAATAACACTCGAGCGAAATTATTTAAAGAATCCGAAAGAATCGTGTCTGCGTAGCATGATTAAAGTAACCTATCGATCTAATCACGTCATTAAATAATTGATTCCGAACGGATGAGTTATTTCAAAATGCCGCACATAACTCGCACACGGGCGTGGACGACGTACGTATCAATCTCCATATTATTTACTTCAATTCGCGTACCGCCTCATCAATCCGCACATCGGCGAGGAGTTAAATTCCTTTTCCTGCTGTCCACGGGTTGTCAATCGTTTGCAATATGCCGCGCGCGCTTTGTGCCTCCTCGCAACTATATGATCTGTCAATTGAAGGGGGCAATAAAGTTGGGAGCGTGTATCCCGGCAACAACACACATTACACGGCGCCGTGGCAAAAAAGGCGCAAGTTATGGTCTATTTAACTTGGAAATAATGACGAGCATTATATTAAGTGCTCCAACATCTTCGGCTACATGTAGCAGCTGAGCAGTCTGATCGATTATACAGATTGCACTCGTGATCGACGTTGAAAAATTGCCCTAGCCGAAAGTAATCCAATATTCATCCGTTTCAGGTCTGCGAACTTCAACAACGCGACCGGAGACTGCGAGCTGTCGAACATGGACCGCATCACCGTGGCCGGGGGTAACGCATTCCAATCAGCCGACGGTTACGACTACATGGAAAACAACTGCGTCGAAGAACCTACGAAGCTGTGCGAATTCAAGAAACTGAGCGGACGCATCCTCAAGACCGTCGACTCCGTCTACCAGGACGTCGGATCCGTCGACGAGTGCAGGGAACTCTGCCTCAACTCACCCTACAGATGCCACTCATACGACTACGGAGATACCGGCGAGATGGTCTGTCGTCTCAGCCATCACTCAAGAGCCACATTATCTGATATCCAGGTAATTACCAAAAATAAACTAACAAAATAGATCGTGTCCAATTTGGTACATCATTAACAGCACTTAAATGAGCTTCCCATCTGATCGGTCAGGTCCAAAATAGGCGTTCAATTAAATTTTTGTGACCGCCCGATTGGATTGCACGTCAGTTATTCCTTACAAAACTACACGGATCGATAATAATGCTCACTCGGTTCACTCCATAATTTGTTATTTAATTAATACTTTCCACGTCGTACCGTTACCATAAGCGAGCCATACATAATGCATCATCTGCTCCAAAATATGATGTTAAGTGCCAATCTTCTTCACGCATCGTTATAACGACATTTAGATTCTCTTAGATAATTCATCAATTGCTTAATCAATCAAATACCAAACATCATAATTATGAATTATTTCAATTAGCACATAACGTTAATAGACATATTCTACAATACAAGGTGATTAAGCGCAGCAAAATATATATAACTGTTATTTGACACGAGTCCAATATAGTAGAAGTTGGGCGCCAATTTACCATTAACTCTAAAGATTCTAATCATAATGATGGTTGCGACCGTTACTACGTAGTAATTCATAAAGATTCTATAATATCATAAACACAAACGATAATTAAATGAAGGATGTACGTTATAATAATCTCACCTGTTATGACCGAGAAACCAATACAAAAAAAAATACTAATGTTGGTACTACTATCATTTAAAGGTCCTGTAATGGCGAAAATTAAGGTTTAACGGTGCGACAGTTGAAATGGCCATAATCCAAGCCGCTATGAATAATGAATAATAATTTAATTATAGTGTATTATTTAACGGCCGCACTGTGCGGACTGTTATTACAAAAGGATGAGGTTCAGAACACGAGCGTTAATAATGGCAATAATGCGCGAGGCAAATCGGGACGTTCTTTACGACTAATTGTAGTTTCGAATTGGTAATGAGAAAATTGGCGTTAAGGGACAAGACGAAAAAAATTTTAACGCGGAAAATGGCGCCATAAACACTTAACGTACAGGTTTTACAAAACAAAAAATTAAATGAGTAATAATTATAAACAAATATTGCCTCGTGTAAAACTTCATATTTAAAAATATTTATTTCTAAAGATTTCAAATGAGATTAGTTTGCACTAATTACCTTTCTAATTTACCCATTATCTTTATTTGTATTTATACTTGCTTGTTTAGTGTTCACAAAACATTTATAAAAGTACTCTAAATGTAATAAAAGGAATTTCGATTTAGTTCATCATAATATATTAAACATTTCACATTACACAACTCGAAATTTAGTAACTAGTTTATTTAATTGTATTGTACCCAGTGTACACTTGACCTACCTCAATAAATTTTATATTAATTCAGTATCACCTTAATTCACCTTTATGCGTCACTGTAGCGTACTCTCGACCTAACTCAATAAATTCTATATTGAATCAGTATAACCTTAATTTACCTTTATGATTAACTTTAGCGTACTCTTGACCTATCTCAATAAATTCTATATTGAATCAGTATAACATTAATTTATCTTTATGCATCACATTAACTCCCAATTGACCTGCCTCAATTAATTCTATGTTGACTTCATTTTATGATTCACTTTAGCATACTCTTGACTTATCTCAATAAAATCTATATTCAGTATAACATTTATCTTTATGCATCACATTAACTCACAATTGTCCTGCCTCAATTAATTATATACTGACTTACTCGAAAAAAAGTTCAAGCATAAGCTAAGCTATTGTGCAATGTATTGCAATAGGTTGTAAGGACGCTGGATTAGTGTATTATTCATGGAGACTAGTCTAGATGAACAAAAAATGTATTGAGGTAGGCATATTAATCAATCATTTGTTAGAACAGGTCAAGGACATGCTGGACTATTGTATTATTTACAAAATTATTTTTCTAATTAGAATTGATTATTATAATAGTCAATTAGGATTGGTGATTTTTAAACAGTGGTTTACAAATAATTCAAACAAAACTTTCAAATAATTTTTCTTTCCCTATATAGTATATATAGTTTTCTTTCCTTATATAGTATATATAGGGGAAGTATTGTTTTCGTGCATGAAAATATCTGTGGGCGCTGTATCTCAAAAAGTGATGATCCTATTGAGATGAAACTTTAAACTTAAGGTTTTATCGTTAAAAACTGGAACTGAAAAGCTTTTGGTAAACATTCATTAACCGGAAGTGGATGTTTACTCGAGGCGTTTTTTTTTGATTTTTCTTGATATTTTTCCAAATTTGAAAAATATTACATAACTTTTCAAACAAAGATTAAAGGAAATGAGAAACTGAATAACTTTTATTGAGACATGTTTTTCGTAAAAATTTTAATTTGTGAGAAAAAAATATAACTTTAGAATTTTTCAGAAAACATTTTAAATTTTAAAAGATTATTGAAATTTCAGAAATTTCTCCTCTACACTTTTAGTTTTTATTGCAACTTTCTTTCCAAAGAATGTTCATCGAGAATTCTATAAATTTTTACAAGTTTAGCAAAGATTTTATTCAAGAGTTTCAAAAATTTTCAGAAAGTCATTATTTATATTTATTTATAGAAATTTCTTCGTGGTTTTTGTAGAATATTTTGTTCAACTTTTTCTATAATTTTCTCAGATGATCCATACTTTTAGTTTTTTTTTACATTAAGATTTTATAGAATTTTTCAGAAGACTTTATTTTAGATTTATAAAAAAAATTTGAGGAGCCTCGAAGTGTACAGTAATTTCTTTTTCTTATCTAATAAATAAATAGATATTTCCAGAATTTTTAGCAAAGATTTTATTCGAGAGTTCTAGATTTTTCAGAAAGTTCTTCCAAGATTTTGTTTAACTTTACAATTTATTAGGAAATTTATTTCTAAATTTTTAGAACTTACTTAGAGGCTTCTGGAAGTTTCAGGAATTTCTTCTCCATATTTTCAGTTTTTTGCATCTTCCATTCCAAAGAATTTTAATCGAGGATTCTAGAATTTTTCACAAGTTTTTCTTGTAGATTACTAGAACATTTTTGGAGGATTCTAAAAGTGTACAGTAATTTCTTCTTCATATTTCCAGAATTTTTAACAAAAGTCTTATTCGGGAGTTTTTTAGAAAGTTTTATTTTAGGCTGTTTCCAGTAATTTCTCTTCCAGATTTTAATATTGTCTTATAAATAGCAAAGATATCCTTCAGGGCTCAAAAATTTTAAAAAAATATTGTAGAGAACTTTAGCCTTTTTTCGAGAGTTCAGAAATTTCCAGTAACTTTTATTCAGATTTGGAGGCTATAGAAAATCTAATCCTAGAAATCTAGACTCTTTTCAGTTATTTCTCCAGATATCAAGATTGTTTTTTTTCAAACTGTCTTTTAAATTACGAAGTTTTTAGAATTTTCAAAAAAAAATTTCTAGAAATGTATATTTTTGTAGATTTCAAAAAATTTCCAGTAAATTGCAAAGATTTAAATGAAGGCTTTTTTGAAAATTTGTTTTTAAAAATCTAGAATTTTTTTCGAGAGTTCAGGAAATTTCTAGTAATTTCTTCTCCACACTTCAAGATTGTTTCAACTTGTCTTCTAAATCGCAAAGATTTTCTTTTAGAATTTTCTCCTAGAAATCTAGATTATTTTCTCGAGGGTTCAGGAAATTTCTAGCAATTTATTCTCTAGAGTTCAAGAGTTTTTTTGAATCTCGTCATTTAAATTGCAAAGATTTTCTTTGAGGCATTACGATTTTCTAGAATTTTAGAGTTTAGAAAATGGCCAATAATTTCTTCCCAAAATTAAATTTTGTTTTCAACTTTTCTTATAAATTGCGAAGATTTTTTTCAGGCTCTAAATGTCTTTTAATTCGCCTTCTTTTCGAGAATTCAGGTAAATTTCAGCAATTGCTTCTCTTAAATTCAACATTTTGTTTCAACTAAAGGCTATAAACTTATTTAGAAAGTTCTAAATTGCGGAATTTTTCTTGGAGGGTCTAGATTTTTTTAGAAAAATTTCCCCTAGAAATCTTTTCTTATTTTCGAGAAAGTTTAAGAGATTTTTTAGTAATTTCTCTTCCCGATTTCAAGATATTTTATTAATTAGTCTTCTAAATTTCTAGGAGGCTCTAGAATTTTTAGAAAATTTTTTTTAGAAATCTAGACTTTTTTCAAGGTTCAGGAAATTTCCAGAAATTTCTCCTTCAGATTTCAAGGTTATCTTCTACTTTTTATAAAATTTGTTTGTAGAAATCTAGATTTTTCTTGAGGGTTCGGGAATTTTCAGTAATTTCTCTTTTTTTGAGGCCCTAGATTTTTAGGATTTTTTTTTCTAAAATCTACACTTTTTTAAGAGAAATTTCCACTAATTTCTTCTCTAGGTTTGAAGATTTTTTAATTCAACCCGCTTTCTAAATTGTGAAAGATTTTATTGGAAGCTCTAAAATTAAAAAGAAATGTTTAGAAATATGGACTTTTTTTTCAAAAATTAAAAAAAATTCTAATAAGTCCTTCTTTCACTAAATTGAAAAATTCAATATGTTTTAACCACAAATAATTGTAAGTAAGTATGGATTACTACGTAGAAACAGTCACAACCATTCTCTTTATCAAAAATTTTTACTTTGTCAATTTTCTTTTATTCAAACTTTGTAATTAAAGTTATTGCAAACCGCGAGGAGATCAGTAATTAAAGTTAATTTGTATATGTAGGGTGGTGGGTGGCCTCTAACCCACCCTCCAATCAGCAAATCATAAGCGAGGGTTTTAATTAAAAGTTGTAAAACCTAAATAAACATAATATTATTGCAAAATTTAATAGATTTATTCAAACAAATTTTGAAATTTAAGAAATTTTGAAAAATAAGACAACTTTTCAAACAAAAGTTAAACAGAATGAAAATTTTATTGAAACATTTTTTTTGTTCTTATTTTAAAAATTTTGAATTTTTTTTTGCTTAGTGCTAATACTCTATAAAAAAAATGAAATTTATATAACAAGTAAATATAAAGAATTCAAAATTGAGCAAATAATTAAGAATAACCTCATAGAAAAATATAGGGAAAGTATTATGATGACCACATCACCATTTTTGATGATGTTTTACTGATTGGAGGGTGGGATAGAGGCCACCCACCCACCCTACATATACATGATAAATTAATTACTAATCATTGATGACTTTGCTGCTAAAAGCAATCATACCCTTTATGTAATATAAAAATTAAACAAAATCAAAATTTGAGTCTAAATATAAATGACTTTCATATCTAATCTTATCTAATTTAGATTTAGAGTCTGTCCACCCATCATGAATCAAATTTTTACTAATAGTAACACTCAAAAATTTTACATTTTTAATTTATTTTTATTCAAAAAGATTTGTAATTTATTTTATTGGATACAGCGAGACGATAAGGAATTTATGTTTATATGTATATGTAGGGTGGGCGGATGGCCTCTATCCCACCCTCCAATCAGTAAAACATAAGCGAGGGTTTTAATGATGTTATCTTTATTTACTTTTTACAACTTCTAATTAAAACCCTCGACTATGCTTTACTGATTGGAGGGTGGGATATAGGCCACCCACACACCCTACATATACATGATAACTTTAATTCCTAATCGTTGATGATTTGCTACTAAAAACAGTCAAACGCATTATGTGACAGAAAAGAAAACAAAATCAAAATTTAAGTTTAAATATATATGACTTTCTATAGTTTATCTTTTCTAATTTAGATTTAGAATATGTCCACCCATCATACATCAAATTTTTACTAAGTTACTCACTCAAAAAGTTTACCTTTTGAATTCCATTTTTATTCAAAAAGTTTTATATTTAATTTTTTTGGATCAAAAAAAATAGGGAAAGTATTATGATGGCCACATCACAAATTTTGATGATGTTTTACTGATTGAAGGGTGAGATAGAGGCCTCCCACCCACCCTACATATACATATAAACTTTAATTCCTTATCGTCTCGTGAAATTAATTACAAAACTCTTTGGAATTAAAAAGGTAAATTTTTTGAATGAGTGAATTAGTAAAAATTTAATGCATGATGGGTGGGCAGACTTTAAATCCAAATTAGATAGTATTAGGTATAGAAATTAATTTACTTTTAAACTTGATTTTGTTTTATTGTTTATTACATAAAGGGTTTTACTGTTTTTAGCAGCAAAATCATCAACGATTAGCAATTAAAGTTATCACGAACATGTAGGGTGGGTGGGTGGCCTCTGACCCACCCTCCAATCAGTAAAAAATAGGCGAGGGTTTCAATTCAAAGTTGTAAAATATAAATAAATAAAAAAATATTTTTTAGAGGTTTATTTATACAAATTTTTCAAATAATTTTTAATGATCGGAGACAAAAAAACAGCAAGAAAACTGGCAATGGGAAATATCTGAACCTACGGAGATATTTTTTGCCATTTCAATCTATAATAAATATTACTAAAAAACGGAAAGTATGGAAATTCTAGAAATCTGCAATAGAAATTAATAAAAATTCTAGAAAGACGTGAAAGGCTAAATAAACAGCAAGAAAATTACAACTGAAAAAATTTTAGAATCCTTGCCGAAAATTATTGCAACTCTGAAGAGAAATTTCAATGAGACAGAGCGAAAATTGTTAAATAAATATATTAAATCTGAGAATAAAAAACTTAAATTTTAGAGAAAAATTATTGGAATAGAAAGTGGAAACTACTATAGAAAATTCTTCGATAAAGATTTCGCAAAAGAAATTCTTAGAAATTTCTGACTAGATAACTTAAACGTTTCTTAACCGCTCTAGAACCATCAATGAAAAATGTTACAGTTAGAAAAGATAAATATAAGCCATTGGAAAATTTTCGGAGATAATTTTTTCTGTTTAAATAAAAATGACTTCAAAATTTGACAAATTCTAGAAATAAAGAACATTTTAGAAACTGCGGAAAACTTTATCATCCTTGGAAAAAGGTATTTCAACTAGGAAGAGAAATTTCTTTGAATTGAAATATTTTATTTTCATAAAAATTATAAAACTAAATGAAAATTCTTGCAATCAGAAACAAAAATTCTAAAAATCTGTACTAATATAATCATCAAATTTTTTGTATAATTTAGAAGAGAAATTGCTGCTTTTTTTTCAATTTAATCTTGCCGAACAAGATGGAAAAAAAATAAAATTAGAAAATTTTAGAATCTGCGGAAATAGGTTTCGTAAGAAATACTTCTGAAAATTTTCGATAACATAACAATTTCATAAAAACTCTAGGAAAGAAAACGCTAAAAATAACTACCGCAGGTTTAGTTTTGCAATTTTGGTATTAAATAAAAGTTTATAAACGATTTGAAAACCTACAAATATGATGAAACACTCTAGAATAAAATAAAAAATTAAAAGGAAAGAAATTTTTGAAAAAACAATTTTAGAACCCTTGAGGAAAATTATTGCAATGAATAAGAGAAGTTTCTCAAACTTTCGATAAGAGTACAAAGAAATAATGTAGAAAATTTTAGAAATCTGAGAGAAAACTTTCATAAAAATAATCAAAAATTAGCTAGGGAAGTAGTTGTTTCAAATTAATTTGTTTTGTAGTCTTAGTAAGACTCATTGTTGTAGATTCACGAAATGTTTTCGTATTTTTAAATTATTAATCAAAAATGTTCTTGCAATTAGGAAAAAAACACTTTAAAAAACTGTAAGGAAAATTGCTAAAAGTCCTAAAACTATCATATTTTTTCTTTAAATATAGAAGAGAAATTGCTGGAAAAGAGAGAAAACACTATCATTAGTAAATTTTAGAAAATTGGAAATTTTTGGAAAATTCCGATAAGATGACATTTAAAAAAATCTTGAAGCCTCAATTAAAATTATTTAAATTAAATAGAGAACATTATAGGAGAGAAAATGCTAAAGAAAACTACCACTAGAAAATTAGAACCTTCAGAGAAAATGTTTGCAATTTAAATCAAGGATCAAAATTATTAGGGAAAGTAAAAATTATTTGAAAAATTTATTCAAATAATTATTAATAGATTTATTCAAATAAATCTATTAAATTTTGTAATGTTTTGCAACTTTTAATTAAAACCCTCGATTATGTTTTACTGATTGGAGGGTCGGTTAGAGGCCACCCACCCACCCTACACATACACGATAACTTTAATTCCTAATCGTTGATGATTTTGCTGCTTAAAACAGTCAAACCCTTTATGTAACGAAAAAGAAAACAAAATCAAAATTTAAGTTTAGATATAAATGACTTTCTATAGCTTATCTCATCTAATTTAGAATTAGAGTCTGCCCACCGCCAACAAAAGTTAAAGAGAATGAAAAACTTACTAAACATGTTTTTCATAAAGTTCTTAACTTAATAATTTTGATAATTTTTTGATGTAGAACGAAAATAAGAAAAGATGAAGAGATAGAAAGAGAAAGATAAAGTAAAAGAGGAACTGAGAAATATAGAGGTAGAGAGAGAAAAGAGAGAGAACCTTTTTTTCTCTCTCTCTCTCTCACACACTCTGACACTCCTCCTCTCATGGAGGAAGATAAAAAGAAGGATAAACAAAGGAAGGGGAAGATATGGAGAAAAAGTTAGAGAAAGAGAGAGAGGAATAGGGAAAGAGAGAGAAGGAAGAGGGATAAAAAGAAAAAGAGAAATAGAGAGGATGTTTTGCATTAAAAATAATCTCGAATATATACACATTTCTTTCACTATTAATCAACTTTTTAATAATAATTAGATTTCCAATATTCACCATTTGATTTGAGTTGTGCAAAGTTATCACTATTGAATTAAAACACTTTGTTACACTTCCTTCACTTTTATATTTATATATCATCTGCCATATATGGTAAAAATAAAAGTGAAGGAAGGAAATAACAAAATATTTTAATCCAATAGATTGCTAATAATCATCCTTCAACTTTTTCTATCTCCAGAAAGGAGCAAATAATCAGATAAAATTCTTTTTCAAACTAAACATATGTTATTTCTCAGATTATTGATTTACTTACACTATCCTTCATGCTGTGCAATCTATCTAACCAATTGAAATAAGACAAAAAACTAAAATTCTGATATAAGCTTCAGGTTAGATGTTTGAAGACCTAGAAGACCAATTTCTATTTCTCCTGATATTATCATTTTCAAGCGTTAAAATATTCTTGACCTATTCATTACCAAATCTAAGATCCTCAGAAGTTTATGAATCAAAATTTCTCATCGTCTTTTGTGCAAGATGTGCAAATTTTTGGACACATCGTAATCCATAAAATATGAGGTAAAAAAATCATTAATCATCTGCCTGACGAAGCCACTTTGTGTGGAAACATATATCGCCATTTCGACATTAAATTAGCGAAGTTACAAACCTGCTGTTCTATTTACCTTATATAGTATGGAATTTCACCAAGTATCAGCCTGGTCAGTTCAATATTTAATCCATGAAATATTCGACTCTGTCAATATTTAAAATTTCCTATACATCATTAACATATTTTCATCTTCTTCCTTTCTTTGATATAAAAGAAATATTTTTGAATTCTCTATAATTACTAAAGAAAACCTTTAAAAAAACGATATGGAAACCAGCCCAACATTTCGTACTGTATTTTGCAAAATGTTGGGCTGGTGATTTCCACATCTTCATTTCCTTTTGGTAACCATAAATATCTAAAGATATTTTCTTTGAACTTTTTTTGGACAAAAATTTTTGATTCACACTCATCAATATTTACAAGCTGTTCATTTAAGTCGAAATTAAATAACACTTATCAAAGGCCCTTTTAATGAACTACATACAATATCAAAATAGATCTTCTCATATAGTTAACTCACATTTTGTACAAGTTGCATTTGAATGTTTAGTAGGTGGAAATTTTGTTTCTACATCTTAAGACTACTCGCAACTATTTCACACAACAAAGAAATAATTTTCCAATTTGCTGTTAAATCTAGAATACGATCCTCGGTGTTATTACCCCTTAATGGCGTCATTTATTCCGTTCGCTCGCGACGGCTATTTGTTCGTAGGTTATGCAAAGCTATAGATTATTTTACGGCGCGCGTTCAGTTTTATTTGCAGGCGATAATTAAATTGCAGCGTCCCCGTTGTTCCCGGCTAATTAACGGGCACCGGCGTCTCCCGGCTGGTTATGATGATTCGAGTCGATAGTTGAGGGTCGTAAATGATTCTACGAAAAAGTGAAGAGCGAAGAGCCGTAAAAGGGACGGAACTGATTAGTCGCGCGCCGGGCAGAACGCATTATCGTAAGCAACGCTGCAATTATGCGAGGGAGGCCCGAGTAAAAAGTTAAACACTTAATAATTCCCAATAACCATAAAACTTTTCCACCGAAGCCCATAACGTTGGCCAGTGCATTGTGGCACTCGGCTCTGGGCGATTGTAATTCACGTCTTGCCGTCCATTCAGGTGTGCTTGCTTATGCCGTTATAACGCTCGATTTTGCACAGAAATGTATTCCTGTCTGGTAGCTATTTCCGAATAGGTTATTGTGTATGTGTGTGAATTATTTCAATTAAATATTACACTTAACTGTCTGAACAGAAATGATTAATATTTTAGTCGCGGTCCGTCCATAATAAAGCTCTGAACAGAAATGATTAATATTTTAGTCGCGGTCCGTCCATAATAATACGTATCAATTATTATCAATAGAACGATCTTTATTGTGTTATAAAACCAAATATTTATTAAACCACACATGTTAACAGCGTAACGTAATCTTAATCTTTTAGGATCCGTATCTTGATGTACCCGAAGCGGCCACTTATGAACTGAGCTCGTGTTACAACGTAAGCATCGACTGCAGATCGGGTGATATGGTCGCCAGGATCCAGACGAGCAAACTGTTCGACGGCAAGATCTACGCCAAGGGCAGTCCGAATTCGTGCGTGCGAGATGTCAACAACAGTTTGGAATTCGAGCTGGAGATGGCCTACGACAACCTGGAATGCAACGTCAGGAAGAACGGCCTCGGCAGATACGTTAACGACGTCGTCATACAGCATCACGATAAGATTGTGACCAGCTCCGATCTTGGATTAGCCGTTACGTGCCAGTACGATCTTACCAACAAGAGCGTCACTAATGAGGTGGATCTCGGAGTGCACGGGGACGTGCAGCCGGCGCTATCGGAGGAGGTCACCGTCGACTCGCCCAATGTCGCAATGAAGATCACCGATAGGAGCGGCGGTGACGTGATGCCGACCGCCGAAGTCGGCGATCCGCTGGCGCTGAGGTTCGAGATTTTGGACAGGAACAGCCCGTACGAGATCTTCGTCAGGGAACTGGTCGCCATGGACGGTGTCGATTCGAGCGAAATCGTACTCATCGATTCCGACGGCTGCCCAACAGATCATTTCATCATGGGACCACTTTACAAATCAGTGGATTCTGGAAAGGTGAGTATATTTTCTTCGTACTTCAATACGAATTATAATGTATTTATTATTTTCAGGTATTACTCTCACACTTTGACGCATTTAAATTCCCTTCATCAGAGGTGGTCCAATTCCGTGCCCTGGTCACACCTTGTATGCCGACATGTGAGCCTGTCCAATGCGACCAAGAAGAATCAACCGGTGAACTCCGTTCGGTGGTGTCGTACGGCAAGCGTAGGAGACGCCGTTCCACCGGACAAGCTAATGATGACCTCCTCCTCGTCCAGACCATCCAGATTACGGATAAATTCGGTTTTGACCGCGACGTCAATAAATCTTCCACGATAGGCAGGGAAGCGATGTTCCTCCCTAACGAGCAGGGATTATGCGTGAACATGGCCGGACTTATTGTGGCCGCTACAGTTTTCTTAGCGGCTCAACTGGCCATAATCGCCGCGTGGACTTTCATCTGGCAAAGACGGAGGCTAAGCAGCAAATTGAACGATGGTATGTCTGTCAGTGTCAGCTTACCCTCCGGCCTGAGTTCCAGCCGCACGGACAGCCTCTGTAAACTGTACGACAACAACGGATATGCTCATTCCCGTAGATTTTAAATGTAAGCCCCCAATGTTCCGTAACGCATACCCTACTGATTTTTCATATGTATAACCGCGTGTGATATAATTAATTATTATTCCTTAAGTTGAAGAATGAGCAAATGACGCGCGTGGCATATACCTGCGTTCTTCTCTCCATCGGCGACGAAACAGCATCGAGTACAGTTGCCATTAGTCTATCTAGGGTATAGTAGTTGTTCACCGACAAATAACTGTACCCATACTACTCTGGGCCAAGGTCGGACATGCAATGCAATCTTAGCATCTTTTAATTGCAATATTTTATACATAATTACTCGAACGAAACTGTTCTAACTAATCGAGCGAATATTGCGCTTCGACTGGTTATTACCGCTACTGCTTCCGTCGTATGTCAATTGACATACCGACGACTATAGCGACTAGATTTTAAGTAATAACATTTTAGCATTAGATAGCTTTGTTTTATCTATTTTGTAACGTGCCTAAATATGTACTGCATTACTATAAACCGACCCGATATACCGCGGTGGTATATTTTTCATTAGCTTCTGGTACCGGTTAGTATATCATAGACATACAAATTTATGCGTTACAAATATATTAATCATTAATTATGGCCCAAGAAGGAATCCAGGACGATCTAGAGAACGTGCCGATTTCCAGTGTGTACGAAATTATTTTTATATCAAATAGCGAATGCGTGACGTGTGAATGTTTATTTAATAGTGCTTGTCCTCGTTTCCTGAAGGGCCGGCCGACGGTTTCGCAGGCTGCTTAAACAATTTTTTTTTAGCGAAACCGTCCGCCCCTCAAATTTCTACAATTAAGAAATACCATATTTAGACAATTAACGATTTTTTATATTTACACTTTTAAGTTATTACACGTAAGAAATATATGATGTATTCGAAAAGATGAAAAATACATATTATAGATTTTAATCGTCTCCTTCATTCGACTCCTTTACTCTTCCACAGGACGTAAATTGCTTCTTAATTGCGCAAAAAAAAAATCACGTCTTGTACCAATTTCCTTGCCGGGAAAATTAAAAAGCTCCTCAATCCAGCTGCGCATAGGAGAGTACGACGATGTAAGAGGACGGACGGAGAAAGGAATAATTATCGTGCCAGATCGAAACGTCTTTAATCAGCTTATTTCGTAACCTTTACCGAGAGATGAGTTAATGTCGTTTACTTGAATTTTATCAATCGAAGATATTAACGATGGCTACGGAAATTAGCTACAAGCCCAGATAAATGATATTTTTTGTTTTATTGAAGTGAAGGAATTCGTCTCAAAGCTTACAACTTTAATAATCTCAGTGACTGATGACAGAAATAAGTAAAAAATAAGAATAAAACCAGATATCATATGAAACAAAAAGCCTGAAGCCAAAGATTTCGTGATGTAATCAAATTTTGCCGATACTTTCTAAGAAAATAATTATTTGCCACCAGTACACTTAACAAATAAAAAATTATTGGTATCACTTTCTTTCGTGATTCCAAGATGTATCACAAAGTAATGACTTCTACCATCAATAAATAATAATCTACAGGTATTGTAAAGTAAAGTAAAGTAAAGTATATTTACGGATATCCTATTTACAAAATTAATACAACACATTTTTCCTAAAACTTAAACCTACGTTATAAATCAATTAATAATAAATAATACTAAATTCTTATTTAATACACATAAATGATGCTCTTAAGTTTGGCTACAAAATTACATTGTGAAATTCCAAAAATATCTAGTTCATTATGGTACTGATTAACCATATGTGCAATGCGGGATATTGGACTATTTATTGCATAATTTGTTCTATGAAATTCAACATTAAGCAAAGGCGCAAATCTTGTAAACCGTAATGGGATGTACAAGTTGAACATACTAAGAATAACAGAACTATGCACTGACCCATTGAGAACTTTAAAAGCAAACATTAAGTGAAAATATTCTCTGCGAGATGTTAACATTGGTAATTTGAAAAACGACAAGATTTCAGGGTAATTATTACTAGCAAAAGTAATATTATTCTTAAAGCACAAATATTTAATTACTGTGTAATTCGAAACTAGTCACAAAGTGTTGTATAAAAATAAAAAGTAGTATAACAAAGTTAAACGTTTTTCTGTTATTCATTAAAAATGTACTTCGAAGTGAACGCCTCCAAAATTCAAGAAATATTTAATAAATTTTCTCTGAATCAATTCTAATCGATCTATATACTTTATGTACATGGGTGACCATATGATACAACAGTAATCCCTTAGGGGTTAGGTGGTTGCAAAACTGTCCCACCTTTTTGTTATCAAAAGATGCATGGTGGGACAATTTTCATACCACTTCAGACGCGCCATATGTCATATAATTAACCATTGTATTATATGACATTTGACACATCTGAAGAGGTATGAAAATTATCCGACCATGCATCTTTTGATAACAAAAAATGGTGATGTGGCCTTCATAATACTTTCCCTATATTTTTCTCGAAAACTATGAGGTTATTCTTAATTATTTGTTCAATTTTGAATTCTTTATATTTACTTGTTATATAAATTTAATTTAGCTCCTATAGTTTATTAGCACTAAGCAAAAAAAAATTCAAAATTTTTATATTAAAAACAAAAAAAATGTTTCAATAAAACTTTTTCAGTTTTTCATTCTGTTTAACTTTTGTTTGAAAAAAGTTATGTCTTATTTTTCAAAATTTCTTAAATTTCAAAATTTGTTTGAATAAATCTATTAAATTTTGCAATAATATTATGTTTATTTAGGTTTTACAACTTTTAATTAAAACCCTCGCTTATGATTTACTGATTGGAGGGTGGGTTAGAGGCCACCCACCCACCCTACATATACATATTAACTTTAATTACTGATCTCCTCGCGGTTTGCAATAACTTTAATTACAAAATTTGAATAAAAGAAAATTGACAAAGTAAAAATTTTTGATAATTGTGACCTTTTCTACGTGGTAATCCATACTTACAATAATTTGTGGTTAAAACATATTGAATTTTTCAATTTAGTGAAAGAAGGAGTTATTAGAGTTTTTTTAAAAAAGTCCATATTTCTAAACATTTCTTTTTAATTTTAGAGCTTCCAATAAAATCTTCACAATTTAGAAAGCGGGTTGAATTAAAAAATCTTCAAACCAAGAGAAGAAATTGGTGGAAATTTCTTGAATTCTTAAAAAAGTGAATTTAGATTTTAGAAAAAAAAAATCCTAAAAATCTAGGGCCTCAAAAAAAAGAGAAATTACTGAAAATTCCTGAACCCTCAAGAAAAATTTAAATTTCTACAAACAAATTTTCTAAAAAGTAGAAGATAAGAAGAAAACTTTCAAATCTGGAGGAGAAATTTCTGGAAATTTCCTGAACCTTTTGAAAAAAGTCTAGATTTCTAAATGAAAATTTTCTAAAAATTCTAGAGCCTCCTAGAAATTTAGAAGACCAGTTAAAAAAATATCTTGAAATCGGGAAGAGAAATTACTAAAAAATCTTTTAAACTTTCTCGAAAATAAGAAAAGATTTCTAGGGGAAATTTTTCTAAAAAAAATCTAGACCTTCCAAGAAAAATTCCGCAATTTAGAACTTTCTAAATAAGTTTATAGCCTCTAGTTGAAACAAAATGTTGAATTTTAGAGAAGCATTTGCTGAAATTTACCTGAATTCTCGAAAAGAAGACGAATTAAAAAACATTTAGAGCCTGAAAAAAGTCTTCGCTATTTATAAGAAAAGTTGAAAACAAAATTTAATTTTGGTAAGAAATTATTGGCCATTTTCTAAACTCTAAACTTTTAGAAAAAACAACTTCTAGAAAATCCTAATGCCTCAGAAAATTTTTGCAATTTAAATGACGATATTCAAAAAAAACTCTTGAACTCTAGAGAATAAATTGCTAGAAATTTCCTGAACCCTCGAGAAAATAATCTAGGTTTCTAGAAGAAAATTCTAAAAGAAAATCTTTGCGATTTAGAAGACAAGTTGAAAAAATCTTGAAGTGTGGAGAAGAAATTACTAGAAATTTCCTGAACTCTCGAAAAAAGTCTAGATTTCTAAATGAAAATTTTCTAAAAATTCTAGAGCCTCCTAGAAATTTAGAAGACCAGTTAAAAAAATATCTTGAAATCGGGAAGAGAAATTACTAAAAAATCTTTTAAAGTTTCTCGAAAATAAGAAAAGATTTCTAGGGGAAATTTTTGTAAAAAAATCTAGACCCTCTAGAAGAAAATTCTAAAAGAAAATCTTTGCGATTTAGAAGACAAGTTAAAAAAATCTTGAAGTGTGGAGAAGAATTTACTCTCGAAAAAGAGTCTAGATTTTTAAAAACAAATTTTCAAAAAAAGCCTTCATTTAAATCTTTGTAATTTACTGGAATTTTTTGAAATCTACAAAAATATACATTTCTAGAATTTTCTTTTTGAAAATTCTAAAAACTTTGCAATTTAAAAGACAGCTTGAATAAAATCAATCTTGATATCTGGAGAAATAACTGAAAAGAGTCTAGATTTCTAGGAACAGATTTTCTATAGCCTCCAAATCTTAATAAAAGTTACTGGAAATTTCTGAACTCTCGAAAAAAGTATAAAGTTCTCTAAAATATTTGTTTTTAATGAAGGATATCTTTGCTATTTATAAGACAATATTAAAATCTGGAAGAGAAATTACTGAAAACAGTCTAAAATAAAACTTTCTAAAAAACTTCCGAATAAGACCTTTGCTAAAAATTCTGTAAATATGAAGAAGAAATTACTGTACACTTTTAGAATCCTCCAAAAATGTTCTAGAAATCTACAAGAAAAACTTGTGAAGAATTCTAGAATCCTCGATCAAAATTCTTTGGAAAGGAAGATGCAAAAAACTGAAAATACGGAGAAGAAATTCCTGAAACTTCTAGAAGCCTCTAAGTAAGTTCTAAAAATTTAGAACAAAATTTCCTAATAAATTGTAAAGTTAAACAAAATCTTGAAAGAACTTTCTGAAAAATCTAGAACTACAAAATCTTTGCTAAAAATTCTGGAAATATCTATTTATTTATTAGATACGAAATAGAAATTACTGTATACTTCGAGGATCCTCAAAAATATTTTTTTATAAATCTAAAATAAAATTTTGTGAAAAATTCTAGAAATCTCAATGTAAAAAAAAACTAAAAGTATGAATCATCTGAGAAAATTATAGAAAAAGTTGAACAAAATATTCTACAAAAACCACGAAGAAATTTCTATAAATATATATAAATAATGACTTTCTGAAAATTTTTGAAATTTGTTCACATACAGTAGATGACAGCTGTCAAGTCAAAAATTACAGATGACAGGTCATAAAATTTTTATAACACATATATGTTTATATATTCTATCTGAGAAATGATACTTCACAGATGACAGTTTAAAAATGAAAATTGCCAGTATAAAATTAACAGATGACAATTTGCAGCCAATGGATAACATTTAACGTTCGACAGATGTCAGTTCATAGATAACAACATAAATTAAAGCTAATGAGTGAGAGTTAACAAGTGATACTTGATAGATTACAGAGATGACAGATGATATACGACAGATGGCAGATGACAGAGATGAGAAATAACAGATGACAGATATCAGAGATGACAGAGTTTATAGAGATGAAAGAGGTGACAGATGACAGACGAGAGATGACAAAGATGAGAAATAACAGAGAAGACAGAAATTGTAGAGATTACAGAGATGACAGTGATTACACAGATGAGATTTAATAGAGATGATAGATTTCAGATGACAAAATTAAGAAATGTCAGATATGAAAGAAATTACAGAGATAAAGGATAGAAAATAGAGAATACAGAGATGGCAGATGACAGACGAGAGATAACAGATGATAGAGATACGAAATAACAGATGACAGACGATAGAGATAAGAAATGACAGATGACAGAGATAAGAGATGAGCAGAGAGGACAGAGATTGCAGGAATGAGAGACGACGGATGACAAATGACATAGATGAGCAATAACAGAGATGATACATGAAAGATAACAGAGATGACAGAGTTGGCAGAATTACCAGAGATGACACAGATGCCGGATTTGTTTTAACACATAAAAGTTTATAGGTGAAAGTCAACAATTGACAAATAATAATTGACAGTTGATAAATGGTATTTAATAGATAAAAATTACCCGATTATATTTGACAGTTCACAAATAGTAGATGACAGTTGGCAAGTCAAAAATAACAGGTGACCGTTTATAGATGATATATATCAGATATATATTTATATACTGTATTTAACAAATGGAATTTGAGTGATTAAAAATGACAATTGGCAGTGTAAAATTAGCAAATGACAAATGGCATTTCACATTAAACGTTTGACAGATGTCAATCGATAAACAACAATTGATAAATCATAAGCTAATAAGTGAGAGTCGACAAGTGAGAGTTGATAGATGTTGACAGATTACATTTGACAAATAATATTTGGTAAATAAAAGGTAATGGGAAACAGTTGACCATTAATATTAATCGACATAGATTACAGAGTTGACAGAGATTACGGAGAAGATAGAAATTGCAGAGATGACAGAGATGACAGGTGACAGATGATCGAAATGAGAAATAACAGAGTTGACAGATGACAAAAATAAGAGATGACAGCAATGAGAAATAAGAGATATTGTAGTAATGACAGAGATTTTAGAGATTACAGAAATGACAGAAATTACATAACAGATAGGATAGGGATGACAGATGATAGATGACACGCGAGCGATGACAAATGACAGAGGTGAGAAATAACAGAGATTACAGAGATGGCAGATAACAGACGAAACGACAGATGACAGAAATTACAGAAAGATGACAAAGATGACAGATGAAAGATGATAGAAGTGAGAAATAACAGAGATGACAGAGGTCATAGTGATTACAAAGATTACAGAGATGGCAGAGATTACAGAAATGACAGATGTCAGAGATGACAGTAATGAGAAATAAGAGAAATAACAAATGACAGACAGGTAGAGATAAGAGAATTTGAATAAAATCTTTGCTTGTAAAAATTTGTAGAATTCTCGATGAAAATTCTTTGGAAAGGAAGTTTCAATAAAAACTAAAAGCGTGGAGGAGACATTTCTGAAATTTCAAGAATCTTTTAAAATTTAAAATGTTTTCTAAAAAATTCTAGTTATATTTTTTTCTCACAAATTAAAAATTTTACGAAAAACATGTCTCAATAAAACTTATTCAGTTTCTCATTTCCTTTAATCTTTGTTTGAAAAGTTATGTAATATTTTTCAAATTTGGAAAAATATCAAGAAAAATCAAAAAAACGCCTCGAGTAAACATCCACTTCCGGTTAATGAATGTTTACCAAAAGCTTTTCAGTTCCAGTTTTTAACGATAAAACCTTAAGTTTAAAGTTTCATCTCAATCGGATTTTTTTGTTTTTGAGATAAAGCGCCCACAGACATTTTCATGAACGAAAACAATACTTCCCCTATATATACTATATAGGGAAAGTAAAAAGTAATTAATTTTACCTGATATAGATTATACGGACACGCAATTAAGATAAATACCAACCAATCCAGAACGTCCCATGTAGATGAAGTGGACGGTACGAATTGAATTCTTCCGAGAAATGCGCATGTAAATCAAAAAAAGATTATTTAAATTAGCCTTTGTCAAGATTATTATAGCGTTCGCCTTCTAAATGAAAGTGAATCCCCAAAATAAAAATCCTCAGAAGCGACAAGTTAATTTGAACGTTGGCAGCCCCCTGTCAGGCACCACGTGTACAAGTGGTTACATGCGTGCATGTGTAATAAAGTCTTTCGTAAGAAGGCGACGTCTCTTAATTTTAATTAAAATTCCAAGAAGAGTGCGTGCCACGCACCGTGTACAAAAGGAGTAAAGACAGTTTCATTTAGTTGCTAATGATATGAGAATTGTGTGGATGTTTTGAATGTTAAAATCAGAGTGTATGAATAAATGAATTTCATGATGTTCTAATTATATTTGAGTATTGATAATTAGAGTAATGGCAATAAAATGTAAATTATATTGTAGCGTTTTTGCATGTTATACGGGTGTGTAAATAATTGCAAATGATTTATTGAAGTCAATTAATATTACCAGCACATTTATATCTGACACTTGTTTTTTTTTTTTTTTTATTTCGATCCAGTCCATGACGCATCCCTTCTCCCCACGTGTCTCGCGACACTGTCCCCTCACTAGGCATGTTTCGTCCCGAAATGAGTCCTCCGGCACCTTATGACGATACCTGCACTGGGACCCCTTTGTACATTTTGACGTTCGAAAGAAATAGCAGTCTATGGGCTTCTCATGTCGCATACCACTGGAATTATAACAGCATACCAAAATCTCGATCCCAGAATTGGCAAAAAGGACTTCCACCATGCTTCTAATTGTTCTCCAGTCCAATTGGTCCAACCCACAAGCTAGTTTCGGTATTGCCAATTTCTTGATACCCTCACGTCGAAGTGAATCCCTCAACTCATTTAATGATAGCCATACATCCCTGTAGGTTGGCTTCTGATGAGAGTACTTCTTCGTTACCAGATAGTAAATGATCCTTTTCGGTAGGTGGCTACTAACATTTAGGTGGACTATGCTTCCGACTTTAGGACATTGAGTGCGTAGTTCCCCCAACCTTTCAAATTTCTTCCTGAAGACGCTAGCAATTCCTCGTGACATCTTCAAATCCTGGGCCACACAATGGGCAAGACAATAGTCCGAAGGTACTTGGAATAGATCTCGTTGTTCTTCTCTCGTTACATCAAAACGACTCTTACGTCCATCAGAGTGCTGAACCAAGAAGTCTTCAAATGCTTTCTCGTCGCTTTGTTCAACCACCGCACGAATCGCTGCGCCATCTTCTTCGCCAGCATAAGGGGTCAGACGATTGAAATGGACAACTCTTGGTTTTCCTCGAGGTGGTTTTTGAATCCTGTATACGATGTCGTTGATTTTCTCTATTATCTGGTATGGTCCATCCCATGATGTTTGCAATTTTGGGGAGAGACCTCGGCGTCTTTGTGGGTTAAATAACCACACCATATCTCCATCTTTATAAGCACTGTGATCCGTTTTTAGGTCATAATTCTCTTTCATTCGGTCGCTAGCACGTTGGATGTTGGATCGCTCATGATTATGGATTTCATCCATTTTTCGTCTCAGGTCGCTCACATAGTCTTCCCCTGCCAAATCTTCTCCCGGAGGGCAGCCGAACTTTAAATCACACGGAAGTCGTAGCTCTCGACCCCTGACGATGCTCGCTGGAGTCTGCCCGGTTGTTTCGTGTACAGCCGATCGATACACCAGCAAGAAAAGATGGAGATGTTGGTCCCAGTCTCTTTGATGGTCAGAGACTACTTTTGACAAATAGCGATTGATGGTCATATTCATTCGTTCCACCATACCATCTGATTGTGGATGCAGAGCTGTTGTCCTTGTCTTATGAATCTTAAGGATTTTGCATACCTCTTGAAAAAGATTCGATTCGAAATTTCTTCCTTGGTCAGAATGTAGTTCTAAGGGAACGCCGAAACGACATATCCACTCCTTAATTAGTACTTCCGCTATTGTTGAAGCCTCTTGGTTTGGTAACGCATAGGCATCCACCCATTTACTGAAGTAATCCATTACCACCACGATGTATTTATTTCCTTGGTGAGACTCGGGGAATGGCCCAGCGACATCAATTGCGATTCGCTCAAAAGGACTACCAACGTTGTACTGACGCATAGGTGCTTTCCTTCGTCGTTGTGGACCGTTACTTGCTGCCCAAATCACACATTTCTTGCACCATCCCCTGACGTCTACCTTACAGTTCACCCAGTAGAATCTCTCCCGAAGTTTGTTTAAAGTCTTTGACATACCCAGGTGTCCACCGGAAGATTCACTATGAATCTATTTCATCACATCAGGTATTCTACTCTTTGGAATTATAATACAATAGAATCCCACTGAGCCCAGTATGATTTCAATTCAGGCGAATATTTGGAGACTTCATCCCATGTTGGCCTGGTTCCACTTTCCTTCCATGTCATCAGTGGCTTTAGAACAAGGTCGTCGTCTTGATCCTGCCGGATTTCTTTTAAATTCCAGTCATCGCTTTCTACAGCTGATCGGAGTACTTGACTTTCCTTTGATTCTGCGTTGTTACAGTGCTTGCAATTTTCTGGGCATGGCCTTCGCGACAAAGCATCTGCATTCCTGTGGATCGCTCCAGCTATGTGTTCAGTATCAAAGTCAAACTCCTGAAGTCTTTCCAACCATCTTGCGACTTGTCCTTCCGGATTCTTGAACTAAAGAAGCCATTTAAGAGCTGCATTATCGGTTCTCAATAAGAATTTCCTTCCATATAAATATTTATAGAAGTGTTCTACTAATTTGACTACTGCAAGCAACTCTTTCCTCGTTACGCAGTAGTTCTGCTCCGGCTTGGATAAAGTCTTGCTAAAATAGCTGATCACTTTTTCCTGTCCATCCTGTATTTGTGATAAAACAGCTCCAATTCCTACATTGCTTGCATCGGTATCCAACAAGATATCCTGGTAAGTGCGTTTTTCAGTTTTTGGAACGCCTCCTGACATTCCCCGTTCCAGAAGAACCGTTGTTTTCCTTCAGTGAGGCGGGTTAATGGTTTAGCGATGTTTGAAAATCCCGCAACGTAACGACGGTAATACGTGCATAATCCAAGAAAACTCCGGAGTTGGTGTAAATCCTTTGGAACTGACCATTCCCTCAGCGTTGAGATCTTTTGGCCGTCGACTGCAATACCTTGGCTTGAAACAATGTGTCCTAGGTACTGCACCTCTTTCTTGAAAAGGTGACACTTCTTCGGGCTGAGTTTCAGTCCAGAATCACTTAATCGTCGGAACACCTCTTCTAAGTTCTTCATGTGGTCTTCGAAGGATTTTCCCATTACGATTATATCGTCGAGGTAAACCAAACATGTTTTCCAAGATAGTCCTGTTAGTACCGTTTCCATTAGTCTCTCGAACGTCGCGGGTGCATTACATAGTCCAAATGGCATAACATTGAATTGCCATCACCCATTGCCTACTGTAAATGCTGTTTTTTCTCTGTCCTCGGGAGCTACTTCAACTTGCCAATATCCGCTTTTAAGATCCAGTGTGGAGAAAATAGTAGATCCAGCCAAGGTATCCAATGTGTCGTCAATTCGGGGTAAAGGATAACTGCCCTTTTTGATCACATTATTACACAGAAGCGAGTTGATCCGTCCTTCTTCTTTACCAATACCACTGGCGAGGCCCACGAACTACTAGATGGTTCTATAATGCCCTCGCTCCCCATGTCCTGCTCAATCCTATCAGCTTCCTCCCGCTTCGCCAGTGGCAGTATTCTGGCTGTCTGCCTAATCGGTCGAGAATTTTCGGTATTAATTTTATGTTGAACGATATTGATTCTTCCTTTTTGTCTAATATCAAATACGTCCTGGTATTCCATGATTAACTTTTTTACTTTTTCTCTTTTAGTTGGATTACAATCTTGGGTCGAAAGGGAAATCAACTTTTTTAGTTCCGGGTAACTCATTTCATTGTTTTTATTCTCTGCTGTGGTTTTCCGCAATATCGATGAAGCAGCAGAACAATGTCCTAGTAGCACTCCCTTCCTCAAATGAACAGAGTAATAGTTAGTATTCATTATTCTAACTAATACATTGTTATCGGTGCAAACGAGTGTTTTTCCTATTGCTACTCCTCGTCCCAGTTTATCGTCATCAACGATAGGTTCAAAGATCATAATGTTTTTGTGATGGGATGCTTCTTCCAATTGGCCCTCAAAAATTACTTCACTTCTCTCCGGAACTGATGTTTCCGTTGGAAGGGTTACCCGGACTCTGCCAATATTCCGTCTGTGGAGTACCACCTCCTCTCCATTAACTTTTAGGATTCCATTCTTAAGATCCAACAGGAAGCCTCTAGTATTCATGATGTCCATACCGAGAATTAATTCGTCTTCAATGTCAGCTACTATGAGTTGGTGTTGGAATGATGTGTTCCCTATGGTAATCGTGGATTTTATTTCACCATGGATATTAGCAGGTTCTCCTGTTGCTGTTCGTAATTTCCAGGTCGTTAGTCGTACATTTTGCGGTTTTGACACAATATCAGGTCTTATAATTGTCCTAGTAGCACCCGTGTCTAGTAGCAGTCGACAAGAGTTTCCATCAATGTTTCCATCCACAAAAACCGCATCGACGTGGTGTGACAAGTATGCTACTTTTGCAGTTTTTCTAGGGGGCTTGATGTTTTTTAGCCGACGTACACCCCCCTGAGGTCGGCTTGTTCTAGTTTTCCGACTTTTCATTGGTGCGATTATTTGATCTTTCTCTGCACCGACGTTGTATATGACCGTGTTTTCCACATTTCCAGCATTCCACTTTCTTCCTGTTTGCTAACGATTCCGTGATGATATCTTGTATCATTTTTCTAAGATCATCCAATCCTTCTCGTGAATCTTCCATTTTCCGAACACGGCCTTGACTCCTAACTGTACTTTTCGCTGCTTCTATCTCGAGCGCACGAGATAGTGCGTCTACTAATTTAATTGGTCGAGCGAGTATTAATGCCTGATGTATGTCTTTATCCTTCAATCCATCTAAAAATGCCTGCACAGCTAATGTTTCCAAGATGTTCTCTGTTGCACCAGGATACGCCAGTCGTGTTAATCGAGCTATATCTGCTTCAAATTCTTGCAAACTCTCATCAGATTTCTGGCAGCGATTTTTAAGCTGTGAATGGTACACGTGTTCAAGGTGTGTTTGACCATACCTTATTTCCAGATGCTTGATTAATTGGTCGCAATTCATCTCACCCTGGGACACTCTCTGCAAGACATTTGTTGCATCCCCACGCAGTGTTAGAATTAAAGCTGTAGCCTTCCTAATCTTTCAAATCTTTAACGCCATCTAGTCTCTAGACTTAAAACCACTGTCAAAACTGAAATTCTAGATTTTAAAATTTCAACCAATTGTTACACACTATATATAACACGTATTTCAATCGTTGAACACGCGAATCTGTATGATTTCTTAGTGCCTTTTTTTGTATTGTCCGGTTCCTCTGTAATCTAATCTTGCAATATTCGATTCTATAGTTATGAACAAAGTCAATTAAAATACTCCATAAAAATTTACTATAGGCAATACCAATCTTCCCGTAAAATCAAATGCGAGATAACACTTTGATTACCAGTTGAAGTTAATTCAATTCGACATAAAAAAGGAAACTGTTGATATACGCAGCTGTAATGCGTATAATCGAGATAATAAACATTGGATGCGTCCAGTATACATACGTGGTGGAATTAAATTATAATATAAACACTCCTCCGACCCCACGAATAATGGGCTCGATATCAAAGGATCGAATCTAGTGATGTGCTGTAACGCAATATCCCCGCACTGACACAGAGACCCACTGAATGATAATGGCGCCAAGTATCAATTTCCATAAACCGATACCACCGCACAGAGAGTAAACAAACCCTCCGCCTTTTTATTCCCACCGCCGTTATTATTATTAGTATTTTTATTATTACGGTTATTGCCATTATCATAATGCACGATCCCACCGTCGACGGCGAGATCAATGAACGGCGCAAAAAAAAGGAGGAATAATAATGCGAAATCTCCCGGCTAATCAAGATCGCCCCCGGTACTCGCAAATACGATCAAATAAATAACGATAATAATAATAATAAATGCGCGGCGCCGACGAAATGTTGATTTATATTTTTGCGCGCCGCGGTTATTTTTCTGCCACGGGGGACTGATTGAAAACTCCGGCTTTATCGAATAAAAATGGACGCGGATGAATTTGATGGAATTATAGGCGATACAACGTAATTGCTTTTCAGATTTTAAATAAGGAAATCCGCGAACTACTAAATTTTAAATAACATGTTTTTTTTACAATCGAACAGTCTGCATTTGAAAGCACCTATAATGTGAAAATTTAATGATTTGCCTATACAATGCAGAATTGTAACAGCACAAAGGATTTATACTACAAGAGTGCATTAATAAGAAAAGATGAATATCATCTGAGAACATTTTACAGGCTAGTGGCTAGAGCAGTATGTAGCAGTCGGGATTAAGTCCAACCCCGAATAAAGTAAACACAACTTCCGGTCGGATGGGGAAGAGCCGGTAAACATAATATAATCGATTCCTGGTATCAGGGTGTAATTTTAATTGATAGGAACGCAATTAATAATCAAGTCACTCGTACAGCATGACTGACCTCCGCCTCGGGCAGCGGGGATTACTTATTTAATGTAAATATTGGAATTACTTAATTATAAACGTTGCAAGATGTGAACGCGCGCATATTTTTGCACGTTTACGACGCAATAAATTGTTGCCGGAGCTAATAAGTATTTAAATTAGCATAGTGGGTAATATTTCGCGTCGGATGTGTCTTAGCGCCGAGAGGGCGTTATATCTCACGCGAGTGTGCATCATCATATGTTAGTGACAGCAGGCGGAGTCCTTCCTTGAAATATCCCTGGAGAGCAACAGCTACGACATCCACCGCCGAGTAAAACAAATCGAAAACTGTTTAAGACTATATTAAAGGACGCGCGACATTCCTCGCAGAAATAAATTATTCAGCCCGAACAATGTCTAATATCGAATTGATTTATTGAAGCCATCTAGAACGTTCACGTCTTCACTATAATTTATACATTTTAACAACACTGAATTAGTTTTTCACCTAAACATATTATCATTTAAATTCTGCTAAGATTTATATCAATGACATCCAATCCTTATTATTTGTTGTTTGGAATCGGCTGAATCCAAACTATTGTATAAAAATGAATGTTTTTACGTTTTTATCCACTGTAAATACCGAACAATGAAAACCACTTCAACCAAACTCAGCGACAAACAAACGACTCAAACTGGCGCCCAACGTAGGGCAACGGAAAGAAAACCAAAGATGCAACTTTCCGCCTTAAACTCCAGCTTTGTGGTAATGTCTCGGCAGATACTAATCAAAAACATCAAACCTAAATACTAAACAAAACATTTCATGGATTTCCCTATCCGACTTTATAAAATGAAGATCCAGAGAAACTACCTACTTAACACGTTGAATGTCCAGCGTGAATCAGTGGCGTTTCTCCCGGGGGCAATCTGTGATATCGTGTTAAGCAACGCGCCTCGAAGTAGGAAATACGATAAGTGTTTCGAAGGGCACTAGCGGAAACATAGCCGTCACTGGTGCGTTCAACGTATTAAAGAAGTAAAAGCAACAGCTGATAAGCCGTCATCAAAGGTTTTAAGATTCTGCTAGAAGGTACCGCCAATACGTGGTGGAAAAACTGCTTCAAAGACAGTGTAATCGACGTAAATCCTTAGGCGAAAAGCAACAACTATTAGAGGGCGATAATATCGAAGATGTGAATGAGGACCTCTCGCATTGGTGCTAAAAATGTAAGAAACAATAATGCTTTCTATTACGAAGGAAATTCAGTAATTAAGTCGCAAAAGGGTCAACAAAGTCTCCACCTACATTTATGCACTTATCCCATCGCTTTATTAATGCCCCAATACCAGCTACATAAAATTCTTTGGGCTGCCGTCTGAACCACATGCGTACCTCTTGTTGAAATGTTTGCCGCCTAGGTGCCTTTTAAGTGAACCAAACAGATGATAGTTGCTTGGGGCTAGGTCAGGATTGTAAGCCGGATGTTCAAGAAGTGCCACCCTAATTCTTCAATTCTCGCTTGGGTCAATCGGGCCGCATACCGGCTAGCATTATCGTGATAAAGCAATATTCTTCTCATCAATAGACCTGGATGTTTTTTTCGAATTCCATCCCGAAGCAACAACAAAACTCTACAGTACGATTCAGCATGAACGTTATCATCTCTATTCTGGAAATGGGCTAGGAGCACTCCTTGATAATCCCAGAACACGATAAGCGTAATCTTACCAGCTGAGGGCACAACCTTGAATTTCTTTGTGGACGGTGAAGAAGGAAGTTTCCATTGTGACATAATATATAAGTTTTCATTGTGAAAACTAATAAGCTATATATGGCAAATAAACTGGTAAAAAACACCAAAGCGAACTCCACTGGCAGCAGAGTCATGGTCAGCATTGGGCGAGAGTGTAAGATCACGTGGACGTGAACTTGAGTCTTTCCGTGTGAAATCGAAATTTTTGTATTTTTGTTTACATTTGTAAGTCTCGAAATAGTTATGTATATTCACATTGGATAAATGAATAAATATCAAATATCAAATATCATTGAATCACGCTTTGTTTCGGGTTTGTACTGATGCATCCATGATTCATCACCAGTATTAATCCTGTTAAGCATGCCCTCCCCTTCATCGGCGTACTGAGAGATGTGTTACAAGAGTAAACCCATTCGATTCCTTTTGTGATCCTGAGTCAGTTGTCTAGGTGCCCACGGTACGAAAACTTTCCGGAAATTCAAACGATCGTGCAAAATTTCAAAGACCAAACCACGAGAACACCCTTTTGTAGTTGCTATACTGCTCATTGTTACCTGTCTGTCAGTTCGAACCATCTCGTCCACCCGTCGAATTGTTGCATCTGCAACCAAATGCACACCCCAATAAAAACAAAGATATCCAGCCTTTGTAACGTCCTTCGAACTCTACTGTTACGACGTCTGATAGACCGCAAAAAAACGGAATTTCACCAAATTCTTAGTTTCTTTATGCGTTCATCAAAGAACCTATAGAACCTATTAGGCATTTGATAAAGAGATAAAGATATTCCAGAAACGGCACAAATACGATCACAGGATGAACTGCAAAAACATTGGATTGACTGCACCTTAGTTAAATAAGCATAATAATAATAATTCCGAGAAGATCATAGCCATCATTAAACGTTAGACTTCGAGTAGCATTAAACAACTTAGAGCTCTAACTGATAGATCTCTAACTGAAATCTGTAGGAAACGCTGGAGACCGCATCAACTATACGACAAACAGAGTAAGCCTCTCCACTCCAGCTGTGCAACTCCAGCCGACGACAACGGTACTTACCCATCTTCTCTACTCGAATTCCTTCTTATGTTTTACCCACTGTACAAATCTAGCAATAAACCGCTGCAATAACTGCATTGAAAGCAACACTCTGATTATGAAAGGACAGAAATCCTAACCAATAGTAATGTCAACAGACTAATTGAAGGAATTCACTGAAGGCATCAAACAGAGACAGCAAAAAAAACAATACACGGATTTACCTATTTTCGATTCCATAAAAGCAGAGACCAGGAAAACTTCCAAGGCTTTATGAACAACGACAAAAACAACAGACTTTAAAGAAACAGATCGCCATTAAAAAGTTTACAATGCTACTGGAAGGTACCATCAGCACATGGTGAAAATGCGTCAAACAGTTTAGTCATTTAAGACAACAACTATAAGACCATAAAGATTATTATTATTATTAATTTAATTTACCTTTATCGCGGAAAAACGTATTATTAGCTTATAAAATGCCCAGAACCAATTACGAATGTGTACGAATGACAGTGTTATGAAAATCTCGACACAACCCACTATACATATGTTATCTAACAGATAATAATAACGAAACTGCGTTTTCTTAAAATTTGAAGCTAAAATACTTCGAACTAACAGTCCAAAGATAAAATGGCACCACCCACCAATGTTGTGGAGTATTAGATTAAGAAAGGCACTCGTTTCCCGATTGCATAGTTGACCTTCTCCTAAGAGAGCCGAAGATTTGGAAATCCAAATCTAACAATTAGTAAATGACAATGTTTTCGAAATGTGAGAGCACATATTTGTAATGCAAAGACAGGACATAACAAAGGACCAATTACCATTATGTCGGACAGCCAGGCAGCCCTAAAAGCGGTAGCCTTGCCGATAGTTCAGTCCAGGCTGGTTATGACCTGCATAAACAGGCTGGACGCACTGGCAACAACAAGAAAAACACAAATAAAGGGTGTCTTGTAATGAACTGACATTTTAATTTATTAAAAAACATATTATATTATTGGAAAATTACGAATGTTTTTATTTTAATATAAGGTACAAACATGGAGGTAATGTGTGGAACTCAATATCCGATACATGGGCGCCTCGATCTTGTTTGCAAATGGTCATTCTTTTGACAAAATTTTCAATTACATTTGTCATAATTACACCCAAAATTTAATGTATGTTTTTATTTTTATTAATATGTTTATTGTGAATTATTCAAGAAATGAGACCAAAGATAAATAAATAAATAAATAAATAATTTCATTAATGGTGCATCTAATTTCTTCCTTGAGCTGCGGAATGGTCTGTGGATCATTGGCATACACTTTTTCTTTCAGAAAACCCGAAAGGAAGAAGTCTAATGGCGTCAGATCGCACGATTTTGGTGGCCAATTCACATCGCCGCGGCGCAAAGGAACTTTGTCTGCATTGTTTCGTTCGCAGTATGGCAGGTTGCACCATCTTGTTGAAAGAATATGTCTTCCAAGTCCATGCCTTTTAATTCATTCCATAAAAAGTTGGTTATGTCACGATAACGAACACAATTGACAGTAACCGCATTTCCCGCAGCATTCTCGAAAAAGTACGGCCCAATTACTCCTCCAATCCAAAATCCGCACCAAACCGTGACTGGTGGTGGATGCATGGGAAGCTGTTGGATCACTTGAGGATTTTCGGTTCCCCAAATTCGACAGTTTTGTTTATTCATAAGTTGAAAATGTGCCTCATTTTCTTCGAAAAATCACCATCGATTTGTTGATGCTCCTCTATCCAATTGGCGAATGTACGGCGCTGAGCATGGTCTGCTGGTTGCAGGTTTTGTGTCAATTGGATCTTGTAGGCATGCAAATGCAGATCTTTAGTCAAAATTCGCTGCACAGAGCTTCTTGAAACGTCCAATTGCTGAGCACGATGGCGAATCGAGGTGGATGGACATTCGTTAACACTCGCACCCACTTCGGTTATGTTTTCAATCGACCGACAGGTACGAGAACGGCCACTGCTTTTCGAAGTTAGAATTGAACGACTAACCTCAATTTTTTTATTAAATGCACCACAGTGTTGCGAGCTGGTGCGATATGATGACCAAAAGACGTGCGGACTTTTCGACCCGTCTCTGCAAAATTTTCACCATTTACTGTAATGAATTTTCACAATTTCTAGGCGTTGCTCGATCGTGAAATTATTCATGACTAAACCTCAATGCTTCCTGATACCAGTTGTCAAAGATTAGTACTCTATGTTCACCGCAAAAAAATGGCGCGCAATTTAAAATGTCAGATCATTTTGAGACACCCTTTAGTATGAAAACCCAAGGACCAAAGAATTATTGGACACTTGGGGGCCGACTTGCTGGCCTAAGAAGGGGCAGCAGTTGAATTCATAGGAACTGTACCCGCTTTCGGTATACCCCACGAAAGCGGGAAAGAAATAATCCGACGCAAGGTAGCAAAGGAGCACGAAAAGGCATGGCATAGGCAGAAGGGAATGAGGCATATAAGACTCTTCCTAGATGGTCCGGTATCTGACAACATAGTGATGCTCTTAGGATTGAACAGATTGAAACTAAACTAAAAATCACAGCACTGTGATCTAAATAAGCACAAACATAGGATGGGAATCGAGGAAAGCCTCCTATGTCGTGGGTGCCTGAAAGAAGAAAGAACTCCCCAGCACCTACTGTGTACATGCATCCCCTGGCAGAAACTCCTGGAATTCAAAGTGTCTTCTAGGAGTACACAGGGAGTAAAACATCCAGAGGCGCACAAAAGGATCACGGTGACCGCAGTGCGACATGAGGAAAAAAATCATATTGGTATCAAAACTGTAAGAAACAATCAAGCATTAAATCGTTAAATCATTAAATCTCCTCTTGAAAGAATTTAGAACGGTATTTAATAAAATAGGACCACCAACTAATGCCGTGCAGTGTCTCATGGACAAAGGCCCTCAGGTCAAATTATTCATCCGACTTTCTCACAAGAGAGCTAAAGACTAACGGGACAACATCTAAAAAATCATCCAAGAATATGAAAGGGCATGAGCGAAATCTGTCGTATCGATGTTAAAATTGAAAGGAACAATCAGGCTTTGTATTAATTACCGCAATTGAATTTACAAAGCCAGATACGTACCCGTTGCCTGGATAGATGACCTACCACACTCAAAAAATCTCCGAAGTAGAGGTTACATCAAAATCCAGTTAAAACCCTAGGACTAAGATAAAATAGCCTTTAAAACGCTATTTTGTCTCTACTATTACAAAATATTCTAATATGTAATGAACCGCCTAAAAGCCGCGATCAATCAACGATAATCTCAGTCTACCTAGACGACCTGGTAATATTTTCTGGTCCCGCCTGGGAACACATTAACGACTGTCGAGAAACTATAAATATGCCAGCTCAGGATAAACTGAAAAATTGTTGGATTAGTAATTGTCAATACTGAGGAGATATCATTAGGCCTACTACAACCTAGTGGAGAAACACAATCATAGCCATATCGTACTCCTAAGTCGCCTTTAAATATCTTCAAATTATCATAACGTTATCTTGACGTACCTTAATAAATTGTGCATTACCCAGCGTACTCTTGATCTACCTCAAGAAATAATGCATTAGCCTTGCGCATCTTACCATCTACATAAAGACGAAGCGTACGCTTAACCTACCATAATGAATTGTATATTGCCCCAGCGTTCTTTTGACCTACCACAATCTATATAGTTGAGGTATAGCAAGATTAAACTAGAGCATCAAATAACTTTCAGCTGTAACCGAAAGTTTCCTTAACATTAGCTTTAACCCGTATAGCCAAGTCTTTGACAAATGGATGTAGAAAACGCAAGAGAGCGCCCCAATTATACGACAAACAAAGTAACCATCTCCACTCCAACTGGAAAATCGTACTTACCCATCTTCTCTACCCACATTCCTTCTTACGTTTTACCCGTTGTTAAAATCTAGCAATAAACCGCTACAAAACTGCATACTCTGAGCGACAAACGACTCAAAGTGCCGCCCAACATGGGAATTGCTAAAAAAGAAACACCAATGACGTAAGGGCAGAAATCCTATACGATAGTAATGTCAAAAGACTGGTTGGTTTGGTTTGGCTGCATCTCAATTAGGAGACATCATCAGCCCGACTACAATCTAGCTGAGAAACACAATCATAGCCCTATCGTACTCCTAACATGCCTTAAATATCTACAAGTTTCCTAAGCGTTCTTTTGACCTACCTTAATAAATTCTGCATTGCCCAGCGTACTCTTGACCTACCTCAAGGAATAATGCATTAGCCTTGCGTATCTTACCATCTACATAAAGACCAAGCGTACTCTTGACCTACCTTAACGAATTGTATATTGCCCTAGCGTACTCTTGACCTACCACAATCTTAATACAGTTGAGGTAGGTCACGACTAAACTAGAACGATACAGCGTTTATTATGATAAGCGAATAAGTTAGGGCAATGCAAAGTACATTGGGGTAGGTCAAGAGTACGCTAGGATAATATGAAAATGATTAATGTAGGTCAAGAGTACGATAGGCAAATTAATTATAAGCAAAGGGTATTATTATTGTATTTAATGTAAAACTTAATCAATTAATAAAATATATGATAAAATAATAAAATCTAATGGACAAAGCGCTCTATTTCATTATAGGGTGGATTAGCAATATTGTGTAAATATATATCTTCAAAATAAAAGGTTTTTAAATGAAAAATTTAATTTAATCTAAAATTGAGGTTTCGGTGACACATTCATAGGAGATAGGTATTTACTAGACGACATATTTATTTATAAATTGATATAAAAAAGTATTATTGGAAAATAATGAAATATTAATTAATTCAGTTTTGTATTTCACCTTGATGGCCTTGAATAACCGCTGCATGACTTTAAAACATCTTGAATACACCTTAAATACCCTTGTAATGTCTTAAATAGTCAGATGATCTTAAATAACCTTTGTTGGTCGTTAGATAGCTTCTGCTAACTATCAAATTATCTTGAATGTTTTTGAATGATTTTTTGATGTTCTTGAATATGCTTGATAGTTCGTTGATCATTGACTTTAAATATCTATTGAAATATCTTGAATGTACATCGGATTACTTCAAATGATCTTAAAAGATTATTGAATAAGCAACCGACGGCTTCACTGATAGCCAGAGCGTCGACCGCGCAAAACGACATGATTGGAGATGGAGATGGACGTCAACGGTCTTGGTGATTGGCGAATTGCTGAAGCATCGCCGACGGTATGCATCCGCGATTAATCACCGAGGTCTTCGTCAAGACCTTCGAGGTCCTCGACAAAATCGAAATCGCTATTGAAATTACCAAGGATGGCCTTCTTGATGAAGCTAGGACTAGTCTTAGAACTAAAGTGCATCACAATTTAGCAGATTTACTCGCTACTGTTTGTGTGGAAGCCATCTTGGCCATCCGAGTTCTGGAAAATCAGTAGATTTACACATGGTAGAGTTGATGAAAATACAGCTAACTGTCTTGTGTTGAAGGTTTAGTACTGGATCACGGATGCAGGCATCCCAACATGCCTAAAAAAACTGACGGACACTTCCATCCTAACTTGCAACGTGAGTATGGAGTAAAAGAAGAGCGAGGTGAATTCTGGATTCTTCTATAAGACGGTCGAGGAAAGGGAGAAACTGGTGGCGGCAGAACACGAGTTCATCGAGCGGAGGATGAAGAAGGTGATCGAGCTAAACAGGAAACTTTCCAAAGACAATGTAAAGAACTTCGTGGTCATCAACCAGAAGAGAATCTATCCAATGAGCTTGGACATGTTTGCTGTGAAAGTATTATGGTTTTGCCCAGGACCAAGCGTCTTAGCATGGAGCGTTTAGCCCTTGCCTGCGGCGGTATCGCCCTCAACCACTTAGACGATATTCAGGAATCTAAAGCTGGGTTGCGCAGGACTCGTTTACGGGCACATTTTCGGCGAGAACAAGTACACCTTTGCAGGGGAGTGCAAAAACCCACAATCGATCACAATTTTGATGAAATGGTCCAACAAGCACACCCTTGCACAAATCAAGGACGCCATCCTAATGAGCTTCGACATGCTCCCTATGATGGTATTTTGGTTTTGCGCAGGACCAAGCGCGGTAACATGGAGCGTTTAGCCCTTGCCTACGGCGATATCGTCCTCAACCACTTGGGTGACATTCAGGAATCCAGAGTTGAGCTACGCGGGACACACATTTTGGGCGAGAACAAGTACACCTTTTTAGAAGAGTGCAAAAACCCGCATTAGGTCACGATTTTGATGAGAGGGTCCAACAAGCACGCCCTTGCACAAATCAAAGACGCCGTGAGGGATGGACTCAGGGCTTGCAATAATGCTATTGGGGATAAAGGCGCTGGTGCTTTCGAAATCTCAACCTATAATGAGCTCATGAAGTTCATCTTTATATAGTAGTTAGATGACTGAATAATTTATAATATTTTAATCTCTTTAACTTTTGGATATCAACAACACTGTATTTTGTAGCTCTAAAGAGTTTTTAACTCGAATTTCATTCGTAGAATTAATGATTCCAAAATTTGAACTAGCAGCAGAAACTGTTATGATATTGCAATATTCTTTCAAAGAACATGCCTCTAGAAAAACTCAAGTGCTATAATGGTTTGATCAGTTTATAAAAGGAGAACTGGACATTGAAGATCAGCCTTGTTCCAGTCGCCCTTTAACTACTCGAAGCGAGGACAAATTAGTAATCTCATTGGCGAAGATAGCAGTAGTCAATCGACCAACTAAAGAATTTATCTGAATTTTTTCCAAATATCCACAGATGACTAGTCGTCATTGTGCTATGGGTACAATTCAGAAAGTAAACCACAGTCTGACTCACGTTCTCCGAAAAAGACTTAGCAAGTTCAATCGATCTGTTTGACACCAATGTCCCTCAAAACTATTCAATCTGTAGGTTATGAATTGGCTATGCAGAATTTTAGTGTCCGATTTTATGAAATGCCAGCGAGTGATTTCTGCATCACGACAAAGTTTCAGCACACATGGCTCTCAGTGTTGGCCTTAAGGGAGACTAATACCTTAACCTACATACCCTATTGGCCAGACTTCTTCCTGTTCCCAAGGATGAAAGAAGACTTTAAGGCGAGCCAAAGAAGATGTAAAACGCAATGCCAAAAAGTTGCTATCAGGTAACAAAGAGGACAAAACGCTTCCAACACTGTAAAGAACGTTTAAACAAGTGCATTAATGCTAATGGAGAGTACTTTGAAGGAAATTAAGGTTAAGGAGGTTAAGGTATAAAGAAATTCCGAATATTCTTGTAATCCTCTCGTATTAAATTTAGTAGTTTTCTAAATTTTTTTCATTAAGGCTAAAGCTATTTTAGGTTGTTTATTACAAAGAATGTCCTTCTATCATCTAACATAAAACACAATCCCATTAACGTATCACAATTAATGAAATGTGTCTTCAGCATTTAACCTTGCGTAAAGTGTAGCGATACACCTTGAGACGGCATTATTAGAAAATAAAAAGCGCGCCACTAAAATATTTTTATAGTTCATTAAATAATCTCATTTTACAGGCACGATACTAAATTAAAGTTTACGTTACACAACGGCGGCCTTCGTATGGCGAGTCTCTCGCCGCGAGATAAGCTAATTTCAATTTAATTTGAACGCATTACAGACGACCACCCATCCGGTTTTACAGCGCATCGAAAACGAATTTTGCTTTAATTACAGAAAAGCAATTCATTGAAATGCTCGATTCGTTCTGTGTCGTCGTGCCTGGCGTGGGGCGGGCGGCGGCTGAGGGGCAGGCAATGTCTGGCCTATGGGACCTACGTAATGAGTGCGTCGAAATGATAATCGACTAAATCCAATGTAATTGCCGTCAACGACAAGAGTGAGGTAATTAAATCGGCCGACAGAAATCATGCTTTGTGTTTATCCTCGCTTAATGCGTTATGTATGAAATTAAACAATTTCGCATTCTTGTACCCCATAAATGGAGAAGACGTTATGTTCCAGTCGTATGGATTTAATTTATTTATTTATTATGACCGACACTTAAAGAAATTGTCGTATCTACATTATTTTAATGAAAAACCAGATGGGCCATAAATATTTCCCTTGTTCTAAAATTTGCTAAAGATATTTTCATCTTAAATTTGAAATATTATTTATTGTTAAATGTTAATATAAATCCTTTAATCGACAATTGTTGGCTGTAATAATTCCATACAATATTTTATAGCTTCGGATAATCTTTATTATATTAAATATTATCAGGAAATAATTGTTATATTCAAATCGTACTTGTTTTGCAATTAACGTTTAACTTGATGAAAAATGACAACTCGTCACCTGCACGGATTTCTGCACGCTAAATGGAAACTTCATGACAATCCTGCGGCGTATCTTAGCAACAATACACACACACACACACCGTACCTCGCCTTAATTTCCTTTCCTGTTGTTTGCCGGCGAAATAACTCGTAGAATTTCATTATGGACTGGAAAATTTAATAATTCCAAGTTGCCTCCACAAAAAGAAACGATGTATATTTAAGTGGAAGTGCGCTCCAGTCTTCAATTAAAATTTTAGAAATTTCGCAGACAACAACATCGATTTTCATTATTAAAGTAACATCCGTTATTTACGAATTTTCTATTATAAAATACAAGCAAACAATATGATGAAAAATATATACATAGTTGAAATGTTGTAACCCATTAATACTACTAAGGACTAAGAAGTATGTCATTCTATAGGGTACATTTAGTTATGTCAATTTTCCTCAGAAGCATTAGTTTAAAGAAAAATCGTGTAAAATTTAAACTACTAAGACCTCAAACTCATCGTCAAATTAGTAAAACAAGAAGTCGTTACGGTAGGTCAAAAATACGTCTTTCTCTTAAGGTAAATCAAGAGATACGCTAGGTTAATGGACCGTTCTTTGTGATAAATCAAGAGTACGCGAGGACAATGCACTCTTTATCAAGGAAGGTCAAAAGTACGTCAAGTTAATGCAAAGTACGTTAAGGTAGGTCAGGAGGGCGCTAGGAGAATAGACTATTTATTAAGGATACTCAAGAATACGCTATGTTGATGCAAAATTCGTTTGCTAAAATGATACATATTATCGTTGTTCATATTTGTAGGTCATAGTTTTGGGATATCTAGAGCTATCTTTTTAATAAACGAATGGAAAATACTTGAAAAATGCAAGAAAAACTTTAAAAATTGTGTTTTTCTACTAATTTTTAAAATTATATACCTTTCTAGTTTTATTTTCTTTATTAGAACTTTATAGAAATTTTAAAGAAAAATTGTAAAATTCCCAAGGAAGAAGGATGGAAAATTCAAAATGGGAGAAAACTGTTGGATATTCTAGAATTTTTTAAATATTTCTTGCTATTTTAAAGACAAATTCCTCGAAAGTTATATAAATTTGTAGTTAAAATTACTAGAAAATTCTAAAAAGTTAGAAACGCTGCAAAATTACATAAAAGAGAAATTGCTGTAAAATTTTAGAAGCCTCAAAGAAAATTCTAGAATTCTTGGAAAAAAAATCGCAAAAAAGTGCAAAATGCAATCTGCATGAAAGATAGAAATTTGAAAAATTACTGAAAATTCTAGAAAATTTAAAGAGTTTCTTTAAGTCCCAAGAATTTTCAGTAATATCTCTCTTGAAGTTGTGTTTTCTTAAATATTTCCATAATTTTCTTGTTTTATTTTATTTATTAAAAATAAATAGAAATCTGAAAGACAAATTGTAAAATTCTCAAACAAGAAGGATGGAACATTCTCGTAAAATTGAAAAAAATCTGTTAGAAATTCTTGAATCCCGAAAAAAAAGTCAGAATTAGAATTGCTTGAATTTTTTTAATCTTTAAAAAAATTCTCGCAATTTAAAAGAAATACACATTTCTTTTAAAAATCTATAGAAATGTCAAAGTAAAATTGTTGATAAATTCTCAAGCAAGAAGGATGGAAAAGTCTTGCAAATTGAAAGAGAGTCTATTGGAAATTTTAAAATTCTTGGAAAAAATTCTTAAAATTGGAAAGGGAAATTACTTGAAAATTACATATATTGAAAATAAATTCGCAAAATTGCTGAAATGTGTAGAAATATGATAGAGAAAAATTTCTGACACATTTTAGAAACCTAAAAAAAACCTAGAGTTTTTGAAAGATATTCCCAAAAGGAATGGAAAATACTTTTAAAAAAATTGTAACAAAATTGCGAGAATTTTTCTTCTAATTTTCTAAAATATCCAGCAATTTCTAGAGGCTTGCTTTCAAAATTCTATACTTTTCTGGTTTTATTTTTTATGAGAACTTGATAGAAATTTGAAAGAACAATTGTAAAATTCCTAAGGAAGAAGTGTGGAAAATTCAAAATGGGTGAAAACCATTGAATATTCTAGAATTTTTGTAATATTTCTTGCAATTTGAAAGTAAAATTCCTCGAAAGTTACATAAACTTGATATAAAAATTGTTAGAAAATTCTAAGAAGTTGGAAATGCTAGATAAGTCTAATAATCTAAAAGGAAACTTGCCAGCACAATCTAGATATAACATATAAAAGAGAACTTGCTGTCAAATTCAGAAACATTAAAGAAAATTCTAGAATTCTTGAAAAAATTCCGAAAAAAAAATGGAAAATGAAATACAAACTGCAGGAAAAATGAAAATTCTAGAAAATTAGAAGAGTTTCTTTAAATTCCATTAATTTTCAGTAATTTACTTTTTGAAGTAATGTGTATTCTTCAATATTTTCATAGTTTTCTTGTTTTATTTATTAAAGATTAATAAAAATCTGAATGAAAATTGTATGTGTCAAACCTCGTAAAATAGAAGAAAATCTATTGGAAATTTTAAAGTTCTTAATAAAATTAATAAAATTTATAAAAATAGAAAGAAGAAAGAAATCCATGAATTTGGAAAATTACATACATTTGAAAAAAAAATTCTTACACATTTTAGAAACCTCGAAAAAAATCTCGAGAAATAATCCCAAGAAAATGGGAAATACTTTAATTGAAAGAAAAACTGCGGTAAACTTATAAAAATGCAATAATTTTCTAAAATATTCAGCAATTTCTAGAGGCTTTCTTTTCAAAATTCTATACTTTTCTGGTTTTATTTTCTTTATTAGAACTTTATAGAAATTTGAAAGAACCATTGTAAAATTTTCAAGGTAGAAGGATAGAAAATTCAAAATGGGAGAAAACTGTTGGATATTCTAGAATTTTTGAATTATTTCTTGCAATTTGAAAGATAAGGTTAAATAATTTGGATTAAAAATTGCTAGAAAATTATAAAAAGGTAAAAATGCTGCATAATTCGAATAATCTGAAAGAATCATTGATGAAAAATCTAGATATATAATACAGAAATTGCTGTTACATTTTAGAAACATCAAAAAGAATTTTAGAGTTCTTGAAAAAAACTCCAAAAAAAAAGGAAAATTTAAAGCCAAATGCGGAAATATAGAAATTTGAAGGCTGAAAGACCTACGGTCAATAACCATGAATAATATGAAGATAACGAATTATAAAAATTATTGTTATTGTTATAATTATATATTATCTTCAATAAATCAATAAAAATGTTTCTCTCTCTCTAGAAATTTGGAAGAAACTGAAAATTCTAAATAAGTTTTTTTTTAATTGCAAGAATTTTCTAAAATTTTCAGTAATTTCTTTCTTAAAGTTGTGTATTCATCCACTTTCTTATATTTCTATATTTTTTGTTTTTATTGATTATTGAAAATTAATAGAAATCTGAAAGGAAAATTGTAAAATTCCCAAACAAGAAGAATGTAACATTCATGGCAATTTTAAAGAAAATCTCCAAAAAAATTTCGAAATTCCTAGAAAATTGTATAAAATTAGAATTAGGACTGCTGGAACATTTTTTAACATTTGAAAAATTCTCGCAATTTAAAAGAAAAATTAATTGATTCTTACACTTTTTTGGTTTATTATCTTTGTTCGAAATTTATAGAAATGTCAAAGTAAAATTGTTGATAAATTCCCAAGCAAGAAGGATCGAAAAGCATACATTTGAAAAAAGAAATTTAACCTTTGAAGAAAATTTTCGCAATTCATAAAAAAGTTCATGGAAATACAATAGAAAAATGAGAAATGTTGGATAGTTATAATAATCTGAAATAAAAAAAATACTAAAAAAGTCTAAATTTAATTTTAAATAGAGATTGCAATCAAATTTTAGAAACGTCGAAATTTTTTGAAGACAAAAATTTATAAGGAATGAAAATTTCTCGAAAAATTGGAGAAAAATTGAGGAATAATAGAAATTTAATACAGATTCAAGAAATTTAGAGTTACTACAAATTGCAAAAAATATCTTCCAGTTTTCAAAAATTTCTATTAATTTCCTTCACAGACCTCTAGAAGTTATGTTTTCTTACGTAATACAAAATTTATAATATAAAATATGTAAATATACTTAAAAAATTTGCCGGAAGGAGGAAGGGTGGAGTAATCTTCATCGAAAGATGGAAATTCTAGAATTTTTGTAAAATTTCTTGCAATTTAAAAGACAAATTCCTCGAATGTTGTGTAAATTTGTAATAAAAATTGCTAAAAAAATTCAAAGATGGATAATTCTAATAATCTGAAAGAATAAATGCTGAGAAATCTAGACATGTAAAAGAGAAATTTCTGTAAAATTATAGAAACCTCAAAGAAAATTCTAGAATTCTTAGAAAAATTGCCAAAAAATGGAAAATTAAATGCAAACTGCAGGAAAAATAGAAATTTGAAAAAAAAAATTTATTTATTAATTAATTTTTTTAATTTTATTTAAATTCCAAGAATTTTCAGTCATTTTTTTTGAAGGTGTGTTTTCTTAAATATTTTCATAATTACCATAATTGTTTTATTTTATTTATTTATTTAAAAATTAGTAGACATATGAAACAAGAAGGTTGGAACATTCTTGTAAAATTAAGGATAATCTGTTAGAAAGTTGTTTCCCTTTTAAAAATATTCTCGCAATTTAAAAGAAACATTTATTAAATGTTTGTAGGCATTTACTTTATGGTACATTTTAAATATAATGAAGGAGACACGATTACAACAAACGAAACAAAGTAATCGTGTCTCCTTCTTTATTATGAAAAATGAATTGATTCTTACACATTTCTATAATTTTCTCGGTTTATTTTCTTTCGTAAGAAATTTATAGAAATGTCAAAATATAATTGTTGAAAAATTCACAAGCAAGAAAAATTGAAGAAAATATATTGAAAATTTTAAAATTCTTTAAAAAAAATCTTAAAAGTGGAAAGGTAAATTTCTCGAAAGTTTAAATATATATTAAAGAGATATTTCTTGAAAACAAAACTCTAAAAAGATAAATTAAACGAAAATAAGGGAAAAACATTCTATAAAATTAGTAGAATTACTGCAAATTTGCAATTTTTTTTTTAACTTTTACATATAAAATTTTTAGTAATTTCTTTCACAGATCTCTGGAAGTTATGTTTTCTTAAAAATTTCTTGTTTAATTTTATTCAGTAGAAATTAAAAGAACAAAATGGAAGGAAACCGTTGGAAATTCTAGAATTTTAGAAGAGAACCTATCAATTTTAAAGATAAATTGTAAAAATTTAGATTTAAAAAAATTGGAAAACTCTATAATCCTTCAAAGAAAATACTTGCAATTTGAAAGTAAAATAAACTGCTAGAAATTTCTAGAAATCTAAAAGAAAAAACCTAGAAAAAGAGAAGAGACATTGCTATCAAATTTAATAAACCTAGAAGAAGTGAACTTGGAATAAAACACTAACACTTTCTTCACAAATAATTTTTTATTTGAGCTAGATGTACATTTCAGTCACACGGTCACAAATGTCAAATAAAAATTATTTGTGAAGAAAGTGTTAGTGTTTTATTCCAAGTTTATTAATTAAATCTCACCAAACTCAAGAGTGAATTTCTTGAAGAGGTGATTAGAAAAATCTAAAAAGAATCGAAAAATGCGAGGAAAAATTAGAAATCTGGAACAAAACCGTGAGAAAATTATAGAAAATCACGTATGTTACTTCCAAATTGCGAGAATTTATTATTTTCAGTAATTTTTTAGGTTTTCTTCAAAATTTCTATAATTTAAATAGTAACATTTTTAACGTTTTGAAAAATTAATACCAAAGTCTAACGAAAATTACCAGAAATTGTATTGATGCAATTAAATTTTATCCAAGAACTTAACCAACATTGTTCAGTGCTAATATACAATTTTTAGGTAGGTCAAGAGTACGCTAGTACAACACACTATGTATTGAGGTAGGTCGAGCGTACGCTAAGGTAATGGAACGAACTTTCGTTGGGGTAGGTCAAGAATACACTAGGTTAATGTAAATATTGTTGGGGTAGGTCAAGAGTACGCTACGTTAATACAATGTTTTTTAAGGTAGGTCAGGAGTACGTTAGGTTAATGCAATGGTTGTTAGGGTAGGCCAGGGGTTATTGAAAATGACTTTTCTGCTACTAGCATGGATTAAACATTCGATGGTAAAGGCGTTTACTTCCTGGTACATCTTGACTGAGTTGTAATTAAAGCACGATAACTTTACGATGAATTAAATTCTCACTTAACCCGTGGTGAAACAATTTTTTATTTATTTTATTTTTTTTAAATTTATTATTGTTTCGACGATAAGCTAATCATTATCAAACTAGAAACCTCTCGTCAATGTGTAATTCTAAAAATATAATGGTAAAACAAAGTTATCGTGTTTTAATTACAAATAAAGCAAATTTGTTAAAGAGTCCTTTGTGGCAATACATTAAAAATTAAAAATATTCATCTAAGAACTTAAATTTCGCTTTAGAATCCAATCAACATTAATTTTGGAAGCTTGGAGCATACATGTTTTAACTTATCATTAAATGTGTATGTTGGGTGGCTGGATAGTTATTACGTAAATATTCTATTCAAGAGGATTTACTTCTAAATAATCAACGCTAATCCTAAAATGGCAAAAAAATAACGTGAGACACGAGAAAAAATATTTTTATAAAATTTGAACGCTGAAAATGGAGGAATTTGATACACTTTTTTAAACTACGTTGTGTTTGTAAATATTTTATTATGTATATTTATTATTGTTGTAAATTTTCTTATATTAATTTTTTTAATTACAATAAGTGCTGATGTTTTACTGACTGGAGGGTGGGATAGAGGCCACCCGCCCACCCTACATATACATTTCGACTCAAACTGAAATATTGGATTAATGTTCTTATACTTGTCCCCAAAAATACTGATGATATTTTTGGAAAACTAAACGAGTGTCAGTGATGAATGTATAAATGTATATGTAGGGTGGGTGGGTGGCCACTATCCCACCCTCCAATAAGTAAAACATAAGCGAGGGTTTTACTAATTGAATAATGAATTTAAAACCCCTAGGGCTCATTAATTATATAAATATTCTCGCTATAAATTAACTTGAGTCCAACTCAACTGGAAACAAATTTGATAAAAGTTGAATTGTTTTTCGAAATATAAAAGTTTTAAAAATTATTCTAAACTGATTATTTAATTAATAATCAGGCACTGGATAGGAATTATGAATAATAGACTTGTTTTGTTTCATATATTTACTTTCAGTTTCCTGACACGTGTTTCGGCGATTGCTCGCCATGGAAACTGAAAGTAAATATATGAAACAAAACAAGTGTATTATTCCTAATTCCTATCCAGTGAGTTATATGTTTCATCAAGAGTGTAGCAAAGAAAGTATCAATCATAATAATCAGGCTTTTCCGTAATTTTTAATATAGTTTCTGTATATTATTATAACTTATGATGTTAAGTTCTCTTGACGTAACTCAAACATACATATTTTTTTTTGTATACTCATATTCATCCTCAAAAAATTAGCTCGAAAACAACGACTAACTTTTAACTATTGAATGACTCACCAAAAAAAGTCAGGGGGGTTGAATCATAGTCCTCAAAAGATTATGTATTTTTTGTTTTGTTTTAACCATAATCTTCAATGACCTTCAAAAATAATCTAGATTTTTGTTTGAATTATTGTATTCAGTCCTCTTCTTCAAGAAGATTTGAAAGCTGAATATAGATTAGATACTTATTTTCAAACTACGTTTGAAGCTATTGAAGAGCATCTGACATTTAAGCTCAAGTGTCAAACAAATGTGATTCATCCTTGAAGAAATTAGCTCGAAAACAACGACTAACTTCTAACTATAGAATGGCCTACAAAACAAGTAAGGGGGGTTTGAAGCATAATCCTCAATCTTATTCATTGAAGATTCTTTGTTGTGTTTGGTTTAAACCATAATCTTCAGTAATCTTCAAGAAGATTCTAGATTTTTGTATGAACTATTGTATTCTTTCCGAGAAGATTTGAAAGCTGAATATAGATTATATACTCTTTTTCAAACTACGTTTGAGGCTATAGAAGAGCAACTGAGATTTAAGCTTCTACAGATTTTATTATAAGTGTCAACATGTGTGTGATACATCCTTGAAGAAATTAACTTGCAACAACTTTTAACTATAGTATCACTCGCAAAAATAGGCGTGTGCTAGAGGGGTTGAAGCATAGTTTCCTGACTTCTTCGAAGAAGATTCTCATTTTTTTGTTTTAACCATAATCTTCAATCCTTTTCAAGAAAATTCTATATTTGTATTTTAACTATAGTTTTCAGTCCTCTTGAAGAAGATTTAAACTCCGAATATAGATTGGTTATTAAATATACATCTGAGCTCGAGAAGAGCAAGTGTCAAAAAAAATTGATTCATCTTTGATGAAATTAGCTTGCAAAAAACGACTTTTAACTACAGTATGACTCGCTAAAAAAAATGGATTGAACCATAGTCTTTAGGTCTTCTTCAAGAAAATTCTATATTTTTTGAATCATAATCTTCAGTTCTCTTTAAGAAGAGTTTATATATATTTTTTGAATTTACCATCCAAATTATGCATTTTTGTTTGTACGTTACAATGGCCTAATAATCTATAAACGCCATCGCTAAATATGATTCAGGAAACAAGCAAGATTGGAAACAATTAGCTTAGTCCGAACTCAATAAATTTTATTTGATATATCAACGATATTCTATTTTAATTAATTAATCTTTCTAATTGATATTCTAGCTCCTTGTGCTTCAATAAATATACTTATCAAGGACTTTATCAGAACGACAAATAAAACTGGACTTTGTTAATATCACACATATCTAATACAGTTCCTGATTTCAGGATGTATCACAAAGTTATGGCTTCAAGCATCCAACATATAATATACACATTTTGACCATAGAAGAAAGTCAGTAAAAGCAAATTCAAACGAATATCCTTTCTAATTTGGGTGGAATCCTAAAGATGAAAGAGACAAAATCATGATGAATTTGTAAATATTATATATATATATATATATATATATATATATATATATATATATATATATATATATATATATATGTAGCGTAGAAATAAATTGCTCCATTAAAAAAACCCATATGGACATTTCAGTCCCGATTGCTGTTATTCATCTTTATTGGCAGACGGAGGAGGACACGAGAAGAAGGGGGCCGTATTGCCGCATTTACTCGCCAGAAGGAAAACTGCCTCTACGTCCCGGTGGTAAATATGTTCGGGTGGGACAGTTAAGTGTCCGCACTTTGGGTTTCATACGTCAATTTCAATTTTAATATGGATGGGAGGGACGGACGGATTTTATAACCGGCGATAAGCATCTAGGACCTTATCGTAAACTACCTATTAAAGCGATCAGAATAAAGTCCACTTTACGATCAATACTTCGAGGATTTACAAGGAAACCTCCATTTCAATACCGTCGCAACGGTTTTAATCGCCGTCCGTCCGGACGAGTTTCCCACTTATTGAATAATTCATCATACTCCGGAAATATATCATCGCCCCCAGTCACCTTCGCAGCATAATCTATCACATAAATGCCGTTGTTAATATTAATTATTGTTTGGGCCCACTCCGTCTCCTGATGACGGTCTGCAAATCGCTCTCGACCTTTACCGAACTCGTCACTGCAGTTGATGTTACGGACGGATCCCTACAGCATCATCACTTTATAATTAACTAACGCGTTTCTATTTAATTATTATGATTGATTTATTAATCCTAATCTACAAATATGTATTCCTTAATTATTTCTTGTAGTTATAGTGGTTGGTTGTCAACCACATAGTTTCTCAGCCATGGTGGATCGGTTGTGGTTGATTACTGTTCACAAAGAAGTTATTCATTTTAAGGGGAATACTGCATGTGAGGGTGAATAAAGGTTAATATATGTATTACCGCGGATCCCTACTTTTTGAATGAGTTCTATTAACTATAGTAGATTAGATTTAATTTTAGTTTTAAAGATTGTAATACTCTAGGAACACCATTATTAAAGAAATATGTGCATTAATAAGCTTTTTCTTGAAATTTATTCCGATGTCGAATGATACCGTTAATTAATTTATCTGCATAAATAATTTTGTTATAACTATTTACAATTATGAATTATCTTTGTTTGAACATTTACGATTGGAAAAATGTATGGTCGAGCGAATAAGTGACGCCCATTCATTCCCCCTTTTCCTCTCCTTTCTTTTCGTGTCGGATTTCAATTACTCCACATCAAAATTCGAACCGCTCGACTGTCAAAATATTCAAACAAACACCCTCGTGAAAGAATGAATGCGAGGGCAGCGCAAACTTCGCCCCTCACGAACGCAACTTTTCCCCCTCGACCCCAATTTTTCAGGCCGCGCCGCAAGAATTCCGCAGCTCCTCTCGAATCAACTTGTCTAGAAGAGAGAACTTCTCCTTCGCATTTTTGTTTGCCCGAACTCGTCCCCTCTGGATATATGTGTGTGGGTGTGTGTATAAGTGCGTGTGGTGTATACTTCCGCCGAATTATACCAATTTATCGTGATACAGTTATTTTATGTAGTACTTATTACTTTTATGATGTTTAAAATTATTATTTATTATTTTTACTTGGTAATAAATTTTATAATTGAACAAATATTTACAAGAGATAATCTTTTTGTTAGATTTCGCCCCGAGTACTATGGGCGATGTTAATAACCCGCTTCTCTCGTAATGCGGAATACTCGACTTGGGTACGATTGTGATTTATCGAAATCGCCCCTTCGCGAAATTCTGCGCACGACGCCGTCGTAATAATAATAACATAACAGTCCGGACAGTGTTCCGAGGCATAATTAACATCGGTTTCGTGCGTATCACAATTTGCCCGCCACTCGATAATATTTCATTTTTTAATTGGCCCCGGTACAGCGTTCTGTTCTCTCTATTCCGATTACCGATCGCGAACGCTCCTATTGGGGTCGTTATTAATAGAGTTCCGATTGATCTATCGGACTGTTATTTTTTAACCGATTATTTAAGGCAATTCCAGTTTGTGCAATTTGAATGCCAAATTTCCGAAGACCTGACAAACGCTGCTATCTTGTTCTCAATCGGCACTGTACGTTTGATTAATGGGTTCTAAGTACATATGCGGTTTGATAAATTGGACGGGGGAACATTTAATATTTAATTTTTTTTAGAAAAGCCATTACGTATGCAAATCTTCTGGTTGGCGTTCGGGCGTCGACCTGTTAAAATTAAATAGACCATAGACAAATTATTCTAATATGTAAATGTTAAGTGTACTCAAAAATCTAGACCTTACCATGTAATAATTCATCTTCCATCATAATATGTAGTAAATAAACGTAGAGGTACGTTTTGAACAAGCGACAAAAAAACTCTCAAGTCTGCAACTCTTCAAAACATAACGGATATAGTACGAATAAAGATACAGCTACATATCTAAAGACTTCAAAATTACAGGGGTGGATTTTGTAAATTAAAGACTTGCTTTGACTTCAAAATAAAATTTCCAGATATCACAAATCAACCGAGCTTATAAGTATACCCTAATCACTTTTTCCCCGTATGGGACAGACACCCCTAGGGAGCGTCCTAGGTGGCGGATAGAGGAATGACTTATTTGGAATGAACGTATGTGACCATTGCGTTAGTGAGTGTTATAAAACCTCAACAGGAAGCATGCAAAGACACTCGCCGGTGGACCAAAACTTCTCGGCCCGACTGTAGTATCGAGGCTAAGGGCTTGCACCGAGATTAACAATGCCGGTGTAACACACCTAAACAGTGTGGACCACTGAAACACCGCTGACTCTCAAGCTGACGTGGTCATGTCTCACGGAAGGAAGAGAGCGGGGATCTAGGCTCCGTTGCACGGATCAAGAGGAAATAACCTCATTAAAAATGCGAAATCCTAATCCAGGCCTAAGGGATGCGTGACTAAATAGAAGATTAGTCCTGGTTCATCCTCAAGGAACCGGGCGACATCTCAATGTACCCAGCCTTCCATGTCAGTAGGACTCCTGGCATGGTGACCCACACATCCCTAATACTCGTGGGAACAAAATGGACACAGTAACTACAATGAAAATGAAGGGAGTGCCTGAAAGCACAGACCTTGTGGCAGTGGCAGTGGAGATGACACAAGGGCCATCAGATACAGCCACAACAACCGTAGGGGACTCAAAGGACCTAACCGGTACTACCAGACACTCTGGTGCTCAGAAAAAGAAACTGAGAAGAGAGGAAAAAATTAAAGCCGGAACCTCGACCACCCAGAAGCCAGCACGGCAAGAGAGCAAAGGTAAAAACGTAGAAAAGAAGAGTGGGTACAAAGGCCCCGCTAAGACTCTTCTACATCCTTCTCTCAGGAATATGCACAGTGGTGCAGTGAAAGAGACCAGCATGGTGGTTATTCAAAAACGCCATTCTGATATGCTACTGGATCAGGCCCAATCAGATCTAATCCAGGAAAGAATAATGGCTGCGGTATACAACACTCCCTCGGGAAGTGCGGATCCACCGTGCTTGGTTTTCCGCAGGAGTCCTAAGGATAAACTGCGCGAACAAACACACCAAGAAATGGCTGGTCGCGATGGTGGCGAGCCTTGGGGACATCTGGGAAGGGCCGAACCTGACACCAGTCGAGTACAAGGACCTCCCCAGAAGGCCCAAACTGATGGTCTGGATACCAGACCAACCAGAGGCGAAGATAGCCAATGCCCGGATCGGAGTCCAGACTGCTGGACTATGGGTGGAGGATTGGCACCTTCTAAGCTAAAGATAGGTAAGGAAGGAACAATCTTGGCCTTATCTGTCAGCGAGGGTGATTTACAACTCCTGGAAGTAAAGCAGATGAAGGCACACTACGGACTTCGGACAATAACCTTCCGGAATATCACAACAGTTAAGCGCAGTGAATCAAGGCAAACCTGCAACACAGTAGGGCAGGCTCTGCTGCTCTTTGTAAGGTAATGGAGGACTGTGATATTGCCCTCATTCAAGAACCCTGGGTATGTAGAAGGAAAATCATGGGACTGGACGGAATCGGGGCGAACTTATATACAGTAAAACCACCGAAAGACCCAGATCATGCAATGTGGCCAAAAGTCACATAAATACTGTCTTTAACCTCTTTCTGTTCACAAGAAGTGGTGACAGTTAGACTCTCCAATGGTGTTGGTGGACTGAAGGAGCTTGTTCTAGAATCAGTCTACCTCTCCATTGGAGAACCATGCTCCAGCGCGGGACTGGATGGACTGGTTGCAGTTTGCGAGGAACAAGGAACGCAGCTTGTCATCGGTTGTGACTCCAATGCCCACCACTCAGTCTGACACCAACCGCAGAAGTGAATCACTTATTCAATTTGTAATGGCAACTTGGACATTTTAAATATTGGCAATAAACTGACCCTCGTAACAAGTGTTAGGAAGGCGGTAATAGATATAACAGTAGCCACACCATTTATCGCTAACTTTGTTAAGAACTGGCGTGTGTCTGATGAAATGAGTTGCTCGGATCATAGGCACATAATATTCGATATTGTGTGGCTACTCCGAGTCACTGTAAAATACCGCAACCTCCGCAGAACCGACTGAGAAGCCTTTAAATTAAAGCTAGACCACAATCTGATGAGCGGTAAGCAATAATCTAGAGATGGTGATCATGGCAGAGAAAACTGCGGAAGGTATGATTTCGGCGTGTAATGTTAACTGCCCTCTTATTGAGACACGTATCACCAGGAAAATATCATTGTGGAACAGTGCGCTTGACAATAAGAGAAAGCAGGTAAGAAAGCTATTAAACGTAACAAAAGCTACGGACTCATGGAAGGTTTACAAGAACTCCCTGACCGAATGCAACAAAGCACTTGAAGGAGACACTGTGGGGACATAAAAATACGTTTTGGTTTCGAATTACTACAATTAATTCTTAATTTTAAACCAGTGGTTTGGATTGTGTTATCATTGCATATGTAGGGTGGGTGGGTGGCCACTATTCCAACCACCAATTATTGAAATTTAACAAGTGTGGTGGCAGAAAAACAAATTTACTTATTACTCTATTCCACTCTGCAATTATTTAAATTCAACTAGTTTATGCAGAAAATATTTAATACATCTCTTGCGTATTATCTACAGAATGGATTGTGGATAGAGGCCACCCACCCAGCCTACATACACATGTGTACTCATCCTGAAAATACGTTTTAGTTTTCCAAAAAACCATTATCCAAATTACTACAATTAATTTTGGATTTTAATCCAGTATTTTAGGTTGTGTTGATAAAGTATATGTAGGGTGGGTGGGTGGCCACTATCCCACCCTCTAATTATCGAAATTCAACGAGTGTGGTGGCAGAAAAACAAATTTGCTTAATACTCTATTCCACTCTCCAATTATTTAAATTCTACGAGTGTAGTGGCAAAAAATAATCAATATCTCTTAAGCTTTTTGTAAAGATTAGATTGTGGATAGAGGCTACCCACCCACCCTACATATACATCATTATTCATCCCAAAAATACGTTTTAGTTTTCCAAAAAACATCATCCGGATTACTACAATTAATTTTGGATTTTAATCCAGGGTTTTAGATTGTGTTAATGTTGTATATGTAGGGTGGGTGGGTGGCCACTATAATACCGTCCAATTATTAAAAGTATGGTGGCAGAAAAACAAATTTGCTTAATGCTCTATTCCACCTTCCAATTACATAAATTTAACACGTTTATGCAGAAAACAGACAATATATCTCCTGCGTATTGTCTACAGGTTGGATTGTGAATAGAGGCCACCCACCCACCCTACATATACATATTTATTAATTCTAAAAATACGTTTTAGTTTTCCAAAAAAACATCGTCTGACTTACTACAATTAAATTTGAATTTTAATCCAGTGATTTGGATTGTGTTAACATTGTAAATGTAGGGTGGGTGGGTGGCCACTATTCCACCTTTCAATTACTGAAATTCAACGAATGCTTTTGAAGAAAAACAAAATTGCTTAAATATGCCCCAGACAGTAGCAGATAGTATAAGATCCTTTCGAAGAACTCTCAAAGTTCACTTCAAACACTGGCACATACTAAAAACGAGAAGGAAACCATGAATGAGCTTCTACGGGTACACTTCCCAGGAGGGTAAAATCTATGATGGGCCACTCAATGACTGGGTCAGTCAGGGACCTGATGCAACAGGAAACAGTCACCGCATACCGCCAGGACCTATGACAGGGTCAAATGGGCAGTAAACTCATTTCAACTTTACAAATCACCAGGGCCTGATGGAATACTGTGGCAAAGGCTCTGCGAGACCCTAAAAGCCAGTATGGCCCTGCGATATTTGAATATAGAGGCTTACCAGGCTGGTTTTCTTACCGAAGATTGGTAGGACGGACTATTCCCGTGCAAAGTCGTACAGGCCCATTAGCCGTATGTCTTTCGTACTGAAGACAATGGAAAAGTATATGGACAGGCATATTAGAGAGGGGATACTGGTGATTTTCACACTATCGCAAGACCAACATGCCTACCTTCTAGGTTGATCTACAAAGACAGCTCTAAGCCGACTAACAAGAAGGCCGGAAACTGCTCTGGAAAACAAAGAAATTCTACTTGCTGCCTTCTTGGATATAGAAGGCGCATTTGATAACACATCCTTTAACTCCATAACTGCTGCCTTGAGGAAGCGGGAGTGGGAGGAAACTAGATACAGGTGGATTGACTGCATGCTAAGACAAAGGATGGTATATACATTTTCTGACCAGACACTAGTGTCGAGGATCGCGGGGGGTTGTCCGCAGGAAGGAGTTCTCTTACCCCTGCTGTGGAACCTAGTCATGGATGGATTGTTAGTGGAACTCAACAACAAAGTATACTATTCCCTAGTCATTCTCATTGAGGTCTCAACAAAAAAAAACTTCTAGTTGTCAAGTAAGACAGAAGCCAGTCTGACGCATGACCCCTGAAATCATAGGTGTTGAGTTTTTCTGAAACAATTTGTGGATTTACACAGTCGAAAGCTTTTGTAAATCAAAGAGCAAGATAATAACGATTTTTTTATTATCAAGTGCATTAATAACAGCTCATAAATGAACAAAGAACAGTTTCCACTGATTTTTGTGTCATGAAACCATGCTGATTATCGTTTATGATTCGATTTATATTAAGGTAATCAAGAATTTGAGTATAGACTAATTTTTCTAGTAATTTCGAAATAATAGGAAGTATACATATAGGCCTATATCTACTCATGTCATCATCATCATTTCTATCTTTAAAAACTGGTAGTATGCGTCCTATTTTTAAACTATCAGGAAATGTGCATTCACTGAGAGATAGATTAAAGAGGTATACTAAGTGGGGAAGTATGACACTGATTATTGATTTTAATGTCATTAAAGAAATCCCATCGGGACCAGGCGCATTTTTATTAAATTTTCCGAGTATATTCCAGATGTCCACATCTGTAATGGGATGGAAGAAAAATGAATGTAACACTACAGTACTACTGGTGGTACAATTTATTGGTGATGTATTTTCGAAAGAATTTTTTATTATTTCTGGTACAATACTTTGGAAGTAGTTACCATTTCAACCGAGTCAGATATTTTATTATTCTCCACTGTGAGAGATTTAGGCACTTTTTTTTCGTTTTACGACCTAAATTAGTATTAATAATATTCCAATAATAATATGTACCGAGTTTTTAATCTAGTAGAATTTTTTTTTCGCATGTATTACTTCAGCTTATAGTTCCTTTTTTTGTTTATATGTCATCTGGAACTTTTTATCATCTGTTTGCTTTGTAAGCCAGAACAAGATTCTTTGGTAAGAAATCTTGCATTTATTCAGCTATTTATAATTAAAAATTTTGGTTTATATTATAGAAATTCATATTCCATTTAACTTCAATTACAACAACGTTTTGTATTTTAAAAAAAATACAAATTATCAATCCGTGCAATTCTCAAACTGAAAGCATTGTTTGTAATTTAAGTTGCATAAATATGTAGGGTGGGTAGGTAGCCATTATCTCATCCTTCAATTACTTTAACATTAACAATAAACTTACCCAAAAAAAAAACTTTGTTTTATATTATAAGTAATTGGAGGGTGGGACAGTTAACACCCACCCATCATATTAATTTTATTTAACCCTTAGCACTCATATGTCGGCTCAAAAAAAAGTGAAGAAAGGAATATAACTGTGTTTTCAATTAAGTGATATTAAACTTCACGTACTCAATAATATAATAATAATCGGTTGTCGGGTTTTTACTTTCCCTATATAGTATATATAGGGGGAGTATTGTTTTCGTGATTTTTTTTTCAAAAATTTTTTTTACGGAAATATCCGTTTTAGGGTCCCCTGAACCCAAAAAACTAATTTCTAGAAAAAAAAATTTTGTGTCTGTGTGTGTGTGTGTGTGTGTCTGTCTGTCGGTGGGTGCTGTATCTCAAAAACGACTTATCTATTCGAGATGAAACTTCAAACTTAAGGTTTTGTCGTTAAAAACTGGAACTGAAAAGCTTTTGGTAAATATTCATAAACCGGAAGTGGGTGTTTACTCGAGGCGTTTTTTGTTTTTTTGGTAATATTTTGCTAAATATAAAAAAAAAATTAAAAATGGTTCAAATAAAAGTTAAAGGGAATGAAAAACTGAACATGTTTTATTAAAACATATTTTTCATAAAATTCTTAACTTTCGAGAAAAAAAATTAAAATTAAAAATTTTGACATTTTTTTAATATTGCTAATAAACTATTGCAGTTACGTAAAACTTATATAACAAATAATTGTAGAGAATTTAAAACTGAATAAATTATAAGGAATAGCCTTTTTGCATAAACCTCATTGTTTTCGCGTAATATATAGGGAAAGTACTATGATGGCCACATCACCATTTTCCAAATATTTTGGAGTTTACATACCAATCATCGAGCGGAGATAAATGCACCAAGAACTAGAGGTCATAAAACTCAAAATCTCGTGCAATATCTGGATTCCAACTGCAGAGATGTATTTTTACCATCCCGAAAAATTGCGGTTGACGAATCCACTGTTGGATTCAAAGGGAAGGCGATCTTCAAAGTTTATAATCTCTGTATTTTGGCAAAGAAACGTCAGAAGAATTGGACATCCTGAATTGTGGTCCACTTTGTGAATAAACTACTTATTTCCACTGGCACGAGACAGAAGACAATCAAGGAAAAAAGGAAGATCCAGTTCCCTAGATAAAGAAGAAAGGCTTGATGGGAAACCACATTTTATTGCTAAATTGGAATGTTCTTCGAAGGATTGTGCAGTTTGTAGGAATAGAAAAATTCCAGGAAGTAGACGTAAAACCGTATGGTTTTGCGAGACATGTGCGAGGAAACCTGGTCTTCATCCAGTAGTTTGCTTCAAAAAATATCACACAGAGAGAAAATTCAGAGAGCTCATGCAACGAGCACTAAACGTGGTGAATAAATGGTATGCTAGAGAAGGATTGAATGTCTGACCCTCTAAAACCACCATTGTACCTTTTAAAATTATACAACCTAGGGACCCCTCCTTCTAAATGGTGAGAACCTCGAATTGTCGGGTGAGGTGAAGTTCTTAGGAGTAATCTTTGAACTCACCTGGACCTCGCAAATTTCAAAAATTAAACGTAAATCAAAAATTACCCTTGCGGTAATTAAACGTATGTACGACAAACAATGGGAGCTCAAACCAGGGATAGTATATTGGCTATACACCAGACTGGTTAAGCCCGCAATCATGTATGCTGCTTTGGTGTGGTGGCCCAAAGCCACGCAACACACAACCATACAAATCCTCAGCTAGGTCCAAAGACTTGCATTCATCAGCATAACAGGGACTGTAAGAACCACGTCCACTGCAGCAATGGAGACGCTATTAGACCTCACACCACTTCATTTTCTGATAGTAGGAGAGGCAAGACTGGCATTCTATAGACTGAAGTTAGCAACGATTAAAGTGAAAGTTGACACCCCACACAAAAGACTCTTGACAGTCATAGGGGAACCTCTCCTGCAAAGTAGGTCGGACCATATGATAGTCAGGCACTCTTCAAGATCACTATTTCAGACCGCAATGAATAGAATATCCTCAAATAAAGTATGATCTGGTACACGGATGGTTCCAAATCACAGGTACAGAATCAGGAATCTACAACGAGAATATGAAGACACATTACGCCCAATCACTGGCAAGCCTGGCATCAGTCTTTCAAGCTGAAATATTCGCGATCATTGAATGCGCGAGAACCAATATAGAGAGGAACTGTCGAGACAGGCGCATCTATATCATGTCTGACAGCCAGGCGGTACTGAAGGCTCTCCAAAGCCAAAAGGCTTCATTCAAACTGGTATCAGACTGCTTCAACACTCTGAATTGCCTGGCCAGACAGAATAAGGTAATACTTGTCTGGACGCCGGGGCACTCCGGTATCGAGGGAAATGAAAAAGCTGACGAATTAGCAAGGCAGTCACCATATCATTTATGGGACCTGAACCTATCTTGGGCATAACAAAAAAGGCGAGCCGCTCTGAAGTCAGAAAGTGGACTCGCAACAAACTCAAGGAATACTGGGAAAGCAGACCAGGCCTTAATAAGAGGGCCCGATTCTAAACAAGCTGAAGGACTACTGGCACTAAGTAGGACATAGCTGAAGACAACTATAGGACTGCTATCAGGCCACATGACTGTTCAAGAACACCTAAGTAATATCGGTCTACACAACAGCGACACCAACTGTCGGTTATGGCACCGGAAACAGCAATGCACATTCTGTGCAATTGCAATGCGCTGGAAAACAAAAAACAGCTCACATTTGGTAACAGACAGATGGTACGAAATAATTTCCATGCGCAAGCGCTGAAGGACCTGTACAAGTTAGTGCATAGCATCGAGTTTTGAATGGTTGCGTTAGTAAGGCAATATGGGGAAGTATAATAAGCCACCTAGGCTGTAGCGCATCCGTATCTGTAAAGAAGACAAGGAAATAAATCACTTCTTTACATCACATAATACCTTCAACATATTTAGTACTTCTCTTTTTGAAGAAGGACAGCATCTATTTTTGGCTTATTTAGTTAGCGTTAAATAATGGCAAAACTGTAGCAAATAAAATTTTAATTGAGGAATCTTTGAACAGCCAAACAGGCCTTAATCAATATGGATGGAATGAAGAAAAGATATCAGCAGCAATAGTGTTTTGAACTAATAAACTAGTAAATATTATTATATATACTGAAATGTGTGTATGTCCCTATAATTTAATTTTTGTATGTTTGAAATTGTTTTGACGCGTTTAGCAAGTTTATGCGGTGTAATAACGTTTGGGCACAGTTTGAAATAACGTTTTACGGATTACATTAGGGTTTTGAGTATTATATGATAATATCAGTGTTGTGACATGTTGTATAGTTGTAGTTAGTATAAAGTAGACCATTACGTCCGGGCATTAGTGCGAGTATTTCGGCAAATCCCAGACTCAATTAGTTAAATTTCTCAATTTAATAAAACGCGGGGGCGGTTCGCCCGCCGCTCCACGTTTAACCGAATATCACCCCGCCGTATCCGCGGCGTTAATTCCAGTTACCTTCTACGGGCTTAAAGGGATAATTTCAGGGTTGTAGTTTCATCCGGGGCCGTAGATTACACACCGTTGCAGCGGTGTCGCGGTCCACACGTGCGACTGAACCCTAACCCGGGGACGTTACCACCCCTCGCCTAGGAAACGAGTGCCTGGCGACGATTAGTCAAAAGTGGCGAATGCAACAATTGCGCGCCCCTTTGTGCCGCACTAATTGCCCAAATTCGTACCATTTGCACGCGCGTTTGATCAAGGGCCCCCACAGTACTTTTCAACGAGCGCACGCCCCCAGGGACCTTGTTACTGTTTATTTCGGGGAAATAATATAATATCCGCTGTGATCCGGGATTCTGAGCACGGTTCAATTTGTAATTTAGATATGCCTTTTTTGTTATAATCTTATTCCGTTTGGAAACTGCGAGCGGGGATCTAATGTACGCCCAATGAAACTCCCTATATATATATTTTTTTAGTATCGGACCGAACATTTTTTTGAACATGTAAAGGTACGTTAGGGATTTGTTTTGGTTACATAAAAAAATGTTTTCCTAATTATTATCTTTATTTCATCGAATGTTATTGTTTAGAAATGATCAAATAATAAAATCAATCATAAATAATTCTTAAAAATTAGACATTTAGGAACCAGAAGTGCTTCACTTATTAAAACGTAGATATTTTAAAAACGAATAAGTAAATGCAATTTTAAAAAACTATAATACTTACGTCAGTTCAGTAGAAAATAGTACCTGCGGAAAAGCACTAGGTCTCCAGAAGGTCGCTACTTAATTTTCACTTGGTGAAACATTATGTTAATAATAGGTTAAGTGAAACAAACCAAGTGATTTGTTTTTCAACAACCTATGAAAGAAATATTTTTGATTGATGAAACTACTTAACGCCTCAAGGTTATAGACAAGTTTCAAGCATGGTAAGTGTTACCTTGAAGATTGCCAAAGTTCTAACAGTTGAAAAATAGGTAACAATTATTAATTATTAGTTAGTATATAGTTACTGTTGAAGATAACATTTATGTTCGTTATGCAAATTTTCGATCCAGCACAAAAATGAATAACGGAGCTTAATTTTTAACACATTAAAACCTCACGTACGGGATTAGTCTGATAAGGGAAGCGGCGATCTACTATACCCCGAGCACTTACCGGCGCCCATGCATCATCCTCAAACACTTATGCTAATTCCGATATCAATGCAGCGTGCCGTTTTGTAATCGCTGGCACATATAGCCATTGCGGTCTCTGTTTCTCCGTCATTCTTTCCGCGGTCGTGCCGTGGAAATTCACAAGAGGCACCGGGCGATAAATGCGCGTGATTACGTTGTTAATGCAAATTCCCCATTTGGTACGTAAACCAAGAGTGTCATTTATTACCGAGACACACGAGCCCTCGGGAAATATCATTTTATTGACAACCATATTTTACGGTTACATAACAAATCACGATGTATCCTATCCTTATTATGTCCCTCGTTTTTCATTTCGATCGTTATTACACTATTATTAATATGTACCTCGTGTAATACGAATTTTAATGGTTATTGCCGTAAGTATATACCGCGAACATCTCCCACCGCTCAATCTTGCACGTCCCCCAGGCCTCCGCGGGACGATTAACAGCATTTCCGGAGGAACGAAGAAAAAAAAAAACAGCGTCTATTAATTAATTCCATCAAATTCTCTTTGTGTATTTGGGAATAAAACGGTTTGAACATGTTCGACTCAGGTTGGCCCTTAATTGCATCAAATTAAAGAGGTTAAATGGCGACCCGAATTCCCGGCACGTATCCAGCATTTCGTTGCTCGCCGAAAGGGGAAAACGTTCCTAGGGCAACACGTGTTTCATGGGGGGCACTTGACGTTTGATTAACTAACTAGCTTGTCTCCGGCCCTTCCTTAAAAACGTCTTATTTATTTAAGTTATAGCCTGCCCTGCTGCCCAGAAGTGGATTTTTGTTCTCTCCCGTACTCGAGATCCAAGTAAATTAAGAGGTACATTCCGGATGTAATTCCTTTTACATGCAATGTTTGCCAGTAAAACAGTGTGTGGCATAAAAAGGGCTATTTACTTTGTAACTCTCAACTTACGGATTCAGTGGTCGAATTACTTATCATTTATTATACCGGAGTAGTTTTCCACATAAACCTAACGTATTTCTGACCTCCATCAACATCAATCAATATATTAGAGCCTAATATAATATTATCCAACACGCTTTAAAATTCATACTACTTAAGGCGTGCTCTTGACCTATCTCAACAAAATATACTCCCACTATTTATTATGCCCAGTGCACTCTTGGCCCATCTTCATAAATTCTATATTAATTTAATACACCTTTGACCTACTACAATAAGTTATATATTAACTCGGCGTACGCCTGACCTATCTCAATGAATTTTGTATCGATTACTTTTAACGGAACTTAATAAATTATGTTTTAACCTACTTGACATTTTATATATTGTATCCAATAATAGACTCAACTTTTATGCTTTTAACAAAATTTAAATCTTCATTAAAGGATAACGTATAATTTATTGTGACGTAAGAGATCGTGATGAACCGGTTCAAAGTACTTTGAAATCCGATATTCATCAAAAATGGTTGGAGTTCATGTGAAATGTTTTGAAAATGAAACACTCAGTTTATTACTTACTACACTTGTTCATGTGAATAAACTGCTCAGAAATCAGTCGGCACCAGCAATGAGGTCGACTACCAGCTGCAGGCTAAGGCTACCGAGCGCGTCTCCAGGTGGTGGATAGCAGTGTAACGGAGAAATCGGCCAGTAGGTGGCATAGGGTAGGGCAGGTGTGTCACCGGCTAAACCAGCTGCCGCGAATCAACTGCCCCAAGCTACAGTGTACAGATAGCTGCATGGCACAAGGACACCGGGTGACCTTCCAACGTAGCGAGCCTTCCTTGAGCACTGCGCACAGCGACCAGTTATTTTCTTCATACTCATGAAAACAGTAATGGACTACCAAAAAAAAAAACCAAAAACATCAACCATTTTGGGCTTTTTGGAGAACCCTACCTCCCCTGATGCCACCATGGCCGGACCCTAACGACCTAAACAACGTTCAGGGGAGGCCAAACGACGCCAGAGGAGAGAGAAGCTCGCCCAGAGGGCAGGGACGCCTAGGCAAAACCTTCCCCAGGGAGAGCTAGCATTAGGGGAGGAAACGCATCCACGATACTCTGCACCAACGTCATCAAACGGTTCGCCAGGGACGCAGAAATAACCATCAGCAACATACAGACGCAATTAGCACTCGCTATAATACTGAAAGGAATCCCAAAGACGAGCATAAATGTAGAGGATGCAGAGGCCATTAAAGCCTCGATAATCCAAAGTGTTGATGCTACGATAAAAGGACAAGCCTCACAGAAATTTCAAGAATGTACCTACAAAGAGGGATTCCTGAAAATAATATATTCCGACCTTCCAACCAGGACATGGCTCGAGAGCATAGCCAAGGAGAACGAAAAGGAACTTCAGATCATTGATCTGAAGGACCTACCAGAACCCAGAAGTGTACTAACGTGGGCTCAAGGACCACAAATAAAGCCAATCACCTTCCTCAAAACGATTATCGGCGCAGAACAGCCTGAGCACCGATACCTGGAGAGCAGTAAACGAAAGGCCAGACCCCAAGGAAATTCAGTACATCATACTCATAGACAAGGTCTCTTGGGGGAAAGTGAGCGAAAGGAAGAAGCTGCCTTTTAACTATCACCCTCAGGACGCTGGCGGCAAAATCGTCGCCAAATCTGAGTAGACCGAAGAGAAAGAAATGGAAGACATTCCAGTTGCCCGAATCGCCGAAGGATATTCAATGTTCAAATTACTACAAATTAATATACACCACTATATGGCGATAAATCCTAAGAGAAAATATTGATATTTCACTTGTACAAGTGCCATGGCTTCACAGGGGTATACTAAAGGGGTTAAACATACAGGGCAGGCGACTGATTGTGGCCGAACTTATTTGTAACCGAATTTAATGCCATTATGGGACATATGTTGCAGAGCAGAGGCAGTGGCAACAAGGCAAGTGAAATGATAAAACTTTGGCATGTGTCTGACGAACCATCACTCTCAGATATACGATTCCATATCGAATCAGAAAAAAAAAACATCAGAAATCCAAAACGGAAACCCGAGGAGAACTGACTGAAACCTGTACAAAGAGGTACTATCCAGCCGAATCAGGAACTATCCAACAGTAGCGAGGACAACACATGAGTTAGAATTCATGGTGCAAAGCAGCACGGACTCCATCAATACGGCGTTTGAAGCAAGCTGCCCAAAAACTATGAAACCTATCTCAATCAGGGTCACCTGGTGGAACAAGGATTTTAATAGGACAAAAGCACGCACTGTCATTAAAAAAGCAAAAATTCTGTGGGGACATAGAAAGTGATCCCACAAGCTCCCATCTACTCAAGACACTCAGCAAAGATCATGCTGGGAATATCGACTCACTGCAAATCAAAAAGAAAAGTACACAGACTCGGTAGAAGAGACCCTGCAAGTATTACTGCAGACGCACTTCTCGAGTTCTGTAACACTTGACAATCCTTTTTCAGAGGACCTAAGCGAGCCCAACACAGGGGCTCCAAAACGGGATTGGGATGTATCGAAAACGACAATTCAACCAGGTGACATTGAGTGGGGAAATAACACGTTCAAATCACGCACCAAGTCCTGATATTATATATCCTGTCATACTAGAAAAGGGGATAGCAACGCTAAGAAAACCACGTTGTGATATCCTCAGAGAAAGCCTTGCCCGTTCATACTTTCCAAGCAGCTGGCGGACTGTAAAGGTGGTATACACTATTAGACAGTAACACAGTAACATACGGGAAGGAGTCATAAAGGACTCACCACTACACCGTCAACAATACGCCTACTAAGAGGAAAAGTCATGTGAACTAGCAATCCACCAGCTAGTGAGCAGGTGGGAAAGGACCCTACAATGCGAAGACGTTGCGTTAGAGGCCTTTCTGGACATTAAAGCGGCGTTTGACAATACAACCTTTAACTCCATTGCAACAGTAATGGAGAAAAGAGGTATAACCCACAAGTCCAACAAATGAGTAAACAACATGCTCAGAAGCCGGACTGTAACAACTACCCTATATGGAAAAACAGCAAAAGCGGTAGTTGTCGCTACTCCTGCGGTGTTTCGTCATGGACGACCTTCTGCTGCTACTCGAAAACCAGGGCATCTATACATACTATAGGGTATGCAGATGACCTGACCATCCCAGTCAGCGCGAAGTTTGGGACCACTGTATCAAACTTGATGCACAGGGCACTAAACACCGTATAAAGATGGTGCAGTAATGAAGGGTTAACTATAAACCCGGTCAAGACGACGATCGTCCCCTTCACTAGGAGACGAAAAACCGATTACATGAAATCACTACGTATGTAAGTGGAAGTCCCAAACAAAATGAAGTAATATATTTAGGGGTCATACTTGATACCAGATTGAACTACAACTTCCACCTGGAGAGCATCAGTAAAAGTGCCATGAAAGGACTGGTAGGACGCACATGGGGACTCAGACCAAGTATGACCAAATGGCTATACACTGTGATCGTACGCGGAGCTCAGTTTTGGAAGAAAAGACCCAAATAAAAAGCGCAGCAGTAAAACTTGAAAGAGTGCAAAGACAAGCGTATCTGCTGATCACTGGGACAATTAAGACAACGCCAACAGCAGCCATGGAACAAATATTATCGTTACCACCACTTCATCTATATGTTATGATGGAAGCTAGATAAGCAACCTATAGGATGCACATAAATTAACACACTATAAATGTGAACACACTTTAAAGAAGAAGAGATCCCAAAATGAGGTCCGATTTCACTAAAATCGTACACCTATCCCGCAGATTCAGACCAATCATACCACAGCGGAGTGAATGAACAAATTAAACATACCCAGGAACGAGTAAAGGAGCCATCAGGTAGACAGACGGGGCCAAAAATACTAAAGAAACCGGGGTTGGTATCTACGGAGGGTGCAACCGGAGCAAACAATTCGCGATTGCTCTAGGGAAACATATCTCAAACTTCCAGGCCGAAATAGCCGCCATTAGCATTTGTTTTTGTATTTTCTTCACCCACTAAAAATGAGGAAATTCAATATTAAAACAAACTGAATTTCATTTGATTGTTTTTGGATCTACTGAAAGTATAATTTAAGGATTTCACTAAAACACAAAGCACAATCTATTTACGTAACTTTTTAACTTACAAGTCGATGGCATTTGTTTTTGTATGATATCTTCAACCATTAAAAATGAGGAACTTCAACTATAACACAAACTGAATTTCATTTAATTATATTTGGATCTACTGAAGGAATAATTTAATATTTAAACTGAAACACGAAGCATAATCAATTTTAAGTCAACTTGGAAAGCCACAGTCGATAGCATTTGTTTTTTTATTTTTTTCAACCATTAGAAGTGAGGAACTTCAGCATGAACACAAACTGAATTTCAGTTGAACATATTTGGATCTACTGAAGGAATAATTAGAGATTTTAACTGAAACACGAAGCAAAATAAATCTCGAGTAAACTTGGAGAAGAGAGGAACGCAAACTGAATTTCATTTGATTAGTTTTGGATCTACTGAAGAAATAATTAAAAATTTCCACTGAAACATACAAATTATGATGTGTAAATTTTGAAAATTATACTTCGATGGCATTTGTTTTAGCTTTTTTTCCAACCCTTGAAAGTGAGAAATTTCAATATGAAAACAAACTCCATTTGATTATTTTCAGAATTACTTAAGAAATTATTTAAGGTTCTAATTAAAAAAGGAAGCATAATCAATTTTAAGTAAATTTGAAATGTTATTAGTCGATAGCATTTATTTTTGTATTTTTTCAGCCATTGAAAGTGAGGAAATTCAAAATATACACAAACTTGAATTCATTTGATTAGTACTGGAAATACTCAAGGAATCATTTTAGATTTTAACTGAAACAAAAAGCACTATCAATTTTCAGTAAATTTAAAAAGTTATAAGGCGGAAGCATTTGTTTTTGTATTTCATTTTCAACCATTAAAAATGGGGAAACCTCAATTTCGTTTGATTATTTCTAAATATACTGAAGGAATAATCTAATATTTTAACTGAAACACGAAGCACAATTAATTATGAGTAAATTTGGAAAGTTATAATTCTATAGCATTTATTTTTGTATTTTTTTGCAACCATTAAAAGTGAGGAACTGCAACTTAAACACAAACTGCATTTCATATGATTATTTTTGAATCTATCGAAAGAATAGTTTAAGATTTTAACTGAAACACAAAGCACAAACAATTTGGAGTAAATTTGGAATGTTCCAAGTCGCTAGCATTTGTTTTTGTATTGTTTTCGACTACTAAATTTGAGGTACTTCAACATGAACGTTGAAAGTGGGGAACTTTAGCATAAACACAAGCTGAATTTCATTGGATTGTATTTGGACCAATTGAAGGAATTTGTGTAAATCTGGAAAGTTTTGGTTCTAATTGAAACAAAAAGCACAATCAATTTTGAGTAAATTTGAAATGTTACTAGTCAATAGCATTTGGTTTTGTATTTTTTTTCAACCATTAAAATTGAGGAATTTCAACATGAACACAAACTTAATTTCATTTGTTTATCTTTGAATCTACTGAAAGAATAGTTTTATATTTCAATTGGAACACCAAACACAATCAATTTTAGGTAAATCTGGGAAGTTGTAAGTCGATAGCATTTATTTTTGTATTTTTTTAATCCTTTGGAAGTGAGGAACTTCAACATGTACACAAACTGAAATTATTTTTGAATCTACTAATAGAATAATTTAAAATTTTAACATTAACTGGTGTGCTCATCACGTATTGGAGTCGGGACATAATAAAGGATCAATTACCATTATGACGAACAACCAGGCAGTCCTAAATGCGCTAGCCTCGCCGATATGACTTCCATAAACAGGCTGGACTCATTGGCGACAACAAGAAAAACACAGCTAGTATGAATACCCAAGGACAAATTGGGTATTATTGGACACTTAAGGGCCAAAAAAGTAGCAACAGGTGAATTTATAGGACCTGAGCCCGCTTTTGGTATACCCCATAAAACCGGAAAGGAAATAATCCGATGCAAGCTAGCAGAGGAGCACACAAAGAAATGTCATAACCAAAAGGGAATGAGGCATACGAGACTTTTCCGAGATGGTCCGGTACCTAACAGCATACTGATGCTATCAAGAGCAGATTGAAACTAAGAAAAATCACAGGATTAGTCACTAGGCACTGCGATCTGAGTAAGCACAAACATAGGATGGGAATTGAGGAAAGCCCGCTATGCTGTGGATGTCTGGAAGAAGAGGAAGAGGGAGAACGACGGTGAAATTCGGGATCCTGTGCTCCCTGTAGAACAGCTAAAGGATATCCCCTGTCAGAAACCCTGGATTTCATAGAAGACACAGGAGTACACAGGGGGTAAAACATCGAGAGGTGCACAAAAGGACCACGGAGATCGCAGTGCAGGGACGCTAAGCGACACCACCTCATGAGGAAAAAAAAAGGAATAAACTGAGTGTTATTTTCATTTTCACGGTAATTCTGTTTGGCGGGATTTCGAAGGAATCGTATACTTTATGAGCTTCTACCTTCCACACCCACCATGTTTTTCAGATCTGACACATTTTGATTATTATTTATTAAGTCCTCTACAAAAAAAGACGATAAAATCTTTACTTCGAATGAAGATCAAAGTTTGGCCAACAAAGAACAAAAAGTGTGCTCTTGCCGTAAAAAATGGCAAAAGGTATATACAGAGTTAGGAGAAATTTTGTGGGTCACCCTGTATACTTCAATTTATTACAGATAAGTATATTTTCAAAAGCCTTACAACTTTTGATAGCTCCTACTAAACAAAAAAAAAACAAATTTCTAACAACCTAATAATATTATAATCTAAATCGATGTAATTATTCCTATTGATAATAATATAATATAACAAATAATATTTATTTAGTTTGTAATTCATAAAGATATTCATGGTTACACACTCGATTTCGTTCAGATTCCACTCAGAAAGAGGTTGAGGTGCGCGGGGGTGGTGGTGCACGGTCGCCACTTGTAATGCCAGGGATATAATATTTTTTAAGAATTTTTTAAGCCCCTTTAAGAACCCCCGGCCATCGATCTCCTCCGATAAAAATTCAATCAAATTTCCACGGGGTCGGAGCACTTTTCCGTTTACTCAAAGCTCCATCCTTCCTTCCTGGAGAGAGCAGATTAATTCTATAGATTTTGTTCTTTTTACGATCATTTCTTATTTCACCGGGAGGTGAATGAATTACTCACTCTTGCATGGATAATATCATCCTCGTACTAAACAATTTCAATTATTCCTTTCTTAAACTTAAACAAAAAATCCATTTAGATATTATTAATTGTGAAAATTTTAATTATAGCACAATATTAATCATTTATTTAATTTAATCATGAAGAATTTATTAAATGTGTAAAGAATTAAAAGCCTCTGAGAATAAACATTCCATTAACAATGTAATTATGTTCATAAAAAAATGATTGTCCGCTTTCACACGGTGTCATTAGTAAATTTTAATTCCAAGCACCGTTGCGGCCGTTCTGGCGTGTTTTAATGGAGCCATTTAATAATGGCTGAAATGAATGGCCAGCGTCGTTACGATCAAATCAATCATCTGTATTTTACGCGATGAAATGTAATCATTGAAATTCCTCCGCTCTGTTATACTACATGACCTAATGAGTAAACACAGTAATGAAGACGTAACTATTAATTACGCGGTTGTTATTGTGGGCCACGTATTTATCAAATAAATTATTATTACACGAACGCGGATATGGAAAATGGCCATTATTAACACCTCAGGATATTTGTCGTTCTGTAATTATAGGTTATAATATTTTATTTCCCGTACATCTTGGTGTCTGATAAATACGCCTATTAATCAAGCGGAATTACAGAAGATCATCTTTGACCCCACAGCGGACTCCGATACATCTCCGGGAATACGAAAAAAAAAAGGTGGAGGAGTTATCAGTTTAGGAATCCCCCAGAGATAGAACGCTCTCTATTAGCACGATATAATGGGGTCGTGTCAATGAAATAATACGGAAAAGGGAAAGTAAAGAATCAATGATCACGATCGTACATCTTGGGAATAAATGTAATTCTTGTAGTACAGCGGAACGAACGAAAGGTTAATTTTCTGGGAACGATCCGGGGCTTTGGAATTTACTCTCCGCATACAAACGGGCCGATTATGTCCGGAGCCCGAAAGGGGAGGAAAAAGTGGATTTTCCATTTGCCGCACGTTACGCCATGTATATACATATATAAATTTAAATAAATTTAATTTATTCATAACTTAATAAATTACGCACGCAGAAGGAGGGAATAAAGAGCGCCCTCCTCTTTATTGGTGCATTAAAAGTGAAAGAAATGCGGGTTTGATAATGTTCAATAAATTTCTGCCGCGTACTCATGCGTATCGTGTTTCAATTATTCAAACCTGATATTCAGTGTAATTACATAAAGTAACATTTACAACTTCCACTCCTAGTAATAATAATTTAACAGGTAGCTGGACGTGCTTATCTTACGCCAGTGTGTCTCTAGATTGAAAGTACTACCTTCATTATGTACTTAGTTCATTAGTGATACTTTTTTTTCATTGAGAATTTCCAGCTCGAACATAATTATTATTCTCTATGGTCGATATAGATTTCAAAATTTATTTCTTCCATTCACAATAAAGTCTTGTGTTTACAAACATCAAGAATTCAAATCTCATCATTAGATACAGAATGTAGAGAAAAGAAACATTGTTGGGAAACAGGAAGAAGGCGAAATTCTCGACATAAATAAGACATCTTTAAAAACGCAAACATATTAAAATTTCAACGGTAATTATATTATTCAAAGAGAAAAAAAACAATTTTTCCATCGTTTTTTTAATTTTTGTTTGTCATTGCTCTTGATCTAGAGGGTGTATCAATAAAATGTTCGGCGCAAATGACCTAAGGAGGAATAAAATACATCTAGACAATGGAAAATCACATTGAAATTCTGTATACCAGATCGATATCAGCGAGATCAAAGTTTGTGTAATGATCCATTCTACTACCATTTCATCGACAAGCGAAATTGAGCTTCAGAGCGAGCACAACAGCAGCAACCGCGTGTGCGCAAGTAGGAGGAACTAGCCGATTCTAGAACCTCCTCTGACTTTGAGGGTCGTCAGGAGGTTTTAAATTTGGCTAGTTCAAGGTCAGAAGATGTGCTTGACATTCAAGTGACCTTGACTTTTAAGTGACTTTGATATTGAAACGAACTTGACATTAAAATGGCATTGACATTCTAGTGACCTTGACATTCAAACGACCTTGATATTAAAATACCTTGACATGTAAATGGCTTTGACATTTAAATAACCTTCAAGTAACCTTGACATTTAAAATTCATGTTATCCTTTTCAATTGAGAGAGAGGGAACGCTGGAATTAAATAAATTGAATGACAATATATAATCAAAATAAGTATTGTAAAGTGTGTTACCGTATAAATTTTTTGATTATATCAAATATTTGCAATCCGAAAAAATGAATGCAGTGTGGGTGCGAAGAGTATGTCGAGGAGAGCCTTACAGCCTGCTTGTTATAGCTATAAAAATTATGTCTTCGGATTCAGAAAAATAGGTTCTAAGTTAAGGAACTTGTAATACAGGGTCACATCCTGAAGCCATTGGAATGTATGATGGAGTAGGTGTGGAAACATCTAGACTGGGTGTATTATGATGAGAGAGTTTTATGGGCAACACCAGCTTTCAGTTGTGGTGTTAGATTGCAGACGCTTTATTTGTTGAAAATTTTGTAAGGTTTATGAATATATCTTGGAGTCGGAGATATATTGTAGTGGTCAAGAAAAAAAATCTGGGTGAACAAAAATGGAGAGAGATATTGCATGCATTGTAGGGGGCTCGCCTACCGTCGCCAGCACGTATAAAGTGTTTCTTAGGACAAGGTACTTTAAAACTGTCACTCATGGTAATGTAGTAGAATTCATTAGACAGGAAAAAAGGTACTGTGATTTCTGTTTTGCCATGCCACTATTTGAACTTGAGGCTAGAGATTTATTTCCGAGGATGTCTAGTCCGGATTTGTGAGACATTTATTATGATTTATATCAAGTGTATCTGATACAGATACGGACATGGCCGATACTGACGAAGATTATATTGTAAATAAAATTCCTTTTCTCAAGTTTACTTTCACTGAAGGGTTAACATTGAGTGGAGTGATGTCACTCAAGGTTATCCAATTACAATCTGCTGAGTGGACCCCTTTCATTCTCTCAGTTCATCATCAGCACTCAGTTCGACTTCATAGCTTAATTCATAAGATAGTGTTAAACTAAAATTTGTTTATTTACTGCCCAATAGCAACATGTTTATCTGCCTTTACAAGAAAAAACAATGTAAAGCGTCACAAGATAAACTCTACTGTTTTAGTTTACGAAGCGACATCTACTACGTACACCGACCATTTCTTGATTTGTACTCTATTTCTCTTTGAAAGTTTATAACCGCTCTGCTGACACTTCAGGTTGTATTATCAAAGGCTTTAATATATAACTTTTGATATAACTAAACTTATACTGTATTACCTTTAATAATGATCAGAAGACATCGAAATACATGTCAGAAAACTGAAAGTAAAATCATGAGCCCATAATTTTGGCCCTCTCTGACATAAAACCTCAGAGAATCAACAAGCCGATTCATCCCCTGAAGCTCGATCAAAAAGAAGTACCTGAAGCCCTGGATGATACGCGACGGAAATGGAAGAAATGCAGAAGGATGAGTAACCCAAGTGCTCACCTGCATTAAAAGGCTTAGGGACACAGTCCACATGATGACCCTCAAAGCTTAAGCCACCTACGAAGCCAACATTGTAGCCAAGGACAGAAAGACCTTCAAGTAATGACCTAGAACCTATCCTACAAACTGACTCTACTGACATACAAGAAAAAGCCAGCAACCCTGCAAATACCACCTCCGCAGCTCCAGAGACAACGTGGCGACCTCATCGAGATGTTAGAGACCCTTTAAAATTTTTTGTAATGGTAGATCAGAGTGGCGACTTGGAATATACAACTAGAAGAAATACAGAAAGACGGGTAGCCCAAGTGCTCACCTGCATTACAAGGCTTAGGGGTACAGTTTACATGAAGACCCGCGAAGCTTAAGCCGCCTACCAAGTCAATATTGTAGACAAGGACAGGAAGACCTTTAAGTATATGAGCTAGAACCTTTCCTACAAACTGACGCTACTACCCTCGCTGATCTCAGTAAAGACACAGGGCTCAGAGACCCGCTGAAAGTGGCTGAAGTATTCGCGGACCAATTCGTTAACTCAATGGCGACCAACCAGATGTCTCCACCCTCCTCAGGGTACCCACCAGCCTAGAATAGATCACAATCAGCAAGCGAGCGCTACTGACTGCCCTGAAGAAATTTAGGTAGAGCTCCTCGATAGAACCTCACAGTTTCCACTCGCTTATATTAATACTGTAGCATCGCATGGCTCCTTACGTGGGCCAAATCATGCAATTCTCTTTCCCGAGTAGTCCGAGGCAAATATTGAAAAAGACTTGGTGGCCGGTTGGCTGATTAAAAGACTTGGAGTGTGTTTTCAGTATTTACTTCTATAATAATTCACGAATACAATCTTATGCGGACGGAGGCTATTGCTGATCTAATTTTTCGTCCGGTACCTGCTGTTCCTAAAGGGGCGTACCTTACTATCCCACTTAGAGGGTGGGCGTTATCCAAATATCATACCCTTATATTTAACTTTCCACCTGTCGAAGTGCATGGAGAGAATTGTAGCCGAACAATTCCGTGAGTTTTATGTGCGCTACGGACTTTTCCATCCAAACAACATGAGTTCATGCCAAACAGGTCAATCACCACAAACATGCTGATTGAACCGCTGCTCGTAACTCAACTTTAAAAGAGCCTTTAATACAGCAAACTCATGCCCAAACTAAAGCACATGAGTATCAGAAGCAAATTGCTATCGTGGATTGCAGCCTTCCTGAGGAATCGTACCTTAAGAGTCAACGCAACTGGTTCCGACCCCCCAGGAGCGAAGATACACAAGGCTCAGTCCTGGAACCCTATACATTTCCGACCTCTACCCTCTCATGTACTCTACAAAAAGCTAGTTTGCTGCTGATACGAGAAATGATACGGGAACATACTAGTTGAGGACCTTCAAGCCGACCTCGACCGTCTGTAGATGTGCTCAGAAAATTGACTTCTGGCAGTGAACCCGAACCAAATCACTTCAGTCGACACAGTTATGAACCTCGAAATAACAATTTGAAGTGACCCTCAAATAGAGACCACGCACACGAAAAGTGGTAAAAAAAGTTAACAGTCTGCTCTATACGATGAGCAAAGCCTTCAAGCACCTGATGTCTCAGCTCCTCCTACATCAATCCGATGATCCAGTATGACCATGCAATCTACTAACCCTACATCCAGGAAGATATCTCAACGTTGTACAAGAAGAACATGCTGAAGGCTTAAATGTCACGCAACATTCTTCAGCTTATTGAACGAAGGAACCGGACCTGGTAGAAATACAGGACGACGGGTAACCCAAGAGCTCACCTAAAATAGAAAAGGCTCAGGAACACAGTTAACATGAAGTCCTGCGAAGCTAAAGCCGCATACGAATTAGGATTATTGTAGCCAAGAATATTAACCTTCAAATATATAAGAAAGAACCTATTCTACAAACCGAATCTACTCCACGCGCTAATCTCCAGTGAAGGCACAAAGGTCAGTGAGCGACTGAGAATTCCCGAAGTATTAGCGCACAAGATCGTCAGTGTATATGTGGCTAAACTCGAGCGCAACCAACCAGAGGTCACAATTAACGAACGAGCGAAGTAGAGCTCTTCGATAGAACCTAATAGTTTCCACCCGCTTATCCTAAAAAAATAAAATACTGTAGCATCATACTGTTCCTTACGTGTCCCAAGTCATGCGATCTTCCTTCAATGAAGGCATCTTCCTTCCTGAGTAGTCCCAGGCAAAAATCATACCCATATATTTAAGTATTTACCTGTCGAAGTGCTTGGAGGGAATTGTAGCTGACTAACTCCGTGAATTCAATCTGCGCTGCGGACTTCTAACCAATAATATTCATGTCGATCACCACAAACATGTTGATTAGACCGCTCCTCACGATTCAACTTTGAAAGAGCCTTTGATCGAGTCCCCTACAGCAGATCCCTGACCAAACTGGAGCACATAGGCATTACAGGCAAATTGCTATCGTGAATTGCGGCTTTCCTGAGGAATCTTACCTTCAGAGTCAAGACAACTGGTCAGTCCGGCTCGTTAGGAACGAAGATACACAATAAATATTTTCGACCTCTACCTTCACAGGCACTCCACCAACAGCTGGTTTGCCTTTGATACTAAATGCTATGGGAACCTACTAACGGAGAACCTCGAAGCCGACCTTGACCGTTTCCAGATATGGTCGTCAAATTAGTTCCTGGCGGTGAATTCGACCAAATGCTTACTTTACTCGCAAGCCTTACTTTTTATGCAAGAACCAAATCACTTCAGTCGACACCGTTATGAACCTCGGAATAACAATTTCAGGTGACCTCATATAGAGACCATGCACACGTAAAATTTGTTAACAGTCTGCTTTATATGGTGGGCAAAGCATTCGAGTACCTGTCGCCTTCAGCTCACCATCTACATCAGGTCGTCGAGCGAGTATGATCATGCAATCTACTCACTCTACTTCCAGGACGTTTATAATCCCACGCGCTCTCAGAAACCTGACATACAAGTAAAAGCTAGAGCTCTGCAGATACTACCTCTCCAGCTCAAGAAACAACGTGGCGACCCCGTCGAAATGTTCAAAACAAAGGAAAGGCTGCAGATACCATATCTGCAGCTAAATAGAAATCGTGGTGACCTCATCGAGACGTTCAAAATAGTTCGAGGCAACTCTTTAAAAAAAATTGTAGTGGTGGATCAGGGTGGTGATTTGGAATATGTCATTCGAGGGGTCCATAGGAGCATTCAAGATTTTCTTGTAGAATGTCTTAATTTGAAGTTTTTCATACTTTGAGTTCACTTTGTCTGAGGAGCTGAAAAAGAGTTTTGAATCCAAAAATATACAAAGATAAATTTAATTACAGAATTTTTTTAAACGCCGTTCAGGAATAATAATCTGTCGTACGGAATGAAGAGTTAAGATTTTAGGATTTATTTAAAATCACCAATCCTAGCATAGTTTATGAAATCTGGAGGTTTTTTTTCCAAAATATGCTCTTCAGAGTTGAGTTATTGTTTAGATTAAACAACGGAAATATTGGGCTGTAAATGTGACAACAATATTTTAAAAATAATAATAATAATTTATTGAATTATTTAAAATAGAAGAGCCCATGTTATGTTGACCTCTGTTAGATTATATTGCAATCTTTTACCTAACCCTTCCTCATCCTGTTCGAAGAAACAATTGAGTGAACGATTATCCCTTCCCACTTTAACCGAACAAAGATACCCTAATTATCCCTTGCACAACCCCTCGAATAGTACTACTCTACCAAAAACACAAGTATTTCCGATTAAAGATTGCTTTTTATACATTAGTACACAGTTTGATATCAACCATTCACATTTTGTTTTTCGACTATCGACCCGTGGTCTTCCTGCCTGACATTGTTAGTTGGGAAGATTAGTTCTATGAAACTTCCCTCTCCCACAAGAGGTGATTCACTTTCATAACATAATGGACGACTATCCACCCAATTAACAAAGCGAGGCAGGAAGAAATGTCAATAGCCAAAATAAAAAATTAAATTAGAAGAGCCCTGGTGGATATCTTGTCTAACAACAAAAGAAAAGAAAAATGACAGTTCTATTCAAAATCAAGAGAATTATCTCTTTAAAAATCCTTAACCAAATAGATACGGTGGTGGGGGTAATTTGAGGATACATTACTGTAGACTTTGATGTAAAATGAAATGCAAACATTTTATTATATCTAGAACAATGAGTGCTGATTTCTGAGTTTCAATGTGAGGGGTTTGAATATTAACTGTGAAAATTGTGTAAACTGGTATATAGTAGACTTTTTTAGAAAGAATCAGAACTGCTACTATTGCTACTATGAATGCTTCAAGGATTTTTTTTTAAAATGTATTTAATTTTTACATTTAATAACAAACGTTTAGCAAAAACAAAAATCGACGAATACTTTAAACAGTTGAATTAAAAAAATATATCTCTTAAAAACATTTAATCCGGAAGATGGGGTATTGAGATAAAGTAGAGGAAACATTATTGAAAGTCTTGGTGCAAAACATAATCCTAAGTTATGAAGCTATGAAATATGGGTTTTGATAAAAGAGGTGCATATTGTTGCGTTTACTTTTATCAAGCTTCAGAAATCAATCGAATGAATCTTTTATTGGAAAATATCTTTAGATTTTTGACCGACATCATTACAAATGCCTTCAAGAACCTTAGGAAATGTAAATATCCTTTTATGGACTTTTAACATGAATTATTGGCTCAACAAGGTAGCAGATTGAATTACTCTTGTCAAAGGTACAAAATACGCTACAAAGCTTCTACAAAAGATGTCATTTTGTGTATATTTCGACACACTATCGCCAGTACCTTTCATGGTTAGATTTATCCAAATACATGGCGTCATTTTAAGGGAAACAGTTCTATATGAACTACTTTGATGACCTGCTTCATTCACCTCGAATTTTGTGCAGAATATTCTTTCATTCACAAAAACGAAATGTGGTTTTACCTAGTTAGATTTTTTTAAATTTCAAATCGATGATAAAACTTATTGTTTCGAAAATATCAATTTGTCTTATGTAAAAGTAATGAATAAACGGAAAACCGTAATACTAAGGAAAAGCGATTTCAAAATCGTGTTAATTCCATGCAAATTGTTTCGTTGTTCTCCCGGTTATTTAGCAGAGCAAATAAGAAATCTGGCGGCGGAAAATCCCTCCCACATGCAAATAAAGTGGCGAGGGAGGGCCCTACGGGCGCCGCGGCGGAAACCCCGGTGCACACAACAGGTGTCAGCCGGGGTAATTTATGACGACTGTGTAATCTTCATTAACTCCTGACCGGCAAATGAACGACTCGTTTATCCACTCATAAGCATAATAAATAATGGACGCCCATTCGTTTCCGCAATTGCCCCTTGCTATAATAATCGACTGCAAGACACATAAATCCCCTACTGCATTATGAATTATCTACAGAGTTATGCGCGCGGATATAACGAGAAACCATAATAGATGAAATAGTACGCTCCGTATTAATTCCGCCAGGAGTCGTCCTTCAGAAATTTATTGCCAGTAATAGTCCTTTAGAGAAAAAAAAAACACATAATCTGATACATAAGGGCTTAAACTATCATTATTATTATTAAATACCAACAATGTTCTTCAATCAATTTTTTGGTACTAAATGGGCTATAGTAATAAGATGATGAATAATTAACTTTTGCCTATTACGATCGCGTTTTAGACAAGTCGGTCATTATAAAAATACTTCAAATATGCTAGTTTTATGAAATCTCCACAAATAGTTCCAAACAATTTGGGTATTGATGCAGACTCTTCATCAAGAAGATAAAGGTGTATATGTGGAGTATTTTGGCTTTCCATTGGAGATTAGGTATTTGATGAATTGGTCGCTTAAGCTTCACAATGAATGTCGCGTTCGTCTCAGAAAAACATTACGAACAGAAACCATTCAATCTATCAAAACGTAAGCTTAATATATTCATTAGAAACCCTAGACTTCAATGATGAACTGAATTACTTACTAACATCCCGATTTAAAAAAATTTCTATTGTAAACTAAAGCAAGGTAGCCTAATTTGGACCAATAAGTCTATAGAGGACTAACAATGCTAAATGTCTAGAGGCTATTAACCTTGGATGAGAAAAGACGATTCCATTGTTCTTAGCAAACTCGCAAGCCTGAAAATTATTGCTGTCATCAAACAGTAGAGAAATGTATTATCTATTTTGTAGTTGACATGATTTTAGAAATATTTCAGTCAACTTTGTGATGGGGCATACTTTTAAAGATTATTTATATGACCGATAGCCAATCAATACTATTTTTACATGTATACCTACAATTCTAACATATATTTCGATTTACAATCAAACGGCAAAATTGAAACTTTCAAAACAATTGAAGGTAAAACCAACCGTTAAATCTGCATACAAGTACATAACACAAACATCACAAGCTACGTACAGGCAGAAAAAAAAACCGTTTTCGCCGCGGTTCCCCCTCGATCCCATAACTCGCAACGAGTGGATAATTGAAATATCGAGTACTCAAACTGAGCGGCTCGCTTTGGTTGCGCCGGCGATTCTGTAATTAGCTGTGTGAGGTGCACGCTTTGTGCAATTCGGACGGGACGAAAAAAACCCACGGGATAGAGAAAGAGAGATTTATGGGCGGCCTTTACTACCTCCAACTTTATCCCGGCGATCGATAGCGGCCCGCACCGTCTTCCACTTCCCATCCGATAAATCGTGTCACGACCCTATTACCTCTTTATTAACATAAAAGAAATCCCCTCGCAAATAGAGAAACGAGAGTTTGAAGAATGGAAAAAATGGTTTCCGCGCTACTTCCGGATGGGGCGAAGGGGGGGAAGGACCGATCGCACGGATCGGGACAAATATCGGATTCTTATTTAGGTGACGTCTGCATTTGTAACGCTCGGTGCAAACCCAATTTCTCCGATGGCCATAATTTAAGCCCGAAACGAGGTGGGAATTATGGAATCACTATTACAGTTGTAATATTTCACGTAGGGTTTTCACCATTTACATCTGAATTAACGTTTTCTTCGTCCAAATGTTTAAATTTATTGATATAATTAATGTATCAAGCTTGCTCACATTTAAAATATATAATGATTAACAAAAATACAAATAAATAGATTTCAAGCTTAAGAAGCGTTAAGAAATAATAATATACCTTGTTTTTATATAAGCTCTACTTATGTTCCAAGACTTGAAACTAAACACCTTAGAAAATAAATACCTATTACTCAAAATATATTACATGGCCGGAAAATATTATTGTAAAAGTGAGGTTATGTTTTAATTTTGTGTATATTAAGTTGCCTAACAATAGTTTAATGATAGTCGAGTTAAGTGAAAGTGCACTACACTATTAAATAAAATAAAAGAAAGGAGATTCAATATTTCATTTTATAGAACATAATAAATATTAAATCCGTGTGGTCCTTCCGTCGTGTTATTTGTGTGTGCAAATGAGCTTGTTACTTTAAAGCATTGGTTCTCAAAGCGTGTTCCGCGATGCACTTTCAAGTTTCCGCAAAAAAATCAAATGTACAATTCAATTAAAAATTGTTTGAAAATAAAACTCAATTCAATGTAAAATTTACACGTACAACTCGGCTTTGTATCAATAAAAATATCTTAAAATTACTTCTTGGAAACAAAATATTATTGCAGTTATCAAAATTCTGCTTAAGCCGATTGTAGATTAATTGCAGATTCCACAAGTCTGACGTCATTACGGATGTCGTTACGCATGCGTGTTAGTCTACTATTTCGCTAGGGGAATCCCCTTCGGTGAATTAGTTGAGAAACGCGCCCGACATCCGTAACTACATTTAATTGTGGAATATGGATGGATAATTTCGTCGTAAAGACACCTCGTCTTGATTACGATAATGACAATGCTACTGTTAGCACTAGTGGAATTGAATAGAATGAAGAAAATACAAAAAATATGAAATATACTCAAAATGTCAATCGTTTGTATGACGAAGAATACTTAAAATTTGGATTTACATGGACCGGAAATACAGATTGTCCAACAATAGCGCGATGGCGCCCACTAAATTAAGGCGTCATTTAACAACTGAACATAAAAATCATTTAACAAAAAACAAAGAATATTTTAAAAGGCTTTTAGAAATGGAAGGCAAACAAAGAAAACATTTTGAAGTAAGTGATAAAGTTCAACTTGCGTCGTATAAAATTGCTGAGTTAGTAGTATTAAAATTAAAGCCACACACGATCTCTCATTTTACCTGCCTGCTGTGAAATAGTGACAATTATGTTTGGATAAGAAGCAAAGAAGGAAATTTTGAAGATTCCGGTATCTGATGATACGATTCGTAGGAGAATTAATGACATGTCCTGCAACATTGAAAGAACAGTCGCAGGTAAGCTTATTAAGGGGGTAGTACTCTTTCGAATTTTCAAAAAATCGGTTTTTTTGGTTTAAAAAATCCCTTGGCATGTCTACTTTAAATTAAACTTTACCCGAAGTCCGCCAGAAACTCCATTCCAAAGTTACAGGCCAATTAGTGTCATGGCGTTCCGAGCGCGCTCAGGTCTTTTACTGTTCCAAATGCTACCGCAATATATTGTAGATGGCTCCAGCATCGTATGCTAGTGATTTCGATGATTTTCCTTCATATTGCGAAAAGTGTATGACAAGTTGTCGTAATATACACGTGTTTGTCGTGCGCGCCGGCATGGTTTTTTACCGAAAATGACCAACAAACACATATATAATGGAAAGAAAGGCTCCAGAAACAATAGTAGCCGTGCGACGCACGCTTCCATAAAACGACGCCATCCGGTTAATCGGTATTCCTTGGAAGGCGACGTTGCAGGAGTTTCGGCGTCGGCGAAAAAGCTTCGGGAAACCAAGGACAATAACATCTTAGTGAATGCGAGTTTCGGGTACCGATTCATCGAGTTCCTGAGTGTCTTTACTGCCCTTGCCGAGCTCGTAGTATGCAAAAAGTGCGGATCAGAAATACGGTTTCAAGAAACCGGCACCCGCAGCCTGGGGTTCAAAATCGCTGTATTGTGTACGTCTTGTGACTCGCAGTACATTGATTCTTGTCCAAAAATTGATCATCATGCATTCGAAATCAATCGTCGAATAATCTTTTCCTTGAGGATTTTGGGAACCGGCTACAACGGACTAGCAAAGTTTTGTGCGTTCATATGTTCGCCAAGTCCTATCGTGAAGAATGGTTATTACAAGATCATCAACGCTATTTGCACAGCCTCAGAAGCAGTTCGAAATATTTCCATGAAGGCAGCAGCTGCGAGCTTTTGCATTACAAGTGGACGAATCAACTGATATAAGTGGCAAGGCGCAGCTCTTAGGCTTTGTACGATTAATTTATGAACAAAAGATAATAAATCAATTTTTATGCTGCAATGAACTTTTGGGTCGTACAACTGGTCAGGACTGGTTTGATGCAATAACATCGTATTTGAAAGCTTTAAAATTATCATGGGATCATTGTGTCGGTATTTGTACCGATAGAGCAGCGTCTATGACGGGATTAATCAAATTCAAATATAATATTTCATCAATGTTTCTTGCACCGAGAAGTACTTGTCATAAAGAGAATGCCCAAGAAATTAAACGAAATATTTGACCAAGTAGTTACCATGGTTAATTTTATTAAAATGAGACCGATGAAAAGCCGAATTTTCAAACAACTTTGTTCACCGATGGAAGATTATGTATGTTTGCTTCTTCATACTGAAATGAACTGGTTGTCACGAGGAAAGGTTTTAAATTGTGTGTTGAAATTAAAAAATGAATTACTTGTTTTTTTTTAAACAGAAAACAAAAAAACTTTTGTATATTATCTAAAAAATGATGATTGTTGTAATAATTTGGCATATTTGTGTGATATTTTTGAATACTTTAATATTTTCAATATAAGTATGGAAAAAAAAGATGAAAACACTCATACATCGACTGACAAATTATGTGCAATGAAAAAGAGAGTTTTACTATGGAAAATTTATTTATACATCACTTAAACTATATAATGCTCTACCACAGAATACAAAAACGTTGATATACAAAAAAATTAAAATCGAAATAAAGGAGATGTTAACAGAAAACTGTTTTTATTCTTGTGCAGATTTTTACGAATATTTTAATACGTAATGTGTAGTAATGTGTACTCTTGCCATTTTATTAATTTTTATTCATACTGTATATTCACTTTTAGCATTTATGTAAGTATGCATATATTTAAGTTACTTGACCTATCCTTATATCAACATACTATGTGACCTTACAGGATCAATGAAGAATTTGAATTTGAAAAAGACACGTAAGAGAGAGAAATACAGAAATGTTCCCGTCTATGCAAAATATCAACGAGGCAATCGTTTCTTTAATGATGAAACATTTATCAAAAATAGAAGAAAAATTTGAAAAATATTTTCCACTGTTAAACACAGAACAATATGATTGAATAAGAAACCCGTTTATTTCTTCCGAATTTTCTTGTTTTACTTTAAATGAAGAAGAAGAATTGACGTCGCTTTCTTCAGATCGTGAATTAAAATTACAGCTCCATGAAAACACTCCAATTTTTGGATCGCTGTTAAAGAGATATAAGCAAAAAATCCTTGAACATACTATTGTTATTTTCCACGTCTTATCTTTGCGAAGCAGGACTACGATCAATATAAAGACAAACAAACGCGAGATACTAGGGAATTTACAAGATGAAATGCGTGTGGTGTTATCATTTATTCGTCCCAATATCGCTGAGATCTGTAAAGCTCATGGATCTCATTAAGTTTGAGATTTTTTAAAAGTATTGTAATTGTGTTTTCAATAAATAAATTTGGATCAATCAATATTCTCTGTATACATATTATTTTCTAAATGTAGCACTTGGAAGCAGGGGGTTGCCAATCACACGCTGTGACACGATTCCGTTTCTTTTTTGCTCTATAATAATGTAGTGTTTTTGCGAACATTATTCAGTTTTTTATTGCTCTTTTATTAGTTTCAAAGAGGTAAGTAACCCGCGCCCCCTGTTTAAAAGTGTATGCTGTATTGTAGATGTTCCGCCCAAAAATATATCAGAGTTTAGTGTTCCCCGACTTTAAAAAGTTTGAGAACTAAGGGTTTCAAGGATCGTCACTCTAAGGCGCTATTAATTGTATCCCAATGGATAAAGGTAACAGTCTTTTATCTTATAGCAAATTGAACAATTCCCAAAACACAAAAATTGCGGCTTATTAGGTTATGTTAAGAGGTAACCAAGTTTTTAGAAAATGTAATTACCGATTTACTTCTTGCACCAACACACAGTCAAATCTTCGACTTCGCCAACAAATTGCAAAATTCAGGTGATACCTGAAGTTTGCCCTGATTTCGAACAAATTGATTAATTTACTTATTTTAGTTTCATCTGTGTAATAGATATATATTTTAACGTAAGAACAGTAAAATTCATTTGGATGTCACATTCTTTGATTTAATGTTACACCACGTAGTATGATATTTTCATCATGATTTGTAAACTATTTGTAGGTTAAGTGGAAGAGCAGTAGTAGTTATTTACTAACTACCTGAACTTTGCCTACCCTGTTTCATCTGTACACTCTGTATCTGTATTTTTATTTGGAACAAAGACAATTTATTATTATTATTATTATAAATTGAAATATAAAAATGTTTTAACATCGTATATATTTAATGTTTATAAATACACACTAGATTAAACACTAAACTAATTAATTAGTATATTTATGTTTAGATTTTAAAGGTCAAAACCTTCTGATAGACTCTAAAAAGAGAGAGTTAATTCTTATTACTCAAAAATTCAAATAATTCTCAAACGCTGGGAGTAAACAAATGGGCGAATTAATAATTTTTCTGGCATAATGAGTGGCCAGGGGGTTGTGGCAAAGGGTGTGGCAAACAACCGCAACCTAATAGATTGACAGGCAATGGAGCGATTATACAATTTTGGACATTGTGCTTCTTACACCACTTCCAGCACCACGAGAGTTCGCTTGCACTTTGTAACAACTATATTTTTTTATTAACAAATTTAAGAAATATAGTGACAAAATAAAGTTATCGTGATTAATAAAACATACTTTTTTTACACATTTTAGGCTAAATGTTTATCTGACAACACAGACAGCATCATTTATGATATTAGAATGATTATACAGGGTGTATCAGTACAGTGATTAAAAACATTCAGGAGAGATAGAGTACACCTAGATAATGGAAAACCACATAGTAATCCATGGTCGGAAATAGCTGATATATGCGTTAGATGTAATTTGTAACAACAAACGACTGTTTATGCGTACACGCGGTTGTTGCTTTTCCATCGTCCAAATATACTTTAGCACTCCTAAACGTTTGTAACCGCTGTAATAAAACAACCGGTATTTACTACACTATTTCCTACAAATATAATTATATTCCAAATCAATTACTTACCCATGTACTATTAATATGCATTGACTGATAATTATAATAATTATATGATTCAGAATAGGTTTTGCTTATTGGAATATGATTATCAAGACATTTGAAACTGAGGCAGATTTACAATAAATGCAGTGTTAAAGCAGACTAGTTCCGATTAACATTAAAAGATGGCGCTGAGTCAATTTTCTGTAATTTTAAAACCTCCCTAAAATATGATTAATTTGTTGTTCCTAGGAAAATATTATTTGATGAAGCTATTAATGATAAGTACCTGGTACTCGAAATGTAAATTTAGCAAATACAAATAATTTGTGAAGAAAATGTAAGTGCGTTACTATATTATATTATAAATGGTTAAATAAATAAATTTAATGTATATCAGCAGGGTTGATGTTATAAACTGCACTCATAAAATTAAATTAGGATAAAATGTACATCTAGCATTTTTAAAAACCTCTGATATTAACTTATGCCTTGGCGAGTGCAGCAATGGACTTATCAATATTTTCCTTGTCCTGGTCATGAGTAAAAGTTTATAAAGTTACAACTTTCTTATTATATCGTTGTTCTATGATTATTCAACAGAATTACGGGAATTGCAGATTTTTAGAAACTACAAACTCTTCTATGAGTAAAGTAAGGAATGCAACTGTGCTTAATTATCTAAACAATAGACCTAAAAATTATAATAATTACATAAATGGTAAAAGTCATTAATTTGTAATACATCTTGAGAATTAGGTACTTTAAAAAACTACACTTGTGATATCAACAATGTGTAGTTTCTTTAAAGTTTCAAATAAGTCTTGTTAATCATACTGCACTAATCAAAGCCTACTCTGGTCAACTTTTCTGTATCTCACGATTTTATTTATATAATAATACAGATTTACCTAAAATATATATTTTATAAAACTTATAAAAAATTATGGATAATAAAAACAATAGAATATTTCATTTCTAAACTAACAATTAAAATCAGTTGATTGATTTATAAGATTGAATCTTTATGATAAATACAGGTAAGTAATTATAAAAAACAAACATGAAAGGAAAGGAATAAAGGTATATGGGATAAAAATGAGTGATGAACACAAAACATAGAGGGAAATTTATTTGAGACCTAACTAAAATTCATGTAAAGACATACGTTATAAAGAATTCATAAAGCTGATATCATATGCACAAAAACATTTCTTCTCACATGTACAAATTTGGTAAAAAAATAAATAACAAAATATTAGAAATAACAGCAATAAAATTTAGCAACTTGGCAGTTTTAAATTAATAACATAAACAGAAACAAATAATAATTAAAGCTATAGAAAATGTTTGAAATTATTAATGGTTTGTTGAGATATACATGCAAAATTATATTTGTTTATTATAATTCTTGAATATTTGTATTATCAAAAACTTTTTTCCACTAAATTGTAATTACATTCTGCATGGATATGACAACTAACGTTACGAATATAGAAAAACATTTATCGTCTAAAATGTTGCAGTAGATTTCTCTAATTGAATGGATAACCTAAAAGTTATTTTATAAATTACAGCATTGTTGCAATTAAATACAAAATCGATTCACAGAAGGAAGCTGGATTAAAAGTAATTTCTAATTAACTTTAAAATTATTTTGTTCTTTTATTTTTATATTTTACAAGAGATTTATATTAGCAGTAAAAGTGGCCACACCTTAAAGTTTAAGTTAATTTAATAGATTTAAGAAAAAATATTGTCTTATGTTTTATTTTTCATAAACAATTTATTTTTAATTGGTCACAGACATGTTGAAGATTATGTTATTCTAATAAATTGGAGAAATAATAAATATTGTCTTTGTACTAATTTTAACAATAAATAAAGTAACATATAATAAGCCTCAGTTATTAAAAACATTATTTAAAATAATTAAAAAATCAAAGCAAGTTTTCGATCGTTTGACAAACAATACCAAAACCCATTAGATTATTATTTAAGAACCTAAATTGGAAAAACTTTGACAACTTCTTCATAGGTATAGATAAGAATATCAAAATTTCTTAAAACAGCCTTCTCGATTAGTTAGTATAATTAAAGCAGCATTGTGTGTTTTCTTGCGCTAATCAAGAATCACTCACCTTTAATCTCTGATCCGACACCGTCCACACCCGGCTAGCATAGTCATTGGAAGCCCCGACAATTAAAGCACCCGTCATATCGAAATCGACCGACATAACACCGGCATTGCTGTCCTGCAAAATGCCCCTGCATTCCGCGGCGCCTGCAAGGAGACACCGTTGTGAGATATATACAGCGTGTTAGTAGAAAGAAAGCGACAGATACAACACCGAAACACCATTAAATACTACAAGAATTAATCACATATACAGCAAATAAATTAAATTACATTGGAAATATAATTATTACATTTAAACTAAGGTACTTACCATGAGAGATGTCAAATGATGATAATAAATTTTATTAAAGGCTTTATATGCATAATAAATACATAACTTTAAAAGTTATGTTTCTTGAATCATAAGGCAACTCTCCTGGTATGCACTTCTTTATGTAACAAACTTGTATACAATTTAAAAAAGGGATAATTCGTGCTTCTTACAATTACCAATTTGATCTTTCTGTACAATTCATTTACATTTACTTTTATAAACGTTTCAGGTTTTAATCGTAATATTAACAATTTTTTACTATTCCCATTTTTCATTGTACCTATGAACACAAAGTACTGCTTAAAAAGAAAGCATGGTATTACATCCTGAGCATGTATAAAGAGAACTTAAATAAAATAAATTAAAAAATGCTGCAAATAATTTATTTCAATTTTCCCATAAAACAAAAATATTTTCTTGAGCGTAAAAACCTATCTCAAGACTGACCTTTCGAGATGTCCCAGAGCTTCACCTTCCTGTCTGCACCACCGGTCACTAAAAGTCTATCGACGGGACTCCACTTTACAGCATTTACCTCGCCTTCATGGGCATCCTGCAATATAAAAATAAGATATTCAATACTTCTTGCGCTACATTCTTGATGGAACGAAATTTTCAAATTGGGTAAATTAAAGCACTTGTTATGTTCCATAATTTTATTTTCAGTTTCCTGACATGTGTTTTGATTTTTTACAATCATTCTCAAAGTTTACACTTTAATTTACCCAAATAAAATTAAGAATTAACTTCTCTTCTATTTAGAATTCAGTAAGAACATTTCTAAAGCAATTTTGTAGTTCATAATATATGATAATAATGGGTTCATATTTTTTAACATCTGTCATTACAAATTATACCAACGCAGTAAAAAAATCTGCTCTTTGCTGGTTTTGAGGAAAATATTTAAAATGTTATTATATTGTTTATGTATAAACAATTGAGGTATTTTAATCAAAACGTTTCAATAAAAGGCTTTTTGAAATTAAAGTGCCCAAATTATTTACATTCAATTCTTTATATTTTTTTATTATACCAATAAATATTAAAAATATACATACGAATTTTAAGAAAACAGCTGTTGGCAAGGAGGAACTCTGATAGACTGGGCCAGCGCCGTCCCTTATTTCATCAGGGGACAGACCTCTGGTATCACGGCAAGCGTCCTCGATTTCCTTCTGCATCTTGGCGTTACGTTTTCTGCAATTTGAAATAATAAAGAAACATCATGACAAAAAGCCTGGTCTCAGCGATAAAAAAAAAGGGTGCAATTAATAGAAGCATTACTCTACAGGGTTTAGTTGTGAGATCGTGCAGATTCAATCAGTGCATCAAGTAACTAAAAGCAAGAAGTTCATAAGAAAAAAGCTCACTTTGCTTTTTTACCACACAATAAATATGTATAGTTTATGTGTAAATCCATACCTGATTGAGAATGAATGATTTTCCAATGGTGATCAATTACTTTCTATTATAAACTGGTATTTTATATGATATTAAAATTATTGTCAATCTGTTAAGAATGAATGATTTTCCAATGGTATATCAATTATAAACTTGTATTTTACATGAAACTGAAATAATTTTCAATCTGTTGTTCTATAATAACCTTTATATGTACACAACAACAGTATTAATCGGTCACCTTTTAATATAAAAAAATTCAATCTTTAACAATTATTTTTAATCTATTATTTCAGTTCTACAATCTATAATATTTGAAAAAACTACTTCACATACATTAATTTTATAATAAATTAAGATACGAAGATTAAATTTTTCTTTATCGAAAGGTGCCTATGATCAATGTACTTTCCGAGTTTGATCAGTCAAATGTATGATACCTGCACTTTAATTTTTTTTTTTCGAATGAGTAACAGTTTGACTATCTTAAAACGTACCTGAACAAACCAAAGGTACTCAGTGACAAGGTTGCGAAGTGTCTGGGCGCATCACTAAAAATCAAGTGTAAAAAAAAAAAACAAGCTACTATTTGCAAATTGAAATGTTCAAGTTTTAAAGCATGCACCACAAACGGGTAAAACAACAGATACTACAAAATATACAAAAACAACAACAATAACAACAACAAATAAATAGAGAGAGCAAACTACAGGTAAAGCAGAGTGCCGCAGATTACTTTCGGGCTTGTACTCACTTTAAGAAGTTGTCGTTCTCTTCGTTCATTTTCTCCGCGTCCTTCTCCTTGTAGCTTATCAATTTTTCCAGCAGCCCAGTGTTTTCTTTCTGTAATTAATTTGATACTAGTTGTGTGACCTGACCACCATCGTGACTGATTCATCCCGAAGGAATATTATTTAAAACGTAATTTGTTCTTAACAAAAACAAGATGTGACTATTACATTACGCTAAATATTTAAAACTAACATTGATTTCTTGTGAAAAAAGATTTAGGCTGTAATATTTTCTCTACTATAACACCATATACTTATATTTATTTATTGGTGCGTTAATAAAAATACATTTTGCACAGGTCACTATGAATAACAATGAAACGTAGTGGAGGCTACATACCCACTCAAAGCTTTGTGATTGTGACAATTTGAGTAAAACATACTACTATTAATATAAATCGTATTCCAAAATACAGGATAAAAAAATTTGGCTAATTATAAAATATATGTTTAATTAATTGTAACTTACATAAGTCTTCAAAAACTACATAAATCAATACTATTGATGATAAAATCGAGGCACAAATGAAGATATAAACATAGTTTCAAGAGAAAAGTATTTTTTATGACTGAAAATTCAATTGTTTCATTTTACTTTCATTTCACTACAGAATTGTGTACGTTTGGTTGCCTAACCTTTAATCCTTAAATAATGTTTAAAAAATATACTTGCGGGTTATATGAAGTTGAATGAATCAATAATTAAACGCAATTCAGTGTACTATTACTACTATTACTACTACTATTATTATTATTATTATTACTCTAAAAGTACAATACTTATTGAAATAAAGCAGTGAAGAAAAAAATTCTTTAATTACTGATGCTAAATACCCTATACTGTGTCGGTATTTCTTTAAGTGTTATTATGGAGTTTCGACAAGTAACAGCCGCATCAATCCAATATTTAATAATAAATTACCAAAATTAACTCCAAATACAAAAAATTAATAACCCTTTATGTACAGTTAAAACTTTGGAATTTTACTACTACGCAAACGTATAGTACATACCTGAACATCCCGTAATTTCTCTTCTAAAGCATTGAAGGCGAGCTGTAAAGCTTGGTATTCATCCCGTAGCACTTGATTGAGGTACTCCAATTCTTTTATGTTCTTCTCGTACATCTTTATTTCAGCACGTAAGGACGTGTTTGTGGATAAAGCTTCATCCAAACTAAAAACAAAGTTTTATTAATTATATTACTATTGAATACACATGTATAAAAAAATAGCATCCAGGAATTGATATTCTCTTACAATTAGAAGGTTAATTAAACACTTATTTAAAATAGTGAAATAAAACAAAGTGTTTATTTAACTTTCTAATTAACATAAAAATATTTCACTGTGGGTTAAGTGAGAATTTAAGGCAAAGGTAAGAGGATATTACAACCTAACAAATCATTATTACACCAATTAAAATATAGTAAATCCCAGCTTGCATGCTTTATAACTATGTGTATTTAAAGTTATTATTTGTTAATTAACTCTTCGGATATGGAAGCGAAAAATTGATAATTACAATTGTCAATTATCTATTTTTCGCATTTTACCATGTTTTAATTGATTCATTTTGTATAAATCCAAACTAGAAAGTTATTTATTCCATAACAAAGCCTAGTGATTGGAATTGTACATTTTATAGTTGACTATTAAGATCAATATCTAAAAAATTCTAAATAACTTATTTGTTGCAATATTCAATATTTCAATCAACAGTTAATGTTAAATGACTTATAGGAAGTATCATCAAAATATATCATAGCATTACACATACAAAATATTTCTTGATTTAAAAGTACCTACCAAATTGTGAGTGACATTTACTATGTATTGCAAATAGGATTGAAAATATAACCTATACAAAACATACCCTGTTTGTGCCATATTTTCTTATGTAATTATGTTTTAAATTTTTTACAATCAGCTTGTTCATACTGTCCTTAGCAAATTCCATTAATCCTGACTTTGATTGCATTTTAATATCCTACTGAAATCACTGTAGAACTAAACTATATTTTTATAAAAATTATTTGTTTAAAACAAAATATTGTTTTTTCAGTGCTACCAATGATAACAAACAAAAATCAAATGATTTTAATTTTATTGAAAATATATCCAAAACATTTCAAAAATGAAAGTCATATTGGATAAATATAAGTGTTCCCTTAAATTAAAATTGCTTGATTACACCAGTGATGTACTAAAATAATGCATTCAAAGATTCTATAATTGAAATGCTTATCTAATAATTATGAAATTAAGTGATTCATAGCGGAATATATAAAAGTAGACTGTTAAGTTCAAGGTTACAAAAAAGTTTGTTTATCTATAACCATTATAGACACAATAAAAACATTCTACGTTTATAACCTTCTTAAAAAATGGTTACAAAATCAGAAACGATAAAAAATAATATTTTAAATATGTTCAACACTATAACACGTTTATGGGACTGCACAATTAGAAACTAAACTGCAGTTTTGAAAGAATAGCATATCCTAAAGGCTGCTGCATTTCTAGTGTATAATAAAATGAGTTTTCTTATTTAAATTATGTTGAAAAAAAACAAAAGCAATTCATAGATTAGAAAATAAAAACTGTTTCCAAAAAAATATTAAATTATTTCTTAAATACATTTGAGTATATTGATTCTACTATTACATATTAAAATTACAAACCTTATTTCCTTTGCGGCGAGCACTTTCTCCTTCTCCTTAACGCTAACGTTCAAATCGATGATCTGCTGCACGTTCTCCCCTTTCCTCCTGTGCAGCTCGGTGAGCTCCTCCTGCTGCGAGAGCACCTTCTTCTCCAAGTACTGCAGCCGCTCGAGCAGCTTGGGATCGGCCCCGCTCGAATGGAAGCTCGACGCGTCCGAGCCCACCTTGAGCTTCTCATTCTGTATGGACAACTGGAGGTTCTCACTGCGTAGGGCATTGGCGTTGTCGAAGAGCTTGTTGTCTGCAGGGAAAACCGGTCAGCTGTTTGTGGGTCCTGAAGGTTATACCTAGGCTACTCACTCTGGGCTATGATCTCCTCGAAGCAGGTGGTCTGCAGCTTGTTGCGCTCGTGCAGCTGCTCTATTATGCTTTTCCTCCAGCTCAGTTCCTCGACCGTTGCCATTATTCGAATGCACGGTTTTTATTTTGAAAACAAGTCGCAGGGTGTTGATAATATAACCACAAATTTCACTGACGTTGCGTGTTGGGTTGTCTACATCTGTTTTTGTTTGGGTTCTCTTCAGAATTTTAATTGGAACTTTCTTATTGTGAAATCTTATTATTATTTAATAATAATAATTATAGTTTCTTCGGCCTGACATGTTTTCTTATCAAGATTAAATGTAATTAACAAATATTGTTTATGAAAGGTATTTGTTTTTACTTAGTAGGCATTTGTTTCAATTAAAAAAAAACCTGATCACAATCACTTATTCCATTAAGTTATCTCTGTATAATTATATATTAATCAAATTACACAGTTGTTACTTGCTGAAGGAAGTTTATTCTGAACCTCCTTAATTTTGTTGGATGAAAATACCTTATAAAAATCAATTCATGGGTTTTAGTTGTGGGTAAAATGTAATTTGTATCTTGACTACAATTACTATAGTTAATAATCTCTTGTTTATTAAGGGTTTATTACATTAAGAATCTAACTATAACATTAAATAAATCCGATTGAATGCCCAACCACAAAATCCCTTGTATTTACAATAATGTTCACATTATTTGGCAATTTTCTACAGTTTCCATTAAAAACTACTGTTACGGATGTAAATTGCTTTAGCTTTAAAAATAAATTCACTTCAAAAACGAATTTAAGTCTGAATGCATACTTTTCTGTAGTTATTAATTAATTGAATGGTATAACTGTAGAGTTACTGTAGAAATCATTGTTTAGAATATAAAAATTATTCTTCATCATTAATTAAATAGCTCTTTACCTTTATGAATGGTCAAGATTTTGATTTCTTTAAATGTATCTTGATATATTATTTTAATATTTTTTTAAACACCCTGTATATCATGTATATTTATCCGAATTTAAATTTCGCGCTCTGTTCGATTTACTAACGGACGTTTCGGTTCAAACTTGTTGACAATGAACATGCCATCAGCTGCTGGTTGTTAAGACTTGAACGATGGAGGAAAACACGGACCCGTGCCTGATGCAAAACCTAAAAGGCCACAAGAAAACTGTGACTGGTTTAAACTTCCACCCGAACGAAAAAGAACTGGTGTCATGCAGCGAGGACAATAATTTAATGTTATGGAACTTGGTCTCGAAAGACGTGCGCTGTTTTAAATTTTCGGGGCACACGGATGCAGTCACGGACATCGATTGTTCCTCCAATGGTAAATACGTCGCCACGTCGTCTTGCGACAAGACCATCAGGTTATGGGTTCCATCGGTGCGTGGTGGAAGTGCTGAAATTAAAGCACACACCAGTGTCGTTAAGACTGTACAGTTTTCTCCAGATAACAAACAGGTATGATTATTTATTATTATATTAATTCCTTAATCTATTCTGTATTGAAGTTATGTTCAGGATCGAACGATAAGTCGGTGAAGATTTGGGATGTGTCAAGAAGAAAGTTTTTGAATTCGTTTTTCGGACATAACAATTGGGTGAATTGTGCCAGGTATACACCTGACGGGAAGACCATTATATCTTGTGCTGACGATAAACAAATTAAGGTTTGGGATGTTGATAGCAAGCAATGTGTATACACATTTACAAATCCAAGAGGTAAAAATAATAATAATAACTGATTTTTTACACGAAAATATTTCGTAAAATCTACATCTAGATTTTTAACTTGTTTAAGAATAAGAGGTATTGAAGTAGTGGTTTTATTTTTATTGTTTAAGGCAGTGCATTAAAACTAGCTGCACACCCGAATGGAAACTCTGTGGCGGCTGCAATGGCCACAGGGTCTGTGAGAGTGTACGAAATACGGATGAACAAAATGCAGCAGCACTATATCCTCCACGACAAAACGACTTGTGTAAGTTGGCATCCAAAGGGAACACATTTATTGACAGCTGGCAATGACGGAACAATGAGGATAGTTGATGTTCTTGAGGGTCGACCCTTGTACACTTTACAAGGCATTGGTGGCCCCATTTTATCGGTGGCATTTTCCATGGATGGGGAATATTTTGCCTGTGCCGGAACTGATAAAAATATTATGGTAAGATTCAGATCATTCAAAATTAACAATTTATAGATGAGAAATATTTTTAATTTTTCATTTTAGGTGTACAAAACCAATTTTATCCAAGATGAAACTATTGAACCATCATTTTTTTCCGCAACTAGTGAGACCATGTGATTTTTATTGTTAAGTTATTAATTCATTATTGTGCTTATACGACCATTATTTCTTTTATACCATTGCTTATCAATTGATTTTTTAATAAAATTATTTTTTATTATTTTTGTGACTGTAATTTTAGTCTTTTTTATAGCCTATTAATAATAAACTAATTATTTAAAAAATTAGTGCTTCATTTTTAATATTTACTTAACGTAGGTATAAAGGCGCAGTTTTCTTTCTTTTAATTAAATATTTAACTTTGAATAATCTGTAGATATTTTAATTATAAATGAATCAATAGTTTAGATTTTATTAAATAAATACTTTATTATACATTAATATTTATATATGAAAATAAATCAACTTGAATAATCTGGAAGTGGAATTGCCAAAGTCGAATTTGCAGAATCCTCAGTGTCCACAACAATCTCTGGTATAATTTGCCTCCTCGCAGCTCTTTCAACAAATACGTTCTCATCATAATTGCTCAATTTCGTGAACAAAACATTACAATCCTTTTTCATCGTTTCCAAATCCTCAGATAACCTGATTAAATCCTGCAGTGACCTGGAAAACAGTTCAACATTACCAGCAACCTCTTCAGCCTGAACCTCTTTAATATCAAAACGTTTTCTTTCAACGAATTGTGTAAAGGCTTCCAGTAAATTATTAATATTCAGTTGGGGTGCATTCGATTTTATCACATGGGTAACCTCCTCAGGGATCTTATATTGAAACGGCTGATATTCCAAACACGAGTCCTTCCCAAGGAGGTACTGCATTAAACTAAGGCCACCATCGAATGTTTCCCGTATTCTATTATTTTCCTCAATTTTCTCCTTCAACACGTTAATCTCCTCCATGCAATCTTTAATTTTCGGTACGGCGATATTTGAAGACTCCAATTCTTTTAATTTCACCTCCATTTGAGGTATTTGAACTTTCAACCTTTTCTTCTCAGCCTGCATAATATCACTTTCATCTACATACTTCTTTAATGTGCTACTAAAATTATTTTTCACGTCAGCACTCTCATTTTGCATTTCTTTAATGACCATTTTAATCTTCTCCATTTGGGGTTTGATTTGCTTTCTGACTTCCAACCCGTCTAATTCCTTATACGCAATACTATCTGATTTTTTAAACCTGCTATTATAAAATTTACCAGTTTGAACAATATGCACTTGCAACGCGAGTTGGGATAATTTGAACATAAACTTAATAAATTTCGGACCTCCAGGGGAAACGAAATGTGAGGACATCATTGGCGGTATGTCGGCATCTTCATATATGCCGTTCAACTCGTTCACGCATTTGAAAACTTCGTTTCGGAACTGGGTTTCCATTTTGATCTCAACGATCGGCCACGAGGGGATTTTCTGCTTGATTGTTGATGAATGGGTAATGCTGAGGAGATAGTACATTACGTGATGAAATGCTGCTTTATTACTCTTTGCAAACATATTTTGTTTGAATACTGATTGGAAATCTTTCGTCGGTGGGATTTCCATTGTTAATAGAAGCAAATTTTCGTAAAGTGCGTCCTGATATTTGTTTAACTCTTTAGTAGCGAACGACATCTGAAATTATGTGAATTGTTTATAATTACATACTTGGGATTATTAAACTTACCGTTGATTTTTTTAAATTTGTAATCTTTATTGAGACAAATTCAAACTTTTTTCTAGGTTATGTTCATAACTGTTTTTTTCAAATTATAAAATTATTATATTTAATATTATTTATTTGTATAGCAAAGTGCTAAATAAAGATTATTATTATTATTACGGTAATATAATCGGGTACTTTCACAAAAAGTTTTATTATTTTTTTTAAATATGACCTGTTTATATGCAGTTTATTTTGAAAATGAATAAAATTTTAAATTTAACAATTATAAATTTTAAATGCAATAACGTAGTAATAAAGGATTAATAAGTCGTGCGATTATTATTTTATATAATACTGGTTTAATATATAAAGAAAGCTAAACATGTAGTGGCTTAATGGTATTTTGAAGATTTTATTTCAAAAATAAATTTCAGGATTTTTAAGCTTTTCTATAAAAAAATTTATAGTGATTAGATTTTTTAATATGCAATACCCATATTTTAATAATAAAGTTTTGTTATTCAGTTATATTTAATGGAATATTTCTTTAAAAATTTTAGCCGTAAATGGCAACATAATTTTTGAAATTTCTTGCAATTTGTGTTGCATAGTATAATGAGGTTTTTGTATATTTTAAAGCTATTCATTTGAAATTATATTCGATAGTTAAAAAGTCTGTTATTATATTAGTTAATTTACCACGTTTAAAATTATCATTCGTACTTAGGAAAAATATCCGTTTATCATTTTTTGTTATAATTTTAGATGACCTTTAATTAAGATTTTTTTTTGTAATTTAGATAATAAGAAAATTTTCTGTCCATTTTTTTAGATGTAAAAATAGATTGAAAACATATTATTTAAAAATAATTGAATCTAAACTCCTTAGTGTTCACTCATGATGGGTTTTAAAAGTTAAATTTTTTCAAAAATATATTTGTTTAAAGTGGATCATTTGAACTACTCAAATATTATTGTCCTAACCTAAAACATAAAAACATCTATAAAACAATGAATCTAGTCAACTGCAAATTTTTGTTTACAACTTAACCAAATTTTACCAATTTGACTGTCGGATGTAATTTTAAATATTAATTTTTAAAAATGGTTTTATTACGGAAATTCCTAACATCAAAATCTGTCTCCAATGTCTTTCTGAGATTCTGTTCGACCATTACGAAAGAATACAACACTTCACCGAATGGAAATTTAAATATTATTTTACCATATAATACAGTCATCAAACCACTGGATGTAGTCGACTACCCAGAGTCCAATAAGGTCATCATTAAGTGCCCACACACAGTAAACTGCAATGTCGTGCGTGATATATTGAACGTATCCGCTAATCTTAAAGAATACGATGAGAGTGTTACCTGTGAAATCCATGCACCTATTAAATCCAGTAAGTTACAATTAAGAAATTTATTAAATATAATAAAAATGCAACTAATATTAATAATAATTGTTAATTTTAAGGTATAAATGTCAACTGTCAGGGAAGCATTAATATAAAAGACTTCTTGGGTGAAGCTATTCGATTGTTTAGTGAATACGGGGATATCACACTAGGTAGCTTCAATAGCGATTATGTAATTGCAACGACCAATAAAGGAAATATTTTAACAAAGGGTTCGATAAATGCAGCTAAGGTGCAATTCAAAGCACTTCAGAATGGTGTATGTAACACACCAAAACACCTAGGCCAGGAATAATCATTAATCTTTGTAGAACGTGTACACGGACAAACTGAAATGTCTAGGTCTTCACATCGAAACAGATAATGGCACCATTGAAACGAAATCCTCTTATTGTGATGAGAGCTTCTTTGTTACAAAATGTGGTGTGATGAATCTGCATAATATTCACAAGCACAGTAAAGTTGTTTTGCATAATGAAGGAAAGTTAAATATGAGTAAGTACAATAAAATAATGCTTAATATTGATAGAATAAAACAAACAATAAATATTTCAGTTGGTTTCAACGGATTATTGGAATTGAAAATGAATAAAGGAGTGGCGAATGTGCAAATATCTGAATTAATAGGGAGTTCATCTATTGACATAAAGGAAAAGGGGCAGCTGACATTAAAATTAAGTGAAACAGTCTTGGAAAATACGACTGTGGATGTGTACAGCAGCTGTTGCGTCGTTGAAGACGATATTCCCTTTGAGGAGAACGAGGTGGAAAACTTTGTAAAGGTGAAGGCCAAGGATAAGGAAAACGCGAGGTTAACTGTGAGGGCCCCAGATGGGGTGGTGAGTGTAAAGGCAGGATCGTGGGCTGAAATGATAGAGAAACAGTTCATGGAGAAAGTGTCTAATAATTAAGTATATTTGTCTATTGTGTGGTATCTAAAAATGATTAAATTATTTGAAAATTGTGTTTTTCCTTATTAAAAAATAAATAATTAGATTAATGTTAAGATACTGTGACTGTATCATTAATTAATATTGATTAGAACTTTAGATTTATATTTATAGAATAATTCGGATTTTGGTTTAATTATGAATATCTCGTCTTAATTGCAGTAATGATCTTTCTTATATAATTAGAGACACAGATTATCTTTAACAGAGTAAATGTATCTTGATTAGAAACACTCGGTTTGTTTCATAGAAAATTTAATTTTTCTTCTCCGACTAGTTTTGACAATATGTTATTATCAAGGAGTAACCCCTTAATTTCTAATCAAGATATTTCAAAAGTGTTTCACCACGGGTTAAGTGAGCAATTAATTAAATATAGAGTAAATGTAGTTAAGGTGGCTATTATTTAGTTCCAATACACCTTATTATATTTGGATTACAGTTAATTTATATTTGGTATTTATTGACTTTTTTATTAACTAAATCCTTTTAGCAGTAAAGCTTATTTCATTTAAAATAGTTGGTTTCTTGAGAAATTGTACATCTATGTTATACCTATCTGTGCAATTTAGTGACTACACCTTTAACGAAACGTCATGGAACGTTGTGTATATTGTGTTGCCTGCCATCAAAGATTTCAATACAATTGTAATTTATGTAATTATTTTACCAATAAGAACAATACAATCTTTATTTAATATTGATCGTGGGAATTGCATTAATTTGTGTTAAAATATGTGAAAATACATTACACAGTAGAGAGTGGTGCATCTAGGGACATTTGCGGTTGGTCAGGGTTCGGTTTTTCATCTATAGACGGTATTCGGCGCATTTGTAATTTACTATAATTTTCTGGTAGTAAATTGCTGCGGTAGGTTAAGGATACCGTTTCTGTGTTTTTTGCCCACGTACTGTGAGCGCTTATCGTGGACACGGAACGGCAGAAACACGAAAGGCACACAGTATTATTTTGTGAAAATAACGTAATTGGGCAGACTTCAGTTCTGTAGTAACTAGTATGTTAATTGTTTTCACTTTTCTGTTACAATTTATTATTAAATATCTAAGTTCTATGAGCTCTTCAGGTAAAAACACTCTACAAGACGAAGCTTCAAGGTAGTTATCACAGAAAAACGCACCCCTCTAACTCAAAAGTGATTAATTCCGTTGCAAACACCATTGCCCTCCTGTCTCTCTGATACAAAATTAGAAATTTCAGGTTATGTTATTTAATGTCAAACCTGAATGTCATCCTCTTGCGTTTTGAAGGATAAAACGGCGGTGTTCCGATGTGGCATTGCACAGCAACATTTAAACTCGGTGCCCCGTACCGTTCAGTTCTCCGGAAAGACGTTTAAATAACATGACCCAGGATTACTAACCTTACCTTCACAAAGTTAAACACCCAGACACAATGCATTTACATTGAGAGAAAAAACAAAAAACAATTCTCGTGCAGGTTACCGTGTTTTATTTACACAAAAGTGAATTGTTTCTGCGATTGTTGGATTACTCCGAATTTTTATTTAGGAACGACCAAGAGGCCTCGTCTAGTACTGCTGGGAACATCGAGGACACAATATCCGACAATCAGGAGGACAGAATGAAAAGAGCTGCCGCCAAAAAGCTGATCGAAAGGTACTTCTATCAGCTCACAGACGGTTGCGGAAATCCCAAGTGTGATAATCAATATTGTGCTTCTAGTGGTGAGGTAAGTTTTGCTTTATTAGGATTCCTACAGTAGTCTTTATTGGAATTAAGGACAAATTGGATTGGTGAAGTGTCCTATTTTCACATAAATGTTGGTTTAATGCAAAGAATCTATCTAATAGAAAAAAATCATTAATTTTTTTTTTCGTTATAGTGTTAGTGATTATGGGTATATTCAACTTATTATTTGTGTAATGAGTGAATTAGATTATAGGTATGTCTGTAGAGTTCTACAAAAAGAAATTGAATTTTATTTTAATGCTTGTAAGCAGAATCTGGACGTTAAGACCAAATTTATTGATGAATTATGTTGAATATTTTGTATTAAATAAAATTAATTATTTTCTCACTTTATTATTATTGCTACAACATAAAAACCATGAAAGTTTTTATATTTAAGATTAATTAATTTAATTTATACATAATTATCAAGTAGGCTTGGAAATTACATACAGAAAAAGAAGACAATCATATAAATAGATTTTTTTTTAATAAATTTGAAAAATATAGCAGTGATGATATTCTAAAGGATTACAGTTATATTTTAAATAATATAAATACTTATTATAAAAATAGTCAATGGCCTACATTATTGACTATTCCTACAAAACTGGTAAGTTTTTTTAAAATATTGATTATCATTTGTGTATTGTTAAATAATACGATAAAACATAAATATGTTTTGTAAATCTACAATGACTAGTATTATTAAGACTAAAAAACTAATCACTCATTGTATGTTTTATTAACCACTTGCGCTACAATTTAACTTTCGATAGTCGTGCTGTGCTCTACAATATAACATGCAGTAACATTGACGTGTGTGGCACGTCTTTATAGTGCAAGTGGTTAACCCCTTCCCGCACAAGTATTTTTGAAAGTAATGTGCTCATGCCCGAGATATCTCTGGCGAATTCGGGAAGTGGTTAAATGTGTGAAATGTATTGTATTTTGAAATTAGTTCATTTTCTATATCCACATAAAGCACATTAAAATATTTTATTAATAATATATTCTTTAGGATCTTTAGATTTTATTTTATGTTATTTTTAATTGTAGGGAGAGTTACAATTATAATTAAAAAAAAATTCATCCATAGAAATCAATAAATAATAAAAACATTATACATAATTTTGTTAATACTTTGCAATCAAATATGTTGTCGTAAGAGTTAATTTACAATATAAAAGTTTGCGCGTTAATTATTAATTCCTTTAATTTTAATAAGCGAACATTTTTTATTTGTATATTCACCGCTCTGAAATTAAACATTCGATATTAACCTGAATAACACAAGGCAACCTTGATAAAAGTAAAAGGATATATTTTTAGTTTGAGAAACGACAATTTTGAAAATAGATTAATAACATCTGAAAATAACGTTAATAATTGCACACGACCAGATTTATTAAGTATATATATAATTTTTTTTTTATAATTTCCTTTGTTTTTGTAGTTTATACTTGCCTTCCGTGATGTAAATATTGCTCGTGTATTTTTGGTTTTTTTATTGAGGAAAGGCTGTACACACAATGACTCAGTCGGTGCGTTACCCTGAATTGTGACTTGGCTCTTTTCTAAATTTACAAAAAGTACCACCACTCCTGAATGTGTTGGCAATGTCAGTCTACTACGGGCAGTGCAGCTGTGCTCTATTAAAATAAAACAAATTTGGAATATATAATCTCTCAGTCAAATAGGTAATTAGTTAATATAATAATTTTTATTTGATATTGTTTATTTTTAATGCCTTTATTTTTTAAGGTATACATACGGTTTCTTAAGAGACCTTTTTTGAACGTTTAATATTAATAATTTTTGAGGCTATTACTTTCTGTCGTATAACTTAAGACATTTAAAAGTTGCAAGTGCTCTGTAAGTATTGTATATTAAAAATGTACATATTAATTTTTGATGAAACTTTAATTAAGAGGTTTAGTTGTGAGGTGATGAAATTTTAATAAACGTTCATATAGAGAAAGATTTTTTTCTGTATTTGTTAGTTTCTAAGATTTTCAGATTGATATAAATGTCATATATTTCTTTTTTTGTAATTTAGTTAATTTTTTAGTTAATTCAATTTCAAATATATACGTTTTTTGATTGGATAACACTAGTTATATGGTTATTAGAGGGTTAATTAAAAATGTTTCACCATGGGTTAAGTGAGAATTTACTGCATCGTCTAGTTATATGGTTTATAGTTCATTAAATCTTTTGGGATTGGTTTTCCAGATTTTTTATCGCATTCATCTTTTTTTTTATTGATCGAAGCAAATATTTCTGATGATATCAATGGTTGTGTAATAGAGTATAAAATATTTAGAATAAATTGAAAACCAACTCATTACGAATGGAATTGATATATTATCCTTCTATAAGAACTGATTTAAGCAGGCAGTCAAAAGATTCATGTATAAATACCAAAGTTTTATTTATTTCTTATAGAGACTTCACTAGTTATTCTGTAATATTCCTATCTGTCAATTTGGCACATTAAATTCACATAGCTAGTTTCTCTTTTTACCCTTTGAAAATCGTAACTGTGTACATAATTATTTATTTGTTTTCATTGCAGGTGAGAAATTTAACACCGAACCAGGCGGCCGCCAGAGCGATCCAGCTTTTTTCACAAGATGCTCGCCTCTGCGAGAGGCACCCCAACAAGATGCCGCGGACACAGAACAGTGTGCTCTCTAAAAGCGAGACAGACAGCTGCGTGCTGAGGAAAAACGTCGTATCCGATTCCACTAGTGCCAACATGCCCTGTAATGACATGAACATACCCTTCAACAGAGAATCGACTAGTAAGTGCAACAGTAAAACGGACATACACATGTGTAAGTATAAACATAATAACGGATGCCTAAACTGAAATTGCAATCTTAATGTTATAATAAATAGATTATTTTTTAAATTAATGTAGAATGCCTAACATTGTGATTATTACAGGTGAAACAGTGCCCTATTTAACAGAAGAAAAATTATATGAAATCATAGACGAGTGCGAGGAGACAAAAAGTTATTCAAAATTAATCAGAACACTGGGAGAAGTGTACAGCAGTATAGACTCACTATGCAGAAGTTTTCGACAAACTCACGTCAGTTCTCCCATAGAAGTCATGCTGGACAGAGCATCAGGTTGTAACGGTGGTAGTTTTCCACTAGTTTCCATAATTAACGCATCATTTTCAGGAGATATTACCAGTTTAAAGAAGGAAGACGTCAGATCGCTGGAGGGGGAGAAGGATAAGGACGAGGACAGTTGTGTGAGCACGTCGAGTGCCGAAAGTCCGCACTCAAAACTACCGCTCGACTACCCGTCGCTGAGAAGGGCGTACGCGGCACTCTTCAAACTGCAAAGTTCGATATTCGAGAGTGCTCTGGTGAACGCGTTGGTCACGCTCGCCGGTTACCTGCAGATGGAGCTGCAGAGCAGGAATCAAGACTTACAGACTGACGATATTGTGCACGTGCTATTGGTTGTGTTTGAAATTCCCGCGCTCGGTAAGTGTGTTCGGTGGTTGTGGTGTTGGTTTGGTGTTACACTGATTTGTGAATGCAGGCTCTGGGGACTTCTTAGAGACGGCCTTTCCGGCCCTGTGTAGGGCCACAAAGTGGATCACTGTGGACGTGCAGGCAAAGTTGGCCTTGGCCTGGTCGGGACCCGGCTGTAACAGTTTGAGGAGTTTGTTGGAGAACTTGCAGCAGCTGGTTACACTACGTGTGATACTCACTCAGTTTCACCAGGATTTTTACGTACAGGACGAGAACGTCGTCACGTCAGCTACTAAACTCATGAAAGTAAGTTGACTGTTTGATAACAGTGGTTTATAAAAATGTTGATTACAGTAAATATATAATTGTAGGCAACCCAACATTCATGTTGTATACATGTTTGCCTACATAGCAACATATGTTGGGTGTGTTAATAGATCAATTCGTTGTATTGCATTTGATAATAAGAAATAAAAAGTTATTTTGCATTTTTTAAACCAAAATACCAGAAAGTTCAATAGACTTTAAAAATTTAAAGGTAGAAAATAATTGTTGATTGCTTTCTGCGTTTATATTTGTGGGAACAAAATTTTGTTATAATTCAATAACAAAAGAAAATTTAACGCTTTTGGTGTATCTCAACAGATGGCGCTAATGCAAATTGTTTAATTTTTCACTAGGCAATTATTTGCCTCGTTTAATTTAATGGGTTATGTGACGATAATCGTGATTAATTAATAAAATACTAGAACCTTTTTTTACACTTTTATTTTCTTTCAGATATATATTTCGCGCTCAAAATGACCATTATCAATGGACAAACTAATCGATTGGGAAACGAATTTAATTCATTATAAATAATTAATAGATTGTCATTTTACATAAATCGCTCCATTTATGTTTCGAATCTACTCTAGCGTCCCACTGGCGCCCCCTATTAGAGTTCCATGGAAACATTTCACAGATTCACGATGTTTGTTGATAATGAAGATCCTAATTTATATAACCTTTGATAGAACTGAAGTTCTGTTTTTTAATGAATTAATCGAACAATTTATTTAATTTATTTTTTCTTGTATGAAATGAAACTTAAACTACTTCTTTGCAATACAAAAGAAATATTTCTAAATCTACCATTTTGGGTTTGAGGAATTTGATCTATTTTTTTTTGTTATTATTGTACCTTTTTCAACAATTCACTCTTATCTGTTAAATTAGTTTATGCCAAAAAAACAATTGACTTTACAAAAATTATTTAAAAAATGCGTAATGTATTATTTAAAATAGCAAAATAAATGTATAAACTAATCATCTTATTCTTAAGATAAACCACTCATATTGTATCTTAGTTTAGGATTTTTAAATTTATTTAATTTAAATGAATACAAACTATATAATTTACTAAATAATATATTTTGTTACAGGTAGTTTATTACGCCAATATTTTAGCCGGTGTCTTAGAATCGCCGGATTTAAGGCAAGAAGAAATCTTCGAGGACTCCTACCTTGGAACCAAGCTACAGAAAACCCTGCCACCCGTGGACGAATTGGGTACTAACAATGTTTTTAAAAATTTTACCTAAACTTACCCTTTCGTTTTCAATTTCAGCGCTACAACTCGGTGTTCACGTGTTAGATTGTCGTAAACCCTACTTACCCTTTAGCGAGTTCTACAACGAGCCACTGAGCGACGTTGTGGAGATGGACAGAGACTTCGCCAACTACAAGAGCGACTCGAACAAATTCAGTTTTATGAATTACCCTTTCATACTCACTCCAGCCACGAAGACGATGGGTCTGTACTACGACAACAGGATCCGGATGTTTTCCGAAAGGCGGATCAGTTTCATTCAGAACGTCTCTGGCACGCCGTCGAATCCGTATTTGAGGCTGCGCGTTCGTAGAGACCATATCATTGAGGACGCATTAGTTGAGGTTCGTAAATTTCATCCTAGAGATGAAATATTTGTTTATAAAGATATTAAAATCAAACGCGCATGCGCAAATCAATTTTCGAATCTGTAAAAAAAAAAATCCCAACCAAAGTGTTTTATGTACTACATATGTATTTTTATTTTTATAAATCTTTTTGTTATCGCTAAAAATAATCTATTGATGATTTCATTGTTTATTTTTAGCTTGAAATGATTGCGATGGAAAACCCATTGGACCTGAAGAAGCAGCTGGTGGTGGAGTTTGAGGGTGAACAGGGCATCGACGAGGGAGGCGTGTCAAAGGAGTTCTTCCAGCTAGTCATTGAGGAAATTTTCAATCCCGATTACGCAATGTTCACGTATCAGAACGAATCGCAGACGGCTTGGTTCAATCCTACGAGCTTCGAGACTGAGGGACAGTTCACGCTGATAGGCATCGTCCTAGGACTGGCCATCTACAACAACATCATCTTGGCGGTCAACTTTCCGATGGTCCTATACAGGAAGCTGATGGGGAAGAAAGGATCTTTCGAAGACCTCCTAGATTGGAATCCAGTAAGTATAAATAAATTTTAATTACAATAATTATTAATAAAGTCATAGAACATATTTATAATAATATTGGAAATTACGAAATATATAAAACAATAATGGGAATTACGAATTGTGTCAATTGGATTATTAAAATTATGGTCGATTTAAAAATGGTTGATTCAGATTTTTAATTGAAGAACGTAATGAAAACCCCCCATTTTTAGTAAGAGCACATTTTGATTTTCAGTGTTAATGTATAATGTGTTGCCTATATATAGAGGGTAAGGTATTTTCAATTTATAATTTTGACCATAGTCTTATTATTCTGCACATTTTGTCTTATAGTTACATAAAATTAGTTAATTTAACATTTTATTATTTATAGCCGCGTTTACTAGTAATATTTTCTCATTTATTTTTTTAGACACTGTATAATAGTTTAAAACAAATGTTGGAGTACAGCGATCCGGATTTTGAGGATGTGTTCATGCAGACGTTCCGCGTGAGTTATCAGGACGTGTTTGGCACCCTTTTACATTATGACTTGAAAGACGACGGCGATCAGTTGAACGTGAACGTGAAAAACAAGCACGAGTTTGTTGATCTGTACGCGGACTTTTTGCTGAACAAATCGGTGGAGAAACAGTTCAAAGCGTTTTACAAAGGCTTCCAGATGGTCACGGACGAGTCACCGCTCGAGCAATTGTTCCGTCCAGAGGAAGTCGAGTTATTAATTTGCGGCAGTAAGGTACGATCTTAATAGAGAAACAATTTGTTGTATAATCTTTACAATCAAGTGTAGAAATTTCAGTTGTTTTTATTGTTTCACATCCATGCATCGGTTGTAATGTTTTCAGATCTCATCAGAGTAGGCAGTAGAGCTCTGTTTTTTTTTTGGCTGTCGACCATGTGGTTCTTCACTCTAAAGGGTCATTAATTGTGTCAGAAGGGCTTATCAATTCTTTGCCTATTATTTCATAAATTTTCACAATTATTCAAGAAATATAAGTTACATTTGATCGAAATTAATCTCCTTGTGTCCAAAATGGACCAACCCTTATCTCACTGTAGTTTTTTTTATGAATACATGTTCGTAGTAAAATAAAATGTTGAAAATAATGTATTTTTAGAATTTCGACTTTGATGCTTTGGAGGACGCGACAGAATACGACGGTGGATATTCCAGCACCACGCTGATAATCAGGAACTTCTGGGCCGTCGTGCACGCATTCTCGCTGGAGGACAAGAGAAAGCTGCTGCAGTTCACAACCGGCTCGGACAGAGTGCCAATCGGTGGCCTGAGCAAGCTGAAACTGGTGATCGCCAGGAACGGCCCTGACTCGGACAGACTACCCACCGCCCACACGTGCTTCAATGTGCTGCTTCTGCCTGAATACCTAACCAAAGAGAAATTGAAAGACAGACTCGTCAAAGCCATCAATTACTCGAAAGGCTTCGGCATGCTGTAATTACCCATTTTCGATTCGCTTAAGACGGGAAAGAGCGAAAAAAAAAAAAGAACCGACGGTTCGCCGCGCGATGTAAGCGCCACCTCGCGGGGAACCGTCGGTCGAGGATTTTAAAATTTTCGTTTTAATCAATTAATTAATTGTATTGTAAATATACTTAGTTTATTATGAAGTCTATGATAATTAATTATTCGTACATTTTTAACAAAAAAAATGTAGAGCATTGAAAAAAAAAATAGAAGATATTTAAATTTAAATTTTTCACCTTTTACATTTACAATTCCTTGATTCACTAATTATCCCTTTGATTTTTGTTTGTTTACAATACAACTTTAACTTTATTATTATTTTAGTCTATATGTATACAAAAAACTTTTTTTAGCATAAAAGCAGAATTCTATCTTGGATATTGGTATGATTTACATTTTTATTTAACAATGATAGCAAAAAATCAGAAATACTGTTTTTTTAATTGTTTTCCAACTGTTTTTTAATACGAACTTTTTGCTTATACATAAAACAATTAAAAAATTAAAATCACTTAGCTTTACTCGAATCACAACTTATTTTTACATGTTTATAAAAGGCTTTAACAACCCTTTTAGGAAGGGTACTGTGATCGAAACAAGTTAGAGAAGTTGTGGAAATATGAATAATGTACAGAACTAAATTAAATTGTGACACAAGTAAAACTACGTGAATATTATTAGCAATTAAGCTTATTATTTTATATTTTGTGATATTTAATAACGATCATAATATTCTTTAATTTAATGGGTTTTACAGATATTTCATTTACCTATATGAATCAAACAATTTTTTTTATGCATAAAAAATATATTTATTTAAACTTCATTTTATATAACACATATATAGTAGATCCAAAATTTATTCCAGCCTCATTTTTCGTATTTCTTGATGAATCCCAACACTTCCTCGACGTCATCTTTAGAACCAAGGAAGATCGGACACCTCTGGTGGATGCTTTCAGGAACCACATCTAGGATTGGAATTTTTCCGTTGCTGGCCAAACCACCAGCCTGTTCTACCAGGAATGCCATCGGAATGCATTCATAGAGAAGACGCAACTAGAATAATAATATCGATTAGAGAGGGTTTGGAAAACATTTACTGTATTAATCTACATTGATTCTTCCATTAAATTTTGAACTTGATATATTATAGGTTCGTGAAGATATTTACCTTTCCTTTTGGTGAAGCAGATGTTGCAGGATACAAGAAGATACCACCATATTTGATGGTCCTGTGCACGTCGGCGACCATGGAACCGACGTACCTAGCCCCGTAAGGTTTACCCTTGGCGGGATCCTTCTTCGACTCGACGTACTCCCTGATGGCATCGTCCCAGATGAATTTGTAGCCCTCGTTGATGGAATAGATTTTGCCACGTTTGGGAATGGTCATGTTTTTCTCGGTCAATACAAACTCTCCGATGGACGGATCCAACATGAAACCGTTGACACCATTTCCGGTGGAGAGGACCATCATGGTGGCACTGCCGTACAGGGCGTAACCAGCGGCGACCACTTTGTTGCCCGGTTGCAGGGCGTCTTTAAGTTCTGGTTTAGTGTTGTCTTCCTTCCTAAAGATGGCGAAGATTGAACCGATTGAGACCAGGCAGTCGATGTTGGAGGATCCGTCCAGCGGATCAAAGGTGACGATGTATTTGCCTTGTTTATCTGTTTCTACCTATATCGAAAAAAGTATTTAAGTCATTAAAATGCAATTAATTATGCTGTAGCACAACAACACACTTAAAGACACAAATTACACGGCGGAATAACTATGTGGTCGATAGTTATTCATCATTATTATTATTAGTATAATTATTGTTTTTCTTTAAGATTGAATATTAATATTAAAAATAAGGTTAAATTAATTTATTCATCACAGACTTGTTGATATTAGGTATTTAAATTATTTCCTCATTAATTTAAATATCTACTTTTAACAAGAATATAGTTAATAAATCAATTGATTAAAGAATATTTGATTCTTATTAAAAAAATAACCCAATTTTAATTGATTAAAGGATGGTTTTATGACTTACTTCAATAATATTGTCATTTTCTTCAGAGACCATGAGGGCGGTGGTGTAGGATGATTTCAGCATATTAATGAAGAGATCGTTGGCGAGCACATCGAGTTTTTTGACTTCTTCGCCCTGTACATTGGTCTCACCAGCAGTTCCAAATCTGAAAATAAGCGATTTGTAAATTTTAACCACTTGTAAGTTTCTTTATTTAAGTTTTAACTGTGATGAATTATATGACTGGTGATTTGATAATAGTTGAGCATCTGTAACAATACGTTATTAGAACAGAACGAAAATGGAATTATTTTTAATTATATACAATTCCATCAAGTTTTGTGATGATTGTACACAGGGGATTATTTAATAGAAATAAATTATTTAAAAAATTGCCATTAAAAATTTACAAGGTGTTCCAAAATTGAAGCATCAGATTTTATGTATAACAAAAACAATCTAATGTAAAAGCGGATTTCGTTAAAAGCAAATCAAAGAGAATCATCTTTTCAGATTCTTCTTAACAGTTATTTAACATTGGGTCATTTCTTTTATCACAGTTTTTTTTTTTGATCTTCCATCGCCTAGAGAAATGAAATTCATTTCTTGAGGGTCTTTATTTTGAAGTACATTTTGCGCGGAATATTTTATTGGTTGTCTCTGCATGACCAGATTAACTGGGATTAACTTTCAGCAAGCGCACTTCGGATTCTTGAGCTGCTTGTTTGGTAGTCCTCAAACTAAAATTTTACATTAGGAAGATTGATTACATCACATTAAAGTGTTAATCTAACATATTTTATTAATATAAAAGTATGGGCTCATGAATTGTAGTACACCCTGAGTAGCAAGGGTTTATAATATTGTAAAACTTGTTATTCACATGGAAATGAATAAAAATTGTTTTATATTTTATAAGACAAAATTTTATCAATTACGTTTTGATTTTGACAGATATTATTGCTCCATAACTGTTATTAATATTATTTTATTTATTTTAACAGATATAATTGCTTCATAAATATTATTAAGCCCATTATCTCTAAGAGAAGAAAATCCTTATCATATTATGCGGTTTAGGAAATGTGATAAAATCTTATCTCTTAATCCTTAGATAAAATGTATAATATTTGTTAATATACTTTAAAAAGGTCTCAAAACAAACATAATTCCAGGAATTGATTATATTCAAACCAATTCAAATACAAATAATTTATTTTGTTACTTTTGGGTGAATCAAAATGTAATTATGAGCAACTAATTGCATTTGAATATTTCATCTCTTTATTTTTAATAAAAGAAAAGTCCCGCAACTTGAACAACGGATTTATTATACCGTTTTTCATATTTGAAAATTATTTTATTTTCGGAAATTTTTATATTTTATCAATATTTACTATTTGTTTCATTTATGCTAATTTAAGTTTTTTTTAATTAATTGTTTTCGAATCCGAAAATGTTTTTTTCAGTAGTAGTAATAGTGTTTGGCTATCGACCACGTGGTCCTTCCGCCGTATGATTTGCGTATTTGTGTGTGTACATGAGCTTGGTACGAAATTTTCATATTTTATCAATATTTATTATCTGTTTCATTTCTGCTAATTTAAGTTTTTTTTTTTAATTAATTTTTTTCAAATCCGAAAATGTTTATTTTCATTAATTCCTATTATTTCTAAAGGTTAGCAAATTACAATTTTTCATATTTTTGCAAATCCATCATTTTTCTACAATTGTACATTGTTTGCAAATGTTTGTGATTACTTTGTGCATTTATTAAATGTTTATACAGGGTCTATTATGAAAGTAATGGGCATTATTTAAGGAAATGTATAGTATATAGTAGTCATTTATTAGAACTGGCTTTCAGAAAATATATTAAAACGAACAAGTACAAACATATTTAATTGGAAGACTGTACCTTCATTATTTTTCACCAAATAATCAATATTTTTTGAAATATCGGATGTCGCAACACGCAGAGTGTTCTTCAAATGTGAGTCTGTTAATCTTGTACGCCTTTTTGATTTAACAAACTTCATTCTAGAAAATAGCTGCTCATATTTGTATGTACTTCCAAAAAATTACATTTTTTCTGAACCAAAGATGCGAGATTTGTAAATTTATCGGTTGGTAAATATTTTTAAAACTTATTATTTATTTGTTATATGTGTTATTGGTCATCTATCATCTAGAATCTGTCAATCAACCTTTGTTGACTTATTTACTTATTATATTTGTAGATGACATTTATCATTAGTCATTGGTCAACTGTCAACTGTCAACTTTTGTTGACTTATTTATTATATGTGTAGATGTCATTTGTCATTAGTCATTATTCATCTATCATCTATAACCTGTCAATTTTGATTATTTTAGCTGTCATTTGTCAAACTGTCAACTTTTGTTGACGTATTTATTTATTATATATGTAGATGCCATTTGTCATTGGTCATCTATTATCTAGAACCTGTCATTTTTTTAAATTTTAGCTGTCATTTGTTAACGGTCAACTTTGTTGTCTTTTTAATTTATTATATGTGTAGATGTCATTTGTCATTAGTTATTGACCATCTATCATATGGATTCTATAATTTTTGTTTATTTTAGCTGTCATTTATCAAGTGTTAACTTCTGTATGTACAATTAAAACAATTTGTCTATAAAACAATTGACTGTCGGCAGATCAGATATTACATATTACAGATAATAGACCATAACTAAAAACCAAACATAAATTAACAAATGATAGATGATAGCCGAGAAACCATAAATGATAGATTATATGTAACAGATTGTAGATGATAGATAACTAATAACAAATGAGAATTAAACATAGAACAAATGAATAAATATGTGTATGATAGATGACTAATGATAAATCACATCTAAAAAAAATACAATAAATGTTTAAATGACATTTAGTAGATGGCAGATGGCGAGTGAAACAAAAAAGCATAAATGACAGATCATAAATAACTGAGTGTAGAAGACAGAAAACTTATGGCAGATGGCATCTAAGCTAACAATAAATGCCAATATAAATTGACAGAAGATAGCTGAAAAATGTAAATGATAAATTCTGTGTAGCAGATTGTAGATTATAGATGGCCAATGATAAATGACATATAAACGTAGAATAAATAAATAATTATATATATGATAAATTACAGTTGACAGACGAAAAACATAAGATACAAGTCATATATACCAGTTTACAGATTATACATAAATAACAATAGGTTACAAATGACAGTTGACAGATGGTAGATGGCAACTAATACAATAAAAGACAATAGATTACAAAAGAAAGAAAAAAAGTTAAAAGATGACAGGGAACAAATTAAACAACACACAGATTATGTATGATAGATTGTAGATGATGAATGACTAATGACAGGTGACATTTAAATAAAAAATAAATAACAATTAACAGATATTGGCTGAGAAAAACATATATGTAACTGATTGTAAATGAAATCTAGAAGTAGAATAAATGATTTAAAAAAAATGACATATCATATATAACCGATTGTAGAAGATAGTTAACTAATGAGAGACGACATCTAAATATATAACAAATGACTTTTTGCTACAAATGCAAAATGACAACTGATACAAACACATATATAGCAAATTATAGATGATAGATGACTAATGACAGATGACATATACAATTAATGGCAATATGTTTTATATGAGAGTTGACAGATGACAGATTGAAATTAGAAAAACAAAAGAAAGACAAATAACAACATATCATATAAAACAGATTATAGATCGCAGATAAAAAAACAACAAATATCATCTAAACATACAATGCACATGATTATTGATGGAGGATAAATTACATATGAAAAAAAATAATACAAATGATGACAGATCATGTAAATCATAGATGAGAAAGTACTAAAAACATTTATAATTTAGTGAGAATGAACAATAAAGAATCAAAAAATGAAACAGAGAAAGGAGAAAAAAGGGCCCAGTGCTAAAAGGCAGTAAAAATTGGATTCTGGTAAATGGAATTTATACAGCTGACAGAACTACTATTTGCAGATGACATGGTGATAAATGGAGCTTCTTTTATTTATACATCAAATAGGGAGGAAAAAATTTTCAGACTTGCTTCTTGGGTGCGAAAATCTTTTAATCTGGTGTAAATTCATCTCTTTAAAAATTGTAACTCGTTTGCAAACGTTTTGAAGTTAGCATGATCTTTTTGATTTGCAAGAGTGGGAAAATGGTATGTATTCCCTGTTAGGAGCTGATTTTCCCAAAGTCTTAATTTATTTTGGAATGACTTGTGACCATACAGTTCATGAAAAGTTGTTCTTGGGTTTGCAACTTTGTATTTAATTCATTCATATGACTTACATCAACGAGAAACGCAAGATTGCAGACCTAATTTGTGTTCTTTAGCTCTTAGACAGGTTTTTCTTTCATATCCATAAAAACAAATACCTCATCTTTCAAATCATAAAATCGTTTTAACATTTTTCTTTACTTAACCAGCGCACTTCACAATAAAATGTCAGATCTTCAAATTCAGACTGCAGTTCTTCCAAAAATGTTTGAAACTGATGTTGGTGAAGTGCTCTTGATTTAATGAAATTTATGCAAGTAACTACTGATTTCATTACATGTGCAAATTTGATCGATTTTGCACACACATTTTGTTGATAAAATGAAGTGAAATACATTCAAACCTTCACTGTCAATATTCGTATGTGATGTAATCCGTTCGTCGTTTATTATTATAAATAGTGTTTAGTAAATATACTCATAAGGTTATTGTAATGAAATATAATAGTAACCAGGTATTGACGCAGCAATAAACATTCCTTGAGGAAATGCTGAGTTTGTCAATACCTGGTTCCCATGAACTGGCGATAACGACTTAATGCAAGGATGTTTACTTGCATCAGGCTCGTGACCTAGAAATAGTTAGTATATAAGTCAGTTAACCAACCGATCCCGAGATATCACACCTACTACATAGTTCCAATTTAATTCTATTGACAACTCCTAAATTAGAACTAACCATAGCTAGAGCAGCATCAGTAGAAATTCCAATTAGAATTCCAAGGGCCAGGTTTAGTGAGATTTGAAAATTGTGCTGCGGGCCGGATAAAATGAAGTCAGGGGCCGGATCCGGCCCGCGGGCCGTACGTTGCACATGCCTGATCTAAAACCTAAATAATTACCACTGCGCGTCCTGAAACCCAAACAGTTCCCACCGCCGGATATGCGAAGACGGGCGAAGAGGCCTTTGGTGAGTAAAGGCAAGATTTATGACGACGATGACGAGGAGTATGATTCGGAGATGGACGATTTCATTGATGACGGTCCGGAGGAAGAGGAGGACTATACTAAATATATCAGCGAAATCTTCGGGTATGACAAGAAAAAGTATCGTAGCATAGATGACGACTGTGGCGATATGGAAACCAGCTTTGCCCAGCGTAAAGAGGTTATCAGCACAAAAATAGTATTATGGAAGATCTGGAGGACATGAAACAAGAGGAAGAAGCCAAACGTATTTTACATATTGAAATATCAATTATTTTAATGGAAATAGTATTCAATTGAAAAAAGTTTACGAGTTGAATAATAGCCGCCGGAAGAACACCAACAATAAATTCTTGACGAGAATAGGTTGAACGGGTCAGAGTGGAAGAACAACTCCGCCCGGGTTGAAGAGAGAACTGAAAGGAAATTACAATGTTACAATGTTCCTAAGAGATATTGCCGTCAAGGCGTTTTAGGGTGCCTACCAGAAAAGGCAGAGATACGTTTCCACAAGTGTATGGATCTTGGGGGGGGAGTATTTTGAAGAAATTAAAACATTTATACCAGTACGATCAATAAATATATTTTTGTCCAGAAAATGCGTATTACTTTTATAATGGACCCTGTATGCACAGTACTAACAGGGTATTGTAAAATTTAAATAAATAAATAAATAATTTCTTATTTAGTTTGTGTGAACTTTCAAATATCTTTTACTAACCACTGTGTTTTTGATAATTATGAATTAAATTATTGTTTTCCTTTATATTTTTTTAAATATTTTCAATTTTTCTTTTTTAAATCTTTACAGTTAATAACAATTGTTTTCTTTTTTAAGAATTGCAAATGTGATTTTTTCGTGGTTTTTTTAAATGGTCTTTCATGAATCTCTGTAACTATTTTTTCAAAATAAGTTTGGTTGTTTTTTTTACAATTATTTACCGTTTTTAACAACTTTTTTTGCTATTTGCCAATTTTGTTTCTTCCGTTTTCAATAACTGTCAATTATTATAATTCTTTTTGTTTACAAAACCTCATATTATTGACAATTGTCAAAAAATCGAAATAACAAATATAGTATTTACTTGTCAAATGTTTTTCCATAAATTTCTACTACTTTTTTAAATTTGATAATTGTTTTTTATCATTAATATTAAAGAAAAGTCTCAATTTGAAAAAAAAATCCAAATCCCTTTATGGAAATATTTTTAAATTTGATTTTCAAAAACACTATACAGTACCTCTGTTTAGTGATAATATAAAAGTACTTTCTATTGAAAAATAAAATCATTACATTACTTATTTGCTTACTTGTTAAAAGCACCAATGTTATTTAATTGACCATTCAACTGATAAAATTTATTATTCAAATATATTCATGATAAAACAATAGAATTTTATATCAGTAATACTCTAAAAAGGAACACTTGCAACAAATCCTATCCACTTTATATTTATATACAATTATACCTAAATTATTACAAATCTTTTAAATTCTTCTGCTGTTTTATATAAATGAATATTTAAGGACAGAATTGTATGTTTAACTTCTGTTTAGCTATTATTATTATTATTAAGACAATGATTGTTTAGCCATTCTATATCGTTTAACAATTAACTGAACTAAATAGATTTACAAAACACCATGTTTCAGTTGGAAATTTGTTGCATCATTATTCTATTCACGCTAATTACTTTAAAATTACTAGTGCAAACATTACAACAGTAAGTGTGCAGCCGAAGCGAAAAATAACCCATCTCCTGCAATCGTTTTGTTTAGGTCAGCTGGCTATTGACCTTGTACTTCAACAAATCTCCGATTCCCTTCAGTCATTCCAGAATAATTTTTATCGACGCTATTAAAACCAGTTATTGCATCATTCAGCGAAAGTGTTATTTTTTTTTAAAACAACGCCAAGGCCGACGAAATTTTGCCATCAACTCGAATCGATCGCCAAACACGCGGTGTAACTCTTTTCCTGCCACGGCATTGACATTACGGCGAGTAGGTTCTAATTAAATCCGCGTGGCAGAGGAACGCAAAAAATTGGTACTCACAACTGCGTTATGCCGGCTTTTCTCACCGCGCAACTGACGACCTTAACCGCGGTCTGGATGGAGTTCAAAAGTTGTGAAAGGTCGCCGGTGGCATTCGGGTATCTCTTCTGATCGGCGAGAACGAATCTGGTGAGAGTAATGCAATCGGAATCGAACTGCTGCCCGGAGGAACCCATGTTTTTTCTCTTCTTCTGCGTGCTCGACCAGCCGCGCACAACACCAAACTGGCTCTTAGAAAGTAAGATCTAAAATTATAACCGGAATAGAGGACGAAGAACGTCAACGTCACATGAAAAACACGTTGTTTTCTGTCCTTCTTATCAATGCGCTGATAACGATAAACCGCAGGCGTTTTATTACGTGGTCATACGATACGATAATAACGTTTACTGCGTACATTAATCATAAATGAATGCTAAGCATTATATTTTATACTAATTACAATATTACATTTTAAACCGCGGTCACCTTGTGTATTGAACGCTGAAATATTTTGATTGCATCTCTGATGAATAGATGGAGTTTAAAATCCATCCAATTTACCCACGCTCGATCCGTTCCGTTTGAAATAATATTACATGATGGAGCGTAATGTGTGCGATACAGATATATAAGCTTTTAGCATATTGGCCAAATTCTTGGTGTATTGACCGTTTCGGTTTTTGGTGCCGCCATCGGCGAACAGATGGAGCGCGCGTTCCATCTCCGCGGATTTTCACACACCAAACACATCTCACATATATAAATGCCCTTTTTTATTGCTTTCTGCTTTGTAAAGCAATTACCTCCGGAATGGTTTAGCCCGAATTTATTGCTCGTGATGTGTTCTCAGATTCCGCAATAAAGAAAATTATTTGCGACAATACAATATTACTTTTCTCTCCATAAAAGTGTAAATCAAAATATAAGGAGTAATTACTTGTTTGTAGATTTACTGTTATAAAATTTTTAGATTTATATTCCGTGTAATAAATAAGAAAAACGAATCAAGTATATTCTATAATACTAGCTTAAAATTTAGTTGTGTGTTCGTACGCAGTCAATTTTTATATTATATTGTTTAGTGTGTTGAATAAAAATTTTACATTATTTAAAGTAGTTAAAAAGTAAAATGCAAGCTAATAATTTTAGTATTGAATTTATCTTAGGTTGAAATAAACCTCTATTTTATAGGATTACTTTAATCATTCTACAGTTATCAAGAATATATTAATACAACTGTATGGGTTTGAAATTCATACAATTATTAATTAATATGACTTAAGTAATATGACGTTTTAACATTGTAACCTTTTGTTATTTTACTTTATTTTTAGTATTCCAAACTATATGTTTATATTTTGTATTTATTTTGACTATGTAATAGCCGTACTGGTGCTCTACAATAAAATTATCTTATCTTATTTTAACAATAGTTTTGCCCCACTATGGCTTGTTCGAGTGATGAAAAAAGGTTTTTAGTTTCATTCCTTATTGTTTCTTAGTAAAGATTCACCTATTTTTTTTTTTGTAAAACTTCTATCTCCCAATGAAGTCTTAAAAAGTTTTGAACTTTTTTTTAATCAAATTTTGAATTATTTTCTTTTACTCGTAGATGAAATATAAATTGATTCTTTTAAAGGAAATTTTCTCCTCACACTCGAGCAAATACACAAAGAGGTTTTCTGGTTTGGCGGGACCGGTGCTTCTCATTCTCGTTCCCACAGTGACACTCGAAGAATGTGTCGCGAGTCGTTAACCCCGTCGTTGCACCAAGGGCACTCCTCCCTGGGGGCTTTTGCTATTTTATAGATACTTGCCGAAGCACCCGTGTCCTGACAGTATTTGACTCCGGTGGTACTATAGCTCGCCATGATTTCCTGTCGTCCAAGGCTTCAACGCTGGGATGAACTCCTTCGTTTAGATGCTTTTCTCATTGTTGGCGTCTCAATGCTCCTGCTGTTGCCACTGAGCATTGCGATTCGCAGCGCTTTTGGCCGCTCCCTAAATTGACTCCATGAACACCTTCTCTTGCCACGATCTCCAACTCTAGAGTGACTGACGAGGACAGTACTTCGGCAGCCTTGGTGAAAATAGTTATCTGCCCACACGAATGGTGGCTCTCAGGGTTCTACGCCGCCCATACTGGCGCGGTGTACAGCAGCTTGGCTCCCGTCGCTCCTATCCCAGCATCCTTCTGTTACCCTTCAACGGGCTGTCGATGTTCGCCAGTCTGGCCGCCGCCTCCACCACCTGCTTGCTGCACAAGCGATTTGTTTCGATTTATGTCTCCTGGTCGCCTCCCTCATAAGTCTCGCGACCTCCTCGATCTTTCTGTTCCTGACGACTATTATGATGTCGGCGAATCCGATGACATCTATCCCTTCGGGGCCTCCCAGATCTTCAGAACTTTCCTTCAAATTGAATCGAATACACGTGCAGGTAGTCCGTAATGATAGCCACTAGGTAATCTGGGGTCTTTTCCTCTCCAGTGCCTCCATTATGATGGACCAGAGGATTTATTTGAATGCGTACTTGGCATCCAAGGTAATTGCCATCTTAGCGGGTTCATGTTGGCCTCGTTGGCGAGCCTACGAATTTCCTTCAGTGCGTCCACTATCGACTTCCCCCTTTGAAAAACAAATTGGCGGCTAATTTATTTCTTCCAACCACTTGACCAGCCTGTCTCTGATGACCCTTTCAAAGAGCTTGCCTTCAACATCCAGCAGGCACAGTGGTATGTAGCCTCCAGTAGTCGATCGGAGCTTACCTTCTTTCAGCAACAAGAACATGTATGGGTTTGAGTGGAAGATCCTTCAAAGAAGTGAACTCCGCCCGTCCTCCCTTCAGCCTAAATTTTGAGTATATTTTATTATTTTGTAATATATTTTTTGTGATATTTATTTTATAAGAAAGGAGTACAAAGATTTAATAAAGAATATAAAGAATTCGAGCCCTCTTGTAACGCTTCGGAAATTTTCCTTTAGCCAAGTGTGGCCGATGTGACGGTTGTGAGGTTGCAGAGGGCGAACTTCCGAGGACTGGACTTTATGACCTGGAATTGTGGCGGCCGCCACCAGGATCTACTACTCAGTATCTTGATTAGGATTAGAAACACTTGGTTTTGTTTGACAATATATATATATCGAAACTAGTCGGAGAAGAAATAATAAACTTTTTTGTGAAACAAACCAAATGTTTTTAATTCTAATCAAGATAGTTCAAAAAATGTATCACCACGGGTTAAGTGAGCAATTAATTAAATATATCTAATCCTCAGGGCTACTGCTGTGTCCCCCCTTGGTCAGTGTTCACCCAGCCTTCTCAACCTCCTTACAGAAGCAGGAGCAGGCTTCACTTCCTGTGAAGTGCTCCGCGCTCTCTCCTGAATTCAGGAGCCACACTTGGGGTTCGCCTCGCAATCTCTCTCCTATCTTAATCAATAAAACAAAGGGTACGTACTCTTGACCTACCTCAATAAATCATGAATTAACCTATATAGACACGAATTGATCTAGCGTACTCTTGACCTACCTCAAACCATTTTACCTTAACCCGACGAGTCCATGACCTATCTCAATTAATAATTCATTGACCTCTTCCTGAGATACCGCATAGAAAAACGTTTATTTTAGCAGCACAGGTCTTTTGTGAGGTTGGTAAACATGTCATTAAATTTCAATTTATAAAAAAAAATAATTGATTAAAGTCAAGAGTATAAATAGAATCCTTGGATTTACCATTAATAGAAGACGAACTTTATTTTATATAGACGACGAAATTTCCAGAAGTCTCGAATAAAGAAAATATGTTGGAAATATACACCATTCTCGAAACGTTAAAAAATGGTGGAAAATTTAGTTAAACATTGGTTGAGCGACAGTTCAACCATTCAAGAAATTATGAAGATACATTTCAATATTATGAGAAAATTTTGAAAATTTTCAGAGAATTGGAAATAGTTTAAAATTCTTGAAAAATTAAAGACAAAATTATAAAACCCCACTTTATATTGTCGGCGATATAGTAGATATATTGGTATTGTGAAAGGTGAAAAATACAATGCTGGATTAGTTTATTTGACATTAGAAGCGATACAGATTCAATTATTTCGAAATTTTCCAGAAGTTTTGAAGAAATCTTAAATGGATTTACGATTGACTTAAGATTTTCTTTTCTTGAACAAACAAATTTTGTGTGGCATTAGTATCGCCACAGTATTAATTACGCAAGAATTTTCCAGAATTTAAGAGAAAAAATAATTTAAAAAAAAATATTGGTACATATCTTGAACAAAATGAAAATCGTGTAAAATTCTTAAAAATTAAAAACAAAATACAATTTTATATAACACTGACATAATGAAAATTCTGTAAAATTGGTAAAAATTTTAGAAAATTTGAAGAAAATATTATGAAAATCTTCCAAATGGTGTATGAAAGTAAACCCTTCCAAATCCAAATTATTAATCCCTCACCATAAAATCATACCGAATTCCCCTTCTATTAATATCAACAATTCAATAATAACTAAATACCAAATTTGCCAATAACCCTTTCAATGTAACCCTACTCAATAAATTTTGCATTCCCCGAAACCCTAATACCCCCCCAAACATAAACACCCAAAACTTAGGGTCAAGACAGAGTCAAGACAGGGCAGAAAGACCGATGGTCGATAGCCCAAACGGACAGACTAACCATAATTTTTCACTACTTGTTTCCATAAACTGTGTTTGTAAAAAAGTGTTCTAATAAAGATGTTATTCTCTCTATTATGAAAAAATTAAAAAAAACAGTTTTAGAAAATTTCGATATTAATTTATTTAATTTGGCATCATGAAAAAATTGTGAAAATTTTAAAAATCTGAAAGAAAGATGTTCGAAATGGTTTTAAATTTTGGAAATTAAATAAAATAAAAATGATGGTTAATTTTGTTTCACACTGGCAACTAAAGAATTGTAAGTCATTCAGAAGATTTCCAGAAATAGTAGAGGAAAGTTGAAAAAAATGTTAAAAAATGATGTAAAATTCTTAACAAATAAAACTTATAGAATGTTGATGAGAAAATTAAAAAAATGACATGAAAATGAAAATTCTAGATAACTCAAAGGAATGTTCTGTAAATGCTGTAAATGCAAAATTCTTAAAAAATGGAAGAAAAAATTGTTGGAAAATCTGGTTTACGATACAGTATGAATCGTATAGAATTTTTTTCAGAAAACTGGAGAGCATTTTTCATTATATATAGAATATTATAATAAAATTGTAAAAGAAGAAGAAAATGTTATCAAATTTTCAAAATATGGAAGAAAAATGTTGAAAACTTTTCAAAAATTGTAATATTTTATAAATCTTAAAGCAAAAAAATAAAGAAAATTAGGAAATATTCAAGAAATCTGAAAATACGGGAAAATTATTTAAAATCACCGAAAATGAGGTAGGTAAAATATAATATCTTAAAGATAAATTTTAATAAATTATAAGAAAATGATGAAAAATTCGAAAAATATAACAAAGCTAAAAATTGTTTTACATTTTTAAAGAAATAAATAAAAATAAAGAATGAAAAAGAAAGAAATCTGAAAAAAAATGCTAAAAAGGTGTAAAATTCTTGGAAAATAAAAAAATCTTAAAACCTTAAAAGAAATTTGGAAGAAAATGATGAACATTTAAAAAAATTAAGAGAAGTTCTGAATTAATCATTCACCAATTATTCAAAAAAACTCGAGAAGAAATTATAAGAAAATGATAAGAAATTCTATAAAAATAGAAAAAACATGTTGAAAATCTTAGGAATTCAAAAATTAGTTAAAAATATGATAAATAAATAAATGGTGTGAATTTTGGATAATTTGAAATAGTAATTTTGGAAAAAAAATTATTTGTAATATAATGTAATGTAGTATATTCGTGTTTATACTCACAGTAAGTTTTCACTCGTCAGTTACAAATAAAATTGCAGAAAAAGGTAAGTATAATATAATATTTTCAACTTGTAAACTATAGATATTAAGTTTTATTATTTTACTCTAAGATATTTTATGTAGCTTTTGTCTAATTTTAGTGATACACCACTCTTTTTATATAGATATCCTAGTAAATAAGTTTTTATTAAATTAACTGTAAACATTTGCTATTAGAAAATTACTTTGCCATTATTGATTACCAACATAGCATAAGTATTTTCTAATTTAGATTTAATATATTATGTCATCCTTTTTTGTACTGATTCACCCAGGAATGTACAACATTTACTTTTTTTTACTTGCATATAAATTAAAATAGTAGAAATCAATATCAAGTGGTAGAGTAGCCTTAATGGCTAAACTTCGCCCATTTTTTTTTCTGAATAAAGACGTTTATTATTATTATTATTATTATTATTATTATTATCATACGGATTCTAATTTTAATTAAGATAAAACACAAAATGCTAGAAATCATATGAAAGGTAAAAAAATGCTGTAATTTTATAGAACTGTGAAGAAAAAATTATGGAAAATTAAAAAAATAAAAAAGAATAATATGTTAAAATAAATCTGAAGAGAAATTTCATTAATATTACAAGATCATTTAAAAAATTCTTGGAATCTGAAAAAAATGCTTTAAAAAAGTAAATGATGAATCTAGAAATCTGACAGAAAATATATTGGAAATGGTGTAAAATTCTTGAAAAATTAAATTTCTTAAAATGTCCATGAGAAATTAAAAAAAAATGATCATCAGAAAATGGAAGAAAAGTTCTTAAAATTCTCTAATAAAAAACATATGAAAATATTTTGGAATGTGAAAGAAAACAATGTTGGAAATGGTGTAAAATTATTATTTCTAATATTATGGAAAATTCTATCATAGAAATTTGAAAAATATGAAAAATATAGAATAATCTCGAGAAAATAAAAGGTGGAAAAGTCTAAAGAAAGACTTGAAGAGAAATTTCAAAAATATAAGAACATTATATAATAATTTTAGGAATTTACAAGAATAAAATTTTGAAATGGTATAAAATTTTCCAAAAATGTAAGATAAAATGTTTAAAAATTTCCTTTGTCATTGGCGGTGACTTAGTATCAATCATTCACTTACCCATTTTTAAGGAAGGTCATCGTAAAGATGCTGTCAACTGTTCTTGAGAATACTTTCAAAATGCAAATTGTAGATTATTTTGAAAAAAATTACCTATTTTATGTAAAGCAGTTTGGATTTAGAGTCGGAAAAAATACTATAAATGTCGTCCTGGATTTATGCGAAACAATAGTTGAATGTTTTGAGAACAGGTCTAATTGTACAGGTTCATTTTTTACTTAAGCAAGGCATTGTGTCTCTCATAATTTGTTGCTTAAGAAACTGGCCAAATATAATTTTAACTTAAAGAGCCTGGATCTGATGTAATCTTATCTATCCAACAGAGCACAAGCAGTGGAAGTGAGTGTTAACAGATCGTCAATGCTACCGATATTACATGTGGTTCCTCAAGGGTCAATTTTGGGACCTGTCCTTTTTCTAATATTTATTAATGATCTCTCAAGGTCTCTTGAGTATCTATGTGTATTATTATTCACAGATGATACGACCTTGGTAAGCGTACAGAGAATGAGGTTCAACAAATGAATACTCAACGTTTGAAACTATCTCTTATAGTGTGAAATTTTCTGTCAATAGTCCAACAGATGTTTCTATAAAGTTTTTGGGACTTCATATTGATTCGGCTCTCGCTTGGAAGAACCACGCCAATGAGCTTGCTATATTCTTGTAAAAAATATTTTTTGATTGAGGATTTTGGCAAAAAGAGCGTCGTTGGATGTGCTTCGCACCGCTTCTTCGATCTTATCGAATCACATATGCGATATGGTTTTCTGATTTGAAGTCACTCTACATCCAGACATCGCATTTTAGCTCTCCAAAGACGTGCCTTGTGCATATTCGCTTGGTGTAGCCATGCAGAAAGCTGAAGGGAATACTTTACATGAAATATATTAACTTCTCCTTGTCTGTATATATTATAATTTTCTACTTTAGATCCATCATAATTATAATACAAAATATAAAATAGGTTTATATCAGGAACGATTACGCTTTTCAAGATCACAAATGGGAGCTCAACACTTTGGGCAATTTTTTTAACAAATTGAAACCACAGACTAAAGATGTTTCATTTGATAAATTTAAGAAGACTGTTAAGAAATGTTTGCTGAACAATGAATAAAACGCTTACTATGTTTTTAACCACTATAATTTATTATAATATATAAATATATTACAATTTGTACGACTTAAGTTTCGACTTTTGACGGTCATTATCACTTGATAATGACCGTCAAAAGTCGAAACTTAAGTCGTACAAATTGTAATATATTTATATGTTATAATAAATTATAGTGGTTAAAAACATAGTAAGCGTTTTATTCATTGTTATCACTTGATAATGACCGTCAAAAGTCGAAACTTAAGTCGTACAAATTGTAATATATTTATATATTATAATAAATTATAGTGGTTAAAAACATAGTAAGCGTTTTATTCATTGTTCATTATGAATTACCACATAGTAACGGTCGCAACCATCATTATGATTAAATGTTTGCTGCTTTACGCTTCTTATGACATCGATGAATATATAAATAACAAATAATTCTAATTCCAGAAGTCTGCAGTCTGAAGTCTTTTGGAAAGCAGTAAAATTCTGAAAAATTGCAGGAAAATACTTTTTGTTCATTGGCGAACCAGAAAAATTTCAAGAAGAAATTTCAAGAAAATTATTAATTATAATAGAAATATAGATGAAGATACCTCAAAAAAGTTAAAAAAATGAAAGACAAAATTTAATTTAATAAAATTCTCAATTTGGGGGAGACATTCTTAAAAAATTGCCAAAATTGGCCGAAAAAAGTTGGAAATTTATAGAATTGTGAAAGAAAAAATACTAGAAAATTTTAGAAGACTAGAAGAGAAATAAGTAGAAATTATTTAAAACTTTGAAGAAAATTTTAGAAAACTGAAAAAGAATATGCTGGTAATATTATAATGTAAGTAAATCTTTTTTGTATAAAGCGAATTTCGGAAGTAAATAAATAAATAAATATATAAATAAGCAAATAAATAATTAAATAAATCCAACAATCAAAAAATTCTAAAAATGTATTTAGAAACATTGGGAAATAAAAAATTAAATAAAATACAATAATAAATATCTTTAATAGAATAGAATATAAAATATAAATAGAATTTTTGAATTGGGTAAAATCCTAAGATTGTTTTTGTTGCAAAAAAATAGAAGACAATTTACAATTACAATGTACAAAATATAATGTTAAAACTTTTAAGAGAAACAGGTAATAAAGAACGATAAAGAAAATACACTTTCTCGTTTTTTTTAATATAAATTTATAAACTTTAGAAATGTATATTTAAGAATGATTAACAACTCGTTAAAGTAATAAAGTAAGTTTCCGACCTTTCACATTTATATCCGGAGGGAAAAAAGTTGAAATTCCGCGTAGCGATAGGCCCCGGATGAAGTTTGATGGACAGATATAAAATTATAAAGTCGTTGCCTTGGCGATAAGCGACGACTGTATTTTCCACATGTGCGAAAAAAAGGAGAAAACCGCACTTAATTTTTAAAGTGCTCCCCTCTCCCCCGCACTCGCGCCCCTAATCGCATCGCGTGTCATGAATCCTCCCCCAAACGTCGGATAACAACAATGCATATTGTTATTGTAAACAATCACAAGTTCATCTTATACTAGCTGGAAAACAGATATTGATAAATGGCTTCTGTGTGTTTGAACAATGGATAGGAGGATGTATTATGGAGAGAGATGTATTCATGGCGGATTTTCCTTTTGTTGTGTGTACATTTTTTCGTGCCGAGATGGTGGGGTTTAGAAGAAAGTGAAGCGGTGAAGTTTCTTGATTTCCTTAATCATTTTCCGCTGCTATCAATCAATTTCGTGCCGGTCGGGTGCTCTTAATTAAAGCGCTCAAATTCAGGAGCAGATGAATTGGACGAGAATTAATTATTTTGTTGCACGTACTTTTGATGTTTATTAAAAATAATCGTTTATCTATCAATTGAATTTATTTCTAAGAAGAATGCCTTTTAATTAAACACTGAATTGAAAAATTCACTATGTTTTAACCACAAATAATTAAATTAAAACATAGTCAATTTTTCAATTCAGTATAAGTATGGATTACCACGTAGTAACGGTCGCAACCATTTTAATTATTAATTAAACTTTTAGTTTAGGTAAAGCAGATTAATAATTAATTTAATAAAAACATAAAATAATTGCAGTTTTTAGAGATATATTCATACAAATTTTTCAAATAATGTTTGATGATGTTTTACTGATTTGAGGGTGGGATAGAGGCCACCCACCCACCCTACATATATTTATAAATTCCAATTACTGATCGTCTCGCGGTTTGGAGTAAAATTAATTACAAAACTTTTCGAATAAAATAGAAATTCAAAAGGTAAGTGAGGAAATTAATAAAAATTTTATGTACGATGGGTGGGCAGATTTTAAATCTAAATTGGATAAGATTAGCTATAGAAGGTCATTTATATTTAAACTTAAATTTGGATTATGCTTTATTTTATATTACATACAAGGTTTCAGAATTTTGTAAGCAGCAAAATCATCAATAATTAGTATTTAAAGTTTTCATGTATATGTAGGGTGGGTGGGTGGACTTTAGATAAACATCAAGTCGATAGTAATTGTTTTTATATATTTTTACGGCCTTTAAATTTTTTATTATAACTTTACAATTCTCCAAGATTCAATTAAAATTATTACAAAATGATCGCACGAAATTTAATTTTTTTTTTCAATAATCACAATCTCCTATATAATTTAAGTATTTTTTTATAAATTTGAGGTTTATTAGCAATTTTTTAACCACATCAAACTGACGACTACAATTTTGCAACAATGTTACACAATTAATTTATTATTATAAATTTATTAAAATTTACGCCTGAAATTTCGATTTGTTTTAAAAATCACCATTTTGTTTTAGTAAATTTTGTAAATTTAAAATTGATAGCATTTGTTTTTATATTAATTCAGCGCCATCAAAATGATAACTACAATTTACTAACAGTTTCAAATGATTGAATAAAATTACTGTAGTATCAACGTTTAATTTTTTTTAAATTTTTAGTTCACATAATTTCGTATATGTTTTAAGTAAATTTAATAAATTTCAAGTCGATGGCAGTTGTTTTTATATTTTTTAAACGTAATTAAAATGATCACTACAACTTTAAAACAATTCCTTAAAATTGAATTAATATTATTGTAAAATCAACGCTTGAAGGTTTGAATTTTTTTGGCTGATACAATTTTGTGTATATTTTAAATAAATATGTTAAGTTTTAAATCGATAGCAATTGTTTTTATATTTTTTTAACGTCATCGAAATGATGACTAAATTTTACAACAATTTCTCAAGTTTGAATTAAAATTTTTATAAAATGAACGTCGTAAATTTTGCTTCTTTTGGTGATCATAATTTTGTATATGTTTATAATCATTGTGGTAAATTTAAAGTCGATTGCAATTGTTTTTAATAATTTTTTAACGCCATCAAAATGATGTTTACAATTTCGCAAAAAATGAATTAAAATTATTGCTAAACTAACGCATATTATGTTTCTATTTCTAGATAAACATAATTTTGTATATATTTTAAATATATTTGACAAATTTTAATTGTTTCTATATATTTTTAATGGTATTAAAATGTTCGATACAGTTTTAAAACAATTCAATTTAAGTAAATTAAAATTATTGCAAAATAAACGCCTTAAATTGTAATTTTTTTCATGGTCATAATTTTATACAAATTTTAAGTAAATGTAGTAAATTTTAAGTCGATAGCAATTGTTTTAATATTTTTTAAACATGATTAAAATGATCACTACAACAATTATTGTAAAATCAACGCTTGAATGTTTGATTTTTTTGACTAATACAATTTTGTGTATGTTTTAAGAAATATGATAAATTTCAAATCGATAGCAATTGTTTTTATAATTTTTTAACGCCATCAAATTGATGATTACAATTTTACAACAATTTAGCAAAAATTGAATTGAAATTATTGCAAAACTAACGCATACAATTTTACTATTTCTAGGTAAACATAATTTCGTACATATTTCAAATATACTTAACAAATTTCAATTGTTTCTATATATTTTTAACGCCGTTAAAGTGTTGAATACAATCTTAAAACAATTCCATTTAAATAAGTTGAATTTATTGATTTATTTATTTATTTACGGAATCTGCTTTATACAAAAATTATTTTGCAGTTTTCTAAAATTTTCCTCAAAGTTTTAAAAACTTTCTACTTATTTCTCTTCTAGTGTTCTAGAATTTTCTAGTATTTTTTCTTTCACAATTCTATAAATTTCCAACTTTTTTCGGCCAATTTTGGCAATTTCCTATTTTATCATAATAATTTTTTTAAGAATTTCTCTACCTATTTGAGAATTTTATTAAATTGAAATATTCATTGAGTTTTTTTTTGTCCGGATTACTAATATTTTGTCTTTCATTTTTTAACCCGAATTTTGAGGTGTTTTCATCTTCAATTCTATAATTTTCTATCAATTTTAATAATTTTCTTGAAATTTCTCCTTGAGATTTTTCTGGTTCGCCAATGAACATAAAGTATTTTCCTGCAATTTTTGAAAATTTTACAGCTTTCCAAAAGACTTCAGTCTTCTGGTTTTGGAATTATTTTATTATTATTATTATTTTAAAAGTGTCGAGCTTCTATTTGTGATCTTGAAAGGCTTAATCGTTCCTGATATAAATCTATTTTATATTTTGTATTATAGTTATAATGGATGTAAAGGAGAACATAACTTTGATTATTTTTAACATAGCAAAGAAATTCTATAATATACAGACATTTATTTCATCTAAAGCAGAGATGCACAGACTTATTAAGACTAGGGGCCACTCGGGCAAATCATGAACTGATGGCGGGCCGCCAGAAGTGTAGATAATTAAAGACAATAAATAATTGATAATAATGTATTAAAATTAAAAAAGAATTTATTAATTTGAAGCGTGGCACTGCATAGTGCTTACAATCTTTTTTATATTTGGCTCAAATTTACTTGTAGCAACACGTAAAACTGCTTCCAAACTTTCATTTGCAAGGCGGTTTCTATTTTTGGTTTTATTATTATTAAGTGTTGAAAAAGTTTGTTCACATATACCGGGTGTCTCAGCGTGCGCGCCGAGTAGCTTTACGGCTAAACGGTTTATTTTTTTCAAAATCCGTTTTCGCAGGAGTATGTAGGTGTATTGGGACCACATTTTAAAATTAGTTTTAAATATACAGGGTGTCCCATAAAAGCATGGCGTATCATAGTTATGTTTTTTCTTATGGAACACCCCATATTTGATATTTTTTTCAGATTCTACATCAAAAATAAGGGTAACTTTCATTATAAGATCATATGCCTAAACCTAATAATTTCTGAAATATTTAAACAATTTTGGAAAAATTGACGTTTCGAAAAAAAATTATATCTTTCAAATAGGTGAATGAAAACAAATGAAATTTTGTGTCAGTATATTAGACTAATGGGTGAATATTTTAGGCCATTTATAGGAATTTTAAATATTAAGATGTTTTGATAATTTAATGTGTCTACAGAAACACATTCAAGGTCAAATTTCGTGCTTACTTTAAATGGAACACCCTATATCTAATAAACCTATCTTGTAGCAAATTTTATTATCTTTCAAAAAGTATAAAGGTATTCTATACCTGTTACTTATAGTTTTCAAGATATATCCATTTTTGTTAATTTTCGACATAATAATTATTAGTATCAATTATTGCAATAGTCAGTTAACACAACCAATGATTTTCGAGATATTTCCAAATTAACACACTAATTGAATAATTTATTTACACATATGTACATGATTACGTAATATCGTCTTAGAATTTCAAAAAACATAACGAAAAACAACAAATGAAATTAACAAAATAATAACAACATTATTTTTTTATAACAAATTTTCAAAAATACCACCATCGCACTGAATGCATAATTCAATTCTTTTTTGAAACGATAGTTTAACATTTCTTAGGATATTGGGTGTTATTGATCTAAATGCATCCTTAATTCTGTCCTTCATGTCTTCAACAGTTGTGGGAGGAGTGGTGTATACTTGATTTTTAATATACCCCCATAAAAAGAAATCCATGGGGGTTAAATCAGGGGATCTAGGTGGCCAAGCTACGTGACCTCCTCTTCCAATCCATCGCCTATTAAATATTCTATTTAAATATTGACGAACCGCCAATGAAAAATGAGGTGGCGCACCATCGAGCTGTAACCACATGTTTTGGCGAATATTCAGTGGAATATTCTCTAATAATAATGGAAATTCTTCTTGGAGAAATTGTAAAAATATGGGACCATCCAAGTATCCATCGAAAAAATGAGGTCCAATGACGTAATTACCCAAAATGCCTCCGAATACATTAATACTCCAACGATGTTGTCGATCAGTAATTTGAAATTTGTGGCAATTTTCGGTGCTGTAATAATGGCAGTTACGTCGATTAAAAGATCCGTTATTATTAAAAGATGATTCATCCGTAAATAAAATATTATTCAAAAAATCTTCATCATCGCCACTTTTATTTAAAACACATAAACAAAAATCTAACCGCTTCTCGAAATCCGCATTATTCAGATGCTGGTGAATTTCATAGTGATATGGGTGGTATTCATGTTTTTTTAATATCCTTGATATGCTCGCCTTGCTTAACCCAGTCTCACGAGCTACTATACGTGTACTCGTGCTAGGATTATCTATTACAGAAGTAAGTACCTGTAATTGTGTCTCCTCGTCCTTAGTTACAGTGTTGAAGTTCGTTTTTTTTCAGATACTTGACACTGCCTGTGGTTTTAAATATATTTAAAACTTCCTCCAATGTCTTCTTATTAGGATGTCTCCTATCAGGGTACCTTTCGCGATATACTCTTTCCGCTAAGAGACAATTTTCATAACATTCCCCTATTATTAGGATCATGTTAATTCTTTCGTTTAAGGAATATTTCATTTTTGCGGTCGTTACAAATGATTCGAATGTGTCAACTGACTTTGTTTATAAACAAAAGCTACACACTAGCTTATTGCAATAATTGATACTAATAATTATTATGTCGAAAATTAACAAAAATGGATATATCTTGAAAACTATTAGTATTAGGTGTAGAATACCTTTATACTTTTTGAAAGATAATAAAATTTGCTACAAGATAGGCCTATTAGATATAGGGTGTGCCATTTAAAGTAAGCAAGAAATTTGACCTTGAATGTGTTTCTGGAGATACATTAAATTACCAAAACATCTTAAAATTTTAAATTACTACAAATAGTCTAAAATATTCCCCCATTAGTCTAATGTACTGATACAAAATTTCATTTGTTTTCATTTACCTATTTGGGAGATATGATTTTTTTTCGAAACGTCAATTTTTCCAAAATTGTTTAAATATTTCAGAAATTATTAGGTTTAGGCATATGATCTTATAATGAAAGTTACCCTTATTTTTGATGTAGAATCTGAAAAAAATATCAAATATGGGGTGTTCCATAAGAAAAAACATAACTATGATACGCCATGCTTTTATGCGACACCCTGTATATTTAAAACTAATTTTAAAATGTGGTCCTAATACATCTACATACTCCTGCGAAAACGGATTTTGAAAAAAATAAACCGTTTAGCCGTAAAGCTACTCGGCGCGCACGCTGAGACACCCGGTATAGGTAGAACCAAATAAGCTGGCACATTTCAGAGCGTTTATGCGCAACTCTTTGTACATATTTTTATCAATGCAGCGGTAAAAGTTCAGCAAGTCTCCTTCGTTGAATTTGTTGCGTAAATCTTCGTCGTTTTGAATGTCGATAATTTCTAACTGCATTGACTCTGGCGCATTTTCAACTGAAATCGTGAAAGGATTGCTGAATATGTCCAACAGAGGTTTCACTTTTTTAAACTCCGAAAATCTGTCTTGAAAAGATTGAATCAAAATATCTAGCTTTTCTACATAACTGAAATTAATCGCAGTTTTGTTGAATTTTTCAGCCATTTTCTTATAATTCGGAAAATGATTGTAATTTCCAGAATTCAATTGCGATCTGAAAAGTGTCAGCTTGCATTGAAAGGATGATACATGAGCGTAGAGCTGGGATATCAGTTGATTTTTGCCTTGAAGCCGTGTGTTCAAGACATTCAAATGATTTGTAATGTCAACTAAAAAAGCCAAATCACACAACCAATCAGGATTTTTAAGTTCCGGGACATCCCTTTGCTTTTCCGCCAGAAATATTCCAATTTCTTCTATTAAATTTAGAAATCGTTCCAGTGTCAATCCACGACTTAGCCACCTTACTTCTGTATAATACAGTAAATCTCCATATTCGCTTTCGATGTCATCAAGGAATTGTTTGAATTGCCTGTGATTGAGTCCTCGTGATTTTATGAAATTTACAGTCGAAACTACCACTTTCATGACATTTTGAAATTCAATTTGTTTAGCACAGAGGGCTTCTTGGTGTATAATGCAGTGAAACTGCATGAGATCTTCAGCCTTTATGTTTTTTTCTTGCAGATGCTTTTTCAGCAAAGTAACTAGCCCGGAATTGACACCAATCATCGAAGGAGCACCGTCAGTCGCAACTCCCGATAATTTTGATAAGTCCAAATCAGTTTTTGAACGCTCATCCAAAAGTACATTGAGTATATCAACTCCTTTGGTTTGACCTTTCAATGAACACATTCCTAATAACTCTTCTACGACTTCAAAATCTTGAGTAACACCTCGTATGAATATTAGAAGTTGAGCTGTGGAACTAATATCAGTGGATTCGTCGAGTGCTAATGAAAAAAATTCAATGATCTTAGTTTTTTCAGTTAATTGTTCCGCAATATTACCTGACAAAGACATAATTCGTCTTTGGATGGTCATACGATTCAGTTGAATTTTCTCAAACTTTTTTGCTGCTTCTGGACACATTTTCTTAGCGGCAATTTCTATGCATTCTTTTACAAAATCCCCATCATTGAAGGGGCGACTTCGCTTTGCTATCATTCGAGAAATTTCATAACTAACTTCTGTAGCTGTTTCTGAATCTTCAATGGGTTTTCTAAACATAGCTTGCTGACCCGTAAGCTCCCGTTTTAAAGACAACATTTTTTGCTTTCTTAATTCGCCTGTAAACTTGGTAAAAGAAGGATGCTGCGTTTCATAGTGCCTTTTTACATTATATTCCTTTGCAATTGCAACAGAATTCTTGCAAATTAAACAAACGACTTTGTTATGCGACCATACAAAAAAGTATTTCTCAGTCCAAATTTCTTGAAATTGCCGATTTTCATCTTTAACCTTACGTTTTTTACTAGGTCCTGGCTTGTCCATGTTGCGTTCTAATCCTGGCTAGGATTAACACAGCACCTAAAAACAATTACAGTACCTACTTAAATTACCCATCCTTTTTAAATTATCAAAAATAATTGATTAAATAGGTAGGGAAATACTTATTAATAATAGAGTTTTACTTACGATTTCACAACACAATTATACACGGCACTTGACGGTTAACACTGCAACAGGAAATCTACGTTGAATGTGGATCAAAATATATGACACCGGCTAGTGGAGTACAACTATTGCCTTCCAAAACCTCTATTAAACTCACAGAACACTAATACACCTAGCGGCGATTAAACGTGGCTTTTATACCGCGCGTATAGAGTCGAAAACTGTCTGGAGAAATCTCGAAACCGACTCTGGAAGCTTCGAGTCGTGTACTATCTACGCGAGCGATCATCATCGCGCCGCCGGCCGCCGCGCTTCTTCAAGCAAACGAATTTAACCGAGATCAGCACGAACATTACCGACCGCTGTTACCGACGACGCACGTACGGCGCACCGTAATAGCGCGCGCGCGAGATTCAAATTACTTTTCGAACATATTTTTTTTGGTTTTATTCTGGAATAGAATTCAATATTTTTAGAATGTACGAGAGTATTATTTTTGCTGTCGGCGGGCCACCGGTATTCGACCGGCGGGCCGCATGCGGTCCGCGGGCCGCGGTCTGTGCATCCATGATCTAAAGTATTCCTTACAGTTATTTGCATGGCTACATCCAGCGAATATGCACAAGGCACGTCTTTGGAGAGCAAAATTACGATATCTGTATGTAGTGTGACTCCAAATCAGAAAACCATATCGCTGGTATGTAATTCAATAAGATCGAAGATCGACGACGCACTTCTTGCCAAATTCCTCAAACAAAAAATATTTTTGACAAGGATGTAGCAAGCATATGGCCGTGGTTCTTCCAAGTGAGAGCCGAATCAAGATGAAGACCTAAATACTTTAAAGAAACATTTGTTGGACTATTGACAAAAAAGTTCACACTCTTAGTCTTATTTCCATTAAGAGATAGTTTCAAACGTTGACTATTAATTTGTTGAACCTCATCCTTTGTAGTAGCCACGCTTACCAAGGCCGTAACATCTGTGAATAATAATATACATGGGTCATCAAGAGACTTTGAGACATCATTAATAAATATTAGAAAAAGGACAGGTCCTAAAATTGACCCTTGAGGAACCATATGTAAGTAGCATTGACGATCTGTTACTACTCACTTTCACTGCTTGTGCTCTATTGGATATATAAGATGACATCGGATCCAAACTCTTTAAGTTAAAATTATATTTGTCCAGTTTCTTAAGCAACACTTTATGCAAGACACAATCAAATGCCTTGCTTAAGTCCAAAAATGAACCTATACAATTAGACCTGTTCTCAAAACTTTCTACTATTATTTCGCATAAATCCAGGACGGCATTTATAGTATTTTTTCCAGCTCTAAATTCAAATTGCTTTACATAAAACAGTTTTTTTTAAATAATCTACAATTTGCCATTTCAAAATATACTCAAGAACATTTTCCAGCATCAATACGATCGCCTTTCTTAAAAATAGGCAACTGAATGATTGATACTATCTTACTATTAATCTTACATTTTTGGAAAATTTTATAACATTTCAAACTTTTTTTGTAAAATTCCTAGAATTTTCTACATTTTCGAGAATTTGAATTGTTTTCAGTTTTTTTGAATGTTTTGAATGTTCTAATAATATTTTTGAAATTTCTCTTCAATATTTCTCTTTAGACTTAAAAATTTTTCCATTTTTTATTTTCTCGGGGTTTTTCTACAATTTTCAGATTTTTTAAATTTCTAGGAATTTTCATAATATTGAAAATAATGAATATTGGTTGGTTGATACTATACCACCGCTAATGTGAAACTAATTTTTTTTCATAATTTTATCTTACATTTTTACACCATTTCCAACATTGTTTTCTTTAAGATTCAAAAATATTTTCATAGTTTTTTTATTCGAGAATTTTAAGAACGTTTCCTTCATTTTCTCAGATTTTTTTTTTTAATTTCTCATCGAGATTTTAAGAATTTTTACACCCTTTTCCAATATTTTTTTTGTCAGATTTTTAGATTTATCATTTACTCGTTTAAAGCATTTTTCAGATTCCAAGAATTTTTTAAATTATCTTATAATATTAATGAAATTTCTCTTCAGATTTATTTTAACATTCTAATTATTCTTTTTCATTCTTCTTAAATTTCCATAATGTTTTCTTCTTCTTCTTCAAGGCTATTATTATTATTATTATTATTCACAGTTCTATAAAATTGCAGCATTTTTTTACCATTCATATAATTTCTAGCACTTCGGGGTTTATCTTAATTAAAATTAGAATCCGCCTGTATAATTATTTTAATATGCAAGACAGATTTATAAATTTAGTTTTGGTTTTGAATTTTAATAATTACTGCTAATTTAAGTATTTTCATACTATACTTAATGTAAGTATAAACACGAATAAACTACATTACATTACAAACGAAAATTTGCAAAATTACTATTTCAAATTTTGGGAAATTCCCACCATTTATTTCTTTATCATATTTTTTAGGTAATTCTTGGATTTCCAAGATTTTCAACATGTTTCTTCTATTTTTTTTTAGAATTTCTTACCTTTTTCTATAATTGCTGAATGATTAATTCATTAGATTTTTAAAATGCTCATCATTTTCTTACAAAATTCTTTTAAGATTTTTATTTTCCAAGAATTTTACATTCTTTTTAACATTTTATTTCCAGATTTCTTTCTCTTTCATAATTGAATTGAATTGAATATGATTTATTGAAATTTATCTTTAAGGTTGTTTTTCAGATTTCTATAATTTCCCATCTTTTAATTATATTTTACATTATTTCGGGAATTTTAAATAATTTTGAATATTTTCCAGTTTTCTGTCTTATTTTCCTTTAAGATTTATAAAATATTACAATTTTTGAGAATTTTACACCATTTACAGCATTATTTTTTCTTTCAGATTCCAAAAATGTTCAACATTTTTTGAGAATTTGATAACATTTTTTTCTTCTAGATTTTTTTATAATATTCTGTATATTCTGAAAAATGTCTTCGAATTTTATGAAAAGATTTTCCAATAACTTTTTCTTCCATTTTTGAAGAATTTTCATGATTTTCTCATTTATTTTTAATTTTCTCATGGAAATTTCTAGAATGTATATTTGTTAATAATTTTACACCATTTCCAACATTTTTTGTTCCAGATTTCTAGAATTTTTAATTTTTTACTTATAATTTTTCATTTTCAAAATATATATTTAATAGATTTAAACAATTAACAACATTTTTTTTTAGATTCATAGAATTTTTCCCAATTTTCCCATAATATTCTTGAAATTTCACTTTATAATTTTCTGGAAACTATTTTCAAAAAAAAATTAAATCAATTTAAACAAACAAAGTAATAGTGTTTTATTTTTTCTCAAATTTTCGAGAACATAACACCATTTTCATAATTTCATAATTTTCTCATAAATTGTGTTTTTTTTTTGATGATCATAATTTTATATAAATTTTAAGTAAATGTAGTAAATTTTAAGTCGATAGTAATTGTTTTAATATTTTTTAAACATGATTAAAAAAGATCACTACAACTTTAAAACAATTCCTTAAAATTGAATTAAAATTATTGTAAAATCAACGCTTGAATGTTTGATTTTTTTTGACTAATACAATTTTGTGTATGTTTTAAGAAATATGATAAATTTTTAATCGATAGCAATTGTTTTTATATGTTTTTTACGTCACCAAAATGATGACTTAAATTTTACAACAATTTCTCAAGTTAGAATTAAATTTTTTATAAAATCAACGAGGGAAATTTTGATTTCTTTTGGTGATCATAATTTTGTATATGTTTATAAAAATTGTGGTAAATTTAAAGTCAATAGCAATTGTTTTTATATTTTTTTAACATCATCAAAATGATGACTTAAATTTTACAACAATTTCACAAGTTTGATTTAAAATTTTAAAAAAATCAACGAGGTAAATTTAGCTTTCTTTTGGTGATCATAATTTTGTATGTCTTTACAATAATTGTGGTAAATTTCAAGTCGATAGCAATTGTTTTTATAACTTTTTAACGCTATCGAAATGATGACTATAGTTTTACAACAATTTCGCAAAAATTGAATTGAAATTATTGCAAAACCAACGCATACGATTTTTATATTTTTAGGTAAACATAATTTTTTATATATTTTAAATATATTTGACAAATTTTAATTGTTTTTATATATTTTTAATGCTATTAAAATGTTGGATACAGTTTTAAAACAATTCAATTTAAGTAAATTAAAATTATTGCAAAATTAACGCCTTAAATTGTGATTTTTTTTAATAATCATAATTTTATATAAATTTTAAGCAAAACGTAGTAAATTTTAAGTCGATAGCAATTGTTTTTATATTTTTTAAACATGATTAAATTGATCACTACAACTTTAAAACAATTCCTTAAAATTAAATTAAAATTATTGTATCAATGCTTGAATGTTTGATTTTTTTTAACCAATACAATTTTGTGTATGTTTTAAGTAAACATGTTAAGTTTTAAATCGATAGCAATTGTTTTTATATTTTTTTAACGTCACCAAAATGAGGACTTAAATTTTACAACTATTTCTCAAGTTTGAATTAAAATTATTACAAAATCAACGAGGTAAACTTTGCTTTCTTTTGGTGATCATAATTTTGTATATGTTTATAATAATTGTGGTAAATTTAAAGTCGATAGCAATTGTTTTTATATTTTTTTTAACATCACCAAAATGATGACTTAAATTTTACAACAATTTCTCAAATTTGATTTAAAATTTTTTAAAAATCAACGAGGTAAATTTTGCTTTCTTTTGGTGATCATAATTTTGTATGTCTTTATAATAATTGTGGTAAATTTCAAGTCGATAGCAATTGTTTTAATAATTTTTTAACGCTATCAAAATGATGACTACAGTTTTACAACAATTTCGCAAAAGTTGAATTGAAATTATTGCAAAACTGACGCATACAATTTTTATATTTTTAGGTAAACATAATTTTGTATATATTTCAAACATATTTGACAAATTTCAATTGTTTTTATATATTTTTAACGCCATTAAAATGTTGATTGCAATCTTAAAACAATTCCATTTAAATACATTAAATTATTGCAAAATTAACGCCTTAAATTGTGATACTTTTTTATAATCATAATTTTATATAAATTTTAAGTAAATGTAGTAAATTTTAAGTGGTTAGCAATTGTTTTAATATTTTTTAAACATAATTAAAATGATCACTACAACTTTAAAACAATTCCTTAAAATTGAATTAAAATTATTGTAAAATCAACGCTTGAATGTTTGATTTTTTTTTAACCAATACAGTTTTGTGTATGTTTTAAGTAAACATGTTAAGCTTTAAATTGATAGCAATTGTTTTTATATTTTTTAACGTCACCAAAATGATGACTTAAATTTTACAACAATTTCACAAGTTTGATTTAAAATTATTAAAAAATCAACGAGGTAAATTTTTCTTTCTTTTGGTGATCATAATTTTGTATGTCTTTATAATAATTGTGGTAAATTTCAAGTCGACAGCAATTGTTTTTATAATTTTTTAACGCTATCGAAATGATGACTACAGCTTTACAATAATTTCGCAAAAATTGAATTGAAATTATTGCAAAACTAACGCATACGATTTTTATATTTTTAGGTAAACATAATTTTGTATATATTTCAAATATATTTGAAAAGTTTCAATTATTTTTATATATTTTAACGCCATTAAAATGTTGACTACAGTTTTAAAACAATTCCATTTAATTAAGTTAAAATTATTGTAAAATCAACGCCTTAAATTGTGATTTTTTTTAAGATCATAATTATATATAAATTTTAAGTTAATATAGTAAATTTTAAGTCGATAGCAATTGTTTTTATATTTTTATACGGTCATCAGAATGATGACAATAAGAATTATATAGAATATTAAGGCTTCCTTCTATTTTTACTAAAACTATCTATCTACTAAAATCTTTAGACATAAAATTATAATTTTTGGTAATACTTATGAAGAGAAATAAACAGACTTTTCAGTAATTAGGAAAATTAGGGAAAAGTTAATGAAACTCTATTTCAGTCTAAATTACTGGGGAATTGAAAAATTTAATGCTTTATTTTGAAATGAGAAATATTACACTATTACAAAAAAAAGTGGAGCATGATAATCATTCATTAAAGACAGGAAAATTTGAATACGCGATACGGATTTATTAACTACCCTTCGAACAAGTTCGCACGTGCGGCACAATAATAAATTGAAATCACTACTAACCCTTTCGAGCTTTAGTTCGCGGCAGTTCGTGTCCCATTGTTCTAAATACATAAGAAGCCACATTAAAGCCTAATTAACCTACATATTATCGATCATCTTGTTAATTCGCAAATATGTGAACTTGTATAACTTTCACGTGTGCATCAAGTTTTTTTTGCACATGAGAGTGTTTACAAAATATTCCTAACTCTCTATTAAAAATTATAGATATCTACACATAGTTTACCAATAATAATACTGATCAAATTTTGATTTCCATTTTTAATTGTTTCTTTTAAAACTGTCTCCTTCAATTCGTTTCCTATGATTTTAAAATGTGACAGTAGATTAGAAAATCGTTATAATTACATAATCTAAAAAGGTTGAATTTAATATATTGGATGCCTTTAGTAATAACTTTGTGGTATATCTTGATTCAGGCAAATGTTGCCTATAATCCATCTGAATACTGGCACTATGCTAACATAATATAAATTTTATACAATTTTCATTTTTCTAGTGCGATCGACGTAATTTGTTAGAGCCGCTGTCCTTGGTAAAAATTTCCTCGCCTCCCTCGCACATACATATATTTTTTGTTTGGATGTAATATGGGAGAAAGCCGGTAAAGAGAGATGTATGGGACCATCATGTTCAAAATTATGATTTAATTATGAAGGAGCGCGTAAAGGGATATTAAACGAGCGCGGGTGGCTCATTAAATGGTTTTTTTCCTTCGCCGAAATAATTACTAAAACCTCTACTCGACTCTCCGGAGTAATATATATGTATTTTTTTGTTGGCAAATACATTTATTACTTCTATAATTTCTTACTTCGAGGCCATCCATTATTCGACTTTATTAAAATCAAATCGAATGTACGAGCACTTCAGTCTGGTCTACATATTAATTAGAAATGGAATAATTAGTCAGAACATAAATTTCATCTACTTAATAATATGAAATGTTATTGACCTATTGTTCAACAATATTTAATTAATCTAATTAATTCTATGTTGAATATATAACTGTAATGGTAACATTGTGCTTCCATGTAAATTGTTTGAATTGTTACTGTTTTGTTTCCAGTAGATTATAGCAATTGTTTTTCCATTTTATTTTAAGCCACATTATTGCTCTACATATTCAAGAAGTTTTAAGTAAATTCATAGCATAGTTTTTATTTTATAATCAATGAAACCATCGAAAGATTTCTTAATTTTTATTATTTGTGATCTTTGAAGCGTTGCTGTTTTGTTTTTAGTAGATTAGGCCAATTGATTTTTCCATTTTCTTTAAACTATATAATATCTTTACATATTCAAGAAATTTGAAGTAAATTCATTGCGTAGTTTTTATTTTATAATCATTCAAACCATCGAATGAATTTTTAATTTTAATTTGTGTCATGTTTGACGCGTTACTGTTTTGTTTTCAGTTAATTGATGCAATTGTTTAATTCTTTTCTTTAAAACTACATTTATTATCTGCATTTTTTATAAATCATAAAGCAAATCCATCGCTTAGTTTTTATTTTATAATCATTTAAATCATCGAATGCATTTTTGATTTTTTTTGCGCGAAGTTTGAAGCGTTTCTGGTTTGTTTTCAGTAGATTACGGCAATTGTTTTTCAAATTCTTTTTAAACCCCATTATTGCTCTACATAATTAAGAAATTTGAAGTTAAACCATCACATAGTTTTTTATTTTATTATCATTCAAAACATCGAGTGCATTTTTATTTTTTCCTTGTGTGGCGTTTGAAGCGTTGCTGTTTTGTTTCTAGTAGATTGTAGCAATTGTTTTTCCATTTACCTTTAAGCCACTTTATTGCTATAAATATTTAAGAAGTTTTAAGTAAATTCATAGCATAATTTTTATTTTATAATCAATGAAACCATCGAATGATTTCTTAATTTTTATTATTTGTGATATTTGATGCGTTTCAGTTTTGTTTCCAGTAGTTATGGCTAGTTGATTTTTGAATTTTATTTAAACTACATCATTTCTTTATATATTCAAGAAATTTCTAGTAAATCTATTGCGTGGTTTTTATTTTATAATAATTCAAACCATCGAATGAATTTTTAATTTTCATTTGTGTGATGTTTAACGCGTTACTGTCTTGTTTTCAGTTAATTGAGGCAATTGTTTAATTCTTTTCTTTAAAACTACATCAATTCTCTGCATTTTTTATTAATAATAAATTAAATCCATCGCTTAGTTTTTATTTTATAATCATTTGAATCATCGAATGCATTTTTGATTTTTCTTTGCGCGATGTTTGAAGCGTTGCTGTTCTCTTTCCAGTAGATTAGGCCAATTGATTTTTCCATTTTCTTTAAACTACATAATTTCTTTATATATTCAAGAAATTTTTAGTAAATCCATTGCGCGGTTTTTATTTTATAATCATTCAAACCATCGAATGAATTTTTAATTTTCATTTGTGTAATGTTCGAAGCGTTACTGTTTTGTTTTCAGTTAATTGAGGCAATTGTTTAATTATATTCTTTAAAACTACATTTATTATTTGCGTTCTTTTATAAATTTTGAAGTAAATCAATCGCGTAGTTTTTATTTTACAATCATTTAAATCATCGAATGCATTTTTGATTTATCTTTGTGCGAAGTTTGAAGCGTTGCTGGCTTGTTTTCAGTAGATTACGGCAATTGTTTTTAATTTATTTTTAAACCACGTTATTGCTCTACATAATTAAGAAATTTGAAGTAAATTCATCGCGTAGTTTTTTATTTTATTATCATTCAAAATATCGAGTGCATTTTTATTTATTCCTTGTGTGGCGTTTGAAGCGTTGCTATTTTGTTTGCAGTAGATTTCAGCAATTGTTTTTTTATTTTATTTAAAACCACATTATTGTTCTATATATTTAAGAAGTTTTAAGTAAATTAATAGCATAGTTTTTATTTTATAATCAATGAAACCATCGAATGCGCTCTTAATTTTTATTATTTGTGATGTTTGAAACATTGCTGTTTTGTTTCTAGTAGATTAGGCCAATTGATTTTTCCATTTTCTTTAAACTACATAATTTCTTTACATATTCAAGAAATTTTTGGTAAATCAATTGTGTGGTTTTTATTTTATAATTATTCAAACCATCGAATGAACTTTTAATTTTCATTTGTGTCATGTTTGACGCGTTACTGTTTTGTTTTCAGTTAATTGAGGCAATTGTTTAATTCTTTTCTTTAGAACTACATTAATTCTCTACATTTTTTATAAATTATAAAGTAAATCCATCGCTTAGTTTTTATTTTATAATCATTTAAATCATCGTATGCATTTTTGATTCTTCTTTGCGCGAAGTTTGAAGCGTTGCTGGTTTGTTTTCAGTAGATAACGGCAATTGTTTTTCAATTTCTTTTTAAACCACATTATTGCTCTACATAATTAAGGAATTTAAAGTAAATCCATCTCGTAGTTTTTTATTTTATTATCATTCAAAACATCAAGTGCATTTTTATGTTTTCCTTGTGTGGCGTTTGAAGCGTTGCTGTTTTGTTTTTAGTAGATTGCAGCAATTGTTTTTCCATTTTCTTTTAAGCCACGTTATTGCTCTACATATTCAAGAAGTTTTAAGTAAATTCATAGCATAGTTTTTATTTTATAATCAATAAAACCATCGAATGATTTTTTAATTTTTATTATTTGTGATGTTTGAAGCGTTGCTGTTTTGTTTCCAGTAGATTAGGCCAATTGATTTTTCCTTTTTCTTTAAACTACATAATTTCTTTACATATTCACGAAATTTTTAGTAAATCCATTGCGCGTATTTTATTTTATAATCATTCAAACCATCAAATGAATTTTTAATTTTCATTTGTGTGATGTTTGACGCGTTACTGTTTTGTTTTCAGTTAATTGAGGCAATTGTTTAATTCCTTTCTTTAAAACTACATTAATTCTCTACATTTTTTATAAATTATAAACTAAATCCATCGCGTAGTTTTTATTTTATAATCATTTAAATTATCGAATGCATTTTTGATTTTTCTTTGCGCAAAGTTCGAAGCGTTGCTGGTTTGTTTTCAGTAGATTACGGCAATTGTTTTTCAATTTATTTTTAAACCACATTATTGCTCTACTTAATGAAGATATTTGAAGTTAATTCATCACGTAGTTTTTTATTTTATTATCATTCAAAACACCGAGTGCATTTTTATTTTTTTCTTGTGTGGTGTTTGAAACGTTGCTGTTTTGTTTCCAGTAAATTGCAGCAATTGTTTTTCCATTTCCTTTTAAGCCACATTATTGCTCTACATATTTAAGAAGTTTTAAGTAAATTCATAGCATAGTTTTTATTTGATAATCAATGAAACCATCGAATGCTTTCTTAATTTTTATTATTTGTCATGTTTGAAGCGTTGCTGTTTTGTTTCCAGTAGATTGCAGCAATTGTTTTTCTATTTCGTTTTAAGCCACATTATTGCTCTACATACTTAAGAAGTTTTAAGTAAATTCATAGCACAATTTTTATTTTATAATCAATGAAACCATCGAATGATTTCTTAATTTTTATTATTTGTGATGTTTGAAGCGTTGCTGTTTTGTTTCCAGTAGATTAGGCCAATTGCTTTTTTCATTTTCTTCAAACTACATCTTTTTTTACATATTCAAGAAATTTTTAGTAAATCCATTGTGTGGTTATTATTTTATAATCATTTAAACCACCGAATGAATTTTTAATTTTCATTTGTGACATGTTTAACGCGTTACTGTTTTGTTTTCAGTTAATTGAGGCAATTGTTTAATTCCTGTCTTTAAAACTACATTTATTCTCTCCATTTTTTATAAATTATAGAGTAAATTCATCGTATAGTTTTTATTTTATAATCATTTAAATCATCGAATGCATTTTTGATTTTTCTTTGCGCAAAGTTTGAAGCGTTGCTGTTTTGTTTGCAGTAGATTACAGCAATTATTTTTTATATTTCCTTTAAAATACAACATTTCTATGGATATTTAAGAAATTTGAAACAAATCCATCACGTAGTTTTTATTTTATAATCATTTAAACCATTAAATGCATTTTTTTCTCGAGTGAAAAGCTTTGTTTTAATCGCAATAAATTAATTCCTTTCAATTCTCTCTCGCTCGATTTAATAGATCTCAGGTTTTTATACGTAATATAAACCTTTTAGCGATTTGTTGTTATATTTTAGTTACGAATTAGATATTGGAAATGTTCAGTTCTACTTTTTTTTGTTGTTGTTGTTGACTGAGGGGTGTCGTATTCAAGAAGTAGAACTAAAATTATCCCCGGGCACATCCTTCTCAATAAACTCCACTGAAAGACTGGCTTCATCTTACAGTCCTTCCCCTCGAGGATTCCGTGTCTTCGCTTTATTGATTTAATGCACGTTTTCTGCAGATTTCCAAGTTCAGCTTGGCGAAAACGCTCCGTAATAAATGCATCGAAATCCTGTCGGAAATTCAAATTTTATTTACATTCATCATCGTAATTTCGTTATAACGATTGCAGTTACGTTGTTTTTATCACTAATATAATTATATTATAAAAATACGATACAAAAATATATTTTAATGTTATTCTTAAATACAATAAAAATACTTAATAGTTTGTCTTTATAAAAGGATTTATAACAAGATTTAGTCAACAGGATTTAATCAACGATATTATTCTTAAATGCTTCTAGAGCTTCTAGAGAGTATGGAGAGTTTTAAAACGCACACCTATTCGAAATATAAGAAAACAAGTACTCGCAGTTTTCGAAAATAAAAAGTACGTGGAAAGTAACATTATCTAACTTTCCCTGTACTTATTATTAATACTTGTTTTCCTATATTTTGAATAAGTTTCATAAATATCTATTAATCACCAGTACGATATTATGCTGAAACACATTTGTTCCACGTTTATGAAACCAAACTCGTTGATACTGTACATTTTCACCAAGTCATGATTTGACTAATCATCGTGCACATTTTTCAAAAAAAAAACTATTTTTTTAACGACAGCTTTATTGAATTTCGCGTCGCGTCCGGTTTTACATCAAAATTAAAACGCGCGATTATTTTCGAATTTTATTTATCGCATTCGTATCAGTAACAGTAATGACAGTAAAATAGCGCCGTCGGCGGCAATTAATAAAACTCGATAAATCAAAACCCTTCGCCGATAAAATTCTAAACAATTATCTGGCGCATAAATAAAGCGGACGGTTTCCTTGTTGAGGTGGCGCATAAATTCGTGCCGAGGGTGGAGATCTCGCACCTTCTCGATACATTATAGTTATTAACACGCCATTAAATCGATCACACACAAAATAGATTCATTAAGAGTGCATGAAATATTGGTGCCATAAAGTTTTTTTTTGCGCCGGCGAAAGAGGACAGAAATAAGGGGCGGACTTTAATATTAACTGGCGGCGCAAATAAATCATAAATGCGGGATGCGGGATGAGGGGGTGAGAGCGTGGTGGTGGTGCAGTGGAGCCGCCGCCGCGCGCGCGGGGTTGTTCGGGGGGCAGAGCGTTTCCGGTTATCCGGTTTTCCGTTTCGGCGCGAGTTTATGGAATTGCGAACGTTCGTCTGGTCAGTCGGCTGTTCCACCAATGTTCGATCGGATTTAATATATCAAAAAAATCGGATTTAACACTTATCTACTAATATTATACAATTACTTATTCATTCATCTAATTACAACTACTTCTCTATCTTTTAAAATCACTCAAGAGAAGTAAGTAGGTGTATATTTCCAAACTTTTAGCGAATAGATCCCTAAATCTAGACACACCAAATTGAGATGAAGTTCTTTAACTCATATCTGACAAAGTAACACGAAAAATATATTCGTCGAATATCCTTAACTTTAGAAACCTCGAAAGAGGAGAAAATCTAAAGTATCAAGTCAATTTCAACTCCAAATTATGTGTGATGAACGCACTCAAAAACTTATCTGATTATTGTCGAAGTCAATCTTAATTTATTATTTGTTGGACACTTTTCATTAATTAAAATAACTCTTATTATTTTCTTTTATTCTTTTGATACATCTAATTTCTTTAAAATTTTTTTTTTAAATCACGAAATAGCAACAAGATGTAGTCGTTGGAGTAATTACCATCTTTTCAGGAAGTATACTTCTAAATCTGAACGAACAAGATTGGGGAAGTTCCTAAACTCATGCGTAAAGAAGTCGCCCAAAAAATGATCCATCAAACATCGCAAACATCGTTTTATTGATGCTTTTCCTTAAAAATATTGATAGAGGAAATAATCAAGATAATCAAATCAGAGCTTTTGGAAGCTACGAATACGGATTTCATGATTCTTAAATGAATAAGATTCAATAATTTCGTCGAAGAAGATTTAGGTGAAGTTTTTAAATTCATGGATGATCAACTCACTCATAAAATAATACTATCCTTTCGTTACTTCTATGAACATCGTGAACTTCATCATAATGCTGGTTTTCTCTAAGAAACCTTGAAAGAGAAGATAATCAAAATCACCAAGTTATTTTTAACAAATCCATTTTCAGAGCTACTGCAATTTCTAAATATGAATTCCATATTTTTAAACGAATAGGATTCAATAATTGAGATCAAACAAAGACTTTCGCCTTAAAGATTTTTTAAAGGTTTTAAATCTGGTCGGAGAAGATTTAAGTGAAGGTCTTAAATTTAAATAAGATTAAAAAATTGAAATCAAGCAAAGACTTACATCCCAGATATTTTTTTCACGGTACTAAATCTTGTCGGACAAGATTTTGGTGAAGTTCTTAAGTTTCTCAGAAAATTATCCTGTCAAAGAATATCTTCCGTTGAACATCGTGAATATTGTGAAGCCATTATAATGACCTTTAAAGAGAAAGGTAATCAAAAGCGTCAAGTTATTATTAACAATTATAGTCCAAATTATAGTCCAACAAGTTCTTACTTCCTACAAGCGATTTTTTTTTTAAAGAAATCAAGTTTCAGAGCTATTGCTAGTTCTTCATGTGGATTTCAAGGTTTTCAAACGAATAAGGTTCAATAATTGAAGTCCAACAAAGTCTTACATTCTAAAGATTTTTTTTTCAAGGTATTAAATTCGATCAAAGAAGATTTAGGGGAAATTTTTAATTCGTGCAATTATAGTCCAATTCCAATAAGGTCTTACTTCCTACAAACAATTTTTTTGAAGAAATCCAGTTTCAGAGCTATTACAAGTTGTGGATTTCAATGTTTTCAAATGAATAAGGTTCAATAATTAAAGTCCAGCAAAGACTTACACCCTAGAGATTTTTTTTTAAGGTACTAAATCTGGTCGGAGGAGATTAAGTTCCATTTTTTAAATTCATACGTGATGAACCTTTTCAAAAAATATCTTGTCATCATTTTTATGAAACATCCTTTTCTTATAAAACCTTCAAAATTGTTTCAAGCTAATTCAACAATTCTAGTCCAACAAAGTCTAACTTCTTATGATTTAAATTAATCTTAACTCGTAGCTATTGGAAGGTCTAAATATGGATTCCATGATTTTCAAATGAATAATATTCGATAATTGATAACCAACAAGGATCTTACTTCCTACGGATTTTCTTTTCCATCTTCCTACGAGATAATTTTTTTAAATCACTGCATATTGCATATTTATAGCTCTTAAAATTTAATAATAAAATATATAAGTCCTTTACGTTCTAGAAAATTCACTAATAAATAGAAAAATTCTTAAAATTTATTCCAAAGTTTTGAAATGAATATGATGCAACAATGCAGTCCAATGAGCTCTTACTTCCTAAAATTTCTTTAAAAAGTTTTTAAATAAATAATGACATATTATTATCTCCGGAGCAGTGAAGAATATAACTTGATGGAAGAATGAGAGTAAACAAATAATACAAACAAAGGCATAAGATCCATTGCTAAAGTAAAAATAGAAAAGAAATAATGTAGAAATGAAGGAAGTAAGGAGTATGGTTAAAAACTTAATTAAAGAAATTGCAAAGGAAACAAAGAAACTAAAAGAATTGATCGAAAACCTTACGATGGCAATTGAGAATAAAATAAAAATGAGTAAACAAAATAAGCAACTTTTCTAAAAAATCAAAAACATATAAAGCCAAGCTGTAACAAAAGGAAAAGCAAACGAAAATAAACAACATAATAATAGGGCTAAAAATTAAAAGGCATAAAAAACATAAAGAAAACCCAATATTACAAAATCATACAACAAATGATGAAACTCAAGAGGATAAAAGATAAAGATTTATTTTTCTTTTGATGCATTTATCCATTAATGGATCTTTGCAACAATAAGATCCACATCTTCTCGGCTTCTGAGTGTGTGAACTAGACTACCGATAGTGTTTAGTCTTATGTTCCTGAGCCACGACATCTTTTTCCTTCTTATTCCTCGTTTCCCTTCAATCTTGCCTTCTATGATTACTTGAAGCATATAATATTTCGGATTCCGCATGATATGTCCCAGATATGCTACTTTTCTTCTTTTTATTGAAGTCAAAAGTTCGCAATCCCTACCTACTCGTCGTAGAACTTGAACGTTTGTAGCTCGTGCTGTCCAGGAGATCTTCAGTACTCTACGGTAAAGCCACATTTTAAACGCTTCTATTTTATTCATTGATGTTGCTTTAAGCGTCCAGCATTCCATTCCGCAGAGGAGAACCGACCATACATAGCATTTAATGAGCCTCATCTTAAGATTGAAATCGAATTTAATGGTGGTAAACTCTTTTTTAAATTTCATGAATTAACTTCGAGCATTTTCTATTTTGTACTTAATTTCAGTGGCTGGTGTCCAGTCCTTTGCAAGGTATTTAAATTTTTGCACTTTTTCAATTGGAAAGCTAACACAGCGTCCCTCCGAATATTCTGATCTCGGGAAATAATCATAAATTTTGTTTTTGTAATATTCATGTTCAGACCAATGCTTTTGCTCTGATTCCCCACCCCGTTGACCAGTTTTTGAAGATCTTCTACATTTTCGGCTATTGTACAAGAACTTGTTTTGCAACTAAAGCTTATCTTGTCCTTGCCTGCACCCTGATTTTAAGAAACGATTTTAAAACATCACTTATGAGCCTAATAAGCCTAAGTTCCTCGCATTCTTAGCACTTATTTTCTTAGGAAAGGGAATGAAGGTTGATGACATCCATTGGATAGGGTAATTACCAGTATCATAGATTTTGTTGAATATACGTCTATGCATTTTTCATCGAAAAGTTTAAGTATTTCTGATGTAATTTTATCTGGGCCTGTAGCCTTGTTGTTTTTTGTAGTATTTATAGCTCTTTCAATTTCATCCTTACTAATTGATGGCCCTGTCAAGTTGTTATCGGTTTCGAAATCAATATTGTTATTGCTCGGCCCTTCGTCTGCAAAAATATTTTTAATATATTCGCTTCAGTAACTAGTATTATTTCGCTATTCTGATTAACTGGCATGGCGAAGTTAGATTTTATGCCAAAACCTGCTGTTTCTTTAAGTTTTGTATGCAAATTGGAGTCGTCATTTCATGCAGTACCTGCAATTGTTCGATTTTTCTGCATTCCCCAGCGAGCCATTCATTTTGCTATTTTAATCTTAGTTCTAATTCGTTTTTGTGTCTTTTTATAGTTAGTTCTTGAGTTTTCGCCTTTTTTTTAATTAATAGGAGAAATTCCTCCGTCATCCATGTTTGTTTTCTGTCTTTCTTTCAGACCTATTTTATTCTTTGTGGTGCTTATCAGAATATCCATCATTTTATCCCATAAGTAGGTTAAGTCTTTTTCTTGTATACTTCTTACTATATTCGGGCCCATCAGAGCAACTGCAGGCTTCTAATGGCCCTCGCAATTTGCACGAAGAGAAATCAGAGAAATAGCAAGACAACAACATGGAAAAGAGGAGTACAGAAAAAATCAAGAAGCAAATGAAGTAGCAGAAATTAAGATCCCGAGAAAAAAACACGGATAAGAAAACAAATAAAGTACAAGACGTCACAAGATGTAAGTTCGGTTCAACAGCTGGGAATGTGGAATGTAAGGAATCTTAAAGAAGAGGATAAAACATAAAAGTTTGATTGACAAGATATAACTAAAATTAAAAAAATGAAAGGAATTGCATAAAAAATTTAAAAACTGAAAGATGTGACAACAATTTCAGTATATTTCCTTAAGATTTTTTAAGGTTTTTAAATAAATAATGAATATTAAGATCTTCGGAGCAATAATGAAGGAGATAGGATAGAAAGCAGGAGGCAAAGAAGATAAAACAAAGGAAGATAAAAATAAGGATGAAGCCCATGGAATTTAAAACAAAGCCTAAGAAAATATAGTAAAGAACAAAATGGAACGGTAGTAAAAATCAGGTTTAAAAATTGAATGCAGAAGAACTAAAGGAATTGATTAGAAATCTTAAGAAGACAATGAATATTAAATAAAACTTACTTAACAAAAAAGCATATGTTATAAAAACACAACAACCTGAAAAACTAAGCTATAAAAAATAAGCAAATAAAAATCAACAATATATAAATTCAAGATTAATAAAACAGGTTAGAATAAGAAGAAAATAACACACAGCCTATTCCTTACTTCACTTGTCTTTTAAGTATTAGATGCACATTTCGTTCACAAGGTAAACAAGTGAAGAAAGGAACAAACTGTGTATTATTTTCATTTACATTTCACGTAAACTCAAACCAATAATTGTGATGTTAGAATTAACTTTCTTCATAATTTAGTGAATTGAAGTGAATTCTAACGTGTTTTATTAATTGAAATTTCTCTTCGCGTAATAATATAAATAGGCTCAAAAAAGTAAAAACATGAAGAAAATAAAATTATAGGAGGTAAATTGGTACATGGAAAACGAAACAAAAGAAGAAAGTGATAAATAAAAAAATGGGACCAAGAAAAGTAACAGATGTTAAAAAAAATCGAAAACCTGAAAACAATATTATCATAACAATGGCAAAATAAAAAAAGATAGTGGAGAGACAAATATTCAAGCCAAAATAGCAAAAGCATAAAAAAGCATTATTGAGTCAAAGTTAGTACACGAAAAAATACCACAAATAATGAAACTAAAGGGAAGAAGGTTTAATTCAATAACTTAACACAGATTTGCAAGAAAAGACACATTTTTTTATATTCATAGTTTTCAATTTGATCAAAAATAATTTTTGGAAGATTGTATTTCTTAACATTATTTAAAAAACAATGGACTTATTTGAAGTATTATATTTTAAAGATTTCTTTACCAGCCAATCATTGACTTATTTTTTTTACAAAAACAAGATATATATTATTTAAATTATACTTTACAATTTCATCATATTTATTTTTGGAACTTTAATACTACAAATTTCTTTCAAATTAAATGAATTGAAATATATAAAATTCAGGTCTAATCTAATAATCTACACGAGGATCACAATCATATTTTGGTCCTTAAAATTTCGACTTCTTCAGCAGCAAATTATTTATTTTTTAAAGTACAAGATTTAATTGAATTTTTTCAAGTCAAAAATTTATATTTTTCTGAAAACAGAATTTATATATTTTTTAAATTATATTTTACAAGATCATCAAAATTGCTTTTTCTAATTTTAGGGTTACAATTTTCATTCGCAACAAATAAAATATTTAAAAATTTAAGGATTTCATTAAAATCAGATCTAATTTTTGGAAACCTTCCAAGATTAAATAAGTACTTTTCGTGTTCGTTTTTGGAGTTTAGAAGTTTCAAATTTTGACAGCAATAAATAATTTGCCTGAAACATTAGAGACTAGACGATCTAGATTTATTTTTTAATGTTAAGATTTTAAAGATTACTAGATTACAACTAGGGTTTTCCAGGGTTTTCAGCAATACATTAATTATTTCAAAATTATGTTTGTATAAAAATTATAAATATTTTTTTAAATTTATATTTTCGACATCAGGATTTTTTTTAATATAAAAGTTTTTTAAGAATTCTCTATAAAAAATATTCACTAGTGGATAATTAAAAAAATCGGTGGTGGCACATGACCTTGCAGTCGATACCAAAAAAAGTGTATAATTTGTTTTTAATATCATGAGGATTTATTTAAGAAATACGTTAGAGGTTTCCAAGATTTCTCTAGCAAAAAATAATTTACATGAATTGAAAAATATTTTAAACAATGAATTGTACATGACACTTTTATGATAATATCTCGTATAAACTCTTTATTTGAAATTTTACAAAATCTAAAATTTCTAAGAATCCAAAATAAAATAACTTTTTTGGTGTAAGTTCTTTTATTTTGAATTATCAAAATATATCACGAAGTGAAAGCCTTCACAATTACTTATTTCTAAGAATGTTTACGTTTATGCAATTTTATCAACAATTTTCAATAAGTTAATAGCCTCACCAATCCAGTATTTAAAACACATGACTTTAAAACACATTTTTAAATTTTATTTAAAATAGTTGAAATATATTCAATTAAAAATTGATAATATTTTTAAAAAACTTTAAGGAAAATAGTCTTAATTTTTCTGAAAAGCCAATTAAAAACTTTGTTGATAAGTAGTAGAAACCTTTTATAAATTGCGTAAAACAAAACAAAAATGATATCAAAATTCTCAAAACGATTTAGAAAAAGATTCATATTCTTATATATGTAAGATGAAAAAAAATAGTTCCAACTTTTATTTTTCACAAACAATTGAAATTAATGAGGAAGGATACACGATGATTTTGTTTTACTATTTTGTTTTACTTTTAATAAAGTGGTAAAACAAAGTCTTCGTGTATCCTTCTTCATTACATTCAAGATGTAACACAAAATAAACGCCTCTACAAATTTAACATTAAATTGAAATTAGTTAGAAAATAAGTTGAATACTTCAAAAACACTTTTTTTGCTTAAACTACCAGAAAATTATCTTTCTAAAAAAAATTAATTTAAAAACAGTTTAACTTTCTTCGCAAAAGAAACATTTTTTACAACAATTGAAAATATTTAAAAACTCTAAAAAAATTTTGATGATAAGAATCTTTTTAAATAGAGTTTTATAATAGTTAAAAAAGATTATAAAACTTGTTTAGAAATAAGCTGACGATTTGAAATAAAAAACTTTATTAGATAATAAAATAGCAGTTAAAGAGAAATAATCGATTTTTTAATTGGTTTGAAAACAATCTTTGTAAAAGCAGTGGAAAATTTTTATGTTTATTAAAAATTAAAAAATATATTACAAGAAAAAACATAAAAAATGAGATCTTTTTTAAACAACAAGAATGGAAAACATTACAAACATTTTTATATGGTTTAAAATGGCTAATATTAGTTTTTTAAAATTTCTGAAGAAAATCCAATTAAATGCTTTCATTTTAAATTGAAACAAAAATTAATTAAAAACTATTTTTTATCTGTCTTTAGTAAAATAAAATAAAACCGTTTTGTGTCAATTTTCAATTGACTATTGTAGTTTTCAAATGTTTCATCTAATAATTTAAAAAACGAATTATAATTTAATTATTTTTTTAACTGTTTAGTATGTTTTTGGTTTTCAAAGCTAATTTTAGAAATAGCGAAAGAACAATTATAATAGAAGAAAATTTAAAAAAAATGCTTTGAAACTAACGTTCTATAAAAATAAAAATTGCTTTGCTTTATCAAATAAAATCGAAAATTTGCTGAAAGAGTTTAAAACATTTTAACCAATAACAGTTGAAAAATCAATTAAAAGTATCACTAAATTAGTTTCTTTAATGTTATTGATGTTGTGGTCATTATTCTGTGACACATTTTTATTCAATAAGATTAATAATATACACATGCATGGTGCGATAACAACAAAGTATTGTTTTCTTTTTGATTTATTTAAATAATTGAAATAATAGAGATCAGGAGGGATGAATGATCAGAGTTTATTTTACGCTCAAAAAATAAATTCTCAAACGATGCACAAACAATTACTTTTACAATTTAATTTTTGAGCGTAAAATAAACTATGATCATTCATCCCTCCTGATCTCTATTATTTCAATTATTTAATTATTATTTGTGTTGAAAAGGACAGAAAGATTTATGGATAAGAGAAAACTATGTGTTAACGTAACGAAGAAAAGAATGACCTTGAAACACCTGTTCCTAAGCTTTTATCTGTAATGCTTACAGCTCTCAATGATTCCACGACAAGCAGGAAATCCTCGCAAGCAGTTTTTTAAATATCTTAGCGGAGTTTAAATCTCTTATTAGAGATAATAGATTATCCGTGGTAGGTAGTAGAGCACACGTGGTCCAATTGTTTTAGTAATGCAGATAGTTTACGAGCTTTCGAGTCAATGACGAACATCCACAATCTGTGTTTGTCAAGTTTTTCAAAGGTCATCCTTTTCATGTTGCAGTGTCGCAGGGCAAAGGAAGGATTTTCTATGCAGACATCAATCGGATTGAGTGCTCTACTGATTCTAAATCTTGATGTTACTGAAGACTACATCTCTTAAATTAAGCTCGATAATTCAGAATATGTGATTAGAATATTGTACGATTGCCACAATGATGGAATGATTAAAATGTTAACAGTACGTTCTATCAGAAGTCCGTAGGGTTCTACCCTATCTCCAAACTTGTATAAAATCTATTCCTGTGATATAGTGAATCTGCTTCCGGCAATGATCACACAATAATATTTAACTGCTGTATATAAGGGAAACAATCGTCCACATGCAGAACACCTTTCAGGTTTGGTTTGGTTTTATAGGGAAACACCTTTCAGATTCAATTTCTTCTGAGAATGGGTAAAGTGGCCTCTGGCGATTGATAGTAATAAATACGCATTTCAGTAATTCTAGACTACACTGAATTTAGAAAAAACACGAAAATATTTCGTAAAATCTACAACAAATGAGTCGTATTAAGACTACAAAAACAAACCACTTTTGAAACAACTACTTCTCTAGCTAGAGAAGTTTCAAAAGTGGTTGGTTTTTGTAGTCTTAATAAGACTCATTTGTTGTAGATTTTACGAAATATTTTCGTGTTTTTTCTAATTATTAGTTAATTTTCTACAACGTAAAGGACTTATATATTTTATTACACTGAATTTATTTTCAGTTACTATCCCTATCAAGAACAAGGTCAAATTCGTCGATTTAATCTTTGGTCGGCATCTAAACTAATCAAAAACCATCATCCAATCAGCAAGTATTTGCTGTTGATGCTATGACCTTGAACAAATTAAAATTCACGATATCCACTGTAATTGCAACCCCTTTATGGGGTTTCTGTAGACCATCTTAGTTAACCAGACCATCTAAAGCGAACTGTAAGTAATAACGAATAATTTTACTGACAAAAGAATTATTATTTTTAGATAGGGAAGTAATTGTTTCAATAAGTGATTTGTTTTGTAATCATAATAAGACTCTCATCATTGTAGATTTGGTGTTTTAAAATTTTTTTACAATTATTTTTACTTACAATATCCTTTCGCTATTATGCTGAAAATTATTTCATTAATATTTTCAATTTTTCTATTATTTTTTTCCACATACAATAAAACTATAATCATGATACGAGTTTAAATTGCTAAACACACACGTGTGTAAACATACAGGTATAGTGGTGTAATTCTAGTAATGAAATGAAAATAGGGGTGTACATGACGATCAATTCGGTCATTAATTAGTGTCCGTACCCCCATCGGCTCGAGCCTTATGAATTTACAGTGATTAGCGTTAATGCATTACCAATCCGTTTTGATATAATTAATTATCAAAGTGGGCCCTCGGCGAAACAATCGAATCTTAAATTCTAATTAAAAGCTTCAAAGGGCGTTATTCGGTAGGTCAGTTTTTCACCCGAAATTTTAAATTATATTAAAAAAGCTTTTCAATAAAGAATACATTAAATATTTATTATTGTGTCGATTAAAATAAGAGTAATTAACGTATTTATTGTTTATATTCGCATATCAATATTATTCAATTTAAGTGTTGATCTCTTAATCTTGATCAAGTTTATCAACTTAAAAAAAAACATGATTAAACACCACATCATCATCATTATTATTATGATTATTGTTACGTAATCGTTCCCCATTTTCGTCCCGCCCTTGCTGCCGGTTTCGTGTGCGGAGGCATAAAAAAAAAGATGACATTTCATCAATAATAAGCCGCCTGCACCCCATCCCCCCTTGGTTGAAAAAAAAAACGGCGTAGCATTTTCATGATACATTTTAATCCGACTTTACAACCTGCCATTTTTCAGCACAACAGGGCATAAACGCCCGACTCATTAGATCCGCATATACCTCACCGCCGCCACTGCCGCCCCCCTCAACGCCGTCCCCTGCCCGACCCTCGAAAATTGTATTATAATTAATTGATGTGCGCGGTGCGCCATCTATTACGGCTAATGAAGATGGACATGGCAGATTATAAACCTCCTCCCAGGGCTTAAACGAGGCGGCCTCACTAAGGCCCGACCACTTTTCAATAATTCAATTAAAACCACCGTAAAAATGATGATGAACTAGGCCCATATTATGCGATGAAGTCATTCAAGGGGTTTTGCAATGGATTATTATTCAGCTCGAAGAAAACTTGGTCCTAGGCTTGAATATTGAAGATGTATTATAAAATAATTTTCAAAAATCTTATTTCTTCATTTGTAACAAATTTAAGAGTTTTGGTTTGTTAGGATTGTTTCTGTAATCAGATTTCTAAGGTGGCAGCGAACCTCCCTCTTCATTCGTAACATACGTAAACAATAAAAATATGTGCTAGTATAAATTATGCGGAGATTGCTTAAGTCGTATTTTCTAAAATCTCTGGAAACCAACCATAACAAATCTTAAACTTCTTAGTTAAGAAAAAATCACGTGAACAATAAAAACAGCGTCTATGCTAAAACTTTTAGGAATCGTATAGGCAAAATCTTGTATTCACTTTCTCCACAGTTTATTGTAGAGAAAAGATTACAAGTTACTTTATATTACATCATCTTCATTTAACTCATCAATAAAAAATAGCCAAAATCTGTTTTAAAGCAATATTCTTGGCTTTGAATCATTTTAAATCATGTCTCACAACAGACATGAGCTTGATAAAACGTTTTGGCTTTTTCCCCTTGTGATTGACGATCCTCGTTGGCCAGGTTAAGCTTTTTGCAGGGTTCATCAAAGGTGTAAATCCATTAAGAGGAATAAAGAAACTGCAATCAAATATATTAGCTCAAATTACAGCAATAAACCAAAGCAAAGAATTTCGTGGTTGCTCTACCTCATAAGTTGAATTAATACCACCGCAGAACTAAGTAAAAATTGTTTTTGACCTACTTTAATTTTGTGCTATTTGCTTATAAAGTTGCAAATATTTTTTAACTATCAAAATTAGTTTTAGGGATATAATTCTGTTTAATAAATTGGTTATAAACTATTTTCAAATGACAGCTGAAGTACATCAGATGACCAAGTGGCGACAACGATAACTTTAAAATGGTACAAAACAATTGCCGTATGTCGAGGAAAAATAAAACCGCAACGCTTAAAACTAAAATTGGGAAAATTGAAAAATTGAATCTGGTGATAATAAAATTTTAAAAGGAAATATCACTTGAATTTGAAACTACTTAAACACGTACAGAAAGAATATAGCTTTAAATCCCAATAAAAACAATTGACGTACGATGACGTAAAACAAAACGGCAACGCTTAAAACTGAAATTGAAGGAAATGAAAGTTGCATCAGGCGATTTAAAAAAAATGTAAAATAATTTTCACTGCAGGAATTAACTTGAAATTTCTTAGGCACGTTCAGGAAGAAAGTAGCTTTAAACCCTTATAAAATAGTTGACACACGTGTATAAAAAACAAAATGACAACGTTTAAAACTGGAATTAAAAAAAATTGAAAAAGCGTCCGGCGATTTCAAAAATTCTAAATAAACTGTTTCACAACAGAAAATAACTTTAAACTTGTTAAGCTCGTACAGAAAGAATGTAACTTTAATATACTATAAATCAATCGATATTCGCTGACGGAAAACAAAACGGCAACGCTCAAACTGGAATTGAAAAAATTTGAAAACTACATTAGGCGACACAAAGTTGTATAAGAAAAAACAATTATTGCAGGAATTAACTTGAAACTTCTTATACATGTACAAAAATAACGTAGCTTGAAGATACTACAAAACAATCGACGTTTGTTGATGGTAAATAAAACGGCAACGCTTCAAACGAGAATTGAAATAAATTGAAAACTGCACTAGGCGACATAAAATGGTTTAAAAAAACAATGATTGCCGGAATTAACTTGAAACTACTTAAGTACATACAGAAAGAATGTAGCTTTAAAACCCTATAAAACAATTGACGTACGATGACGGAAAACAAAACGGCAACGCTTCAAACTGAAATGAAAGTTGCAGCAGGCGGTTTAAAAAAATTCTAAACATAATTATCACCGCAGGAATTCATTTGAAACTTCTTAGGCCCGTTCAGGAAGAAAATAGCTTTAAAAATTAACACACGCTTATAAAAAAACAAAACTACAACGCATATAACTGGAATTGAAAAAATTGGAAAATGAATCAGGCGATATAAAAATTTCTTAAAAAACTGTATCACCGCAGAAATTAACTTAAAACTTGTTAGTCACATTCAGAAAGAACGTAGTTTTAAACTCTTATAAAATAATTGTTATACGCGGATGGAAAACAAAACGACAACGCCTAAAACTGAAATTATAATACAAAAATTTGTAAATGCTTCTGGCGATATAAAAAATTCTAAATAAACTATTTCACCGCAGCAAATAACTTGGAACTTGATAAGTACATACTGAAACAATGTAACTTTAATATACTATAAAACAATTGATACACGCTGACGGAAAACAAAACGGCAAGGCTTCAAGCTGGAATTGAAGAAAATTGAAAATTGCATCAGGAGACATAACATTCTTTAAATAAACAATGATTACAGGAATTAACTTGAATCTTCTTAGATATGTATAAAAAGAACGTAGCTTTAACATACTAGAAAACAAGCGACGCACGCTGACGAAAAACAAAACGGCAACGCTTCAAACTGAAATTGAAAAAAATTGAAAACAGCATCAGGTGACATAAAATTCTTTAAATAAACAATGGTTTGCAGGAATTAACTTGCAATTTCTTAGACACGTACAAAAAGAACGTAGCTTTGACATACTACAAAACAATGGACGTACGTTGGCGAAAAACAAAACGGCAACGCTTCAAACTAGAATTGAAAATATTTAAAAACTGCATTAGGCGACACAAAATTGTATAAAAAAACAATTATTGCAGGAATTAACTTGAAACTTCTTATACACGTACAGAAATAACGTAGCTTTAAAATACCACAAAACAATCGACATTTGTTGTAAGTAAACCAAACGGCAACGCTTCAAACTAGAATTTAAAAAAAATTGAAAACTGCATTAGGCGACACAAAATGATTTAAAAAAAGTAATGATTGCATTAATTAACTTGAAACTACTTAAGTACGAACAGAAAGAATGTAGCTTCAAAACCCTATAAAAACAATTGACGAACGATGACGGAAAACAAAACGGCAACGCTTCAAACTGAAATTGAAAGAAATGAATAAAAAAAATTCTAAAAATTATTATCACCGCAATTAGCTTCAAATCCTTATAAAATCATTGACACACGCTGATGGAAAACAAAACGACAACGCTTAAAACTGGAATTGAAAAAAATGGAAAATGCATCAGGCGGTATAAAAACTTCTACAAATCTATATCACCGCAGAAATTAACTTGAAACTTTTTTGTAAAATTCAGTAAGAATGTAGCTTTAAACCCTTATAAAATAATTGACACACACTAATGGAAAACAAAACGACGACTAAAACTAGAATTGAAAATATTGGAAAGTAGATCAGATGATATAAAGAAATCTAGAACGACTGTATTATAGCTGGAATTAACTTAAAATTTAGTAGACACGTTGAGGAAGAACGTAGCTTTAAACTGTTATAAAATAATTGACACACGCCGAAGGAAAACAAAACGACAACGCCTAAAACTCGAATTAAAAAAAATTGAAAATGCATCCGGCGATATAAAAAAATCTAAATAAACTGTTTCACCGCAGGAAATATCTTGTACCTTATAACGCACGTATAGAAAGAATGTAAGTTTAATATACTACAAAACAATCGATATACGGTGACGGAAAACAAAACGGCAAGGCTTCAAACTGGAATTGAATTAAATTGAAAACTGCATCAGGCTACATAAAATTCTTTAAATAAACAATCATTGCAGGAATTTACTTGCAACTTCTTAAACACGTACAAAAAGAACGTAGCTTTAAAATCCTACAAAACAATCGACATTTGTTGACGGAAAATAACACAGCAACGTTTTAAACTAGAATTGAAAAAACATTGAAAACTGCATTAGGCGACACAAAATTGTCTAAAAAAACAATTATTGCAGGAATTAATCTGAAACTTCTTATACACGTACAGAAATAAGGTAGCTTTAACATAGTATAAAACAATCGACATACGCTTACGGAAAACAAAACGGCAACGCTTCAAACTGGAATTGAAAAAAATTGAAAACTACATTAGGTGACTCAAAATTGCCTAAAAAACAATCACTGCAGGAATTAACTTGAAGCTTCTTATACACGCACAAAAAGAACGTAGCTTTCACATACTACAAAACAATCGACGTACACTGACGAGACACAAAACGGCAACGCCTCAAACTAGAATTGAACAAATTTGAAAACTGCATTAAGCGACACAAAATTGTCTAATAAAAAACAATTATTGCAGGAATTAACTTGAAACTTCTTATACACATACAGAAGTAATGTAGCTTTAAAATATTACAAAACACATGACGTACGCTGACGGAAAACAAAACGGCAACGCTTCAAACTGGAATTTAAAAAAATTGAAAACTGCATTAGGTGACTCAAAATTGCCTAAAAAAACAATTATTGCAGGAATTAACCTGAAATTCTTATACACGTACAGAAATAACGTAGCCTTAAAATACTAAAAAACAATCGATATTCGTTGACGGAAAACAAAACGGCAACACTTCAAACTAGAATTGAAAAAATTTTAAAACTACATTAGGCGACACAAAATTGTCTAAAAAACCAATTATTGCAGGAATTAACTTGAAACTTCTTATGGACGTACAGAAATAACGTAGCTTTAAAATACCACAAAATAATCGACATTTGTTGTCAGTAAACAATACGGTAACGCTTCAAACTAGAAATCAAAAAAATTTAAAACTGCATTAAGCCACACAATTTTTTTTAAAAAAACAATAATTGCAGGAATTAACTTGAAAGTGTGTACAGAAAGAATGTAGTTTTAAAATCCTATAAAAACAATTGACGAACGATGACGGAAAACAAACCGGCAACGCTTCAAACTGAAATTGAAAGAAACCAATAAAAAAATTCTAAAAATAATTATCACCGCAGTAATTAATTTAAAACTTCTTAGGCACGTTAAGGAAGAAAGTAGCTTTAAACCCTTATAAAATAATTGACACACTCTGATGGAAAACAAAACGACGACACACACATATACACATACAGAAGTAATGTAGCTTTAAAATATTACAAAACAAATAACGTACGCTGACGGAAAACAAAACGGCAACGCTTAAAACGGGAATTGAAAAAATTTGAAAACTGCATTAGGCGACACAAAATTTTCTAAAAAACCAATTCTTGCAGGAATTAACTTGGAACTACTTACACACGTATAGAAATAACGTAGCTTTAAAATACTACAAAATAATCGATATACGCTGACGGAAAACAAAACGGCAACGCTTAAAACTGGAATTGAAAAAATTTGAAAACTGCATTAGGCGACACATAATTGCCTAAAAAAACAATTATTGCAGGAATTAACTTGAAACTTCTTATACATGTTCAGAAATAACGTAGCTTTAAAATAACACAAAACAACCGACATTTATTGACAGTAAACAATACGGCAACGCTTCAAATTAGAATTCAAAAAATTTGAAAACTGCATTAAGCGACACAATTTTTTTTAAAAGAACAATGATTGCAGGAATTAACTTGAAACTACTAAAGTATTTTCAGAAAGAATGTAGCTTTAAATCCCTATAAAAACAATTGACCAACGATGATGAATAACAAATCGGCAACGCTTCAAACAAATTGAAAGAAATGAATAAAAAAATTCTAAAAATTATTATCACCGCAGGAATTAATTTGAAACTTCCTAGGCACATTTTGGAAGAAATTTGCTTTAAACCCTTATAATATAATTGACACACGCTGATTGAAAACAAAACGACAACGCTTAAAACTGGAATTGAAAAAAATGGAAAACTGCATTAGTCGACACAAAATGGTTTAAAAAACAATTATTACTGGAATTAACTTGAAACTTCTTATACACCTACAGAAATAACGTAGCTTTAAAACGCTACAAAACAATCGACATACGCTTACGGAAAACAAAATATCAACGCTTTAAACTGGAATTGAAAAAAATTGAAAACTGCATTAGGCGACACCAAATGGTTTAAAAAAAACAATTATTGCAGGAATACACTTGAAACTTCTTATACATCTACAAAAATAATGTAGCTTTAAAACAATACAAAACAATCGACATACGCTTACGGAAAATACAACGGCAAGGCTTCAAACTGGAATTGAAAAAAATTGAAAATTGTAGGAGGCGACATAAAATTCTTTAAATAAACAATGATTGCTGGAATTAACTTTCAACTTCTTAAATACGTACAAAAAGAACGTAGTTTTGAAATACTACAAAACGTACGTTGACGGAAAACAAAACGACAATGATTCAAACTAGAATTGAAAAAATTTGAAAACTGCATTAGGCGACACAAAATGGTTTAAAAAAACAATGATTGCAAGAAATAACTTGAAACTTCCGAGGTACTTACAGAAAGAACGTAGGTTTGACATACTATAAAACAATCAACATACGCTTACGGAAACCAAAACGGAAACGCTTCAAACTGGAATTGAAAAACATTGAAAACTGCATCGATATGTTTAGAATGAACGTAGTTTTAAAAAAGGGAATTTGATTCCAGATGACACATGACATAAATAAAGAATGTGACTGACTAATTCCGCGCAGCCATCTCTAAAGTAATCAGCAATCTCTGATAAAAACGCGGAAAAGAAGAAAAGAAGAGAAGATGATAGTAGGTAATAATTAATAATTTTTAAAATAATTTTATGTAAAAGTAAAAGTTGACTGATACTATATTCCAGACGACTGTTGACCAAGATAGACTATAAATGATAGATAGCTAATAATATGAAATTGATACATGACAAAAGACTGATTATATATGACAGCTAATAGATTGACAGGTGATAGGTGAATATTTTATTAAATAATAAGTACATGTATTTTCTATAAGGGGGTAGTTGACAGATTGATTAATTATTATCTAGTGTTTAAACCTAACAGTTTCCAAAATTGTAATCAAAAATTTCTACTACAGCTGGAGAGGCTTAAGTTCACACCATATGATCTTCCATTCTTTCCCAATACTACTTTAATGACTTCTGCTATCAGTAAAGGTTTCTTTGCTGATCTTCTATCAGCTTAGTTGCCATACATGGCTTATTTACTAAGTAAAGGCCACACAACATATAATAGATGATAGATGACGCTACCATAATGAAACATAACAGATTGAGGCTGATATGTGATAGATATTTTTTTATATCAGAATAATAAGTAATATCCGTTTCTTACTTCTACATTTGTTTATAATTCCAACCTTTTTTTATAATTTATATATTTTACACTATTTTCTGATTCATACCAAAATAAGATCTTTTAGATACATATATGTTGGACATATACGAAGCATAAAACATAGAAGAGAGATAATAGATGATAGATGACAGAATCTAGATGATAGATTGCAGACAGTCGAGAGTTAACAGATGACAAGTAATTGATGCTAGATGACAGTTGGTAACAATAGATGACACGAAAACCAAAAGGACAGTCGATAGATGAACCATGAAAAACTATAACTGTTAGAAGATAGATGGTATTTGATGTTTAAAGATATTTTTAAACAAGTGAAAAAAGTTAGGTTCTAGGTTTCAAAAGATAAATAAAAGTTGGCTATTAACAGTTAATAAAAAAATATGAAAGTAGATAGATGGTAAGCGATAGATAACAATACAAGAGGTGGATTAGAGACAAGAGAAGAAAATGATGGAAAATGATACATTAAAAATCAAAAATCATGGAAGATAGATGATATGTGATACATATATTTTTTAATTCAAGTGATAAAAGCCAGATGCTAGGTTTTTGATGACAGATAAATGGTAAAGATTAACAGATAATAGATGGCTAAAAGATAAATAACCATACAAATAACTGACAACAAATTAAAACATTGACGATGGAGGCTTCTACTTCGTTATACATATTTAATGATAAAATTAAACACAATAATCACTTTGTTTTGTATAACCGTTATTTATTTGTATGGTGACCAATGGTTTCAATACATCAGCGTATGAAAATGATACGCTGATGTATTGAAACCATTGGCCACCATACAAATAAATAACGGTTATACAAAACAAAGTGATTATTGTGTTTAATTTTATCAACAAATTAAAAACTACAGAGGACAGATGGTACTAACAGATAACAGATGTCGAAAGGCAAACGACAGATGACATGCTGCAGATGATAGAAAGTTGATCATTAACATGCAATAAACAGTAAATGACTAATAATAGATGACTTATAGATGGGACACGACAAATGGAAAATTATAGATAGAATAGAACAAGTTGTAGATATCAGATAAAAGCTCATTGTTAAAATTTAAGATATACTAGATGCTAGATGGAAGATGATACAATAAGATAAGCAATAGACTGCAGAGAAAAAATAACTGACGATAGATGATGATGATTATGCCAGATAGTAGATAATAAATGATACGGCAGACTACAGATGGCAAACAAGAGATGACAACCATAATCAACAGACTACAGATGATACAGGTTACAGGTTACATGTTACATAGGAACATAGTGGAACTGTGAAAAATGCTTGTGGACAATTGCGACAGAAGTGCAAACATTATAACTACAGATGATAGATGACACATGGCAAATAGAAAATAGGTGAATATCTCTTAGATTAAAATGAAAAACAAATATATTTTTCAGAACTTATACTTTTTACTTTTTCCTTTGATTTATTTTCAAGTAATATTAATTTTACAATTTTGGAGAGACATATAAGACCAATGATAGATTGCAAAAGAGAGACATAAAATGGCAGAACCCGGATACCAGGCTACAGATGATATATGAAAGATATTAGACCACAGATGATACGACAGGTGGCAGATAACAGATCATATACAATAAATGATGTTACAGATGATAGATGTTAGATAAATTTTGTGTTTTTCAATTACGTTTATAATTCTTGGGAATTATCTGGTTAAAATTCAAGTAAGAATAGAGTACCAGAAGTCAGATTTCAGAAAAGAGTTAAAATCTGAGAGTTAACAGTTAACAGAAAATAGATTTCAGGCAATAAATGGTAGACAATAGACGATGTAGCAGTAGACAGATATATAATAAAAGATATGTGATATTAAAACATGATAAATAAACAATGATAGATTACAGATGGCATAGATGGCATGTAATACATATATTTCTTTAATACAAGTAACAAAATCTAGATGCTAGGTTTTTGATGACAGATTAAAAGTAACGGTTGGCAGATAATAGATAGCCAGGTGATAGATAACATTACAGGTGCCAGACAACAAATTATAGACTACAGAGGACAAGTGATATTAATAAAAGATGGATGTCATGAGAGATAAATAAAAGACATCACAAGAAAGACAAAATATAAAAACCAGAAGCCAGATGACAGATTGCAGGTTATAAGGTAGAGTTTAACAAGTGGCAGAAGATGTCAGGTTGCAAAATCATCTAGAAAATTGTAAATCATCTAAAAAATAAATATATATATATATATATATATATATATATATATATATATATATATATATATTCTTATCTACAAGCATTCACGATGTTGACTGTCAACATCGGCAGAATATAGTACAATAGGCGATAGAATGCAGAGAACAAATAAGTGATGATAGATGTCACAGATGTAATATAGTAGACGACAGATAATCCCGGATACCAGGTTACATGATAAATGAAAAATGATAGATTGCCGATGGCATATTTTTTAATACTGGTAACAAAAGTAGATAATAGATAGTCTGAAAATAGATAATATCACTGAAAAGAAATGATAGACTACAGAAGACAGATGCTAATAACAGACAACAGATGCTATAGAATAAATGGCAGAAGGCATGTGTGACAAATGAGACGAAGACACAATATGAAAGGTTATAGAAGCCAGATGATAGGTTGCAGATTCTAGATAGAATGTAGCAGGTGGCTGAAACTGCCAGGTTGCAGATAACAGATAAAAATTGACAGTAAACAGTGACAGATACTGGATGCCAGATGGTAGATGGTAGACAGAAGATGATACAACAGGTAATAGAGTGCAGAGGACAAATAACCGATGAGAGATGTCACAGATGTCATATAATAGACGATAGATAATCCGACAAAGTACAGAAGAGGCACAAGAAACGACAGATGACAATCATTATTGGACAACTTTAAATGACCATTCAGTAATCGTGATCAATCATGGATACTTAGTTTACATAGGTACTCACTGATTTGACAACTAGAAGTGAAACTAATGTTTTAAATTCTTTAGAAGATAACATAAGTTAACCGATAATAATTATTTAAATCATGTAAATCAACAAATACTGCTTGCGCAGTTGTGCATGTTTATGGATAAGAATATATATATTGACTTAAATTATCTACAAAATACTGCTTGCGCTGTGATATATGCCTGCATATATGAGGTACTGCGCGAGCAGTATTTTCTAGATGATTTACATCAATAAGATACTTGTGGATTAGAAATTAATCACTGCGCAAGCAGTATTTTGTGGATGGTTTATCATCAATACGATTCCAAAAATAATATTCATTAACTTATATAGTTAGGAGGATTGTATAGATAGTATGGAATTATGCGGATGTCTAATTTGGAAATAAAAGACAGGAACATTTGATGCAAGGAGTTATTAAACTAAGGAAGATAAGCTTTCAAAGATACATATAACCATCATCAACATTTGTAGAAGAAGTAGAAGAAACTGGAGTGTCTATAAAAGAGGGTTGCTGGAACTTAGATTACCTAGATATTTGCTGATTTGAAAACTAGAGGTGAAACTAAATTTTTAAATTCTTGAGAAGATACAATAAGTTAACCAATTATAACAATTTAAATTATGCAAATCAACAAGATATTGCTTGCGCAGTCGTGAATGCTTGTGGATAAGAATATATAAATTGATTTAAATTATCTACAAAATACTGCTTGCGCAGTGATGTATGTTTGCATATAAGAAGTACTGCGCGAGCAGTATTTTCTAGATAATTTACATCAATAAGATACTCGTGGATTAGAAATTAATCACTGCGCAAGGAGTATTTTGTGGATGGTATATCATCAATGCGGTTGTGAAATAATATTCATAAACTCATTCAGTTAGGAGGATTGTATAGCTAGTATGGAATATGTAGATGTACAATTTGAGAAAGGAAAATTTGATACAAGGAGGCATTAAACTAAGAAAGATAGGTTTTTAAAGATGCATTTAATCATCATCGAGATCTGTAGAAGAAACTGTAGTAGGAACATATAGTGTCTATAAAAGAGGGTTGTTGGAACTTAGATTACCTAGATAGTTGCTGATTTAAAAACTAGAGGTGAAACTAAATTTTTAAATTGAAATAAAACAACACAGTTGGGAGGGTTTCACATTTATTGTTGAACACTGCAACATGTTTCGCCACACAGTGGCTTCATCAGGCAGATGAATAATTATTCATCTGCCTGATGAAGCCACTGTGTGGCGAAACATGTTGCAGTGTTCAACAATAAATGTGAAACCCTCCCAACTGTGTTGTTTTATTTCAATTTGTTATGGAGTTTCATCATGTATCCGCCTCGTCAATTCAATAAATTTTTAAATTCATGAGAAGACAAAATAAGTTAACCAATAATAATTATTTAAATCATATAAATCAACAAAATACTGCTTGCGCAGTCGTGGATGTTTCTGGATAAGAATATATTTTGACACAGTGCACAGTGATATACGCCTGTATATAAGAAGTACTGCGCGAGCAGTATTTTCTAGATGATTTACATCAATAAGATACTTGTGGATTAGAAATTAATCACTGCGCAAGCCGTATTTTGTGTATAGTTTATCATCAATACGATTCCAAAAATAATATTCATTAACTTATTCAATTAGAGGGATTTTATACATAGTGTGGAATTATGTGGATGTTCGATTTGGAAAAAAGGCAGGAAAGTTTGATGCAAGGAGGTATTAAACTAAGAAAGATAAGCTTTCAAAAATACATATAAACATCATCGACATCTGTAGAAGAAACTGTAGTGTTAATAAACGATGGTTGTCAGAACTTACATTACCTAGATACTTGCCGATTTGAAAACTAGAGGAGAAACTAAAGTTTTAAATTCTTAAGAAGATAAAACAAGTTAACCAATAATAATCAACAAAATACTGCTTGCGCAGTGATGTATGCCTGCATATAAGCAGTACTGCGCGAGCAGTATTTTCTAGATAATTTAAATCAAAAAGAAACTTGTGAATTAGAAATTAATCACTGCACAAGCAGTATTTTGCGGATGGTTTATCATCAATACCATTGTAAAAGTAATAATTATAAACCTATTCAATTTGGAGGATTGTATAGATAGTATGGAATTGTGTGGATCCCATTGGAAAAAAAGACAGGAAAGTTTGATGCAAGGAGGTATTAAACTATGAAAGATAAGCTTTCAAAAATACATATAAACATCATCGACATCTGTAGAAGAAACTGTAGTGTTTATAAACGAAGGTTGTCAGAACTTACATTACCTAGATACTTGCTGATTTGAATACTAGAGGTGAAACTAAATTTTTAAATTCATGAGAAGATAAAATAAGTTAACCATTAATAATGATTTAAATCATGTAAATCAACAAAATACTGCTTGCGCAGTCGTGAATGTTTATGGATAAGAATATATATTGACTTAAATTATCTACAAAATACTGCTTGCGCAGTGATGTATGCCTATATATAAGAAGTACTGCGTGAGCAGTATTTTCTAAATGATTTACATCAATAATAAATATCTTTTAAAGATCGTTACATGATTTTGAATGATCTTTGTGTGACATTAAATAATCTTGAATGACTAATAACCGATGTATGACTGAAAAGGACATTGTATAGACTTAAACTAAAAGATCGTAAATACATCTAACATAATCAATAATCTTGAATTAAAATATCGCTAGATTGTTGATTAGTTTCTCGCTTAACCTTCCGTGAAATATTTTTGGGTTAACTTAATTGATAAATTGAATTTTGGTTCACTGTTTTATAAAAACACGTGTTTTAATCAATCAATATAATCGTTCAAATTCAAGTAACAATAGATTAGAGTGGAAAAGGTTAGGTTGCAAAAGGTAAGAATGTGCTGGGGATTAAAATCTCAGGATTTTCCCTAAAGAAAAAAACTTTCATTATCCTAATTGAAGTATTTGGAGCATATTCGTGCAGGCTAAAACTGTGTAATTGGGTTTGTACGAGGTAGTATATTGCAGTTTCTACGCCCTGGCATTAAACACGAGATAATCCCACTGTTTCACTAACCGGAGAATTACTCAGGTCGTTCAACTTGGGCTGATCGGTAGCGGCGGACGCATTCAAATTTACTTCCTTCTATTCAAATCCTGCGCTTTTAAAGTGCCATCAAACGTAAAAGTTATTTAATTTATGCGATCATTAATAATTTCGACGTTTACGTTCCGCATTTTCCCAAATGAAGCTATTGACGGAACCCGGGCAAAAAAAAGGAAAGAAATATTATTGTAATAAGTGCAAACCTTCTCGGTGTTATTTAATTTCGAGTGCAGGAAGGATAATTCCGGAGCGGCGCAGACATATCTAACAAACTCGCACCCCTCCGGGGGTGGCGTGAAGGGGGCGCGCGGAGGGTCGGCACGACGAGGGGCGGACGGAGGGGAAAGGGGGGAAGGGCGGAAAATCGTGGTGTCTCCCGGTAGAGGAAGTAGAAGAGAGGTCGCAATGCGCAAGCCGGGTGCAGTGCAGGGATCGATTCCTGCCGCCGTCGGTCTGGGTCGTTCCCGGTCGTTCACCTATTCTGCTATAGCTGCGGCTGTTCCACACCCTCGCCCCCCCATTCTCCGGATCCGTTCCCAGCCCTCAACCCTCTACTGTGTCGCCCTAAATGCTGTATACGCATTGTTTCCTTTCTGCATTATGGCAAACATGACGTTGGGATTCCTCCCATGTATTTCGGATCGAAGGTCTCCTAGGACATCAAAATGCAATGACCCGACATCCCCCCTCCCCCCCCCAGCATGCAAACTGTTTATGTATTTATTCGGGGTAAATTCACTAATTGTTTAATTGTGTAAATTACGGTCTAACGTTATAATCGCATATGTATGAATCTATTGATTATTAATAAACACAATTCGGCATAAGATAAATGGCCAAAATATTACGAAAGATATTTGAAGCATAAAGATACATCAAGTTAAATATTATAAAAGTATAGCTAATATTTATTTTCTATAATCACTTATTCTTGTTTATTACTGTAATATCGAAACATCTACTATTGTTTGCTCATTTTTTTAACTAGTACAATAATATCAACAGATCTTATGACTAGTGTAAGACTATTTATGTTCATAGCACTAATAAAGATTATTATTAATAATTTTTATTGTTTCTACTGTTTTCGTGGGGTCCAACTTTTATTCTGGCCTTTCAGTATTCTTTAGATTATTTTTTCTGTCCTCGACTTTCTTCTTTGTTTACATTCAACCTTATAAAGCAGATTTACTGATGTATCTTTCAGTGGTCTGCCTTTTAATATTATCGTTTGAAGGCATGAAGAATAAAACAGCCGGAAACGCATGTTATTAACAAGCTTCATCAAGCAGGTGTTTCGAAATTTAATTTATTCTATCATTTCCTTTACATTTTTGCTTTGTGTTTACTCATTTCTCCGCATAACCCTCATGCGTTTCACATGAATTAATTTAAAAAAAGAAACAATTTCATTGCTGTGATAGAACAGAATTATGGAGAATGAATATTTTTCAATAAATATTAAAAGAACTTTAAAACATTTATTTTATACTCTAGATAAGAAGAACATGACAGGGGAAGATGAAGAGACAAAGACAAGAGCAATGGGAAGAGAATGAGTACGTAAAATATAAAACTAGAGAAATAAAAAGCACAAGAGAAAAGGTACGAAAATCTGGATGTGAAAGAAAGTAAGAAAAAATGGAAGAAATAAAAAAATATCAAGAGAAAAAACTATAAAAAGGAAAAAGAAAATTGGAATAATATAAGAGAAGCAAAAGGAACAAATAAAAAATAAATATAGTTTTCCACTCCACCGTCTTTCCCTTTTTGAAACATCACCTATGCACGTTGCACTAAAGATGTTCAATGCTCTGCCAAAAAGCTTGCAAGATCTATCGAGTGAATCTACATTTAAAAAGAAACTGAAACATTTTCTCATAGAAAGATAATGTTATTCTGTAGAAGATAATGAGAGAAAAAAAGAGAAGAAGCAAACATAGTTAAAAAGTAAAAACTGGAGAGAGGAAGAGAAGTAGAAAGAGCAAGAGAACAGTATAAAAATATAATAAGAAAGAGAAGTAAGAAAAGTAATAAAAGCAGAAAAAACAAACAAAAGCTTCAAAAGGAACAAGAGATAAAGTGTGTAAAAGAAAAAAAAGAAAATTTCAGGTAAGAATGCAAAACAAAAAAAAACGGAAGAGAAACAATTCAAAGAAATAATAAAAAAAACAAAAGAGCTATAAATAGCAGGATGAATAGTACAAAAAGATAACGAAATAGAAAGAACAAGAGAATAAGAAAGTGCAAGAGAACAAGTACTAAAAATAGAACGAAAGAGAGAAATCAGAAATAATTAAAAGAGAGGAATAAAAAAGGTGAGAATTAAACAGAACAATAAAACAGAAGGGGAGAAGTACAAAATTAGGAAGAAAGAGAATTAAGAAAAACAAATAAATAAGAACAAGAGTTGCTGAAACTAACAAAAAGGGGAAGGAGAAAGAAAAAAAAAGAAGAAACAAATATAGTTAGTCAGAAAAATAGTAAAAGAAAGGAGATAAAGAAATAAGAAGAAAGGAAAAAATACGAGAAATACTTATTAAGAAAAAAAGCACATATAAGGAAAGGAGAGAGATAAAGAAAGGGAAGACACAGAAAAAGCAACAGTGAAGGAAAGGGAAAGCAAGAAATAATTTGAATCACAGAAAGAGGAAGAGTATTGACAAAAAGATTCTTCAAAAAAAAAGGGAAAAGGGGATTAAAGAAAATGGAAAATGGAGAGAACACAATTAAAACGTTGTGTGAAAAGTAACATAAAATTAAAAGAGAAATAATAACTAAATTATTGGAATAAACTAAAATAAAATTCATTTATAACAAATTTGTTTATTTTTCTGAACTTCTTTTCAATTTTTAAATTACATTTAATTTCTTTTCAATAATATCGAAACAATAATAAGATTTTTTAAGCAAGAAAGAGAAAAAGTAAAGATAAAGACAAGCAAAACAAAAGCGAAAGTAGGGAAAGGAGAAAGAGCGAGAATCTAGAAAAGTAAAAAAAAATAGAAAGAGCAAAAGAAGCAAAAATAAAGAACAAAAGTAAAGATATTAAACTAACAGCGAGAGAGAAAAAGGTAAAAAAGACAAAAGGTGAAAGTTAAAGGGTGTGAGGGGGGGATTTCGTGAGAGGTAAGAACAAAAGAAAAAGTATTAAATAGAAGCGACAGAGAAAATGGTGAAAAAGAGAAAGAGTTAAGGTAAAAAGCAATAAAATGGAAATAACTATAGATGTAGGAAGTTCAAGAGATAATCTACAAAAAAAGATAATAACAGAGAGAGAGAAAAGTTATCTAAAGCGAAAAATTAGACAAGAGAAACAAAAAAAGCAAGGGAAAGAATAATATGTAAAAGAGAAAGAGGGAAACTTTGTTATTGATTCCCTCTTTTTTGAAAGAAATATTTATTATGAATGAAGGATAGCAATAAAAGCTGAAAAACAGAGAGAATGTACGAACAAAAAAGAAAGAGAGAGAGTAAAGAAAAGCACAATTAACAGAAAAAAAAACAAAGAAGAGAAGAAGAAAACACAAGAAAAAATGCCAAAAAAGAGATTGAAAGAGTAAAAGAAAAAACGAGAAGAAATAAATATGGTAAGAGATAAGGTTAAGAAAAATTAAAGAACCAAAAAATGGAAATTACGTGGATGAAAGACCATGGGTCGATAGCCGTAAAGTAATACAATTACGATTATTATTGTTAATACCCTTTGTAACAAATAATAAAATAAGAAAATGTATGTCTCTCTCTCTCTCTGGAAATTACAAGAGAATTAGATTAGAGAGGGCACAGAAAGTAAAAAAAAGAGAATGAGAAAGATGGAGAGAATGAAAAAGAATAATAAAAATAGAAGAAAAAAACACAGATCTTTTTGTTTCTCTTGGTTCTTAAGAGGGGAAGTACGTAAAAGAGAAAGATATAGGTCAAGAGGAAGAAAATAGAAAGAGAGACAGAGAATGTACGAAAACAAGGGGATTAGAGAAAAGCGAGCAAAATAGAAATATAAAGAAAAGCAGCAAGGGAAATAGAAGAGGTACAACAAATAGAGTAAGAGAGAAATGATAAAAAGAGAAGAAATAAATATGCTGAGAGAAAACATAAGAAAGAAAAACGAGAAAGTAGAAAAAGTAGAAAAAGCAAAAATGGATAAATTAAATACGGGAGAGAAGCTAATAGAGTAATGTAAAGAGAAAAAAAAAACAAGAAAACCCGAAAGAAGAAGAGAGAAAATAAGAATAAAGAATGAGAGAGAAATAGAGGAATAACAGGAAGGGAAAAAATAAAAATAGTAATATACAGAAAGAAACTTAATGAAAAAGTAAAAAGCCAGAAAATAGTAATAAAAAGAGAAAAAGGATAAAACAAGAAAATGACAGAAATAAAAAGCGTAATAGAAAAGAGAAACATGATGAGCAAGAGGGAAAGTAAGAAAATATAAAACAATCAAGAGAAGCAGAGAAAAGGTAAAAAGAAAAATCTCCTTTTTATAAAGAGCAAAAGAGATAGAAAGAGAAAATAAAACAAACAAGAGATGCAGAGAAAAACAAGACTAATGGTGCTTTTTATGATTTTTTTATTTTCCTTGTATTTTTTCTTTATTGTGACGCACTTTCTTTCTTATTGTACTTATTGTAATTTAAGATAGAAATAAAGACTATTATGTTTCTCTTGTTCTCGTTTTTTTTACGTTTTTTTCTCTCAATTATTTTTTATACTTTTTTTAGGGGAGAGAGATAATAATAATTAAAAAAATACAAAAGAGAGCGAGATAATGTTTGAAAAAGAGAAAGGGAAATAATGAAGAATAGCAAGAAAATAAAGAACAATAGAAGTGAATAAAACAAACGAGAGAAGCAGAGGATAAACAAGATAAAAGGTGAAAATGGAAAATCTGCTTTTCATGAAGAGCAAGAGAGAAAGAAAGAGAATATCAAACAAACAAGTGAAGTAGAGAAAATCAAGAGAAAATGTACTTTTTATGTTTCTCTTATTTTTGCTTTTTTACGTTTTTTCTCTCTCTTATTTTTTATACCTTTTTTTAGGAGAGAGAGAAAGATAACGTTTGAAAACGAGAAAGGGAAAGAATGAAGAATAGCAAGAAAAAAATGCAAGAGAAGTGGATACAACAAACGAGAGAAGCAGAGGATAAACAAGATAAAGGGTAAAAATGGAAAATCTACTTTTCATGAAGAGCAAGAGAGAAAGAAAGAGAATATCAAGCAAACAAGTGAAGTCGAGAAAATCAAGAGGACAGGTGTATTTTATGTTTTTCTTATTTTTGCTTTTTTTACGTTTTTTCTCTCTCTTATTTTTATACCTTTTTTTAGGGGAGAGAGAGAGACGCAGTTTGAAAAAGAAAAAGAGAAAAAAGCAAAAAAGAGAAAGAATGAAAAATAGCAAGAAAAAAGAACTAAATAGTTATTTCCAGAATTTTTAGCAAAGATTTTATTCGAGAGTTCTAGATTTTTCAGAAAGTTCTTTCAAGATTTTGTTTAACGTTACAATTTATTAGGAATTTTTTTTCTAAATTTCTAGAACTTACTTAGAGGCTTCTAGAAGTTTCAGGAATTTATTCTCTATATTTTCAGTTTGTCGCATCACCTTTCCAAAGAATTTTGATCGAGGATTCTAGAATTTTTCACAAGTTTTCCTTGTAGATTTCTAGAACTTTTTTGGAACATTCTAAAAATTTACAGTAATTTCTTCTTCATATTTACAGAATTTTTAGCCAAGGTCTTTCGGGAAAAATAAATTTACTGTGAAAATTAAGAATGGGGGATTTTTTCTGTTTATGTAAATTATTTTAATTTAGAGAATTAAAATTTTAGAAAGTTTTAAAAAAGTCAATATTTATAGAATTTTCTTTGAGGCTGTTTCCAGTAATTTCTCTTCCAGATTTTAATATTGCAAAGATTTCCTTCAGGGCTAAAAAAATCATTTCCAGAACTTTAGACTTTTTTCGAGAGTTCAGAAATTTATTCAGATTTGGAGGCTATAGATTTTTCTAGAAAATCTGTTCCTAGACTCTTTTCAGTCATTTCTCCAGATATCAAGATTGTTTTTTTTTTCAAGCTGTCTTTTAAATTGCGAAGTTTTTAGAATTATTTTTTTTTTCTAGAAATGTATATTTTTTGTAGAATTCAGAAAGTTTCCAGTAAATTGCGAAGATTTAATTAAATGAAGGTTTTTTTTAGAAAATGTGTTTTTAAAAATTTAGACTTTTTTCGAGAGTTCAGGAAATTTCTAATAATTTCTTCTCCACATTTCAAGATTTTTTCAACTTGTCTTCTAAATCGCAAAAATTTTCTTTTAGAATTTTCTTCTAGAAATCTAGATTATTTTCTCGAGGGTTCAGGAAATTTGTAGCAATTTATTCTTTAGTTTTTTTTTGAAGTCGTTTTTTTAAATTGCAAAGATTTTCTATAAGGCATTAGGATTTTCTAGATTTTTTTTCTAAAAGTTTAAGAGTTTAGAAAATGGCCAATAACTTCTTCCCAAAATTACATTTTTTTCAACTTTCCTTATAAATTGCGAAGATTTTTTTCAGGCTCTAAATGTTTTTTAATTCGTCTTCTTTTCGAGAATTCATGTAAATTTAAGCAATTGCTTCTTTAAAATTCAACACTTTGTTTCAACTAGAGGCTATAAACTTATTTAGAAAGTTCTAAATTGCGGAATTTTTCATGGAGGGTCTAGATTTTTTTAGAAAATTTTCCACTAGAAATCTTTTCTTACTTTCGAGAAAGTTTAAAAGAATTTTCAGTAATTTCTCTTCTCGGTTTCAAGATATTTTTTCAGCCGGTCTTCTAAATTTCTAGGAGGCTCTAGAATTTTTAGAAAATTTTCATTTAGAAATCTAGACTTTTTTCCAAGGGTTCAGAAAATTTCCAGAAATTTCTCCTCCAGTTTTCAAGGTTATCTTCTTATCATTTAAATTACAAAGATTTTTTTGGAGGCTCTAGAACTTTTTAGAAAATTTGTTTGTAGAAATCTAGACTTTTCTTCAAGAAGTTCAGGAAATTTTTTGAGGCCCTAGATTTTTAGGAATTTTTTCATTTAGGTGACTTCTAACCCACCCTACAATCAGTAAAACATAAGCGAGGGTTTTAATTAAAAGTTTGATAGATTTATTCAAACAAATTTTGAAAAATAAGACATAGTTTTTCAAACAAAAGTTAAAAAGAATGATAAACTGAAAAAGTTTTATTGAAAATTTTTTTTTGTTCTTAATTTAAAAATTTTGAATTTTTTCTTCTTATTGCTAATAAACTATAATGAAATTTTTATAGCAAGTAAATAAATAAAATAAATAAATAAACTTTATTCAAATATAGATGTAGTACATGACAAAATCATAAAAATAAACACATTACAATAAAATCAAATTCTACAGCTAATTGAATACGTCATAAAAAAACAAAAATTAAATGAAGATGAAGGCAATGTAGAGATAAATACTATACTTAAGTTAAAAATTGAATATTTAACCAACAAGTAAATATAAAGAAATAAAAATTGAGCAAATAATTAAGAATAACCTCTAGTTTTCTAGAAAATAATAGGGAAAGTACTATGATGGCTACATCACCATTTGTGTAACATATATTGAAGACTTTGATACTCTTCAAGGGAATTTTAATCATTATGATTTTTCATAATATTATAAATTATTATTTCATTTACAATGGAGGCTTTTACTTTGTTAAGTAAACACAATTTTTACTTTTTTTCTATCGGTAATTTTTTTACACCAAATAAAAAATTAGTTATACAAACACAGTAAAAAATGTGTTCAATTTGTAATTATTTTTTATATTATCATGAAGTTCCATATTTAGATTGTTGTTTAAACGTGTAATCGAGAATGCAGTCATTGTGGGGTAATAATAAAACACCATTAAAGTAAAATAATAGCGTCGGTTTACGCGTTCGTGTATTCCAAATCATTAATTTTTATTTTACGCTGCCACTTGTACAAATTGAGTGATCATCACAGAATAATAAACCCTCGTAATCGTAATGCAATAGTGGAATTATATTATTATATAAGCGGCGTAATAAATGGTTATATAAATTAGCTATGAGTTTTCATTGAACTTTACAATAAACATAAAATTATTAATATAGAAACAAACCAAGCGTTAATTGTGTTACTTCTTATATTACAAAATGTTTCACCACGACCTACATGAGGAACTAATTCAAGATATAAAATTATTATGATGAAGTAAAGAAAGTTTTTAGTTCATAATAATTGTAATTTATGTATTTATATTATTGTATGTTCAGCAGTTTATTAATGAATTGTATTGAGTTAATAATTGAAGAAGCAAAACGATACACGTTCATCATTAAATTTGTATATAAAAGAAACAACGCAAAAAAAAACTTCGTACCCTGGGATTTTTTTTTTTATACAACATAAAATTGAATACACAATTAAGTCATGAATTAATTAAGTCCGCAACGAAATAAATCCTCCGGGCGTATCGCGTACAAAAATCTACATTTGTTAATTACACCGACGTTTACGAACAATTTTATTTTTTAATTGGAATCCATGTCCGAATACCAAACGTACACGAATACAACAGCGTCACTATTTGTTAAATCAATCACGATTTAAAAAAGTACTTGTTGTTATTATTTCAATTTGCGAAACTTTCATTTGTCACAATGCACGTAAGGGAGTTAAGCAACGAAAAAAAAAACCCGTAGGAGGGGATATGGAGTGGAAGAAGGATCCGAGCTGAAAGCGAGCTTTTGGATTGAAAGCTTGCGGTGCTCTTAAAAAGGCAAAGATTACACCAACAATGGACCGTAAAGAGTTTTTCGGGACGAGGTAAAGAACACCTAAAAGCGTACGAAAAAAGCGAGCAAGTGGCAAAGAATTCTGCGAGGATCTCTTAGCCATTGTATTAATTATCTACTGTAAACATGGATTATATCGTAAAGGTTGTACACTCATTGTTTCCCTATTGAGTAGGTCTTTCCTTTTTTTATATGTACTTTGCATCAAAGGGTACTTTTTATAATTAACATGAAGGTTAAATAATATAAAATTTTACATACATAATTAATTATAATTATGGTTGAGACCGTTACTATGTGGTAATTCATAATTAACAATGAATAAAACATAGCACGTGTTCATCTTCTATTTGTCTGGAAAATTGTAAATATTATTGATAACGTTTTAGATACAAGTGCATCTAATGATAATAATAAATATTTGGCCGAAGTATTCGCGCAGAATTTCCACTTCAAGGTTAAATTTCGGGCGAGAGGAGAATGCGGAAGTAGACTGGCCTCTAATCGATAACTCAAGGACAGTATTTCAAAGTTCACAAAAATCAGTTACGCACTGAATGTTTCCGTTTTTAAAGGTTTAATCTGTCTATAAATACTTATAACCCACATAAAATTTACGCATATGATCGCGAATATTATTAATTTAAATTTGTTCAAAAATTATTTACTTCATTTACATGAAGAAAAAAATTGAAATGGAAAACATTGGAGAAAAAATGTAATTACCAATTATAAAACTTTATTATTCAATTATAATTTATAATTGAATATATTTTTACCTCCCACTATATAATCTTGGCGTTCGTTATGAATTGTATTTGATATTTAAAATTGTTAACAATTTTTTTTATAAGAGAAAATTGAATTAATTAATCAAAAACGAATGATATTTTTTAATTTTACTAATAACAGTTGTATAATGTAGTGTTTTATCTCTTGTTTAAGAAATGTATTTATTATTTGAAACTGTTAAAAATGTTTATTAGAGGAAATTTGTATTTTAGAGTAAGATTACCTTAATAAATTAAAAGTGAATGACTTTTTTGAAAATTTTAGTTACAATAGCAATACAATTAAAGGCACAATCTGTTTAATATTACCTTAAATAATAATTGCCTCAAAATGTGGGCATATTAAGGTATTAGTTAAATATGTGTACTTTAAAGATATTTCTTAGCCTTAATTTTATAAGTTTACTAGTAACTAATGTTGGTAAAATTTAAATTATCCTAAAGGAAATAGCTTCTTGCAATTTCATCTGAGATTTCTTTAAATTCTGACTGTAGGTAAGAGCAAATTGAGTAGTTTTATTTCTGCAACTAATTCATCATCTATACTAAACTCTGCCGACTACAGCGCCCTCTCTGAATCGTGTTGCGAACCATTCCGTATGAGAATTAGTAGACAAATTTCTATCTATCTTTTATATATTTATCTTCATTGCTTATAATAAAGATGGAAACCGAACTACATTAAACCGACCGCGTTTCCTCGGCACCAAAGTTATTGTCTCCTGTAGGCCTGAGCTTCATCAGATGAGTGGTTGGTGATGTGGAGAACGACTGATATGAATTCGACGACGAGTCCTGTTTCCTTGAGGTGTGGTGGAAAATAGCAATGATGATATCCAACTTCCAGTAGGACGTCGCACCAGAGAACAAGAGAGATTATGTGGGGTTGAGTAGTGCTGCATCTTTTTTTTTTGTTAAGGGATAAGGGCATGTTTTCGTGCTTCAGGAGGAAGGTTACAGGTGGGGGCAAGGTCGTCTCCAAAATAACCTATATAGGCATGTGTGGTAATGGTGGGATAAGGGAGTTTCTATCGAGGGTGTGAGATTGAGTCTATTAGGGATTAGTTAAAAGGATTGAAGGCGAACGTACGGGTTGCAAAGTTGCTGATTTGGCCAACAATTCTTTGTAGCTGCATGTTGATAAACTATTTCAGAGGGTGTGTCTCGAGAGAACCGACAGTATTTTCTAAGTAAGCGTCATTTGAGGGAGAAGAGGACAAGTTAGGAGGTGTAGGAGGATGTGAAGAAGACATGTGGTATAATATATAGTATAGAGGATAGGTCTGATGAATGTTTTGTATGTGTGAAGCTGAATCTTGTTATGAGGAAGAAGAAGGTGATTGCTGACTGATGGACAGTGAAGGCGTTTGGGGGGGGGGTTGTGAGAGCTAAAGGTGATAGAAGATGGTGTATTAGGATTTAAATTGGTTGATAGATTCACCTACTCGATGAAGGAGTTGAAATACTTTTGGAGTTTGGAGACAGCGATGTATGAGTTTTTATTTGAGGCTGATAGGGCAGTGTCATCAGCATATGCCTGGATGATAGATTATTTTGAGAGAGGGCATCGTGCGTGAAGAGGAAGTAAAGGGTATGTGATAGTACGGATCCTTGGAGGACTACACAAAGGAGGGTGAAAGGGGATGGAGACTGAGTTGGAGCGATTCTCAAGAAACGATTTAATTAACTGATTGAGGTTGTAGGCACTTACTTCGTGATACATTTTAATTAGCATTCACTATTTAATAAACATTGTGATATTACCTAAGTAAAAGTATTTTTTATTTTTCATCTAACGATTTAATTAATCGGATTGTTGCAATTGGTGTTTTAGAATCAGTTCTTCATGATTATTTGATGTCAAAGAAGACAACAGTCATGGCTTGAACATTATTACTGAAGAAGATGTTTTAGCGACCAGGACAGAAGCCACTTTAGTGGTTAGGTATACGATTTTCGGAGAAGTCAAGGAGTTGAGAGAATTATTTGAAATAAAACTACACAATTGAGGGTGTCACGTTTATTATTGAACACTAAAACATATTTCTCCACACAGTGGCTTTATCAGGCAGATGAATAATGGGATGTATCCGCTTCGTCAATTCAATATCTTTGAGAATTATTTGTTCCAGGCGTTTTTACTAATCGTGTTGAGTAGGTTAATGGGACGGTATGAGGAGTGATTTGGAGGGGTCCTTGTTCTTTTTGAGGATCATTATGACCTTAACAGTATTTATCAGTGATATAACAGCGGAAGATTAGGACATTGTATGATGCAGGTTAGGTTAACGATGTTTTGAGATATAGTAGTGGATACCATCAGAGCTGGTGGAGAACGCACACCCTCTAAGTGGGGTAGTAGGGTACGCCCCTTTGAAAACAGCAGGTACCTGATGAGAAAAGAGATGAGCAATAGCCTTCATCCACATAAGATTATCTTATACTCGTGAATTAATTATTGAAGTAAACACTTAAAACACAACCTTTTTTAATCAGCCAATCGGTCAACAAGTCTTCTCCACCAAGTGCGGTATTTTTGGTAGAATTGATTATGGATGGGATGTGTTCGGATGTAATGTCACCATTGTCAGAGGTATGTGAAGATAATTTTGTCAGGGGGAGAAGTTGGGTTTGATTGAAGCGGATTTTAGTTAGGTGAGAGGCAAATGCTTTCCAGGAAGGATTGAAAGACGTTCCAGTTGGTTCGGGAGAAGATCTATCTTAGGAGGAATTGTAGGATGTGGGGAGATGTAAAGATCGAGTAGGGAGAGAAGTTAGAGAGGTGTTCACTATTGATGGAGAGCAAGGGCCAAAGTGATCGATTATATCGTCTGTGAGTAGAATGTGGTCGGCGATAGAGTGACCTTTATAGTTTCTACAGGTGGTAAGGAGGATGAGTGGAAAAGCAAGGGGTTGAGTTAGTGTTGGAAGGTGACGCCAAGGTAGGATTTTTGGATATGAGGGAGAAGAGGGTGATTGCTGACTCTGATGGATAGTGATGGCGTTTGGGGGGTTTTTGTGAGAGTTAAAGGTGACAGAAGATGGTGTATTGGGATTTAAATTGTTTGATTGATTCACCTACTCGATGAAGGAGTTAAAATATTTTTAGAGTTTTGAGACAGCGATTTATGAGTTTTTATTTGAGGCTGATAGGGCAGTGTCATGCTTGGATGATAGATGATTTTGAGAGAGGGAATCGTGCGTAAAGGGTATGTGATAGATTGCTAGATTGCTAATCATTCTACAGTTATCAAGAATATATTAATACAACTGTATGGGTTTGAAATTCATTCAATTATTAATTAATATGACTTTTGTAATATGACGTTTTAACATTGTAACCTTTTGTTATTTTACTTTATTTTTAATATTCCAAACTACATGTTTACATTTTGTATTTATTTTGACTATGTAATCGCCGTACTGGTGCTTTACAATAAAATTATCTTATCTTATAGTACGGATCCTTGGAGGACTACACAAAGGAGGGTGAAATGAGAAGGAGTAGGAGCGATTCTCAAGAAACGATTTAATTTATCGGATGGTTGCAATTGGAGTTTTAGAATAAGTCCTTCATGATTGACCTCTATAGTTTCTACAGGTGGTAAGGAGGACGAGTGGGAAAGTGTCCCCGAAGAAAGAGGTTCTGATGTTGAATTTGCAGAAGAAGAAGACTGAAGCAGTAGTTAACCTGTAGGTTAATAGATGAGACGCTCCCGAAGGAGGTGGAGTGGATTTAGTAACGTCCGTAGAGTCGGTAGAGTGTTCGCCGGAGGGAGAGATTAGAGGGGGGATAGCTTATGGAGGTGGGGCGAGAGGAGAGATTACAGAAGGTTTTTTTTAGAAAAGAGCGGGGGAGTGAGGAAAGGAGTGTTTATGGTGCTAAGCCACCTTTGTTTTTTGTGTTCCTTGATTTTTAGTTTGATTAAGGCATTGAGTCTATTTCACTCTATTCGACCGTGTGAAGTATTGTAGCGGCTAATTTGTCAGAAAAGCTGTCTTTTCTAGTGGATAAGGAAGAGTATGGGTGAGTGAATTGTTGCAGGGGGTGAATGTGCAAATAGGGAGCAGGGCTATTGATTGAGTTGCCCAGAGGCTAGGGACAAAGTGATCGACATTATCGCCTGTGACTAGAATATGGTCCGCGATATAGTGACCTTTGTAGTTTATACAGATGGGAAGGAGGTTGGGAAGGCGAACGAATGGGGAGATTATGACAAGGTTTTGAGGGAAAGAAATGAAATGAAGTTGAGGATGAGAATAAATGGGATGCGTTGGAAAATTTTGCCAGACAGGTAATTAGCAAGAAGCTAGCTGACGAGATTGCTGAACATCGGAGTAAACGAAAAGGACGTAGATACGTAGATATTCCTGAGGCAATAACGTGATTAGACGATTCCAGTAAAGAAAGAGAAACACCTGGCGAACTAGATCTATAGAGCTATTCAGCAGAGATGACGGTCGGGGTGTCTTGTCCGTCCGAATCAAGTAGTGTCCGTAGCAATTTTCCACCATAGGCGTGCGCGGCCAATTTTGAACAGGAATACCCTCCATAATTGCAATGCTTGACTAAATCACGCGCCCCTATGAAATAACCGGTAAGTAAGAGATGTCGTAAACTATTTCTTTCTCCTTCTACCGCTCGGTCTAAGTCCGAGCTACGCAGGCCGCGTGTGTGTTTTCTAGATACGGCCGACGATATCGTACGTCTTCAGAATATCCGCACTGTTATCAGGTAGTAGAAAAGGATACCAATATTATTTGAATGATCCGAACTTAGTTCGTAAACCGCCCTTACTCATGAATTGGTCTATAGAAGCCAATGTTTGTTAGCAGAGTTCCTAACCCCCACTACCAAAAAAAAAGTGGGTTGTCAAAAGGTTAGAAAGAAATTGAATGGTACAGATTCAGGTAAAATCCTCCTCACTAAGATAGCTAATATTCGAGAGATCGGTAGCGCATAACCGAGATTATAATCTTCAAATAGAAACACAATTATAAACCTTACTTAAAAATTTGGCACTGATAATAACGCCCTCGATAAAACGTATAGCAAAGCTATTTAAAATTCAACTTCAAGCGTTTTTTTTTGTATCCAGCTTTAGAATATAACATACTTCGTTGTTTATAGTAGCGATTGCAATATGATGATAAAAATATATGCTAAAATTTTCAGGGCAATTATAATTTTGACCAAATCCCGAAAGTGTGTAGCTTAGTAATTACTTAAAGCAACACACTTTAGGGAACTAGTCAAAATTATCGTTTATTTATCATTGTCCGGGGTGCATTTGGTAAGATATGTTCTTGAATTACTTACAAAATATTGAAAGATATTTATTGAATATAGAATTCATTCTTTATATTTCAATTCGTATTTTTTTTGACTATGTAATCGCCGTACTGGTGCTCTACAATAAAATTATCTTATCTTATCTTATCTTATCTTATTCTCACAACAGTGCTCAAACAGCCTCCATATGTATTTTTACACTTTTAACCGTGTTTTCTGGTGTTGTTTTTTCTATTAACTAATTTCTTCATCAGATTCTATACTAAAGCGTGATTCAGACATGATTATACATTGACAGATCGATTGTATTTTTTACCCCAAAAGTATCTGCGAATGACAGCTGGGGTTTATTAGTGTAATTTTCACAAATCACTGTAGGTGTTATATTGGTTCTTGGTGACATTGTCGCCTTAAGTTTCAGTAGTATGCGCTGTATGTCAAAAATGGTCGAAACTGATTGGTTGCTTCTTTATGAAAGAACTTATTTTAGCAATTTGACAGTGAAAACAGCACCCTCTATGAATCGTCTTGCTAAATTCATCTTATTTCTTTATAGTAGAAATGGAAATTTAATAATAATAACCTTCTTTACTGAAGTTTATTAAGGAATTTGCCGCTGATAACAAGGTTCTCTCTAAAACGTGTTGTGAACCTATTTAAAATTTTACTTGACGCTTTATCTTCGTTACTTCTAATAGAAATGGAAACCTAATAACAACCTTCTATACTAAACTTTTGTCAAGAATTTGATGTTGATAATAGCGCCCTCTATTAACCATTCTGTAAAGCCACACAAGCGTTCCAAGCGGTTTTCTATCTAGCTGACGCAAATTTATTTGCATATTAATTTTCGTTATTTATAGTAGTGATTGCAAACATAATGATGACATTGTGTACATTGTGTACTTTTCTTTTCTTTGACCGTGAAAACAGCGCCCTCTATGAATCGTCTTGCTAACCTGCTCAAACGTTTTTCTGTCTAACTGTCGCAAATTCATTTTTGTTGTTTATAGTAGAGATGAGATCATAATAATAATCCTTTATATTAAAATTTCCTCAAGAATTTCATATCTATTGTAAAACTACTCAGAATTTCACTTCACACGTAATTATGATTAAGAAAAACTATCAAAAATTTACGTGAAAAACAGTTGGAAACCTAGGAAAGTTTAAGAGTTGCTTATAATCAGTTGTATTTATTTACCAAAACTATTGAAATTTTAGTAAAAAGCAGTTGGAAATTAAAAAAAGAAAAAACTTAATTAGTTGATTAAACTAATAAACTAAAATCTTTGAATTCAGAATCAAAAAATTAGTTAATATGATGTTTAAAAATTACAAATTAATGTTTTAGTTTGAATTGAAATGAGTATTAAGGTGGGTGAGGCCACTAGCTACCCTTCAATTATCATTATATAACAGTAGGGTTTCTCAAATAGAAATTATACAAACATGAGGTATTTACACAAAAAAATATAACTTGTAAATCTTGCCGGGTATGAATTTTAATAAGTACTTGACAGAAATTGCCCCCGCGAACCAGGAACCGGGGGAAATACATCGGGGATATAATTTTATGTTTGCAGTTAGTAACATTACTGCAATTAGCACTTAACTAAAACTTCGGAGCGGTATAATTATAACAATATAAAGTTTTTGCGCTGTGCTTTCCGTCGGCTTCGGCGCTTTTACCGCGCTGCAGTGATAACAATTTCTCATTTGTAACGGTGCCTTAAATTAATTCCAGTGGAAACGGGTCCGTGTTTGTTTAATACACTGCATTAATGTGAATCATCGTAATTTACAACGAACGCAATTCAGTTATGAAGTTCAAACAATACGTTTACATTGGTTTTATTATGTTCTTTCTTAAAATTTCATTGTATATCTTGATTGATCATGCTGAATAGACAGATAACTTAACGAAAAATAAATAAGTTTAATTTTTGTTTACCTCACTTAATTATAAATGAACTAGAAATAACAGTTTTTCTTATTTGCATTCAATTCGAGATCTTATTATTGTTATGTACCATTTTGAGTAAAATTAAATAGTATATAATAAATACATCAGTCGTTCAAGGATAGAACCTTGAGGGACCCCATGTCACAGTACGTTAATGTGTTGGTAATATAATTTACTAACGTTTCCTATGTAAATATGAATAAACAAAACGGCAGCATTATGAATGGAAATTATAATTTTATACAAGGACATTATAATTAGCGCAATCAAATGGTTGGGAATAAATCTACTCTCTTTGATATGAGGCCATATTTAATGGAACTGCTTTATTTTCAATCCTTTGATTCCATTCATCATAATGCCCTTGTATAAAATTATAATTTCCATTCCTAATCCTTTAATTATTTAATTTAAGAAAGGCAGTAACTACAGACATATTATAATTGGAAATAGTTAATTATTCATAAATTTAACCAAAGCTTTATTTTGATTTTATTTGATTAATATTTATAATACCTGTAATAGTCATTTATAAAAACATTATAATCATCAACATAATTACATATAATAACAGTAATAATAAACTCCTCGACGACTTTTGTCGTCGGGTCGGTGGGTTGCGCTTTAATCCCATTAGCACTTTATAAATTTTAAAATTCAATCTCCACTTCCCCCGAATGCTCCATGTCAATTCGCTCGCAACGCAATTACTTACCTTCGATTAATTTCGCCGAGATTAACGAGTGAATTTCCCGCGGATTGAAACTTCTGGCGACGGGGCCGGTCCTCTATTTTTTGTTTTTTTCAAAAGGGAAACTTTCTGAAGGGAAATTGATTTTTTAAGTGCGATTATGAGTACGGCTTTAATTATACATCGGCCCATTACAAAAGAAACTTTTTTTACACTCCTCTTCCCCTTTTTTTTAATCATTGCCCATCGGTAATTTCTTCTCCGATTTCCACTTCGACAACTTTATATTGTTTTATAATAAGATGTTCATTACTTTAAAGTTTTTCATTTCAATAATTTCTCATTATTATTATGTTAGTCAGTTTGTGAATATATTCGGTCTGTATGAATTTATTAATAGGGAAAGGTAAGAGAGGTTAACAGAGTATCAACTAGAATAATATTTGGATGAAGAATCAGAGGTATGGAATTATTAAATGAGATCAAGTAATTTCCCTAGGTTAGACTTTCCATCAGTACTAAAATATTGAGATTTCAATCTAAATAGCCTTCCTGCGGTTGAAGCCGACTAGGATGATGAAAACAACGAAGTTAAGAATACTTCCTTGGTAAAAATCAATGCAAGTGATATGAGAGACCAGTCCATAAGAAAACCAGAACACGTGCTGTGAATATCTTAAATAAGAAAAGCGGCCCAAGTTAAAAGTGCATCAACGTAACCACCTCTGAAGAGATTTAGAGGTGTTCCTTTAAAGATCGCGCACTGCAAATTCTTGTAGATTGCACCAATATCCAGAAGATTCAACCAACATTTGGAAGACAACGTGAAGTGAGGTCTACAATAATCGAAGATATGCAAGCATTCCTAGGACTCCTGAATATGGCAGGCATTATTCGATCTTCTCATCTGGACTATTTGGATGTGAAAAGTCTTCGTTTTGTTGACGTCAACAGAAAAAAGGAAGGATACAAAGTGATAAACTCAGTTCTATACGAGATTTGATCTCAGTGGTCTCTAATCACGTTCCAACTCAAAATGTGAAAGATAAACAATTGGTGGGATTCCGTGGAACTATGGTTTTTGCCAGTACGTTTCATTGACATCGAACCGATCCGGCATCAAGATCTTCGCAATGATTTAATGACTTTTTACCTTCAGAAGATGGAAATCTACGCGGGAACACAACCGTAAGGTCTATATCTCATGAAGAACTCAACAGAGAAAATAGTGTACTGTCTCATCTCCTTGGAAGAAACCGGAACGTTACCACCGATAATTGGTATACAAGCATACCTCTAGCACATGGCAAGCTGAAAAATTACATCACACTAGCAGGCACACTTAGGAAAAAATGATAGATATCACCATCATTATCACCAAAACATGATCATGCTCTCCCACGTTCTACAAATGTGGAAGGCTGTCGTGTTACTTTCAACAATGCATCTAGAAGACGAAGAGAACATCAACAACGAAGAAAAATCGAAAATCATCAAATATATTAACTCGGCGAAAGGTGGAGTGGACACCATGGAATAGATGAAGTTTTCAGGTTGAAGTCGTGAGAGATCTTGTGCGCTTAACGTAAGTATATAGGGGCGCCTAGTTAAGGGTTAATGTCAAGGTCCGTCTCCAGGTTAAGAAGCATACCGAGCAATCTTGGAAATCCGCAATATCTGGTCTATCGGTAATCTATGGAAGAAATTAAAATCTCTTACGGTCCAGAATAAATGAGACGACTGATTCATTTTTATTGGCGGTAACCTCCTGAATGTGATGATGCGGCAGCGCAGACCTTCGCTGACCACTTCAGACGCGGCTCAGCCATATGATGACCCCAAATTTAACTCACATCATTTCTTCAGTAAAAATTCTCGCTTTTTATTACCTTTACAATCCGACCCAACGAACTCATCGCTCTGACATCGGTGTCAGAGTTAATCTCCGTCTCATTCTGTACTTTTCCTCCAACGTTATCTTTTTAATCTCCAACCTCTTTATTACTTTCCACCAGCCTAGAAACGATCCAACATAATTATGATTAAAAAAACAGACAAATCACCTACTGAAAGCAAATCTATATATCTATTTCTCTTCTAATTCTTAATGCCATCGACAAAAATTACACTTATCTGCCTAAATTCTCACTGTTTAGTCCACAGCATAATTGCAGATTACCAGTACCACTTCCGCAGCGCTAAAAGCACTTGTGACCTAACACACAGGCTGAAAAATTCGTATCATTTTAAAGAAAAAACTATTTTTTTGCAAAATTTAATTTAATTTTTAAACATTGTTGCCTTCGAGAGCGATACACCGATTATAGCGATTTTCAATCTTTTCGATACCATTTTTATAGTATGATTTGTCTTTAATTTGGCGATTGAGTTTGGCCATCGATTTGATCGATTTGTGCGCCTTGTCTTGGTGAAACAACACTTTTTATATCAAATGGGGCATTTTTCGCGATTTTATGCGACAAACACCTTGCACAGCATGCACGATATGTCCAACACGTTCCTTTAATGTCGTCAGGGTCTCGGCTATCTCGATCAACTTCACATTATAGTCATTAAACATTATTTTGTGGATTTTTTTGACGTTTTCGTCTGCAACAGCGACTTCTGGACGCCCATTGCGCTCATCTTCTTCGATACTCCTATTGTCTGTACGGAGTTTAGCAAACCACTTACAAATTGTTGCTTCCGTTGACATTCCGGATGACATTTATCAAACCAAGTTTTTGTTCCAACACTATTTTTCCATTAAAAAACCGTGTTGCATTAACACACGAAACTCCTTTTTTTCATAATTTTTCCATAAGTTACTTTACTCAGAACGCTATAACTCATCAACCAATTGTCCGATCGCTGTCAAATTTTGACACGTATGCTTTGAAGGTTAATTAGTTACTTCATATGGATACAAATCTCTTAAGAATGATATGAACTTTTTAGCCGAACTGTTAGCCATCCATCTGCCCCACCATGCGATTCGAAGAATTAATTGAGGCCACGGAATAACAGAATACTACTAGACTTTTAGAGTGCCTTCGACATTGTATGACATTATGAACCCATCTCCGAGATATCCCGCCTCCAACAATTCGCTGCCTGACTAACACAACTAATTGTCGAGTTCCTTTCCAGAAGACTAGACTAGACTAGATAATTGCCGCGGCAGTCGATCGAATGTATTTACACCCATGTTTTTTTTAACTTCTAGGTAGCAGATATCTTTATTTCTATGCAGCACAAGCGAACGAAGACCACCATTCAGCAATACGCCTACGAGTTTGCCTTCTTAACAAACGCCTAACTCACAACTGGCTAACCTACACAACAATGAACTACCTACCACTTTCCATCTGGACTAAATAAGTTCAATTAGTTACGAGCGTCACATATTTTGGACTCGGTCGGCCAAGACAAAGTAATCTCCGGCCTCTTTAATGCTTACCATTACTGTTCTATAGCCTAGAAACAATCAATCATATGATTGACAGAACATTCCGAAGACTATTTCAAATGTTGTTAATTCAGCTCGTCCAAAGACGGTAGCAGCAAATTAAATTGCAACGTTTTTAACATTTACTTTTCAAACGTAGCACAATCAGCCACGTAAGAAATTCTTCAAAATACTAATGATCCTGTTAGTTATGTCTTTAATGCAGTGGGTGATATCAACATTTCTTTCAGTTTTAAAGAAAAAGTATGTGTAGTTATACGTGACGCAATAAATCAAATGAAAACAGGTAATTCTAGAGATGTCTGCCAGCTACTTTTATTGTCTTGTCCAAGGCATTTGACACTATTTCACACACTATCTTCCTGCGTAAACTCGTTCTATGTCTCTAGAATGCAATTTGTGTCAGTTAATGGTAAATCATCGCCGTATGGTGAGCTTAATATAGGTGTGCCACAAGTATCAGTCCTAGGACCACTTTAGTTCTTGGTCTACATAAACGATATGCCCTCCACGACATCCACTTCCGGTTTATGAATGTTTCCTAAAAACTTGTCAGTTCCAGTTTTGAACGATGAAACCTTAAGTTTAAAGTTTCATCTCAATAGGATCATTCGTTTTTGAGATACAGCGCTCACGTAAAGATATACAGACTTGTTTATCAAATGTTTTTTAAAGAAATAATTTTTTATACATTTAATTTTCTATATGCCAAATTTTCTAAACATACATTTTTTTAGTATTGAATTTTCTAGACAGAGAATTTTCTTTATGTTTCTTTCTAAATATAAACTTTGTATTGAATTTTGTAAACATTGAATTTTCTATACATTGAAAACATTCATATTTTTAGTACAATTACATTTTTTTAAGTTTTAAGTTCCTATACATCGAATTTTCTAAACACAAAGTCTTATGAATATTGAATTTTCTATAGATCGAATTTTCTAAATATAAGGTTTTATAAGCTTTTTTTTTATAAGACCAGAAAATTCTCTTTACAACAAATGTTTTAAACATAAATGTTTATGAATGACGTATAGAAAATTCTATTTAGAACATTCAACTAAATACAATTTTATCTACGATCGTACAGAAAGTAGACGCTTTTTGAATCATTTTTCATTGTAAAAGTGGCTTTTTAAAGCACTAGTGCTTTTTTACGTTTTTATTGCACGGTAATGTCAAACTGTTTTTATTGCACAGAAATGTCAAATTTGACAGATGAATATATTATAGCACAAATTTTCGACGAAAAACTTAATTTTTTATTAATTGATACAAATAACTAATAAACTATAAATAAAATATATAATACAAACGAAATGGCAGATTTAAGAACTCTGAAGATTTCATTTAATGCAAGTCGAAGCGATTACAATAAAGCGAACATTTTTTCCATAAATAATAATGGCGGCCGACATTTGTGCAACTTGTTTACTGGTTGCTAAGTAACGCTTTCATTAGTGCACTGCGGGTAAAATCTGTTTTCATTAATTGAATTATTAAAATGACATTAAAATATTACTCATAAGAATATATTCTTTGAAATCTTTTACGATCGAAGATAAAATTTTGTAAGGCACACGTGTAAAAAGTTTCTTTATTGCACTCCTGGCTTAAAAAAAACTCGCTCGTTCCTCGCTCGTGTTTTTAAACGCCAGTTCGTGCAATAAAGCATCACTTTTTACACTTGTACCTTAAATAACTATTCTAAAACTCAGGGTTTTTTAATAATGAATTTTCTTAACAAAAAATTGTTAGTGTTTGTTTATTTCCAAGCAGAATATTTACATTCATGGGTTTAGTCATAAGTAATAATTATAAAATATAAAATTTTCTGAATATTTAATTTTCTAAACATAGAATTTTCTGCACAGCAAAATTTATAAATATACATTTTTTGAGCATTAAAATTTTGTAAATAGAGAATTTTCTAAACAATTTTTTTTATAATTGTTAAATTTTTTAAACAGACATTTTTCTGTACATAAACATACACTTCTTTAACCATTGAATATTCTAAAATATTCTAAACAAATAATTTTCTAAACATCGAAATGCCTAAACAAAGAATTATCTGTACATCGAATTTTCTAAACATAATTTTTTTGAGTATTGAATTTTCTAAACAAAGAATTTTCAATTCATCGAATTTTCTAAACAAATAAATTTCTATACATCGAATTTTTTCAACAACAAAGTTTCTAAACATCGAATTTTCTGAACATCCACTTTTTTTGAGTATTGAATTTTCTAAACAAAGAATTTTCTATAGATCGTCTTTTCTAATAATATTTTTTTTAGTAATGAATTTTTTAAACAAAGAATTTTCAATAAATCGAATTGTCCAAACAAAGAATTTTCTGTGCATCCAATTTTCTAAACAAAGAATTTTTTATTCATCGAGTTTTCTAAACAAAATATTTTCTATATATTCAAAACATAAAATCGAATTTTTTAAACTAAGAATTTTTTACACATCGAATTTTCTAAGTTTTTAATTTTTTCAACATCGTATTTTCTAAACATAAAATTTTGAAAGTATTAAATTTTCTAAACAAAGAACTTTCTATCCATCGAATATTCTAAAAAATGAATTTTCTGAACATCGAATTTTCTAAACAAAGAATGTTTAATACGTTGAATTATCTAAACATAACATTTTATTAGTATTGAATTTTCTATACAAAGAATTTTCTGTATATCGAATTTTCTAAGAAAAGAAATTTGTATACAACGAATTTAACAAAACATTTTCTATACATTGAATTTTCTAAACAATTTTTTTATAAGTATTGAATCTTCTAAACAAAGAATTTTCTATAGATCGAATTTTCCAAACAAAGAATTTTCTATATATCGACTTTTCTAAACAAAGAATTTTCTATACATGGAATTTTATAAACATTTATATTTTATATAAACAAAGAATTTTCTTTACATCGTATTTTCTAAACATAAAATTTTGTAAGTATTGAATTTTCTAAACAAAGAAATTTCTATACATCGAATTTTCTAAACAAAGAATTTTCTGTACATCGAATTTTCTAAACAAAGGATGTTCTATACGTTGAATTATCTAAATATAAAATTCTATTAGTATTGAATTTTCTATACAAAGAATTTTCTGTATATCGAATTTTCTAAACAAAAAAATATTTATAAAATGAATTTTCTAAACAAAACATTTTCTATACATTGAATTTTCTAAACAAAGAATTTTCTATACATCGAATTTTCCAAACAAAAAAATTTCTATTTATCTAATTTTCTAAACAAAGAATTTTCTATACATCGAATTTTCTAGACAAAGAATTTTCTATACATAAAAATTTCTAAACAAAGAATTTTCTCCACATCGTATTTTCTAAACATAAAATTTTGTAGGTATTGAATTTTCTTATTAAAGAATTTTCTATACATCGAATTTTCCAAACAAAGAATTTTCTATATATCGAATTTTCTAAACAAAGAATTTTCTATACATCGAATTTTCTAGACAAAGAATTTTCTATACATAAAAATTTCTAAACAAAGAATTTTCTTTACATCGTATTTTCTAAACATAAAATTTTGTAAGTATTGAATTTTCTAAACAAAGAAATTTCTATACATCTAATTTTCTAAATAAAAAAAATTCAGTACATCGAATTTTTTAAACAAAGAATGTTTTATACGTTGAATTATCTAAATATAAAATTTTGTTAGTATTGAATTTTCTATACAAAGAATTTTCTGTATATCGAGTTTTCTAAACAAAGAATTTTCTATACATCGAATTTTTCAAACAAAGAATTTTCTATATATCGAATTTTCTAAACAATGAATTTTCTATACATCGAATTTTCTAGACAAAGAATTTTCTATAAATAGAAATTTCTAAACAAAGAATTTTCTTTACATTGTATTTTCTAAACATAAAATTTTGTAAGTATTGAATTTTCTAATCAAAGACATTTCTATACATCGAATATTCTAAATAAATAATTTTCTGTACATCGAATTTTCTAAACAAAGAATGTTCTATACGTTGAATTATCTAAATATAAAATTTTGTTAGTATTGAATTTTCTATACAAAGATTTTTCTGTATATCGAATTTTCTAAACAAAGAAATTTTTATAAAACGAATTTTCTAAACAAACAGTTTTCTGTACATCGATTTATCTAAACAAAGATTTTTCTGTACATCGAATTTTCTTAATAAATAATATTTTATACATCGAAATTTCTAAGCAAACATTTTCTATACATTGTATTTTATAAACAGAAATTTTATAAGAATTGGATTTGGGTTTACGACAAAAAGCTATTCCTAATAATTCACTTTCCAATTCTCTACAATTATTTGTAATAAAAATTTCATTATATACTTACATTTTTATTTTGTTTGTATTATGTATTGTATTTTATCTCTGCATTATAGTTCTTATATTACCCTATAATGGACTGTAGTCTGTTGGGAAATAAATATTATTATTATTATTATTCATGTAACTCCTGTAGTTTATTAGCAATAGGAAAAAAATGTCAACATTTTTAATTTTTAAATTTTTTCTCGCACATTAAGAACTTTTTGAAAAATGATCAAATAAAACTTATTCAGTTTCTCGTTACCTGTAACTTCTGTTTGAAAAGTTTTGTAAAATTTTCATATTTATTGGAAGAAAACCAAAAAACGCGTCGAGTAAACATCCACTTTCGGTTTATGGATGTTTACCAAAAGCTTTTCAGTTTCAGTTTCTAACGATATACCCTTAAGTTTAAAATTTCATCTTAAATGGATCATTTGTTTTTGAAATACAGCGCCCACAGACATTTTCATGCACGAAAACAATACTTCCCCTATATATACTATAGGGATCTATAGGGAAAGTAATAACTTGATAACTTCATGAAAATGTAATTTTGGTAGGGAAGTTGAAGTTGCTCTTATAGCAAATTTGAGAAATTAATTAAATGAAATGAATTACTCTTCGTTCAAGTCAAAAATTAAAGAAATCTTACAAACTCAGATGTATTTCTCTTCTGTAGAGTTCCTAAATGATTAATTAATTAATTATTGTTTATACTAACATATTTTTTCTACTTTTCTATTTTTTATTTGATATCAGAATTGACCTTATTTAAAAACTTAATATTATTCAATAACTAAATTAATAAAATACATTTATTTTTAAGACTTATATCTTGGTTAGTTATTTTAAATCACTGATTCTGTTTATTACTCTCCGGTTTTTATATGTTCTAGCCTATAGTTTTGATTTTAAATCTTTAGCTCTTTTGAATCTTTGATTGGTGGTGTTTGATCTTCGGTTTGTGATTTTTGTTTTTTGATTTTTGAAGTTTATTACTCCTGATGGGTGTTAAATAATATGACAACAAATATAAATAAATAATAGGTATTTGCTCGTTTGGTTTTAGCTTCTAAAGTCAATTTAGTTTTTGATGTTTTTGAACACTCTTGTCCACAGAGAACAACCTTTAAACTAATCTACAATCATTTACAACAATCATATGCCTGCAAATAAGTTTCCAAATCCCTACTGCAGATAATAAAAAAGTCGTTAGGCGCGTGTCCTTAATTAATTCGGTGATTTTTTTGTTGTTGTCGTTGGTTGAAATTACGTGGCACAGGTGAAGCGTAATGCGGAACAAATTGAAATTTTTGGAGCATATGCACGGTGCACACGTGGACAACTAATTCGATAATTCGGCGGTTTCCTTTCCGGACCTTTCCCATCGATTGGCGCTTCGAGAAGGGTGGAAGTATCCCCAATTAATTCCACTTGAACATAATTTATACGCACACAATGCGGTTGTATAACATTTGAGCGGGAACTAAAAATAGAAACCGCGATGGTGGACGGTTTACACGAAAGCGATTTCGATTGCATTTCTTTAACGTTTTTCCCTCGTTATATTTGGATAGAATGCAATCCGGAAATAGAGTTTCAAATGACGCGGGTGACGTTTTTTATGCGTGCGATTTCTAAGATTTCTAAGAAAGAAAATGAGATCGGGAGCGGAAACATAATATCATAGCTGTTCTAATCTTCAGATTGATCATCATTATTACTGATGGAGGTTTCAATTAAATTACACTTGGTTTTCTCTATTTAATCGACTAATTTTGCTTTTTAAGGCAATATCAAGAATGAGTTGCAAGAGAAACTGACAAGTTTATATATAATCAGGTAATAATGGATTTTAAGATATTGGAAGATCCTGAGAAAATCTCTTATCTTAATTACTAAGGTTTCAATTATTATTTAATCCATTTCTATATAAATTCAAAAATCATAAACATATATATATGAAGAAGGAGATATGATTTTACCATTTTACCAATGTGTCTCCTTCTTCATTATATTTAAGATGTACCACAAAGTAAACACCTCCATAATTAAACATTAAATGTATGAGTTTGGATCTTAAACTTTTAACTATATCTTTACGAAGTTACTAATAAATTATTTATAAAGTTATTCTATGAAGTACTAATGATATTACTATATGAAGTATAGCTATTAAAACTTCTGAATTGTGGATTGTGTGGTTTCTCCAATAAAACCAATCACATAATAATACACTACGTGTATGTGTATTCAATAATGTGACTATTATGGAAATATATCCTTTTGAGGGTACGTACTGGATAGTATTACGACGCTGGTTGGTATTTCATCGGTGAATGGTTTTCCGCAGACTTTCATCGTGCGAGATGGAAACGAGGACATTTGATTTTCTGGTGCGGTGGATGCGCCGGATGAAAGCGTGCATTTTCTTCCAATGATTTTCATGTGGAGTGTTATGAGCGTAACAACTCGGAATACATTGCGTTCATTTTACTCACATACGCGCCGTATATTATTACTTTAATGCATTTTATAGGTAAATACGGGGTTTCTCATGAATACATTTCGTAAATTGTACGCGAACGGAAAGTAACTTAAAGGTGGATTTGATGTTCAAGAATACTAACTTGTAAATATATAGGTATAGGTTAAAGTGTGGTTTTTATAAGATAAAATTAGTACTTAATTGTATAAAAGTTCAGTGTCAGACACCAAACGAACAACACCTCTTAAATCCCGGCTCTCCCCAGAGATAATCCGGTAAAACCCAATTATTAAATTGTAAAATGGCTCGTAGCCTACGCGCGAAAAGTGAAGATCCAGTGATAGCGTTTCTCAAAAGTGAAGAATATGCTAATATAATAAACGATATTGTTAAATCACATACAGCAAAACTGGAAAGGGAAATAATACTTTTAAAAACTAAAATACAAAATACTAGTGAGTGCAAGTGCAAGTGTAATAAATCAACACCATTGCCACCGCCAGCTGAAGCGCCAAAACGTAAAAATAATGAATTCGAAAAATCAAACAACACAAAGGCAACAACAAACACATCAGCAGTGGAAGTACAGACACACAAAAAATTTTTTTCGAGAAATTAGTGTTTTGGGTTCGGGGGACCCCAAAACGGATATTTCCGCAAAAAAAAAATTTGAAAAAAAAATCATGAAAACAATACTCCCCCTATATATACTATATAGGGAAAGTAATAAGTCTAGTAATGCTAACAAATGCACTTGGAATTTAATAAATGAAATAAAAGGAAAAGATACTAAAAATACAGACATAAAAGTAAAAGGGGATGCAAATCAAATTGCCAATACATTCAATAACTACTTTGCAAACATTGCAACTGAATTAACTTCAAACATAATATCAACTGAATATTCCGACACAAAAACGAAAAAACAATTTTTCTCAAACCAGTAACACCAAATGAGATTATAAATGACACAGTGAGATATAAAAATACTATGTCATGTGGATACGACAATATTCCTAGTATTATTTTAAAACACAGCATTACAAATATAATAGAACCGCTTACATACATAATAAATAATTCATTCAAATTTGGTATTTATCCTGACAAATTGAAATTAGCCATCATAAAACCTATTTTTAAAAAAAGGGATGCTGAAAAAGTAGAAAATTACCGGCCAATAAGTTTATTACTTTCCCTATATAGTATATATAGGGGAAGTATTGTTTTCGTGCGTGAGAATGTCCGTGGGCGCTGTATCTCAAAAACAAATGATCCGATTGAGATGAAATATTTCTTTTAATATGAAAAATATTACAATTTTTTTTAAGAAAAAGTTAAAGAGAATTAGAAACTGAACAAGTTTTGTTAAAAAATATTTTTCATAAAATTTTTAATTTTCGAGAAAAAAAAATTTAAATTGAAAATTTTGACATTTTTTGCCAATTGCTACTAAACTATTGAAGCTACATGAAATTTAGATAAAAAATAATTGTAGATAATTCAAAAGTGAACAAACTACTAAGAATTGCCTTTTTGTGTAAACCTCATAGTTTTCGACTAAAATATAGGGAAAGTACTATGATGGCCACATCACCATTGGGAAAGTATTATTTTCGTGAATGAGAATGTCTGTGAACTCTATATCTCAAAAACGAATGATCTGTTTGAGATGAAACTTTAAACTTAATGTTTTATCATTAAAAACTGGAACTGAAAAGCTTTTGATGAACATTCATAAACCGGAAGTGGATGTTTACTCGAGGCGTTTTTTTTGATTTTTCTCAATATTTAAAATCTAAATTTAAAAAAAATATTGCATAACTTTTCAAACAAAAGTTAAAGGGAATGAGAAACTGAACAAGTTTTATAAAGACCTGGTTTTTGTAAAATTCTTAATTTGTGAGAGAAATATTTCAGAAATTTTTTTGTATATTTCTTTAAAGATTCTTGAAATTTAAGTAATTTCTCCTCTATACTTGCAACTTCCTTTCCAAAGCATTTTCATCGAGAATTCTAAACATTTTTATAGGTTTAGCAAAGATTTTATTCAAGAGTTTCAAAAAGTCATTATTTATATTTATTTATAAAAATTTCTTCGTGGTTTCTATACAAGATTTTGTTCAACTTTTTCTATTAGAAAATTTTCTTCTAAATTTCTATAATTTTCTCAGATGATCCATACTTTAAGTTTTTCTTTTACATTGTGGTTTCTAGAATTTTTCACAAGATTTGATTTGAGGTTTATAAAACTTCTTTTGGAGATTCTAAAAGTGTACAGTAATTTCTTTTTCTTATCTAATAAATAAATAGATATTTCCAGAATTTTTAGCAAAGATTTTATTCAAGAGTTCTAGATTTTTCAGAAAGTTCTTTCAATATTTTGTTTAGCTTTACAATTCATTAGGAATTTTTCTTCTAATTTTCTAAAAGTTTCAGGAATTTCTTTTTTGCATCTTCCTTTCCAAAGAATTTTGATCAAGTATTCTAGTTTTCCTTGTAGATTTCTAGAATCATTTGGAGGATTCTAGAAGTTAACAGTAATTTCTTCTTCATATTCTAGAATTTCCCATCAAAGGTCTTATTTGGGAGTTCTAGATTTTTTAGAAAGTTCGTTTCAATGTTTTTAAATTTTTTTTTGAGGCTGTTTTCAGTTATTTATCTTCCAGATTTTAATATTGTCTTATAAATTGCAAAGATTATCTTCAGGGCTCAAAAATTTAAAAAAAATCTTTTCCAGAATTTTACACTTCTTTTTTTGAGAGTTCAGAAATTTCCAATAACTCACATTCAGATTTGGAGAATATAGATTTTTCTAGTAAATCTGTTCTAGAAATCTAGACTCTTTCAGTCATTTCTCCTCCAGATATCAAGATTGTTTTTTCAAGCTATCTTTTAAATTGCGAAGTTTTTAGAATTTTCAAGAATTTTTTTTTCTATGTATGTAGATTTTTTAAAGGTTTCTAGAAATTTCCAACAATTTCTTTTGTAGAGTTCTAGAAATTTCTTCAAGGAGTCTACAATTTTTTTTTTCTTAAATGTTTCATTAATGATTTTAGAATTTGCTATAAATATGTTTCAAAAATTTTAGTATCTTCCATTAATTATTTAGATTTATTTCCTTATTTTATTGGTTTTTTTCTCAAAGAGGTCTGTAAATTCTAGTATTTTTGAGCAATTTGTTATAACAAAGCAATTTTTCGAGAGTTGTTTTTTGGAATGTTTTTGCAATATTTCTGGAAATTTAGAAAATTTCTTACATCGAAATTTTAGCAATTTCTTATCTAAATTGCGAAAAAAAAAATTCAAGATTTTTAGTCCATCAACTTGTATTTAAGGTTAGGAATTATTTCGTAAAAGAATTTTTTTAAACCGTCCTTTCTATAAAAAGTTATTATAAAAGTACTGAAAAACAATTGAAAATCGAATTAAGTATAGCTAAAATAGTAAAAATAATAACGAATTTTTAATTTTTATTGTATCAATTTGAATTTGATGAATTTCTAGTAAATTGTGAAGATTTGAATAAAGACTTTTTAGAAAATTTGTTTTTAAAAATCTAGATTCAGGAAATTTCTAGTAATTTCTTCTCCACATTTCAAGATTTTTTCAACTTGTCTTCTAAATCGCAAAGATTTTCTTTGAGGCTCTTGAATTTTTAGAATTTACTTCTAGAAATCTAGATTATTTTCTTGAGGGTTCAGGAAATTTGCAGCAATCTATTCTCCAGAGTTCAAGATTTTTTTTGAAGTCGTCTTTTAAATTAATTGAGGCATTCTAGATTTTTTTGTAAAGTTTAGAGTTTAGAAAATGGCCAATGACTTCTTCCCCAAATTAAATTTTTTTTTCAACTTATAAATTGTGAAGATTTTCTTTCAGCCTCTAAATGTTTTTTTAATTCCTCTTCTTTTCGAGAATTCAGATAAATTTCAGTAATTGCTTCTCTAGAATTCAACATTTTGTTTCAACTAGAAACTATAAAATTATTTAGAAAGTTCTAAATTGCGAATTTTTTCTTGGAGGGTCTAGAATTTTTTTAAAAATTTTCCCCTACAAATCTTTTCTTATTTTCGAGAAAGTTTAAGGAATTTTCCGTAATTTCTCTTCCGAATTCAAGATATTTTTTCAACTGGTCTTCTAAATTTCTAGGAGGCTCTAGAATTTTTTAGAAAATTTCCAGAAATTTCTCCGCCAAATTTCAAGGTTATCTTCTTATCTTATAAAATGCAAAGATTTTCTTGGAGGCTCTAGAACTAATTAAAAAATATGTTTGTTAAAATCTAGATTTTTCTTGAGGCCCTAGATTTTTTAGAATTTTTTTTTCTAAAATCTAGACTTACTTTTTCAAGAATTTAAGAAATTTTCACTAATTGCATATCTAGGTTTCACGGTTTTTTAATTCCACCCACTTTCTAAATTGTGAATATTTTATTGGAAGCTCTCAAATTTTAATAATTTATATGGATTACCACGTAGTAACGGTCGTAACCATTTTCTTTATCAAAAATTTTACTTCTGACAATTTTCTTTTAATTAAATTTTGTAATTAAAGTTATTGCAAACCGCGAGGCGATCAGTAATTAAAGTTAATATGTATATGTAGGGTGGGTGGGTGGCCTCTAACCCACCCTCCAATCAGTAAAACATAATCGAGGGTTTTACTTAAAAGTTGTAAAATGTAAATAAACTTAACATTTTTGCAAATTTTAATAGATTTATTCAAACAAATTTTGAAAGTTAAGAAATTTTGAAAAATAAGACATAACTTTTCAAACAAAAGTTAAAGAGAATGAAAAACTGAAAAAGTTACATTGAAACATTTTTTTTGTAAAGTTCTTAATTTATATTTTTTTACAATTTTTTGCTTATTGCTAATAAACTATAGGAGCTAAATTAAATTTATATAACAAGTAATTGTGAATAATTCAAAATTGAGCAAATTATTAAGAATAACCTCATGGTTTTCGAGAAAAATATAGGGAAAGTACTATGATGGCCACATCACCATTTTTATCTATATTCTCGAATTTATCGAATTATAGATTTTTTAAATAATACAAATCAATTAAGCAGCACACAACATGGATATCTAAAAGGGAAATCCACAATGACCGCTATCTATGAGTTTTATGAACATATCATAAATAAATTTGAAAATAAAGAGATTGCGCTGGGGATTTTCATAGATTTATCTAAAGCTTACGACTGCGTAGATCATAAAATTCTCTTGCATAAATTAGAAATGAATGGAATACGCGGTGTAGGCTGAGAATGGTTTAGATCGTACCTGAACGGCAGGTCACAGCAGGTAGTAATTCATAAAGATGGGCTTACAACAACATCAAAACACTCGACCATTAAGCTAGGCCTTCCACAAGGTAGTTTAACAGCGCCGACTCTCTTTGTTATATTTATTAATGACTTAATAAGCGTAATTTCCAATAACTGTGAAAAAATTGTAAACTATGCCGTTGACACCAATCTGCTGATTTCAACATCAATGATGTTAATATAACAGCAAATACACTTGCACTAAATGTGAATCACTTTTTCAACAAAAATAAATTAATTACAAATACAGATAAAACAAATGTAGTAATATTCCAAAACAAAAAGCAATCTGTGCAAAGTATCACATTAAATTCTGATACTATAGAAACAGTAGAAAGTACAAAGTTCTTAGGTATTCAAATTGATAACCGGCTTTCTGGAGAATCCCACATCAATTATCTGAGTAGACAACTAAGTACAATTATTTATAGTATTCGTGAAATTAGGAGATATCTGACAGTAGCTGTAGCAAAAACAGTATATCATGCAAACTTCATCAGCAAGATGCGATATGGAATAATATTTTGGGGAAATAATTCGCACTCCTCATATATATTCTCTCTACAGAAAAGAGCATTACGTTCAATACTTAAATTAGGCTATAATGAGTCATGTAGAAATAAATTTAAGGAAATACATAGTAACACTCTCTATGGATACTATATATTGGATTGTATACTATTTTATTTAAATTACATTCAAGGGAGTGATAACAAAATAGGAAAATATAACACACGGAATGTTAATTTCATATACCCTAAACACTCGCTGGCTAAAACAGAAAAAACAAATCACCATATGGCAATAAAACTTTTCAATTCCCTACCGGAAGTTCTAAAGAGGAAAAAAGACAATATTAAAATATTCAAAAAGGCACTAAATGAATATCTAGTTAACATAGAACCTTATAGCATACGCGAATTTTTTTATTATGATCAAATAGCCTAAAGAACGCTCACTATCTTAGCTTGGGATGTGCTCATATAGATTTGTATTTGCATGTGTGACAATACCTGTATGTATATGTGTATATATATGTATATATTTGTATATCTAGTGTTAGGACATTTTGTTTGTAGTATTAATTATGTAATTAGTTAGGTACTATAAGACAACATTGACGCAATTTCATTTTGTATATTTTTGTAAATGACACTTTGAAATAAAGATTATTATTATTATTATTATTATTATAAAAGAAGGTTTCGATGTGTTTTTAAAAACACACATGTATTAACTATGTGGATTAAGTGTGGAATCATTTAAAAACCAAAATACAATTGCATTTTCTAAATTTTTTTAAAAACCTTCTTTGAATAATTTACTTTCAAGTTAGGACTAATAATAGGGTTGGATTTAGTATCGAACGTGAATTAGTATAAATTACGCGTTTCCCTCGCATCCATAATTTAGGCACACGCACGGTGTGTAGTAGAAGTTGTGAAACGCCAGATTAATGACGGCGTGTGATTTCCGCCCACCCCGAATTCGGCATTCAAAACGCGACGCAAAGAAAACAATTCGGCCAGTCGCCGAGTGGCAGATTCGAGTTCATCCCTGGCATCGATCGCGAAACACCATTTCTCCGGGCGTAATGTAAGTAAAGCCCATTTATGTAGCAAAACAGGGCGTTAATAAATGATGACTCCGAGCAGATATGTATGGTGTGTTTGCCGCTAGTAATAATTAATGAGTTCAGTTACATTTACATTATGCGTCAATCAATATTTTGTGCCGTTTCAGGGATTCCCGTCCGAAAGGAGGATGCTGTGTAATTTTTCATCGCTAATAGCGGCATTCAGTGGGGATATTTAGCATACGTGCAGGCATTCCGGTTATTAGTTGATGAATAAGGCAACTAATCTCTTATAAAAAAATCGATAGATAATTCCCTGAGTGCAAATATAAAAGGCCATAGATGTTCTTCCCTGAATTAACCGGAATTATTTGATTAATCACAATAATGCACTCGTATACGGGCGTGTAATAACACAAAAAGAAGGACGGTGTCGTGTACATAAGTGGAGCATATTTAGTTTTTTTCTTCGTTATTTATAAGATGGAGTAAATAGATAGTGGTGGTGAGTACGTCGTGCTAGAAATGCACAGTGGTAAAGGGGGTTAGAGTCGCAGGACATACATCCTGCAGGAAGGTTACTACCAGGTTACTACCCTAGCCTTGCCCGGGCCGCCACAGTACGTTTCGCCAAGTTGAGGGCTACGCGAAGGGCAAACGCGTCCCGACGTTCCGGCCTTGGGCGCTTCCTGCACTGCACCAAAATTCATACATTAAATTCCTTTATATTAAAATGATATTTTAAAAAATAAACTATACTATATATTAATGTTAAAATAATCATAATAATCGATTTTAATTAGATTAATAATATTTGTCCGTAATATTTTTAGTAATTCTCAACTGGTTTTAATCGATTTTTTAATAAGTAATGCACATCACATAAAACTTTATCATTGTTGAAAATCTGGAAAGATTTTCGTCCATAGTAATTGTTTAAATATATTTTAAACCAATCATAATCGAGGAATTTCAATTTAATCATAAGTTGTATTTTTGATTGATTGATAATTACAAAAAATTAACCAGAAGATAAATTTGGATTTTAATGAATTTAGTACAAACATTGGTTGAGTAGATTTTTTCACATCTTTGTAATTGGTTTTAATATATTTTTATCAAATCAATGATAATCAAGCTGATTAATTTTATTTACAAGTTGTATTTCTGGTTAAATATTTTTAAATTAAATCAATAGATAGTTTTCGATTTTCATATTGAGTAGATTTAGAAAATTTCACATTGATGGCAGTTGTTTCAATACCCTTTTTAAATCCAATTATAATCGAGGAATTTCAATTTGATTATAAGTTGTGTTTCTGGTTGATTATTTAAACAATTAACCAGGAGATAATTTTGTATTTTGATGTTTTTATATAATACAATAATTGGTGGTTAAATTTAGAAGGTTTTGCGTTTGAATAGCAATTATTTTAAATATTTATAAACCAAAAATATTAACGAAATTTTAATTTCATGGTTTTATGTGAGTTGTGTGAAGTTATCACTATATAATTAAAACACTTTGTTATTTACTTACTTTACTTTTATTTTTAACCGCCAGATGTACATTTCGAGTACCATGTACTCATTGTCAATGACTAATGTCATTAATGTACATCTCAAAAATAAAAGTGATGTAAGGAAATAACAAAGTGTTTTTATTATAAATTTTAATTTGATCATTAATTATGTACCTGGTTAATTATTTCAAAACCTAACTAATAGATGATTTTTTATTTTCATATAAATATAAATCTCTATCATCGTTTAATGTGTATTTAATATTTTATATATTATTTTAAACCAATGATAATCGTTTCTATTTGATTATTTCAAAATCTAATTAACAAATTATTATAATTATAAAGCACAATCATTGCTGAGCAGTTTTAGAAGGGTTTACATGGATGGCAATTGTTTTAATATTTATTTAATCAATAATAAATAAGTAATTTAAATTTGGGCAAAAATTATGTTCTTTGTTTATTATTTTAAAATCTAATAATAAAACAATTTTAATTTTTAATATAAATATAGATCAAAACATGATTTAGTAAATTTTGGAGCTTTTACATCGATGGGAATTAAGTTAATTTATTTTTAAATCTATCATAATCAAACAATTGCATTTTGATTATAAGTTCTATTTTTGATTGTTTGGTTTTTATGAGTTACGTGAAGATAAATTTGATTAATTTAATTATTTTTGATTAATTATTCCAGAATTTAACCAGGGAATAAGTTTGGAATTTAATGTAATTATTAAGTATAATATTTATTATTGAAAAGATTCAAATTATTTGCAATTTTACGATGGCAATTGTTTTAAAAATTTTGTATACCATAGATATTCACAAAATTTTAATTTGACTTTTTTTATACTGTGTTTCTAGTTATTATTTCAAAACCTTACGAAAAGATGATGGAAATTTTGATATAAACATAAAGCACTTTCATTACTGATTATGTTTAAAATATTTTAAATCATTTGTATATTAAAGTTGTAAAAAAACTAAGATTTCTAAAATGTGTTTTTATTTTCACTACAATTGTTTCGCAAATTTACTGCTTCTTCAGATTAATAAAAGTTTACAATAAAATAGAAGTGTTGAATTAAGTTTTAAACCAATGATAATCGAGGAATTCTAATTTGAGCATAGCTTATTATTTCAAAATTCAATCAGGAGGTAATTTAATTTTCTTCATAGGTAAGTATAACCATCCAATTCGAAAATTTTGATTCGATTTCGCTTCTAGTTTTCTAGAATTTTTCACATATCTTACTTTACCTTGAATTTCATAATTATCCAGTAACTTTTCGTTCAAACTGGAAAGAATTTTCCAAGAAGTTCTCTTATAGATTTTTAGAAAATTCTAAAATTTTTAAGCAATTTAGATATCTAGGAATTCAATTCAAGGAATTTCTTTCAACATTTAGAATTTAATACAAATTCGTTCCTCATTTTTTGAACCTTTCTATAAGTTTTAAGTAAATTTTTAATCATTTTTTTTCCAGATTCTTCCATTTTTTATATTTCTCTTGTTCTATTTCAGTATATTTATTACAAATTCTAGTATATTCTCTTCAAATTTACTAGAATTTTCTAAAATTTTGAAGCAATTTCTCTTAAATACTTTTTTTAAATCTTACAGCATTTCTAGCCTTATTTTTGTTTTGTTTATTATTCATATGTATAAGCAATTATGAAGTAAATTCTTTTCAGAAAGGTTAATTAACCTTATAATTAACATAAAAATGTTTCACCACCGGTTAAGTGGGAAGTTAGTTCATCATATGTTAAAAGTATGTTTAACTTCATTTTTTAATTATGGTCAAAGTTGACTAAATTATAATTTGTGACCAGTTTCAAATTTCCCAAGAATATTGGTCTAGGACGTTTAAACATTAAAACTTTCGCCCCTTGCACTAATAAGCATCTATTTTAATTTAATGTTTTTCGACTTCTTTACAATTCTGTTATTTCTTTGTTTGATTGGTAAAAATATTTACACAATGAAAAACTTTCCAAGCAATATCACTTCTAGATTTCAATAAATTTCCAGCATCTCTTGCCTTTACAACATTTTCTACAAAACGTTTGTTTCATCCCCAGGTGGTGCCAGAGTTAATTTTTCAATTTGCTGATGCAACAGCTCCAAATTTCCTGAGGTTTTTGACCTTTAAACCTAGATAAATGTTTATTTTAATTTAATTGCTCTTTTTTCTTTAAATTTCTGTTTTAATTTCTTTTGGATTTGATAATCGATCTATAAGGAAGACTTTTATTATTTACAATATACAATAATTTACAAATATTTACATATTTTTTGTCCTACCCCAATTTTATCAGAGTTTTTACTTATACTTAATATTTTCAAAAACACTTTTTTTGGAGTCGTCTTGCATTTCTTATCAAATTTCGTTTATACTTTCAAAAAAACCTGGTATTTTCGAGTTATTTTCAATTGAAATTTATCTAGTTTTTTTTTAAATAATTCTCCAGATTTCCTTCGTTGAACCTTCGAAGTAATATACAGGGTGAGTTTTTTTCGATGTTCTTCTCGGAAACTATAAGAGATAGAGAAACGGTTAAATAGGGAAAGAAGTGTAGATTTACGAGACGAATAAAATTCCACTTTCAAAGTTTTCAAAAAAGTCAAGGGTAACTAGATATTTGAAAGTGGAATTTTATTCGTCTCGCAAATCTACACTTCTTTCCCCATTTAACCGTTTCTCTATCTCTTATAGTTTCCGAGATCCCCATAGAGAACATCGAAAAAAACTCACCCTGTATATATTTAAGAATTTCTTTCAAGGTTATAGGATTTTACATTTTTTTAAAACTAAATTTTAGATTTATAGCATTCTTCTTACATTCTTGATAAATCATCATTTAAAATTATTAAAATCTAACTTTTTTTTTATTAATCTCAAAAAATAAGATATAACCTTAAAGGTGCCCTCTATTGCCTAAACGTTACATGTTTATAATTAATATTCAATGAAAATTTGTAATTGGTTCTAGAATTTTTAGAACATTTTTCATATTACAAGTTTTTTTTTAAATATTTTGGAATTCGTGCAATTCAGAAAATAATAAATGCAATAAAACAAGAAATTGTCGAAAATTTTTGAAGTATTTGATAGATGATAAATTCCAAATAAATTAGTTTTTGTGTGGAAAATTCCAGAAATCTAAAAATTATTTATATTAAAGAAATTTTTAAAGAAATTCTAGATCTTCAAAAATATTTCAAGAAAGCCGGAAGAGAAATGGTTAGAAAATAATCAAAATTCTCAAACACTCCTTTGAAAAATAGAAGAATTTCAAAGAGAAATTTGCAAAGGCATTATAATTCCTCAAAAATATTTCAAGAAATCTGGAAGAGAAACGATTATAAAATAATTCATTTCAAAGAAAGATTTAAGAATTAGGCAAAATTAAAAACTTGCCGTTTAAATAAGATAATATAAATAAATAGTCGAAAATTCTTTAAAAAATAATAATAATAAAACTTGATGATTAATTTTTATAAGATTAGTCACTTTGTGTTCGAAATAAGAATTGATTATTTTATAATTATAATCAAGTTTATTTTCAACTAACTCAACTAATCAATTTACTAAGCTTGATTCTTGTCTGTTTCATTTCAAGAAATTTATAAAAAAATGTTGAAGTATTTGGAAACCTTCGATCAGATTCTAAAAATATGAAAGAAAATTGGAAAAAATTCTGGACCCTAGTAGAATTTTCAAGAAATCTGGAAAATACTAAAATTTAAAAAAAAAGTTCCTGCAAGATAAAAAGATTGCAAAGTTTTGTTTGTAGAGTTCTAAGATTAAATAACAACTCTCTTTTAAGATTTTTTAATTTGTCAATTTAAAATTGAATACTTGTTTCAAGAAAATTTTGATAATAATATAACAGAAAAATTGAAAATATGAAAGATTTATTGCTTGAGTATAAGTTTAATAAAAAAACATATTCAAAAAGAACTTTTTGGAAAACTCCAGAAGTAAATTGAATTAATTTATCAATTGCTTGCATATTTCGCTGATCGCACAATAACTCAGAAAAAATGAGGCTGATGCATGGATTATATAAGAAATTGAAACAGAAGTGACTTTGTTTCAAAAAAATCTAGATATCTGAAATGGAATTGTTAAAAAATTTATAAACACCGAAGAAAGTTTTAGAAATCTGGAAGAGAAATTGTTTAAAAATTCTATAATTTTTGAATTTTTTTTTCGCATTTTGTAAAACAAGAGAAATTTTAAAAATCTGGTAAAAAATTATTAAATAACTCTACAACCACTTACGAATATTCTCGCATTAATTAGTAAGAGAAATTACTTCATAATCTGGAAGGCTAATTGCTGAAAGATACCAGAATTTTTAAAGAGTAGTCTGATAAAATAAGACAAGAAATGCTGGAAAATACTACAAATAAAGGACAAAAATTGCTTCTAAAGTTTAGAGAAATTGCTAGAACATATTAGAATTTAAAAAAAAAAGACGGATAAAGTGAGCAAGAGAAATATCAAACAAATCTAAGTAATCTGGAGAAGAAATTGTTAAAAAATTCTAAATCCCTTCAAGAAAAAGTTCACAATTTGGAAGAGAAATGACTGCATAATTCTGGAATTGAAGCCGCTAAACTAGACTAATAAAATGATGAAGGAAATGTTAAAATTTCTAAATATTCAAAAAAGAAATTGCTTGAAAATTTTATAAACATTATTTCTAAAAATATGGAAGATAACCCCTAAAAAAAATTTCTTTTAGAATTATGCACTAATTTTTGTTCTCCAAATTAGGAGAAAATTTTCTTTGAGGGTTATAGAATTTATCAAAAAATTTCTTCGTTGTTTATAAAATTTTTAAGCAGTTTCTCTTCTACATTTTTAAAAATTTTCAGCATCTCTAGCCTTTTTTAATCTAAAAATCCATTAACATTTTTTTATTTTTTTTTATTTTAGTAATTTCAAGAAATTTGCTCCTTCAAAATTCTTCTTTTCTTGCAAGTTGCGAAACATTTCAAAAATTATAAATTTCTTTTAAAATTTTCTCTTCCAGATTTTTAAAACTTCCTTCGATGTTTATAAATTTTTAAACAATTTCCTTTCAGATTTCTAGAATTTTCCATTATTTTTTTGCTGTCTTCTGTGTAAAATTCATTTACGGATTCCACCAAAACAGCTGTCAAAATATATACATCAATATGTCGACCTCTTATCGAGTACAGTGCGATCCTATTTAACCAAATCCGTCCTTCCACTCTCCAGCACTTCAATGTCGCCGAAAGGTCAGCCCTGCGTACCCTTACCAAACTCAGACATCCCATCAACCCCCTACACAATCCTTCTAACGCTCTCCTTTACGAAACCACCCAAGTCACCCCAATATCCCAACGTATATACAGCCTTAGTATAAAATTTGCCAAAAATCCCTTTAATGTAACCCTTCTTAATAAATTCTGCACCCCTCGAAACCCCAATATCCTCCCTAAACATAAACACCCATCAATCACCATTCATCAATTCATTAGTTCGAATCATCCAGACTGTTAAGCTAGCTAGCAAGACTATTTAATTTTTTTAGACATGACTTAGAGTCAAGACAGGGCAGAAAGACCGATGGTCGATAGCCCAACGGACAGACTAACCATATTGTTAATTACTTGTATGTTTCCATAAATTGTATATAATTGTTCGAATAAAGATGTTGCTCTCTCTCAGTATTTCATTTTTTTTAAATTACCCTCCTTTTCTTTTTATTTTCGATATTTTTCAACATTTTTTTAAAATTGATCTATACAATTTTCTAATCATTTTTGCCTGAATTTTTTGTTCTACTCTACTCAAATATTCCATCAATTTCGTTTCGAAATTTATTCAGTAATTTTTCTTGGAAACTGCGAAAATTTTCTTCGAAGTTTGAGTTATATAACCATCTAATTCAAAAATTTTGATTCGATTTCTCTTCTAGCTTTTTTCTAGATTTTTTCACATATCCTACTTTACTTTGATTTGCACAATTATCCAGTGATTTTTTGTCCAAATCAGAAAAAGAAATCCTTTAGGTTTTTAGAATTTTCGAAGAATTTCTCTTATATATTTTTAGAATATTCTGAAATTTTTAAGCAATTTATTTTAGATATCTATCTAGAATTTTCTTTGATGTTTTTAAAACTTTCAAGGAATTTCTTTTCAAAATTTCAAAAATTTTATACATTTTATTTTTACAAAAATTCAAGTAATTTTAAAAATTTTAATAATTTTTCATTTCTAGTTTTCTTCAATTTTTTATATTTCTTATTCTATTTTATTGGGCTATTTATTAAAAATTCTATTACATTCTAATTTACTAGATTTTTTTTAAATTTTGAAGCAAAAAAATATTTAAGAGAAATCTCTTAAATCTCATTTTTCTAGCATTTCTAGCCTTTCTTGTCGGTCTGCTCTTTAAGTATTCTCATATATACAAGCAATTATGGAGTAAATTCTTTTTAAGAAGTAATTAGAAGGTAAATTAAATTTCTAATCAATGTTTCACCACGGATTAAGTGAGAATTTAATTCATCGTATATTAAAAGTATGTTTGACCATACTTCATTTCTTAATTATGGAGAAAGTTGACTAAATTTTAATTTCTTCAATATACTATTTGAATTTCCACGTAGCAAATTTGTGGCCAGTTTCAAATTTTTACGGATATTGGTCTAGGACGTTTAAACATTAAAAGTTTCACCCTTTGAACTATGAAGTATTTCGTTTGTTATTCCTTAAAAGCAATTTATATTTGTGAGTTATGTGAAGCCGAGCATCTAAATAATTAAGGATAGTTATATTCCTTGAAAAAAAGAGTGAGTATCTATTTTAATTTTTTTCGGCCTTTCTTTGCACTTCTGTTATTTTTTAATTCGATTGGTAAACATATTTATATAATCAAACACTTTCCAAGCAATATCACTTCTAGATTTCTACAAATCTCCAGCATCTCTTGCTTTAACAATATTTTCTACAAAACGTTTGTATCATCCCCATTTAATTCCAGAGTTAATTCTCGGGTCTCCTACAACCCCTTCAATTTGCAGTATTTTAATTTAATCTAATTTTTTTGAAATCCCGTTTTACTTTCTTTTGGTTCGATTATCCAATAAGAAAGACTTTTATTGGCATACAATGATTATTTTTCTTCTACCCCAATTTTATCAGAATTTTTAACCCAAAAATGATACTTGTTTAAACAATTCAGTGACTTTTTGTATCTTCCCACCCATTCCTCACACACTTTATATTATCTGCCTATTATTTTCGAAAATACTTTTTCTGAAGGCGTCTAACATTTCTTATTAAAATTTATTTACACTTTCTTCAAAAAATCTGGTAGTTTCGAGATAATTTCAATTCAGAATTCTCTAGTTTTTTTTTCTTGAAAGGTTCTATTTTTTTTAATAATCAGATTTCTATCGTTGTTCCTTCAAAGTAATATATATTTGTGAGTTATGTAAAGCTGAATAACCAAATAATTACCCACGGATATATTTCTTGAAAATAAGTGTAACTGTGCTTAGTTATTTATTCTCTTTAAAAACGTTTAAATTTTTTTTTAACAATTAAAATTCCAGATTTCCTTCGTTGAAAGCGATTTTCTTCCAGATTTATTGCCTCATTAATTGTAAATTCTCTTCAAAATACTATAATTTGCTGAGAATTTTCGTCCAGAATGTTTGACTATCAAAATTTCAAGAAGTTCTCATAGAAGTAAGGATTTTTAAAATTTTCTAGCATCTCTTGCCTTTACTTTGCGATGTTTTTTATAAAACATTTGTTATATTTCCATGTAGTGTCCGACTTAATTTAAAGACGTTTTCTTTTAAATCTCATCTCGTCTCAATAACTGATGATTATTGATCAAGGATTTATAACCAATTGAGGTTGTAGAAGCGTCTGCTTTGAGGTGAATAAATGAATAAATGAAATTAATGTTGATTCGGTGTAAGGAAATTAAAATTAGAAGAAGTACATAACTTGTCCTAGATTTTCACGATTAAGATTTACAACTTCAAGCAATTTTACTTTTAAATTTCTAGAATTTTCCAGTATCTTTTGCCTTTTCTTCTATATCCCAATAATTTGCCCGTCAATCACATTTTTTAATTTGTGAACAAGATAGGGATCTATTTTAATCTAATTTTGTTTTTGCGAGCATTCTTTAAATTTATTTCATTTTTTGTTAGATTATCCTAAACATTCCTGGTTAATTATTTCTCTCTTATCCAATTTTATAGATATTCTTCCAAAAAATTTTAATATATTTGGTCTATTTACCAATTAAGAATACTCCGGAAATTTATTTTCCTGATTTTCTTTGATGCTTTTAAAATTTTCAAGAAATTTCTTTTCCTAATTTCTAGAATTTTCCATCATTTCTTATCTTATCTCACAAATTGTAGTACATTCAAGCATTTTTTTAAGCAATAATTTTTCTTCCAAATTTGGAATTTCTAAAAATATCTTTGATGTTTCTAAAATTTTCAAGCAATTGTTTTTTTGGATATCTAGAACTTTCAGCATTTCCTGCTTCATTTTATAGACTTAATTCTCGAGTATAGTCCACGGGTTTCAATTTCAGAATTATGCAGTCATTTCTCTTATGAGCATTTTTTCGAAGGTTTTAGAATTTTTGAAGGCATTTTCTTCTATAACTCATCTTTAATTTTTCCGAGGATATTGGTTCAGGATTTAGTCTGGATACCTGGAATTTTCAGCATTTCTTGCTTAATTTTGCGACACAACATCTGAAATTTTAGTATAGTTCAGGGGTTTCAATTCCAAAATTATGCACTTCTCTTGTGAGCATTTTTCGAGGGTTTTAGAATTTTTTAAGGCCTTTTTTCTCTTCATTTAAAATTTTAGTAATATTATTCATAGTAGTATGTATTTTTGATTAATTTAAGAAGACAAACAAAGCAAACAATAAATAAATTTAAAAAAAAACTCGTCTTTAATTTCAGGAGGATATTGGACCAGGATTTAATCAAACTACGCTTTAAAAGTTTTAATATATTTCTTCTAGAATTGTGCAATAATTTCAATTCTGATTTCAGATATATAGAATTTTTCATTCAGATTACTATAGATTTTCAGCACCTATTGTCAAATTTTGTCTAATTTTCAGCATAAGAAAGGTTGTGACTGGTTCTACATAATTTATGATGAACACTAAACTAAAACACTTACTACGTTTTTACTATTAAAAATATATGAAATATTTCGACTTAGAAACATAAGTGTTTACTAGTTTTAATCTAACCAATCTAAAATTTTAGTTTCTTCCGTTTCTAAATTGCAAGAATTTACTCGAGATTTTTTATAACAATTTTATTTTTTTAGTTTACTTAGATTGGTTTGATATTTACTTTGTCTGCCTACTTAAAAAAATCTCGTATGTTCAAGCAATTTGCCTTTCAACTTTCTAATTTCAAAAATTTTCAATCATTTTTTTATTCGTATTTTTAGTACTTTAAAGCATTTATGGTCTTATTTTATCAGACTACTGTTTAAAAATGCTTTCATGTTTCAGCAATTATGTTTCCTGAAATACTTCAGTAACTTTTTTCCAAATTGTGAGAATATTCTTTAATAATCATTAAATTATCCAACAAATTTTCTTCCAGATTCTTAAAATTCTCCAACAACTTATCTCCCAGATTTCTAGCATTTTCTTCGATTCTCTATTATTTCGTTTCTTACAGGTTTTTACATTTTTCTTATTTTATAGAACTTCTATATAAAAATTGTAGTATCCTGCAGCTATTAATTGTTTTAATAGTGATCAATTTCTTCAAGAGTAATAATTATAAAATAAGTTCCTTTCTAGATTTCGTGAATTTACTAAAATTTTAATTTTCTATTCTACAATTTTAGATTTTCTTGAAATTTTAAGTATATTAAAAGTTTCAAGCAATTTTATTTAGATTTCTAGGAATTTTCAATGGAATCTCTTGCCTTTGCCACGTTTTCTGCAAAAGCTTTTGTTGTATTTTAGAGTTTTTTGTTGCTTTTTTTAAATCTCAATATTTTGATGATGTAGCAACTTGAAATATAGTACTATATTCTAGTAAGTTTACTTTTTAGATATTGGAAAAATGGTGGAACGTTCTACAAATTCAAATTCGCAAATTAAAAAATCTGAAGAGAGAGTTGTTAGTAAATCTTAGAATCCTAGAAATAAAAACTTTGTAATCTTCTTAGTTCTCCAGAAACTGTTTTTTTTTTCTTTTAATTTCGTATTTTCTTCCAGATTTCTACCAGGGTCCAGAATTTTTTTAGCAATTTTCTTCCATATTTTTAGAACTTTCGTCGAAGGTTTTTAAATTCTTCAGCAAATTTTCTTATTTTCTTATCAAAATTATCCATCATTAAAGAATTTTTAACTATTTATTTGAATAATGTTATTGAATCTTCAAAATACAGATTTGTTTTGAGAAAACCTTGTAAAAAAATCCAATATTTGTAAGATAAATTGTTGGAATTTTTTTTTTAGTAATTTTGCCTTTTTCCTGAATCTTTATTTGAAATTCCGCTATGTAGTTTTCGAGAATTTTGATTATTTTCTAATTGTTTCTCTTACAGATTTCTTGAAATATTTTTGAAGATCTAGAATTTCTTTGCAAATTTCTTCAAAATTTTAATTCAAAGTTTTTAAATATATCAGCATTTTCTAGACAAATTCCGTTTCAAGTTTCAAAAATTCTAGAATCTTCAAGTGATCTTGTAATATGAAAAACTACAGAGTAGTACTTTGTATTTTTGTTACAAATATACAAATATTGTATCTCCTCTTGAAATTCCCTCGAAGGCATAAAACTTGTTAACAATTTTCTTTGGGATTTCTAGAATTTTGTATATTTAAATACTACAATTTTACTTCTTCTAGATGTAATATTATAAACACGTTTTTCTTCTGTAGATATTATTCAGGTATACCGAAAAATATTTTTCAGTGCTGCAATGGAAGGGACATCCTTATTCAGAACATGTAGTTTCAATAACGAAACCGATCGATTAGAATACGAGAGTGAGGCAGGGTGAGGCCATGTGTTGCCGGAATTATATCCCGTATTAGATGTGAACAGGGTGTGCAACAGCAATTGCACGTTTCTCTAATTATTCGTACATAATCAAGTTTCTTTGTTGACGCTTCTCCAGAACTATGACCAATGAGAATCTGGGGATTGAAATTAATGAACTCAATACCAAAGTTAATGATTGATAGTCTTGTACTAATACTTAAATAAAAAACACCCAAAACTATATTAGATTTAATTAGAGGGTTAGATTAATGGATTTTTTCGTGAAGGTCACAGGCAGGAGAATCTAATTTTGATTGAAGAAATCGATTATTTGGTATGGGTTAAAAGAATAAATAATTCAAGCATAACTTAAAATATTACGTTTGTTTATATAATATGAAAGATTCGATTTTCAAGTCTCTGTTAAGAAAGAAGAAAGAATGATTCGTTATTGCGCCTCGGGTGGTGAACCGCCATACGGGATAATTCCCGTGCCCTTCCGTTTAAATACAAAACGGAAACCTTTTCGCAAGGAATGGCAAAATAAACAGGACTCAATGTCTATCCGCTCAAATCAATGCCAATAAAGGCGACCCTTTTTTCCCCTCTCGCTCCGGGTCTCCGGTCCGTGCTGCCTGCTGTCGGGCCGGCCATTACAATTTCCCGACAGTGGTTTGAGGACGCCCGGAGAAAACATTAGTAATTGATAATTCCGAAGAGTCCGGGACACATGTGCATTTCATGTCCGTGTCGCTCCTTATTTCATTCGGCGGGCCGCCCCGGAAAATAAAGATGATGAAGCGGTCCGCTGCGACTTATTTTCTGCAAATCAGATTTTCATTCTATCGTTCGTTCGTTCTGGCCCCTCGTATTGATTTCCACTATGTTTCTTATTTTTACTGTCTGTACGTACGTTTTAAAGCTTTGTAAACGTAAAATATTCGTGTTTGATCTAGAGACACAAATCTGTGTCCAACATACATTACACAATAAACCATCACCAAATTCGGGTGATTTTGTGATGCTAGATGGAAGCAGTTGTGAAAACTTGTTTAACATTTAGAAGTTTAGTTATACTTTTTATTAACTTCGGGCAAAAGTCTCTAGCTTGATCTGTTACGATCAAATCAGGTATCTCAAACTATAGTGATGGCTTCATGATTTGGGATTGCATAAGCTTGCGAAAATTTCGTTAAATTATCCTGAAGGGTTAATATGAATTTATTACCATTAGCAGTTAAAGGCAATGAACCTACAATATCTAAAGAAACTTTTTCTAACGGTCTCTTAGAAGTTGTAGTTATTTCCATAGGCGTTGGATTTTGCTTTCTTACTAATTTACTATCCTGACAGGACTCGCAAATTTTAATATAGTTGAATATATCTTTCCTCATACCTTTCCATTTATAATTTTCAGAAGTTATATTAAAAGTTTTGTGGAATCCTGTATGACCAGAGATTAATGAGTCATTTTTCCCTTAAAATTTGCTGGATTTGATCTGCATTTGGATTAATTATTTTATTATGATAAATGTTAATTGAGATTCGGGTTCCTTTGAAAATAAATCTAATAATACAACTTACTTTTACCCAGTTTAATTTATCGAACTTGTCCCCAAGTTTAGGGATAATGATATCATTTAACAAACATTAGAAAAATACCTTCTTAACTAGGCTTATCCCAATAGATAGATATTATCCTAATTCATTTTTATGTACGTCCAGTCAAAAATGTTATGACATTCCGCTAAGATAATGTCTTTGTGGTTGTTGTGCTGATTGAACAATTTTATTTTTAACATCCAAATCAAATGGTATAAAAACGCTAAATTTACTTTACTATCAAAAATGTCTTCATTAAACTCCGAAATATTGCTACAACTAATTATAGAGCTTTTAATTTTTTTTAGAAAATCTTGATATGACGGATGATTTGAATTATTTTTTCTGTTATTTACATTAAAAGGTTTCAAATAGTTCTTAGGATGATTTATATAATACATTGAATTTTTAGTATCTCCAAATATGAAAAATTCGTCATTTTATTTATGAATACACAAATGTCAAAAAGTAAAGCCGAAATTTTAATTACATCATGAGTATCCGATTCATTTTCATTGGAGAATATTTGTAGTTTCTTTAGGTGAGAGGCACTTGTCAATATGCGGTGATGATTATAATATAGATTTTTAATTTTGAACCGAATGCAAATGAAGCAAGAAGATTAAAATGTAATCAAACAATTTCCGTCAGATGGGTCTGATTTAAGAGATTAGGCTGTAGAAAAGAATGAGAAACTTTATCATTTATAATTATATATGCTGGTTGGCTTGGAAGAAACATTTGTATCTTCAAAAATTTGTTCTTGAGTTTTGATACACTTTCTGATGTTATTTTCTATTGAATTGAATTATTTACGAGATACAAATATCATAATATTAAATTCACCTTGAAATATATATTTCATTATATATAAAACAAGTTCTAAGAGATAATTTTTCATTAAAAACTAATTATGCTAGTATTTTGGCCGAATTTAATTCATGTTTTTAAAAATCAAATGAAGATGTTAGAGCTTATTCAAAAAGAATCGAAAAGAGCAGAGATCGGTTGATTAATTGTTTTAAATAAGCAGTTAAACAGAGAAGCCCAAGAAGCACAATTAGTTTAGTTTAGTTTAGTTTATTTGCTTTACAAGATCTATTAAAAAATATACATAAAATACAAACATAAATACAATAAATCACTTTAAAATTAAATAACTTGTATAAATTATTTTCCTCGCAAAATGTTTTTAAGTTTACTAAAGCATTGAAAAGGTCTTAATGTGAAGTTTTCTCGAAGTACGTCTTAATTCTTAAAATCTAGAAAAATCTGCTGAAAAATTTGAATACTTTCGATGAAAGTTCTAGAATATGACTAAGAAATTCTGGGCACTAGTAGAATTTTCAAAAAATTGCAAGAAAATACTAGAATTTTTGAAAACCAGTTTCTGTAAACTGTAATGGTTGCATTTTTTTGTAGAGTTTTAAGATTTACTAAAAACTCAACATTTTTCTTACATTTTACGAGAATTTTCCTTAAGAATTTTAAATTCTAATATACATTATTAATTATGAGAAAAATCTATGCAAAAAGCATAAACATTTTATTAATTACTTAAAAATTCTAGAAATATTGAAGAAAAGTTTCTAAAATATACTAGGCTTTTAGATTTTTTTAGTGATTTCTTTTCAAAATAATAAAATTTTCTTATTGTTCTCTAGAAAATCTCAGCAATATTTTTTAAATTACATTTTTTACATGAAGGTTTTAAAACTGAAATTTGAAATAAATCTCCTCGAAGAAATGTCTACAAAAAAATAACAATCTATGAAAGAAGCATAAAGATTCTTGAAATCTTGAAAAACCTTTCTAAAATATATTAAGCTTTTAGATTAATTAGTCAAAATAATAAAGATTTCTTATTCTTATCTAGAATATCTCAGCAAATTTTTTTAGATTACATTTTTTACGCGGAGGTTCTAAAATTGAAATTTGAAATAATTTTCTTCGGAGAAAAGTCTACAGAAAAAGTAAAAATCTATAAAAAGTATCAATATTTTAGAAATTATTAAAAAATTCTAAAAATTTTAAAGAAAAGTTTCTAACATATATTAGGCTTTTTAGTCATTTCTTTTTAAAATAAAGATTTCTTATTGTTCTCAAGAATATCTCAACAATATTTCTCTAAACTACATTTTTTACGTGGAGGTTCTAAAATTTGAAATCAATCTCCATGATCTACAAAAACATAGAATTATATGAAAAAAGCATAAATATTTTAGAAATTACTAGAAGATTCTAGAAATCATACATTTTTTAACGTATAGGTTTGAAATTTTTTTTTCTCCACTAAGAAAAGTCTTTAAAAAAAACTTAAATATTCTAGAAGTGTGAAAGAAAGATTAATAAATGGTTCTAGAATAAAAAAAGCTTACCATTTGGAAGAGAAATTTATATAGTCTTTGAAATTTTTAAAATTCAGAAGAAAATTACAGAATAATTCCAGAAATCTCAAAAAAAAGTTGCTAAGAAATTCGATGGTTCCAAAATTTTGGAATATATTCTCTTCCAAATTGTAAGGATTTTTTTTACATACAAGACTTTTAGTAATAATTTCTTAGATAGCAAGATTTTTTAAAGGCTCTGAAATTGAAGTTTACAAAAGAAGAGTTATAAGTGTGGAAAAGGATGAAAACTCTTGAAAAGTTTCATAGATCGAATAATTCCAATAAAATTTGTTTTCGTCTGGAAAATTTTAAAAATTAGGAAGTAACTTACTGATTATATTATAAAAATTTAAAGAAAATTTAACGAATCTGAAATAAAAGTCCTGAAAACAGGAGAATTTTGAAGAGGATGTGGATACCAAAATTTATTGTAATTTAGAAGAAAATTCATTTAATTCTGTAAATAAATATTAAAATTCAGAAGAGAAATTACTGAAAATTTTTGTAAGTGAAAAAACGCTAAGAGTTCTAGAAATTTTTAGTAAATTCTTTTTCCCAAATTTTAAGAATTACATTTTTAGAATTTTAATCAGGGTATTAAAATTTTATAGAATATTTATAATAAATATCTTCGTTCACATTTTGTTTCCTTTTACAATAATAGTATTTACATTTTGTGCTTTATTTGTAAACGTGCTATCGAACTAGTTAATGTCACCTAACAACATTCAAGGTCATTGAATGGTCATTTAATGTCAATTAACAATAATTTAAGGACAACAAATAAGATTAAAGCCAATCGTTCGTGGTCAGTTGATATTATACAACGATCATTCTAGGTCACTCAAGAGCATTAAATGAGGTTATTTAAGATCAACGATCCTTCAAGGTCATCTAAAGGTCATTTAATGTTATCTAAGGACATTTAAGGTGATCTCACAATCGTTCAAAATAATATAATGGTTAATCGAAATCATTGAAGTTACAGATTAGGTTTTTAATCAATTCATATTTTATGAAAATCATAGAAATATCATTCAGGGTCACCTAACAGCGATTTAATCTAATTTAATGCTAAGATCATTTAAGGTCACTCAAGTTTATCCAAGTGCCATTAAAATCTTTCAAGTTATTTGAGGTCATCCAAAAAATTGTTAACGTACATTCATAGTTATACAATGATCATCAAATGTTGTTTAAGGAGATTCGATGATGGTTTACAAATTAGGCATTCAAATTATTTAAGATCATCCAATGAACATTTAAAGGCACTCAACGATCTAACGGCAAGATCAATTAAAAATCATTTAATCAAATGAGGTTATTTAAAGTCAACGATCATTCAAGGACAGTTGATGTTAAGGAACGATCCTTTAAGGTCATTTAAAACTATTAAGGGTTATCTAGATGACATTTAAAGTGGTCCAATGATTTTTCAAGATCTAAGGTTACTTAGCTCATCAAATGTTAATGAACGAAACGAAAATTCAAAGTCATTAAGTAAACATTTAAGGTCAACTTACAATAATTCAAGGTCATAAAATAAGATTATTTAAGGTCAGTCCGCGATCGCTCAAGGTCAGTTGGTGTTATACAATGATCCTTCAAGATCAATTTATTTACGGTTATCCAAAGGCGTTTAAGGTAAGCCAATGATGTTTTAGGGTCACTTTAGTCATCTGATGTCCATTAAAGGACATTTGATATCATCTAATGATAAATTAAGTTCATCCAATTGTCGTTTAAGGTCAATTAAAATGAGGTTATTTAAGATCAACGATCCAACAATTATTCTAAGAAATATCATTCCAGAAAATTCAAGTTCATTCAAGTTTATTCGACGGTCATTTAAGATCTTTCAATATTATTAAAGGTCATTTGAAATTTTTTAGTCATCCAACGGCCCTTCAAGTAGGATGAGAATAGAAATGGTAAACACTAAAAAATAACAACGCTCTGAGAAATGTTATTTAAAATTAGAAGGAAATAAATCAGAAAAATATTTTTACAATCAAATAAAAATAGCAGAAATTTAAAGAAAAATTTAGGCATATTTCTTGAATAATTTGCTCACTTATCTATTGTTAAACATTATGAAATAATAGGTAACGAATTGATCGATTTCTTAGCTATTAAGTGTATTGTTTATCAAATTACAAAGTAATAACTCTCAAGAATTTCTGTTTAAGATTGCAAATTTTTACTTTCTAGGATTTCAGAATTTTCCAGCAATTTTTCTTTTAGATTCATAGAATTTTACAGAATTTTTAGAACATTTCCTTTGAGAATTTTCTAAAACATCTTTATCATTATACATTAATAACTATACTCAAATTTTCGAAATCCTCAATGAAGATTTGAGAAAAACACAAATAAAAAGCGTTTATATTATAGAAATCGGAAATTAATTGTTAAGAGATTAAAACAATCTTGTAATCTGGAGGAGAATTCTATAATTATTCATAGAATTACTGGAAATTTCTAAAAATTTTGAAGAAACATTCAAAAGTCCGGGTTATTTTTTCACCAATTTCTAGAATTTTTCCAGATTGCAAGATACTTGACGATGTTCTAAAATTAGAATTTGGATAAGAGTATACGAGAAGATGGTCAAAAATTCTTGGATAATTTTAAGGTAATTAAAAAAAATTCCTAAATTAGAAAAAATAAAATGCTGTACATTTTTAAAACTTTAAAAGAAATATTTAGAAATTTAAAACAAAATGTAGGGGAGGCTGGAGGTAAATACTAGAATGTTTGAAGAGAAGTCTCTAAAAAAATGAAATAAAAAACAAATCAGAATACATATAGGACAATCAAAATATAATAAAAAGTAGCAGAAATTTAAAGACAAAAATATGAGAAACAATTAATATTGTTCACGAAATTAAAAATCAACTTTTTCTAAAATTCTTCTTGAGTTTGCGATTTTTTTCTATGATTCCATAGATTTGTAGTAACTTTTCTTCTATTTTTGAAAAAAAATATTATTATCTAGAATATCAGCATAAATATACATTAATAATTATACAATAATTTTTAAAATTGTCAATGGAATTTTAGAAAAAAACCAAGAAAACAAGGTTAATTATACTTGAAATTTGAAAAAAATTGTTGAATTTTCAAAGAAAATAGTTTTTATTGCATCCGGAAGAGCAGTTTTTGTCCCTCTGTGGAAAACTCAATTATAATTCTAAAGAGCAAACATTTCAAGAAGAGAAATGAACTTGTGAGGGGAGGTAATTGTGAGTTTTTTACACGGCTCTAGAATTTCTCAGATAGTTTTTTTATATCACAAGATTATTTGAGTATTCTTGAAGTTTTAAAACTTGAAAAGAATTTCTTGAGAAGATTTGATAAGATTATACAACATACAGTCACAATCTTTTAAAAAAAAATAATACTTCAAAAAGCAACATTTCCAGATATCAAAAATGTTTCCCAGAACTGTAATGATTATTTGTAGGGGTTTGAGATTTACTAACAACTCTTTCTTCAGTTTAGAAGAATTTTCCAACATTTTTCTTACATTTTACAAGAATTTTCCTTAAGAATTTTAAAATCTAATATATCGTCACCAATATAGATTATTAATTATCAGGAAAATCTCGGGGTAGAAAAATCTATGAAAAAAGTATAAAAACTTTAAAAATTACTAGAAATATTGAAGAAACGTTTCGAAAATATACTAGGCTTTCAGAATTTTTTAGTGATTTCTTTTCAAAATAATAAAGATTTCTTACTTGGCTCTAGAATATCTCAGAAATGATTTTTTAGATTACATTTTTTTCGTGAAGGTTCTAAAATTGAAATTTGAAATCATTCTCCACGAAGAAAAGTCTACAAAAAAAATATAAATATTTTAGAAATTTCTAGAAAATTCTAGAAATTTTGAAGAAAAATTTCTAAAATATACTAGGCTTTTAGATTTATTTACTGATTTATTTTCAAAATAATAAAGATTTGTTATTGTTCTCTAGAATATCTCTACAATATTTTTTTAGATTACATTTTTTACACGAAGGTTCTAAAATTGAAATTTGAAATCATTCTTCACGAAGAAAAGTCTAAAAAAAAATAAAAATCTATGAAAAAAGAATAAATATTTTATAAATTACTAGCAAATTCTAGAATCTTGAAGAAAATTTTCTAAAATATATTAAGCTTTTAGATTATTTTAGTGATTTCTTTTCAAAATAATAAAGATTTCTTATTGTTCACTAGAATATCTCAGCAATATTTTTTAGATGACATTTTTTACATGAAGGTTCTAAAATTAAAGTTTGAAATCATTCTACACGAAGAATATTCTACAAAAAATAAAAATCTATGAGAAAAGCATAATATTTTAGATATTGCTAGAAAATTTTCAAAATCTTAAAGAAAAGTTTCTAAAATATACTAGGCTTTTAGATTTTTTTAGTGATTTCTTCTCAAAATAATAAAGATTTCTTATTATTCTCTAGAATACCTCAGCAATATTTTTTTAGATTATATTTCTAAGGTGGAGGTTCTAAAATTAAAATTTGATATTATTCTCCACGAGGAAAAGTCTACAAAAAAAATAAAAATCTATGAAAAAAAGCATAAATATTTTAGAAATTACTAGAAAATTCTAGAAATCTCGAAGAAAAATTTCTAAAATATACTAGGCTTTTAGATTTTTTTATTGATTTCAAAATAATAAAAATTTCTGACTTGGCTTACTTTTTTAGACTATATTTTTTACGTGGAGGTTCTAAAATTGCAATTTGAAATCATTCTCCAGTCTACAAAAAAGCTGAACTATTTGTTTGTTTGTTTATTAATACTTTAACATTCTTATATACATAATATTTCCAAAAGTTAATTACGAAATTTAAATAAAAAAGTACATACAATTTAAGTTATAGAAATATGAAAGAAAGATTAATCAAATGTTTTAGAACCCTTAAAAGAAGCTTACCATCTGGAAGAGAAATCAATATAGTGTTTAAAATTTGTAAAATTCGGAAGAAAATTATGGGAAAATTCACGAAATCTCAAAAAAAAAACTAGCTAAGAAATTCGATGGTTCCAATTATATTCTGATCCAAGTTGTAAAGATTTTTTTACAAGACTCTTAGCAATAATTTCTAAAAAGGCGAGATTTTTGAGATTTGAGTTAAGAATAATTTCAATAAAATTTGCTTACGTCTGGACAATTTTCAAAATTAGGAAGAAACTTACTGATTATTTTATAAACTTTAAAGAAAATTTAAAGAATCTGAAATAAAAGTTCTAAAAACTGTAAGAAAACACTTGAATTTTGAAGAGGAAGTAGGTACCAACATTTTTTCGTAATTTAGAAGAAATATTATTTCAATTCTGTAAATAAATAAATTTTTGTAAGTTAAAAAAGGCCGAGAGTTCTAGAAATTTTTAGTAAATTCTTTTTTCCAAATGCAAGAATTTTAATCAGGGTATTATTATCGAATAATAATAATAAATATCTTTATTCACATTTTGTTTCCTTATACAATAATAGTATTTACATTTTTGCTTTATTTGTAAACGGGCCATCAAACCAGATAATATCACCTAACGACATTCAAGGTCATTACGACCTTCAAGGTCATTAAATGTCAATTAACAATAATTTAAGGGCAGCAAATAATATTAAAGCCAATCGTTCGAGTTCAGTCGATATTATACAACGATCTTTCGAGGTCACTCAAGAGCATTAAATGAGGTTATTTAAGATCAACGATCCTTCAAGGTCATCTAAAGGTCATTTAATTTTATCTAAGGTGATCTAACAATCGTTCCAAGTAATATAATGGTTAATCGAAATCATTTAGGTTACAGATTAGATTTTTAATCAATTCATATTTTATCAAAATCATAAACATAGCATTCAGGGCCACCTAAAAGCGATTTAATGTAATTTAATGCTAAGATCATTAAGTTTATCCAAGAGCCATTAAAATCTTTCAAATTATTTGAAGTCATCAAAAAAAATTGTTTAAGTATATTCATGGTTATACAATGATAATCAAATGTTGTTTAAGGAGATTTGATGATGGTTCGAGATTAACAAATTAGACATTTAAATTATTTAAGGTCATCCGATGACAATTTAAAGGCATTGATGGATCTGACGACAAGGTCAATTAAGAATCATTGAATCAAATGAGGTTAGTAAAAGTCAACGATCATTTAAGGACAGTTGATGTTAATAAACGATCCTTCAAGATCATTTAAAACTATTAAAGGTTATCTACACATTTAAAGTAGTCCAATGATTTTTCCAGGTCTAAGGTTATTTAGCTCATCAAATGTTAATGTCATATAACGAATTGGGTAAAGTAGAACACTTGTTTTGTTCCATAATTTTATTTTCAGTTGCCTGACTGAAGTTAAACTTTCAAAATGATCCTAACCGATCGAAACACGTGTCAGGCAACTGAAAATAAAATTATGGAACAAAACAAGTGTTCTACTTTACCCAATTTGAAAATATGGTTCCATCAAGAAAGAAGCGCAACAAGTATTCAGTATATCATATAACGAAAGTTCAATTATGGTCAACTAACAAAATTTCAAGGCTATAAAATGAGATTATTTAAGAGCAAGAGCTCAAGGTCAGTTCGTGTTATACAACGATCCTTCAAGGTCACTTTATTTAAGGTTATCCAAGGGTGTTTAAGGTAACCCAATGATGTTTTAAGGTCATCTTTTGTCATTTGATGTCCATTCAAGGACATTCGATATCGTCTAATGATAAATTAAGGTCATCTAATTGTCGTTTAAGGTCAATTAAAAATGAGGTTATTTAATATCAACGATCCAACAATCATTCTAAGAAACTAATGGTTATTCGAATCTAACAGTCATTCAATGTAATTTAATTGTAATTAACCATCATTGCAGATTATTTAAGTTCATTCAAGTTTATTGAATGGTCACTTATCTATTGCTAAACATTATGAACTAATAGGTAACGAATTGATCGATTTCTTACCTATTAAGTGTATTATTTATCAAATTACAGAATTTCTGTTTAAAATTGCAAATTTATATTTTCTAAGATTTCCAGTTTCCACAAATTTTTCTTTTAGATCTATAGGATGTTAAAGCATTTTTAGAAAATTTCCTTTGAGAATTTTTTAAAACATCTGTATCATTATACATTATGAATGAAAATTTGAGAAACAATCTAAGTAAAAAGCGTTAAAATTGTAGAAATCTCAAAATAAATTGTTAAAAGATTTAAACAATTTTGCAATCTTGAGAAGAATTCTATAATTATTTATAGAATTACTTGAAATTTCTAAAAATTGTTAAGTATATTTTCATTAATTTCTCTTACAAATTTTTAAAATTTTTAGAATTTTTCCAGATTGCAAGATTCTTGAAAATTTTTTAAAATTAGAATTTGGAAAATAAATTCTATAAGAATGTACGAGAAGATAGTCAAAAATTCTTGGATAATTTTAAGGATAATTTAAAAAAAACATCCCGAAATTAGAAAAAATAAAATGTTGGACATTTTTAAAACTTTGAAAGAAATATTTAGAAATTTGAAAAAAATGTAGGAGTGTTTCCCCTACATAAGTATTATTTACTTAATACTAGAATTTTGAAGAGAAGACTGTATAGAAATTATTAAAAATCAAATCAGGACACATAGAGAAGAATCAAAATAAAATAAGAAATAGCAGAAATATAAAGAAAAAAAATATGAGAAACAATTTATATTGTTCACAAAACTAAAATTTAACTTTTTCTGAAATTCTTTAAGAGATCGCGATGTTTGTTTTCAATGATTCTACAGTTTTTCTGATTATTTTTATTAATCTACATAAAATTATCTAAAACTTTGTGTTTTACAGTTTTTTTCTATCTGTTATAATAACCGAGATATATTGATTTGAAAAAATTGACACGTTTTACTTTTTTCAAAATATCTAGTTACCCTTGACTTTTTTGAAAACTTTGAAAGTGGAATTTTATTCGTCTCGTAAATCTACACTTCTTTCCCCATTTAACCGTTTCACTATCTCTTATAGTTTCCGAGATCCCCATAGAGAACATAAAAAAAAACTCACCCTGTATATAGGGGAAGTATTGTTTTCGTGCATTAAAATATCTGTGGGCGCTGTATCTCATGATCTGTTTGAGGTAAAACTTTAAACTTAAGGTTTTTTAGTTTAAAACTTGAACTGAAATATGAGAAACTGAACAAATTTTATCAAAACATTTTTAGTTCCTAACTTGCGAGGATAAAATTAAAAATTAAAAATTTTAATATTTTTTGCTTCTTGCTAATAGACTATAGGAATTGAACAAAACATTTTTCTCGAAAACTATGTAAGGAAATTGTTATGATGGTAACATCGACATTTTTGTATGTTTCTATTTTTACATTTTACAACTTTTAATTAAAACCCTCGCTTATGTTTTACTGATTGGAGGGTGGGTTAGAGGACCCCCATCCACCCTAAACATACATTATAACTTTAATTACTAATTGTTGATGGATTTTACAGCTTTTTTACTTTCCCTCTCAGTTTTCGAGAATAATATAGGGAAAGTACTATGATGGCCAGTTAAAAATTGACAAATAAAAACGAAAGTAATTTAGTAACAAAAAATAGTTGAATTAAAAAATCATTTAATAATATTTGATTCGAAATATTTCAAATTATACCAAATAAACCAAAAAGAGTTTATTAACATGCCAATCATCTGATTTTTAAATTGTGTTCTTTTGTTTTTGTAAAATGTTTAAAATTTAATTGTTTCTTTTAATTTCGACTATTTTTATTTGAAACTGATTTTCGATTATTTTATTTTTTATTTTTGACAAAATATAATAACATTTTTGGAAGAACCTTTTTACCTTGGTAAATTTCAATTTTTTTTTAATTCATTTCTTATTATCTTATAAAATGTAACTACTTTTTCTAATGAAATGTTAATTGACTTTTTAAATAAAATTAAAAAATGTATTTCAAAATTTCTTAAAAATGCAATTGTTTTTGTTTTCGGGAAAATCTGTATTTTTTTTTTTTTTGGAAAAAAATACTTTTTTAAGTAAATATTTAATTTTGGGAAATTTAACTTCAAGTAATTTAAATTTGTTTATTGTCGAGAGATTCAAATTTTTCAAGTCTGGGCTATCCCTGCATTCAATTATTTTGTCCATGTCAACTGTTAGTTAGTTTTTTTTTTTAGATATTGTAATAATTGTTACATTAATAAAACTATAATAAAAACACAATATTGATTTCAACATACTATTATTACTTATTCTATCGTACTCTTGACCTACCTCAACAAACAATGCAATGACCTCTCTCTCGTACTCCTGACCTGCTTTAATGTCTAGACTGTTGAGGTAGGTCAAGAGTACGCTGTAGTTTAAGTGGGAAAATAGTGCCTAGGTTAACGCACAGTTTATTGTCGTAGGTCAAAAGTACGCTAGGTTAAATTAAATAATCTGAGAAAAAAACAGCTTAAACTATTTGAATTTTTACTGAAAACAATTGAAAATTGCTAAAAACAAATTTTAAAATTCACTTTGAATTTTAGATTTTTAGTTGATTTAAATTTGATTGTTGGAAAGCAGATTTTTAACTACTTTATAAAAATATGAGTAACTTATAAAGCACAATCTTTACAAATAATACCGGGAAAGTATTATGATGACCACATCATGATTTTATTTGAGTAATGTTGTCGAATTAAACGTTAGTACCATTGACGGGGTGTTGATAAGCTAGATCAAAAAAGAAAATAGGAATAGGGAAGAAGTCTGTACCGAAAAAGGTATCATTTAAAAGTTCATCTGATCAGGACGCATCAATGAAAAAAAACCCAAAAGTCAAAAATAAAGGTAAAATCAGTTGAAGTGCCAGAGAAAAAGAAAAATATCAAAGCCAAGAAGAAAAATGTGCAAACGAAAGAATCAGAACTAGATGTTTTATTTGATGAGTTGTCAAAAGAGAAGAAAATTATGCAGAAAAGCTTGGCCATTGTAAAATCAAAGAAGGCACCTGTTAAGAAAATGAGTAACAAACTTAAAAAGGCAACAATGGATATACTCAGTAACAGCTACTGTGTGGTAAAAGCAGAAAAACTGTTGAAAAAAAAAACAATTAAGAAGAAATAATTTATTATTAAGTATACATGTACTCTGTTTTATGACTAGATTTTTTAAACATTATATTATTTTTATTGCAATCATTAAATGCAATGTTTAAAAAATCAAGTCATAAAATGATGATATATTAATTATCTTGTAAGACACTATACGCCCTTCTCTGGACAGAACCGCTCGATCACTAGATCCTTGTTATTAATTACTGTGTTTTTTCAAAAAAATTTCTAGGTTGAGAAACAAGACTAAAATTTCAATATTTATTAGAAATTTCACATTCTAAATGGCAAAGTATTTATTATAAATTATTCCGTCAAGGGATTAAAATGATTTCCAAATGTAGACATTGAAAGATGATTTCCAGTAAGAAAATAATACAATAATAATAACAACGTCAAAACAACTACGAATGAAAAATTTAATCCAAAGCCTTGGCATAATTTGCAGATTATACGGGTGACAAATGGAATAGTGTAATCCTGGATATTTAAAAGATTTATGCCGCTCTCGACCTTTCACGGGATATTTTAAGAACGAATGATAACGGTGGCTGCCATTCATTAAAACCAGCGCTCAATGGAAATTATTCCCGATACGCGCTAAACAATTTTCCCCGTGCAATAAATTTAATTAAAATAACGCATATTGACCAATAATAACTAATATCCGCGCGGGGGAGGTACATTAATTACAACGCGCAATTAAATTTATCGCTGCAATATTTTCCATGCATAATACGACGGTGGTGAATGTTACAGTGCAGTGTATGGTGGATAAATGGCAATTTGTTTTTCGCGAGAAATTTCTAGACAAGCGTAGGAGCGATCGAGGTTTCAGGGTTGCCATGGATTCCTGCTGGGAATTCGAGAACGCCCCTGCAGAATTCCTGCGGCACTCACCGTTATACATGTCTACAAATTACTACACGTCGCCGAACCAAAATCGAAAAACAAGGCCAATGTTTTCCATCGCCGATCCTCTTGTCCTACTCTATTGTAATTAGAAAATAGACTATTGATCGGCGACTAATGGTCTTGTACTAGTCGTTTTAATGATTACAAGAAGTTCGCCTTCTATTATACCGTTAGATATTAAAAAGTAATCTACGCAATGTTGGTTAAACACTATTGTTTATATTAATCATTAATTACGAATGTTATAATTACTAGGAGGTGGAAAATTTAATTTTATTTATAAATGTGCTTTTATATCGCTAATAATTTTATAATCGAAAATAATGCTTTATAAAATTCTTATCTGTTTTTATAGAAGAAACTGCGAGCTAATATCTCAAAATGAAATATATAACGTATACAGAAAAATAATTTTAATTTGTCTTGACTGAAAAACCACACTCAGTTATTTCTGTTTGAGCAATATAAAATATATGCATATATTACTTTCTGCAGTAGTGCATATATTTTCTGGTATCCCTCAGCACTTCTAAATGGGACCAATATTATTTAATTGGAAAATATGAAGCGTTGATGGATTACATATTGTTAAGTATAATAATATAAAAGTTTATAGATTATACATTAACTTAAATGTTAGTTGTAATGGTTATTATCTGAAAAATGCTAAAATTTCTCAATTATCGAAAATAAGGCCACACATCACAAAAACTAATCCTGCGCAAGAATGGAATGACTATCCCATCAGAAAGCAATATCTAATGCCAAATAAAAAGGCAATTGCAAAATTCAATAAGACAAAGAAAGAAATACAAACAAAGAACAATTAGTGCCCAACTGATGTGATAAATAATACGAGGATGGATCAAATATAAACCGGACTTTTTTATTTTTCGATCACAAAGTGAAGTGTTATGAGATATACTTCTGTATATGTTAAAGTTGATTGTCAGTAGTACCAAATATGAGCACGAGGTATATTCCAAAATATTCTTCTTCAATTTACAAAAATTCAAGAATCCTCAAATGATCTTGTGATATAAAAAAAAACTACTTTAGAAATTCTATAACCTTGTAAAAAAATTAGAATTGCCTCCCTTCACAAATTCTATCATGATACAATCATTTCTCTTACTGAAATATTTGTTCTTGTCAATTATAAGAATTTTTCACTGAGGAACAGAAACTGCCCCTCCAAATTATAAAAAAAAAATATTGTTTTGAGGATTCTACAATCTTTCAACATTATTTTCCATATATTTTGAATATTTAACCTTGTTTTCTTGGCATTTTCTAAAATTTCATTATAACTTTTTTTTTTAAATATTGTATAATTATTAATGTATATTTATGCTGATATTCTAAATTGTAAAGAAAAGTTGCCACAAAACTGTAGAATCATTGAAAACAAACATCGCGATTTCTTAAAGAATTTCAGAAAAAGTTAAATTTTAGTTTTGTGAACAATATAAATTGTTTCTCATATTTTTTTTCTTATAGTTTCTGCTGTGGTTCCTGGTTGCTACCCCTACAGTACAGTCGTCATTAAACATTTTCAAATGGTTGGTGTGTAATATACTCGTATATAAATAATAATAATGATGATAACAATAATGGAGTTAGCTTCATTATTGCGATTAGCACTAAAAGACTATTGAGAAACATTAAGTTCACCAACAGAACATAAGAGGGAGTCTTCAAAGCAGCTGCCTATCAGCTTTCCTTAGTCATGCTTGTATCTATGGCGGAATTACCACTGTGACCATTTCTATCAAAGAAATCGTTATGCCAGGATTAAAGAGATTTCTAGTCAATTTTTATTCATCTGTGATAGTCTTCGTTCAAGTAGACAAGTGTAAGGCAAGGTAGGTCTTTATGTTTTCTTAAATGTTATGGCCAATTTCCTATCAAGGGTAGCACCATTAAGTTTTCTCTTACGTTCAACTCTTATATGAATGTATGGCTTGGACCTAAGAGAAAACATAATGACCGGCAACCAGGACAACCGTTGTCAGAAAATTGGCTATAGGATATTATTCTTTTCTCAACTAGACCACAATATTTGGCATTTTGATGAGATATTTTTAGATCATAACCTAAAGTTCGCTGAGAGAGCGAATGAAGCACAAGATGAATGTATAGAATTTCAACTCACCCCTACGAATAATCATGTGAAAAGCATCTGTCATGAGGTCTTTTCAGTTATGCTTATAGAATTACATATCAGGTCGATATTTTGCCCATTTTTTGAGAGCTGCAATCTTTAATTAACACCAATATTCCGCTCGCAGTAGATAGCAGAGCATCTAAGAATTGTTTTAATTATATTTCAATTCGAAAACTTAATTCCCAAAGTCAAAGTCAAATATGAAGGTTCACAACGAGTGTAGCAGAATGTTATTTTGACTAGATCGATAAATACCTAAACTATGTTGGCAATAGTATGAGAATTGAGCAATTTACAGGGCAAATAGTCTTGTCTATTTTGATAACGAAAGATGATGCGTTTGCAAATTCCTTAGTGTGCTAATTTACCCTAAACCTAAGCGATAATATTGGCTTCATTTATAAAGTTAGTGCTTCTGTCAAGACGTGAAGATGTATCTGTCTTCTAGAACTAACTAAGGTTAAAATTGGTAAAGTAGTTTATACTTTAAGAAAAATATATTTTTAAACAAGAATAAATACTCCTAGAATATTAAATCATAAATTACGATAACCTTAAACTTCAACAATAAACACTTCAAAAGTATCTAAAGTCATAAATTACGATAACCATTTCCCAATCCAAAAATGATTACATATTAACCTAAAAAAAACACACGTTTGCGGAAACGATAAGGCCCCATTTTTTTCACCGCATTTCAGCGGGGCAATTTAAAAGCCATCCGTTCACGGCGGCAAAAAAAAAGTATCCACCAACCCGCGGGGGCCGCCCCTAAAACTTTCCAGCTTAGGGAAAAATTTTTGAGCGATAAGCAGATATATACGGTAATCCTTATAAATGAATCTTAATGGCGAAAGGGAAAAAAAGCCAATTTAATAGAAACAAGCGAGCGAGCGGGGGCGAAAGAGAGGACGCGTCCCTAATAAATTAAGATATTTTTGGTCACAAATCTTCCCGTATCCGGAAGATCACGGTCCGTGCAATATATTTCCTAAATCGCGAGACTTAACTTATGTTTTATTTATGTGAAGCGAACGAAAAAGTATATATATATAATAGAGGGTATGTACTTTACTAAATTATTGTTATTATTGAATTTATGTTGAATTATACTATAGTTTTATCATATTATTATTTAATTGAATGAGTTTAGTTCGTTTCAATTGAGTATTTAATTACTATTGTTTATTGTTATGGACGTGATTAATTTTACGACAGTGTCGTCGTTATTATTATTATTATATCGATTCCACAGGTGTCAAATAATTAATTTTATTACCGATGTTAACACGAATCGTGTAGTAAAATTACAGTTAAAGAGATATTTAGGTTTGTATATTACTTGAAATGTGATTTACCGATTTATGGTACAAAAATGTGGATGATAAAAAATGTAATAAATAATATAACAAAATTGAGTATATATGGTTTTATTTTTAAATAAATATAACGTGCCCGGCGCATTCACCATATATGTTATATGATGAAATTTTTATTTATTACCCATTTTTATATTTTCCTACACGCTATAAAATACACATGTATAAATGTTTAAACAAACAAATCTAATAAAAATAATGTATGAGAAAATATTTTACTATACACTTGCAGTAAATATAATTTTAAGGATTATAAAAGAAAAATGATTTTCTCTGAGTTTATTTATAATATATGTACAAGCTGTCCAATATTATAATATCCATTTTGCAGGGGCGATTTTTTAATTCTAACTCAAACATTAAGTCGATAATTAAAACCGAATGAAAAAAATCGTCAGTCGTATCCGAAATAAATTTAAATGTTGATCCGGTGTGCAAAAACGGGAAATTATACCGTATCAAAAATGTATACGTGTAACGTGGACGACCTGAATTTGGTGCATTGACCTCCCGGGGCTGAAAACGGGATAAGGGTGGAAAGGAGCATAATTTTATTAGAAAATTTCAGGGGATGAATGTGGAAAGGTAAATGTTTGACGATCGGTCGCCGAAATTTCCCATTAAACCGAACATTGTTTGTCGCGACACTCGTCGCAGAGACATCAAAGACGAACTTTTTTGAAGATCGAGATTATGCGTATTTGAGATTATATTTATGAAATCGTTCAGACAAACGTACTAGGTTGATAAATTACACAAATTAATTATTTAAAATTCACTATTAAAACGATTATACCATGCTTAGAGACAATACAGTTAATATAACTTATAAAAATTGTCTTCTAATAAAATTACTTATTAATTCAATCACGAAATATGTGTTTATAATTCTCTACGCGTTTCCATGGTTACTAAGTCCTTTATTAATATAATCTGGAAAAATTCCACCTTTAGTGTACCCTGTTATAAAACTACATTCGGGATAAATATTTGAGCATTTCTGCGAGTTTCCCTCACCCTCAGCCACCGGCGAATTCCCCTGTGCGCCATCGGCAACACACAGGGGTAAGAACTTCAGACGTTTAGATTCCAAAAGGAGAATAACAAAAAAAAAGGAGAACCAACCCCACCTTTATGAACGTAATGTTAGGAGAGAAGGCATGATGTTTAATCAATATTTAAATCAGATTTCCAAATTGTATTCATTCCCTGGCACGGTGGGAGGGTGAGAGAGTGTGGGTGGATGGGACGCTGACTGGGGTGGTGGGCGAACGTAGCTGGGGTGGCGGGGAGCGGCGGTGAACTTCTTTTTTTTTACCTCTCGCGCGCGCCAAAGGAACGGAAATTACTTTCTCCGATATTTTAATACCTTCACATACATGAGTGAATAAATTCATTGATTTAAACACTTTATTTGCTGTTCTGGGTCATTTTTAAATAACTGCAAAATTAAAAGAAATAATAATATATGAATTCGATACTTGTTCTGCTACATTCTTCATGGAACCAAATTTTCATATTACTTCTCCCAATAATAATATATAATATGAATATTTTATTCTAAATTTAAAAAGTAAGAAAATTTGTAGAGTTATCTAGGCTGGATGGTTATTTACTGCTTATAGGTGAAAGTTAAACTTTTCATACAGCTAAGTATAATATATAAAAGTAAAATTTTAATACAAATATGCAGTTGCAGCGCGTGTAAATTAAAGTAAACAGGCTTTTAAATCAGTTTTAAACTTGGTTTCATTTGAAAATAAATCCACACCATATTGTACTTTATGGTATTTTCGTATCATCATGAGCAACGGCGAAAAATAGTGGTGATTTGTGTTTGGAGTGTTGTACTGAAATGTGAGTTTGTTTCGTGAGGATTGTCTAGGTATAGAGATCATTGGTAAATTAAGTAACGTTGGACTATCTTGTGAAAGCTAAGAATAATTTTATATAAGTCATAAATTATAATATATCTGTGTCTGTTATGAACTGAGATCATTTCAAATTCATCAAGCAATGATTTATAATCGACGTTATATGGGGGATATATTTTGTGTTTATGAAAGTACAGACATTTTAAAAATCGCTTTTGGCATCTTTCAAGTAAGGAGATATATTTATTATAACCAGCAGACCACACCGAAGCACAATATTTTGATTTGGATATAATAAATGATTCATACAATTTTTTAATCACCACTTAAGATTTAAATTCCTGACAATTTCTGATGATGAATCCTAAAGTTCTGTAAGAGTTAACAACAATATTTTCAATATGTGAATTGAAGGTTAATTTGTTATCAAACTTCACCCCTAAATCATTACAAGTGGTTTCTATTGCAATGTTGTCACTGAGAACATAATTGAAGACGACGGGATTTAATTTCCGATGAAATGACATACTAAAACATTTTGAAACATTGATACTTAGACCGTTTGAACTACACCAATTATCCAATCTCGACAAATCTCTATTCAATTCTTCACAATCGCTTATATTATTTATAACACGATATAGTTTAATATCATCTGCATATATCAGAAAGTTACAAAATAACATATCAGCTACGTTATTTATAAATAAAAGGAATAGCAGAGATCCAAGATTGGATCCTTGGGGTACCACGCTTGTAGCGATATATGGTGTTGATTGCACATTCATGTAGGAAACGTATTGTTTTCTATCAGTTAAATATGATCGTATAATGGCTAATATATTATCATTTATGTTATAATGGCTAAGGCTATTTAATAATGTATTATGAGGTATCCGATCGAATGCCTTGCTGATATCCGTATATATCACATCAACCTGGTCACCACGATCTAGATGTTCAGAGATGAATTGTGTAAACCGCTTTTTCATGAAACCATGCTGATGTGGTGTTATTTCATAGCATACTTTAGTGTTAATGTAATCAGCAAGGATTCATTCGAAAATCTTAGATACATTAGAGATTAGTGCAATAGGTCTATAAATTGATATGTCACATTATATTCACGGGATATATTCCGCTACATAGTATTAAGTTACAAATATGGACTAAAGGGGCTACGAAGAAAATCGCACAATCCTTAAGTAAAAATTATTTGGAATTTGATCATTACCCATCGTCATCTTCGGTTTTAGTTTTTGTAGTGACTTGGTTACCAAATCCTCCGAAATATGAAAATTTCCAATTCATGGATCCTGGGATACGCGATTGATTTTTCCGTTAATTTATAAATGACCAGAACTGTTCAGGCGTCTTCGAGATGTTGCTCTCCATTGTTTCGAAGTAATTTTGATAAGCTGTTTTTGAAATATTTTTTAAAATATTCGGCTTTTTATGTATATTATGATGTTTATTATGAATTGCGGTACTTCTTTTGGGAACATGCTTATTTAATAACCTATACAAAATATCATAAAATAAGTCACAGGCTGTGTTGGCGTCATTACGATGGTAAACTTCCGTCCAATCAGTGGCAGCAATTTCAGAATATAGTGAGGGTAAATCAGCTTTTTTGAAGTTATAACTGCTAACATTTATTCCGGACTTTGGAAAGTTTACAGAGGATTCGTATTGGATATTAATTTCCAGAGCAGGGTGATGTTTATCTTCTCCTACTAAAATATCATCGCTTCTGTCAACTGTACAGTTAACATTTTCGGAAACAATTACCGTGTCAAGAATTCTATTATTTTCGTTGGTTACTAGATTGCGCTGTTGTAAAGAGTTCATAGATAAAAATTGCAAGAACCGCGTTTCAAAGTTGCAAGAGATTTTCTGGCTTAGATAGTTATAGTAATTAGTTAAATTCAAATCCCCCACCAGTATTACATCTTCCAAATTAAAATTATGTTCAATATATTCATAAAAAATATTATAGATTTCCAGAGAGGTATCTGGAGGAATGTAAGTCATTCAATTTTTCTGCAATTAGTGAGCATTGGCTAACCACCAACAAAGCAGTATTTTGAAGGATTGGGAACCTTCAATCATAGGAATTATTTGCGAGAACTAATAGTAAACATGGAGAAACAATAATATGTGGAGAGGAAGGAACAAGTTGCTGTAAAAATTATAAAATCACCCAAGTTTTATCAGTTGAAACAAATTGTGAATTATCTTGTATATTTCTACCCCAATTTAATACTTACATTATTAATTTTTACAGATCTCATTTTGGGGGTTTCAAGGATTTCATTCATGCACTTTGTACATTTTGATCATCTGCACTACAGCAAAAATAATGTTATATTAATCGTGCGCGCCGCTATTATTTCGTCGCCCTCTGTTGGCGTGGCGTCCTACTCGCGAACTAGGGCTCCCCCACACCCCCTTCCTGGTGATGGAGTCATGTTTGAAAACGAACGGTCTTTTTGGAGGTTCTTCCGGACCGTGTCATGGTTGTTGCTGTCATTTTAGTTTCTTCGTTTGTTGGCCGTTTTGTGTCGTCGGGGGGTTTTCTAGTTTTCTATGAAAGCTGGTTTGATTCTTTCCGTGGACACCGTGGTTGGTTGATTGTCTCTTCTTATCGTCACTGTCCTGTTATCCCATTTGATTACTTCATATGGGCCTTCGTCGTTCTCTTGCTCGGCTCCAATTGTCGTGAAGTCGATTCCTTCTGTAACCTGATCGATTCGGCTAAGTGTGTTGGCGACTATGTTCTCCTTCCCTTTTATATGATGAATTCTCCTGTGAGAATTGACCGATATAATCGAGGTACCGGAATTGTCGTGGTGAACATTTTTCCGAGTTCTGTGCAAAAGCGTATGTTATTGGCTTGTGTATATGGTGAAAATTCTTCCTTCTGGCAAGTGCTGGTAATGTTTGATCGTAGCGTAGATTGCTAGTAGTTCTCTGTCTTATGCTGCGAATTTTTGTTCGGCTGGTGACAGTTTCCTTGACATGAATGCTAGCGGTTTCCATGTTTCGTTTTGTAACTGTTGGATTACGCCTCCTGTGTAATCTGATGCATCTGTGGTAACTTGGGATGTGGTTGCATCTGTTGGTTGCCCTTCATTTTTCCTTTTAACAGTTCGTTTAGCGGTGCTTGAGTGTTTGATGTACCGGGAATGAAACGTCGATAGTAATTAATCATTCCCAATACTTGTCGTAGTTTCTTCGCTGTCTGTGGTAGTGGAAAATCATGAATTGCTTTCACTTTGGCGTCTAGTGGTTTCGTGCCTTCTCCGAATACCATGTATCCCAGAAAAGCAATTTCGTGCAATCCAAATTTGCATTTGGTCGGATTGATTACTATTCCGTTGTCGTCTAACCGTTGAAATAGTTGTTTGAGTTGTTCGTTGTGTTCCTCCTCCGATTTTGATGCTACCAGAATATCATCGATGTATACGTAGCAGAAATCGCGCAGGATTCCATCCATGAATCTTTGGAATGTTTGTGCTGCGTTTCGTAGACCAAATTGCATGTATGCGAATTCGAAAAGTCCGAATTATGTTGCTATGGCTGTTTTTGGTATATCGTCTTTTTCTATCGATGTTGCTTTTGTGGAACTAATCGGCGCGGGAAAACATAAGCAAAACGGTTTATTTTAGTCTCATAGAATCACGGTTAAGATACGGTATACTAGCATGGGGCCATGCAGCATGTAGACACAGGATATTTCGACTGCAACGGAAAGCTATTCGCATATTAGGTGATATTAAATATAGAGATGATTGTAGGCCAGCTTTTATTCGCCTTGGCATCTTAACGTTGCCATCTCTTTTTATTCTAAACTCTGTGCTATATGTTTTTAAAAACCCAAACAAATATACCAGTCTTGAACATTGCCACGATACTAGATATAAAAGCCATAAACATCAGAAGAAAATAAGACTATTAAGATCATGTAATAGTACAAATTATTTAGCGATAAAATTTTACAATAAATTACCGGATACATGGAAGCAGTTACCTTTAAAACAATTTAAGGAAACGGTTTCAAAAGTATTATTAAAACACGCGTTTTATACAGTCGAGGAATTCATGTTAAGTAATATTTCAAATATTTAACTTTAAAGACATTTTAACGTGTTATTAGTATTGTCCATATTTTACATTTTAACTATATTTTAATTATTTATTATTTTATTTTTAACATTTTATTGTATGATTTTGAAATTCAATTTTAAAATTTTATTATGAGGTTTTAAAGTTTTAACTATTTTATTTATTTGTGTGTTTTTAAGTGTTTTGTGCCGACTCTATTGTTTTTATTTATTAATTTATTATATTATTTTTCTATTTTTAACATTTTATTGTATGATATTTCATATTCAATTTTATAATTTTATTATGAGGTTTTAAGATTTAACTATTTTATTTATTTATGTGTTTTTAAGTTTTAGTACCGACTCTATTGTTTTTATTTATAATTTATCAAATTATTTACTTCTTTAATTATTATAACTTATTTTATTTTATGAATGTACATATAATTGGGTTTAATATGGAACAAGGATTGCAATTACCTTATGGTACTCACCGTGTAGAAAACTAGTATGATTTTGCTTCATTTTTAACAATATATTTTTATTTTTTTAAATGTTTTTGTAATTGTATGTATATATGTATTAATCTCCCGTATTATAGTATTGCGTTAATGTGTTTATATATGTTAATTTATACTTAATGATCATTTTTGTATTATCTGGATATGGTGACTTGTGTAAAACATTATTGTTTAAGCATCAATAAACTACTTACTTACTTACTTACTTACTTACTTACTTACATACGTCTACTCCTGTATCGTCAAGATATCGTATCTTTGATTGTTGATCGGTGATGTACAGGCAATGCGATGCGTGCGGCGAGTAGGCAGTTGCCGCCTCTATTGACTGCCTTTATCGTTTCCCGATTTCTCAAATTTGCAGAGCTGGGCTTTTAATTGTGCTACCTCGGCTATCACAGTCCTTAAGTCGTCGCTTGTGTTGATTTCGTTGACTGCTGATGCGGTTGTGTTGGCTATGGCGTCGGCTAGTTCTGCAACTTCATCTATCGGTATCTTGGTTTGTGTTGCAAGTATGGCTTGCATGTTGCTTGGGAGTCTTCTGAGCCATAAGGAACGTAGTAGCGAGTCTGGGATGGAGGTGCCTGCCAGATGCTGCAGGTGTCGTAGCAATTGCGATGGTTTCCTGTCTCCTAGTTTTCGTTATAATAACTTCCGTATGCGGTTTTCTTGGCTCACGCTGAGACGTCGGATGAGTTCGGTTTTCAGCTTGTCGTATTTCCCGAGGGCGGGTGGTGATGTCAGCACTTCACGCACTTCTTTGGTAAAGCGCGATTCTTGCTAGTTTCGAACTGAGCAATTCAAATTGAACTAAATTGATAGAATTAACATGATGTAAAAAGATAAGAGAACAATTACTGAAGGTAGACAAACACAAAATGGTCGGTCTTCCGCAATTAGACTGTGAAGTGAGCGGTGGAATGTTTGACACATCGAAATTTCGTCCTAACGAACGCACGAAAGTACGATTCACGCAGGAAAAACCTAAACCCAAGTCCGAGAAGTTGAAGAGGGTAACCGACATATCAAACCCCTGAGTAAGAACCGTCACTGAGGTGGTTAGACCTCAGCAACCGAGCAGGGAGCGAGAACACAAAAGCAAATCCCACCGTATTGTGAAATACCGAGGTACGGACCTGCTACGCGATGTGAGAGGTGGTTGTGACAGAAAATATTACCTTCAGTAAGTAGAAGTGAAAGAATTGAGTAGAAAAGTGAGAAAGAGAAAAACTAAAAGAGGTAGAGACAGTTTTTAAGATTAAAGATCAAATAAAGAGTAAATAAGAGAGAAGAAAGAGGAAAGAAAGAAATTATATAATAATAAGGGTTGTAAAAGTAGCCTATGAGAGGGAACAAGATGAAAAATTATGTAATTACGGAAAGAACAAAATATTAAACAACAGGTTAGGTTAATAGGTATTGAAATCAAATAAACATGAGCGTTACTGAAAAGAAAATAAATAACTATAGGTATTGCTCAGGCCTTCAATGTCCTTTTCAAAATTCATACTATGTTTTTGTGCTTATATGTGGCACATCTCAAGAAAACATCTCTTAAAATTGTTACGTTCAGAGCACACCACTTTCGTGTTGTCGTAATCTGGTGAATGGTCAGTGTCATTACAGTGTACACTGAGACCAGTAGAACGAGGTTTACGTTTTATGCCACTTTTATGTTGTGTGAGTCGTTTGTTTAGTAATGTCTCTGAAAAACTCAAATGCCAGGAATGTACACGGTATGACATGTGGAACAATTAAGTATTTAACAGACATTATTTTAACACCTCTAACAAAATTAATAAATAGCTCCATCCGAAGCAACGAATTTTCCACATGTTTAAAGATAGCTACTGTCATACCGGTGGATTAAAAATGTTCTGTTGGAGAAATAAATGATCGTCCGATATCCCTATCGCCCATTATTTCCAAATTTTTTAAGAGATTGCCGTTTAAACAAATGGTGTGTTTTCTTGATGAAAATAAAATATTAACCGACAACCAATATAGATTTTGAGCAGGACGATCAACTAAGAGCGCGGTCATGGCTTCATGGAAATTATGACTAGATTTGAAGCTGGTCTTTACTCAGCAACGTCCTTTTTTGACCTCAGCAAAGCCTTTGACTGCGATCCGCATGACGTATTCTTACGAAAATTGTTAGTAATTAGTTAGTAAGTTCATATCTAAAAAATAGGACGGAGTGCGTTAAATTTCAAAATAAAACTTCTGCTTTTTGTTGAAATTTTATGTGGTGTACCTCAGGTTTCAATCCTGGGGCCTTAATATTTCTTAATTTATGTCAATGACCTATCACCATATATAAAATCAGGATCTATGATTATGTATTATCTATCTATGCAATGACTCCGAAAAAAAAAATATCTATCTATGCATAATTGCTAAATGAAATGAATGAAAATTGCTGAAAAGTTCTAGAAATCTACATAAAAAATTGAGAAAAATTCTAGAATTCTCTATAAAAATTTTCGAAAAATGGAATAAGTGCTTATGGAAAGTACTACCAATATATAGAAATAATTTAAGGATATTTTAGAAGTCTTTAAGAAAACTCTCGAAAAATGGACTGAAAGTTTTAAAAATCTACAAAAATATAAGGAAAATCCTACAACCGTAGAAGATTCGCATAAAAAATGAAATAAAAGTTAGTAAAAAGTTCTAAAATTCTCATAAAATTAAATTAAAGATACGGAAAAGTTCTAAAAACCTACAAAATAAATTGAGGAAATTTCTGGAATTCTTGAAAAATTGAATAAAAATTCTGGAATGTTAAACAAACCTACAAAAAATACATCGGGAAATTTTTTGAACCCTCTAAAAATTTCTCGAAAAATTATATTATAAGTCGGTGGAACGTTCTAAATATACTGAAAAGTTCTAAAAACCTTCCAAACACATTTAGAAAAATATTCTTTGAGAAAATTATTGAAAGATGGAATGAATGATACTAGAAACTACAAAAAAATAAAGACAATTTTAGAACTCAGGAAAATTCATGACTATCAAAAAATTTAATAAAAGTTACTGAAAATTTCTTGTTGAGGAAAATTCTTGAAAGATGGAATGAAAGTAATTGAAAAGTTCTAGAAATCTACAAAAATTACTAAGAAAAACTCTTTCGAATCATTCTTCAAAAATGTGATGAAAGTGGCCGAAAAATTGTAGAAATCTACATTATAATCTAAAGAAAGTTTTATAACTAAGAAAATTCTTGAAGGATACTGGAAGAAATCTACAAAAAATATTGAGAAAAATTCAACGACACCCTAGAAAAATTCCTCAAAAGTGTGATAAAGTTTTCTAAGATGTTCTAGAAATTTACAAAAAAATGGAGAAAATTGTAGAGGTTTATAAGAAAATTCTTAAAAAATTGAATGAAAGTTACTGGAAAGTTTTGAAATCTATAAAAAAACAAACAGAAGAAAATTCTAAAACACTCTAGGAAAATTCTTGATAAACTGAAGATGAAGAAACTTTCTAAAAAATTCTAGAAATCTACAAATTTAAAGAACCCTTTAGAAAAGTTTTTTAAAAACGTGATGAAAGTTGCTAAGAAGTTCTACAAAAAAAATTAAGGAAAATTCTAGAGGCCCATAAGAGAATTCTTGATAAATGAAACTGTATTAAACATTCTGGAAAATTCTAGAAATCTACAAAAAAATAAACAAGAAAATTCTTGAACTGATAAAATTTAGTAAAAGTTACTAAAAATATCTAAAATCTACAAATAAAATTGAGGAAAATTCTAGAGGCACATAAGGAAATTTAAAAAAGTGGAATGAAATATACTCGAAAACGGTAATCACACAAAGACACAAACGAACCTTATTTTATTTTAATATAGAAAGCAACTTGCCTCTTAAAAAGAGTTTGGTACAATTAATCGAGTCGACTAATGGGGGAGATTGGTATTTCGTCAAATTTCTATTGTACGAACAGAGTTATTCCACAATTTAGCAAAATCTATACACTCCACAAATGCTTCTAAAAGCCTCCAATATAAATGTCGAATTAGTGGTTTCCAGTAAAATCCAAAATTATGACTTATATTCGCCTACTGTTCTCAACCACGATGTACTATTCACGGCTTGTTCGTGAGAAAAGAACCAAAATGTCGGAAGTTTCAATTTAGGAAATTTAAGATAAAAATATATATCGGTCTCTCTTTAACATTAAGTTCCTGATCACAAATTATACAAAAAAACATCACCAAAATTGTACAGAAAATAAAATCATCGGACTTTTGAAACCCAATAAAATTTTAATAAATTTAACATTTACATTATTAATTTAAAAATACGAAAACATTTCGTGAATCTACAACAATGAGTCTTACTAAGACTACAAAACAAATCAATTTTGAAACAACTACTTCTCTGGCTAAAATCTCGACAGACATTGAACAAAACAAAATTAATTTGCGTGTTACGAATAGTACAACTATCAAAGCAACACTAATTTGAATAAAATTATTTCTGTTGAATAAACTAATAAATGAATAAAGTGTATTTTAGATTGTTTAAATGCGAATAACATGAAAAATTATGAACAAAAATTGAATTTGAACTGATTTCATTAAATTAAATTAGCAAAAGCAATTAAAAAATCTAGCCTTCAAGTTTATAATTATCTGCAGACACATGTCCAAGATAAGATCTTTTTAGATATAATCAAGAGACCTACATATTTTGGCGCTAATTTCGCGAAGAAGTTCTTCGTCCCATCAGAGAGACAATAATAATTTTCCGAGTACTTTTTCTAACTCGCTTGTGTACAGGTTAAATAATAAAGGGCTCAGCGGGCCGCCCTGTCTCACCCCCATCCATGTCCTAAATTTCTCTGATACATTTATTCCCACTTTCGCCACAGCCCACGTTTCTTTATACACTCTTCTTATCCACTCTACCATTCATCACTTACTCCTTTCCTTATCAAGCATTCTATCAAACTCTTCCTCGGAACTGTATCGTACGCTGCTTTAAGATCCACAAATACTGCATACATACTACCTCTCTCTTCTATCACACTCTTAGCTATCCTTGCTAGGGTAAGTATCTGGTCCCTAGTTCCCCTCCCTCTTCTAAACCCCCCCTGACTCTCCGGCAACAGTTCGCTTCCCTCTACTTATTCCTGTAGCCGGTTCTTCGTCGCTGTCATCGCGATCTTGCATCCAATGCTCATCAACGATATTCCATTGTAATTGTTTATGTTGGTACTATCTCCCCCTTTGTGCACCAGGCACATTACTGCCACTCTCCAAGCTGCCGGTATTTTGTCTTCCCTTCTCTACATTCCGTTTAGAAGCTCCCTAAACCTTTTCTTTCCCTTTTCTCCTATCTCCTTCCACATTTCAGCCTTCGGTCCGTCCAGTCCGTACAGTCCAGCTGCTTTTCCTCGTTTGACCTCCTCCTCCGTGAAGCCCTCCTTGTCTCCTCTTATCATTCCGTCCCCTATCCCACATGATATTCCACTAGAACTCTTACATTTCTTTATCCATTCCTCTAATGGTATTCCTATCTGCCCCTTTATTTCCCCTCTTTTCAGAATATTCCACACTCTCTTCTTCCAAAACCTGTATTTTCTTCTTTTCACATATACTACGATATTTTGCTCTAGCTACTGCCACCTGCTTTTCCACCCCCCGCCCCGTATGCATTCTCTCATTGCCTTCCTCACTTCTCTTTTTGCATGTCGACATTCCTTATCAAACCACGTATACGCTTTTCCCATTTTCCCCTTTCCTTTACTTCCGCATTCCACTATGATATCCTCTAATTCCTCTATTGATCCAACATTATTCCACTGAACCGTCTTTAGCCTTTCCCTCATATCTCGAATGGCCTTTACTCCACTATCTAGTTTCTCACCTTCCTGTTTTTGCTCCATTTCTTTATCTCTGCCTATATGTATCATTACTCTTAATAGTTCGATCCCGCACTTTCTTTCACTTCCATTTTTCTCACCTCTCTTCTTGCCAGCCCCTTCTTGAATCAATTACTGACAATCCCTGTGGACCAATGTAGGTTTTCTTTCCTTTCCAAACCCCTACTGTACATCCATTTAATAATTCCCATCCCTCTTCCATCACCCACTCGTTCACTCTCCTGCCCTCGCAGTTTATATGTTTATCCTGAGATCTTCTTTCCAACACTGTACCATCATCGTTAATACCTCCCCCCAATTCCCCAAGTCTTGTATAAAAATCAACCCCCACCAAATACCTTCCTCCTTTTCCAGCTCTACAATCGATTTTCTCTCGTATTTCATCCCAGTTTTTATTAATATATACCATTCCTACGTTTATTCGATATATTCCCTGCTGATAATTAACCGATTCCAGACCTTCGCCAGCCTCCATGAACTCCACCTTGCATTCCTTCATAGCCTCTCTCATTCCCACTATTATCTTACCATTTGCCCTTCCCTTCGCCCCTCGGTAGCCAGCCTTTTATTTCCTCCCACTCGTCCCTTCTCACCCAGATTTCCACCAATACCACCAGGTCCTTCCCGGTTAACCAATCCTCGAAATCTTTCTGCCACATACCGTTCTTGTATTTGGACTTTATTCCAGCTATATTCCAAAACCGTAGCGTTATGAACCCTTTATTACCCCAACAATTATTGTTTTCCAATTTGCCATTATTCGTCTTGCTTACTGTTGTCATTGCCATTTCATTTATGCGTATTGTGTCTAATTCCATTTTATCCCAAACAAATACCTCCTCATTTCACACGATTAGTCCATACCCAATTTTTACTATACTTCCTTTCGCTTTTTTCCCTAGCTACGCTTCTTATTTCTCTTTGCATTGCTTTTTTCTCCATAGTTAAGTCATTGTCTATATATATCCCTGTATTTCTCAGAGAACTTTTTTCTTTCATCATCTTTTGCTTTGCACTCCATGACTCTACTTCTGCAAGCACCATTTTTTCTCCCTATTTAACATTTATGATTTTCCTGTTGTTGTTTTTATTTTTAGCTTTTCCTCCAGGAACGTCTCCACATCTTTCTTAAGTAGCGTTTCATTCACATTTATTCCAGTTATTATAATGTTATTTTTTCTTTTTTCCTTTTCGTCTTTTTCGGCTCGTTGCTCCAATTTTTCAATTCTTCCAACTAGCTACTTTGTTTCTTGCATCCATTCTTCGAGATATACAAATACACATGGCTCTAAATCTGCCCTAAGCACATTCTCAATAAGCCTTTGCCAAGTGGCAGGTACTTTATGAAGACCAAACGGAAGAAGTTTAAATTGGAAAAGTCCACGTCCAAGAACTGTAAAAGTTGTGTATTGATTAGAACTTGTCAATAAGCATATTTAATGTCAAGACTAGAAAGATAACGAGCATCTATAAGCTTATCTAAAATATTCGAAACAAATGGTAAAGGGTAAGCATCTCTTTTTGTTACACTATTAAGCTTACGATAATCTACGCAAAAGCTGTTAGAATTATTCTTCTTGCGGACCATTACAATAGGACTACTCCAAGGACTAGAAGAAGGTTCTATAACTTCTTCATCAAACATTTCTCTTAATTCGTTATGAATATGCTTCATTAAAGCGGGAGAAACAGGATAAAATCTTTGTTTCATTTGTTGAACACTCTCCAAAACTTCAATGTAATTATCAAATCTATCTTCACGTAATTCTCAAAACTACTTTTCTACTTCAATTCTATATTTAACCAAAACAGTACATCCTATCCTATCCTTAATCTTAAGTTCTTTTGATGAAGTGGAATTTTGACATTTTATAGCTTCAATACTATTCGTTTCAAAACAAGAAAATTTCATTCCTTAGATATTAAATCCTGAATGATAACCATTTTCACCTAAAAATTAACCCCTAAAATAAGGGTGTGACTTAATGAAGGACATACAAGAATATCTATTATTCTCTCTGCGTTTTCCAACTTCAGTTGTACACGCAGAATCCCAAGACAATCACATAGATCACCAAACAGAAATAGACTTAACAGTACAAGATTCTAATTTAACAAAACCAATATTACTTTCCCTATATAGTATATATAGGGGAAGTATTGTTTTCGTGCATGAAAATGTCTGAACTTTAAACTTAAGGTTTTATAGTTAAAAACTGGAACTGAAAAGCTTTTGGTAAACATTCATTAAACGGAAGTGGATTTTTACTCGAAGCGTTTTTTTTTTTATTTTTCTCGATATTTTTCCAAATTTGAAAAATATTACATAACTTTTCAAACATTCAAGATTAAAGAAAATGAGAAATTGAGTACATTTATTGAGACATGGTTTTCATAAAAATTTTAATTTGTGAGAAAAAAATTTAATTAGAATTTTTCAGAAAACATTTTAAATTTAAAAAAAATCTTGAATTTTCAGAAATTTCTCCTCCAAACTTTTAGTTTTTATTGCAACTTCCTTTCCAAAGAATTTTCATCAAAAATTCTATAAATTTTTACAGTTTTAGCAAAGATTTTATTCAAGAGTTTCAAAATTTTTCAGAAAGGCATTATTTATATTTATTTATAGAAATTTCTGCGTGGTTTTTGTAGAATATTTTGTTCAACTTTTTCTATAATTTTCTCATATAATCCATATTTTTAGTTTTTTTGTACATTGAGATTTTTAGAATTTTTCACAAGATTTTATTTTAGATTTATAAAACTTTTTTTGAGGATCCTCGAAGTGTACAGTAATTTCTTTTTCTTATCTAATAAATAAATAAATATTTCCAGAATTTTTAGCAAAGATTTTATTCGAGAGTTCTAGATTTTTCAGAAAGTTCTTTCAAGATTTTGTTTAACTTTACAATTTATTAGAATTTTTTTTTTCTAAATTTCTAGAACTTACTTAGAGGCTTCTGGAAGTTTCAGGAATTTCTTCTCCATATTTTCAGTCTTTTGCATCTTCCTTTCCAAATATGAATATTGAAAGTGTCTCTTGTAATATTGAAAATGTCGATAAAATATTTGAATATAGTGTTGTGTCAGTTACGGATGGCAAACATAAATACGCTATAGTGACGCTCTATCGCTCCCCATCATCACAATATAACATTTTTATTGATAATTTAAAAACACTACTCGAATATCTGGCTAAAAAGTATAATAATATTATTGTCTGCGCTGATTTCAATGTAAATCTCAACATACTCAACAGAGAATCAACTATTCTGCTCGACACTATGGCATCTTATAATTTAATAGCTAAAATAAAAACTCCTACACGTATCACTCATAATACTGAGACTCTCATTGACAACATCTTCACAAATGTTACATCTACTGCTAGCTCCATTGAATGTGGTTTTTCCGACCATTGTGCCATAACGCTAGCTGTCGCCAAATATACCACTGATACTGATACTAACTTTAAATATATCCTTAAACGTACCTTTAACACCGAGAAAAGACTTAACTTTTATAATACCATTGCCTCAATAAATTTCGACCTAATAAACAACTATACGAGTGTTGATAATAAATTTGAAATGCTCTTAAATATAATATCCGACCACTTTAAATCAGAATTTCCACTCCGGAGAATAAAAATTAGAAGTGAAAATAAGACATGGGTTACCAAAGATATAATCAATAGTTCTAATAAACTTAAACAATTACATTGGGCAAAAAAACGATTGAACACTAATAAATCACGAGATGATTATAACTTAGCTAAAAAAAATCATCAGCTGTTACTACAAAAAACTAAAAAAGAATACTATGATGCACTAATTATTAACTCATCTAACCCAAATAAAACAATATGGAACATAATAAATAGCAATTCCAAAAATCAACCAGGCAGAAAATCAATTACAATAAATCATAATGGGGAATCTATCAATGATCCACAGCAACTATGCAACTTATTTAGTGAGTTTTTCAAAAGTTTTGATAAATCTGGAAGTCTGCCTAATAATTGTACATATACTGTTCCAATTAGGTATACGCACACATCTTTTTACCTCTATCCTGTAGACGAGTACGAAATTTTAAAAATTATTAATGATCTTCCCTCTAATAAATCCCCGGGCAGTGATGAGATCCCGGATTTTATTATTAAAGATATAGCTAAGTTAATTATAAAGCCCCTTACTCATATAATAAATGATTCTTTTTCTCAGGGAATTTTTCCGGGATTATTAAAGCTTGCTAATATATGTCCGGTTTATAAGAAGAATAATAGACAGAATATAACCAATTATAGACCTATATCAATCCTGACTTTCTTCGCAAAAATAATCGAAAAGGCCATTCTAAACCGACTTGTATCATATTTTACCAAGCATAATCTTCTTCGGGACACTCAGTCGGGATTCCTGAAGAACAAGTCAACTGTCGACTCGCTATTTGACTTTTTAACAACTGTGTATAGTGCTCTTGACAGAGGCGAAACGACTCTGGGTATTTATTTTGATCTATCTAGGGCGTTCGACCTAGTCAATCACGATTTACTACTTCAAAAACTAAATGCATATGGAGTCACAGGTAATGCTTACAGCTTGATAAAATCATTCTTAAGTAATCGTTTTCAAAACGTAACAATCAACGGCAATAAAAATAATATAATAAATCATAAGTACTTTTCAGAAAGAGTCTCGATAGAAATGGGCACTCCACAGGGATCTATCTTAGCCCCGTTTCTCTTCATCATTTTCATGAATGACGTGGATCAGGCATTCGATAGCATACCTAATACTACAGTCTGTAAATATGCAGATGATACGTCAATCTTGGTCAGCAATATGTCTCAGGAACAAGCGCTTATTAATGTAAACTCATCTCTAAGCATATTTCATACATGGTGCGTAGATAACGGTTTATCACTTAATTCTTATAAAACAGGGTACATGCAATTTAATAATCCTCGAAACCACAAAACATCACAACTACCAAATCCAAAACTCAACGGTAAGGATATACAACACCTTAAAATGGGCAAATTTTTGGGCATTGGTATAACCCCAATATTGAACTGGGAATATCACATTGATTCAATATGTGGGAAACTTAGATCTGCCAGTTTTGCAATCTTGTCAATGAGGGCCTCGGTAAATCAAGTCGCTCTATTAAAATATTATCATGCGCATGTGTGCAGTCATATGGCCTATGGAATAATCATCTGGGGTGCTTCCAGCGCGACGATTCGCCTTTTTAGACTGCAAAAAGAGATAGTTCGAAGAATAACGTTCTCAAAATATAGGGATAGTTGCCGAACTTGGGGTAATGACATTTTATTCCTTATATATCTACCACTGTTGCATGTATGTCTTTAAACACAAACCTAAATTTGAAACCAACATGGTATATAATCAATCATTTAACACACGGAACTTAAATCAACTAGCTGTGCCAATACACCGTACATCTTTTTACAAACAAGGACCATATTACATGTGTCTCACATTATTTAACAAACTTCCTACGGATATTAAAGCCATATCGCAGACTACAATATTTAAAAAAAAACTGAAAGCGTATCTACTTGACAAAGCCTATTATTCTATCCATGATTTTATCAATTAAATAGCTATTGTATTCATCAATCTTTTCACAACTTAATAATAATTTTAGTTTAGTTTTATTTAGTTTAAGATATTTTACGTATATATTTAAGTTAATTTTTAATTTTACCTTGACAGTTGTAATACATATATTTATGTCCTACTGCACATCAATAAATAAATAAATAAATAAGGATTTTGATCGAGGATTCTAGAATTTTTCACAAGTTTTCCTTGTAGATTTCTAGAACTTTTTTGGAGGATTCTAAAAGTGTACAGTAATTTCTTCTTAATATTTCCAAAATGTTTAGCAAAGGTCTTAGAGTTTTTTAGAAAGTTCGATTCAATATTTATAGAATTTTCTTTGAGGCTGTTTCCAGTAATTTCTCTTCCAGATTTTAATATTGTCTTATAAATTGTAAAGGCTTCCTTCAGGGCTCAAAAATTTAAAAAAAATCTTCTTTTTTCGAGAGTTCAGAAATTTCCACTAACTTTTATTCAGATTTGGAGGCTATAAAAAATCTGTTTCTGGAAATCTAGACTCTTTTTAGTCATTTCTCCACATATCAAGATTGTTTTTTTCAAGCTGTCTTTTAAATTGCGAAGTTTTTAGAATTTTCAAAAAAAAAATTCTAGAAATGTATATTTTTGTAGAATTCAAAAAAATTCCAGTAAATGGCGAAGGCTTTTTTTGGAAAATTTGTTTTAAAAATCTAGACTTTTTCGAGAGTTCAGGAAATTTCTAGTAATTTCTTCTTCACATTTCAAGATTTTTTCAACTTGTCTTCTAAATCGCAAAGATACTCTTTTAGAATTTTCTTCTATAAATCTAGATTATTTTCTCGAGGCTTCAGGAAATTTCTAGCAATTTATTCTCTAGATTTCAAGAGATTTTTTGAATCTCGTCTTTTAAATAGCAAAGATTTTCTATGAGGCATTAGGATTTTATAGAATTTTTTCTTCTAAAAGTTTAGAGTTTAGAAAATGGCCAATAATTTCTTCCCAAAATTAAATTTCGTTTTCAACTTTTCTTATAAATTGCGAAGATTTTTTTCAGGCTCTAAATGTTTTGTAATTCGTCTTCTTTTCGAGAATTCAGGTAAATTTCAGCGATTGCTTCTCTAAAATTCAACATTTTGTTTCAACTAGAGGCTATAAACTTATTTAGAAAGTTCTAAATTACGGAATTTTTCTTGGAGGGTCTAGATTTTTCCCTAGAAATCTTTTCTTATTTTCGAGAAAATTTAAAAGAATTTTCAGTAATTTCTCTTCCCGATTTCAAGATATTTTTTTAACTGGTCTTCTAAATTTCTAGGAGGCTCTAGAATTTTTAGAAAATTTTCATTTAGAAATCTAAACTTTTTTCCAAGGGTTCAGGAAATTTCTAGAAATTTCTCTTCCAGATTTCAATTTTCTACTTTATAGAAAATTTGTTTGTAGAAATCTAGATTTTTCTTGAGGGTTCAGTAATTTCTCTTTTTTTGGGGCCCTAGATTTTTAGGATTATTTTTTTCTATAATCAAGACTAACCTTTTTTAAGAATTCTTTCTTTAGGAATGGAATATGCTGAAACTTTCTTATATGCTGATGACAGTACAACCTTGGTCAAGAGTAACTCTGTTGTTGAAGCCCAGCAAAGAATATTACAACATCTAATCTGGTGGTCAACTGGTGCAAGTAAAATGTGTTACTTTTAAATGAAGCAAAGACCAAAAATATGTGTTTTCCGTAAAGAAAAACCACACAATTGCTCAAGTTAAAGCAAATATTATCGGGGGACGAAATTACGTGTTTATTCTAGTTTATGTAGGTGCGTAACGCAAAACCTAGTTAATTTTCCTATCCGCTTCAAGAGGGTGTGTGTGATGAAATTTAATTAGATTTCACCTCATATCTCATTTGATCTACAACCCGAATAAATGTTAAGGGGATTGTTATACAAGAAACATTTTATCTAAGGGTTATGTTACAAATTGCCTTTAGCTCCGGTTAATACGGCTTGAGAGGGTGCTTCTATTGCCACTCCTTATGTCACTATACAAATTATTAATTCATCCCATCCTCGGCGTTCAGACCGAAGGTGTAAATTGTCGAAAGTATTTAATTAACGAAATTAATAACGATAGAAGAGTAAAATAAAAGTATTTCAAGTAAAAAAATTGTCGAAAGTATTTAATTAACAAAATTAATAACGATGAAAGAGTAAACTAAAAGTATTTCAAGTAAATCAATTGATTTAATTTTATAATACTGTATGTATAAATTATTATTTTTTTAAAGGAATAATTCGTGTCGATAAAGCGAGTCGTCGTTGGGTGGTGGAGATTGGAATCAGTTCCCGAAATTCGACTTACATACATATTTTGCGGATTCAATATTCCAATAAATAGGAGTTCCCTGGAAGTTTCCTCAAGCAAAACAAACATTTTATGACATATTACCCGTGGAGTTGGCTTACTTCGGGGAATTGGAAACGATTTTAAAATGTGGCCCCGGAAATCGGTGCGAATTTTCTCTCTTTCTCCCGTCGCGCCGACGAGTAATTGATAATAAAATTTAAATGTAAATAAAGTTAACATTGTGAATCATAAATGTTTTACACTGCTGGATTTAAATGTACTATAAAAGCTGTGTAATTATATTTTAAAAAAATCACAAAAACAATACTTCCTCTATATACTATATATCTAGTATATAGGGAAAGTAAAAATCAATAATCAAAACTGTTAAAATAGTGAATTGAAATGTGTTTAATCGATCAAGGCTATTTCAACTCTAGTAATAAAATAAAATAGGCTTAACACCTTTGTTAGAAGGGTTTTAATTAATTATTAATAATATGTTGGATGTTTAAAGTCATAACTAAACAAAAAATGTAATTTAATACCAATACGTTTGAATACTGTATGCAATTTATCATTTCCTTCAGCACTTAGTTAACGGTGATTTGTATTCATACGACAAATGTTGAGAAACTTATCGTAAATAATTTATTTCACGATATTATAGATCGTGCATACATTACCCCGATTTATTAACATAAAATTTTATTGCTCCTAATAAAAACCGTTTGACACTGTTATCGTGACTTAAGGACTTGATTTTGTATGCACGTGATACGGTTTAACTCGAGTGCGGAAATGAATTAACAGGAAATAGTATTTCTATTTGTTTGGCCTTGATTTATTCATAGTCCTTGAGATTTTAATCAGTGCAGAAAAAAGTGGACACGAGTCGAATATTTAGAAACGTTATTAATTTAAATTTAAGTTTTGAAATGCATTTAAGAGTATGTGCACTTATGTGTGAAAGCTGAAAAACCGCATTTAAGTATAATTTTTGAGAGCTTGAAAGCTTTTGGTAGAATTCTATCAGTTTGCTTCGATTCATGCCTTTATTTTATCGTCTTTGGCTTCAACTGGCCTGAACGTGACTTATCTTTGACATTGAAATTACCAGAACGTAATTTGACAAACCAATTCTGGCACTGGCGTACACAGCACATAACCTTTTATGAGCTATATATAATGAAAAAATGGATTTAGCACTTATATTCATCATCAAACAATACACCCACACACTCTACGCTTTCAATACGTTCGATGTTCAACAAAAAAGAATGAGACGATATTATAAACATAAGAGAAGTAGAAAAAAAAACCGAATATATAAAGTGTACAGGGCGCGAGGGTATCTGACCTAGCCAATATCGGGGCTTAGATTTTTTTGCCAATAAACATTCACCCCGCCGGAGGGTCATCATCCGAGCCCTATGCGAACACCAAGGGCTTAGGTAGTTTTCCATGAATTTTTTAACTATTTTTGTCGGTCTAGAAGATTTGATGCGACATTATGCGGGGATTTGAGGACTTTTATTACTTTAACTGTAGCAGTCGGATACATTATTGTACCTCTGTGTTATTACGTGGATATATGAAAATAAATTGAGATTTGATAATATGTAATAATAATAATAATATTACTAAATTTCGGGTTAAGTGATGTGAAGTGTATATTATGATGAACGAAATAAAATCCCTAACTTCACTTATTAATTAGTGAAGTAAAGCATTTTATTTGGTTCATCATAATAATAATATTGGTGTTATTAATACTCAAAGTTAGATAGCAAATAAATTGCTACTAGAATTTAGAGCAAGAAAAGTTTAAAGTTAATATTAATTATTTGTTTAAAAAACAATTAACTCTAAAACTGTATGGAATTAAAAAAAACGTATTTTCTAGTTACGCAACTAATTTTAATTAATAATTAATTAGGCACAATGGAATTTATTGACATTAATATATTGATTAATATTGAATTTCTTGATTTAAATAAGTTGGATTTAGGTAATTGGAAAGAGTTTCTAGTAATACTACAAATTTACGATGCCTAATATTATTAGTTATTAAACAATCAAATAGAATATAGTGTATAAGGTTATTAACTGATTAATATTGAATTTTCCAATTTAATAAATTATCTACTGAAAGAAATAATTATAAGTCGATGCCTATAAAGTTATTGTTAAGTAATAAAAATAAATGTGAAATATTAAACATTTAGTTTAAAATGACTAATGAAAACTCTCTCTCAACTCATGTTTTTTTTAATTGTCACTAAAAACTATTGCAGTGTTACTATTGAAGTTGAAAAATATTAAAAATCAGTGCAATAGCTTTAGTTTAAATGGATTTGTAGGGTGGGTGGGTTTTCATAATCATACTCTCAAATACTTAAACTCAAAACTACCATTTCGTTAGAAAATACTTCATAAAAGTAATATTTCTGTAAAGAGGTTATAATTTTGTCTAGAATTAAATATTAAGAAGGTTTCTATCTGGTGAGTAGGTTAAACAATACCCACCCACCCAACATATGTTTCTTTTTATATTTCTTACTGTCACTACTCTGTTTTCCTAAACACTATAGCTGCGTATGTGTTGTTTAAGAATAAAATTAAAAATAAACAATGAATCAGTGTAATACTTTAAAATTTAAACGTATATAGTCTAGGCGGTTTTTATCATTTTACAAACCGATTATAAAAACCGTTAAGCGACAATTTAAACAGAATAAATTCTTCAAAACAATATTCATACAAAAAGGGTATAATTTTATTCATCATTAAAAATTCACACAAAAAAAAACTGTAGATATTGTTTAACTATCTCGAGGATAGGTTAGAGAACACCCACCCACCCTACATATAATTATTATTACTACTATCACCTACCTGTTGTCCAAAGAAAAATAATATAGCACATTAAATGTTTTATTTATTTTTTATGTTATTAAAGAATATTAAAATAGTGTGAAAAGTTAAATGTAGGTGGGTTCCATTTTCCCACCCTTTCACACATTTCTTAGAACTCTAATGGACGATTTCATTCGAAAATATTATATAAAATATTTGTTTGATTATATGTATCTATCAATGAAGATTCACTCAAAAAAACTGTATAAAAAACAAGTTACTAGCTGAAGGCTGGGTTAGAGGCCATTCACCTATCCTATATACATTTTTTACCTTCCTTGCTGGCTTTTTATTTGAATTTTTCTTAGAACCAAAGTGGCGTTAATGTACATAATATTTAAAAATATTAAAGCAGTTTGATAATTTAAGATTAAATTTTTATGTAGGGTGGATGGGTGACCATTATCCCACCATTAAATTCCTGAATTATAAACGAATATCTTACTTGAAAACATTGAAAATAAGTAATATTTGTGTTAAAAGCGTTTGATTTTATACAGCATTACAATATTAAATGGCTGTTAAAATTTTTTAAACTGCTGAAATTTTTAAAAACATACAAATATTGTTAGTTGAAAGTTTTTCTGAAACTGTAAAAAATATTGATAACCGTATTAAACGTTTTTAAAACTATAACTGGAAATCAATAATATTAAATATCTTAAATTTAAATAGAAAAAAACACGAAAATATATTCGTAATATCTACAACAAATGAGTCTTATTAAGACTACAAGAACAAATCACTTTTGAAACAACTACTTCTCTAGCTAATACTTCGACAGACATTGAATAATACTAAAGTAATTTGCGTGTTACAAAATAGCAAGGCTATCAAAGCAACACTAGTTTGAACGTATTTCTTTCTGTAAAATGAACTAAAAATGATTGAATGTACGTTAAAATAGTTTGTGAGTGACTATACTATGGTAATTTGGAAAAAGAAATGAATTTAGGTTGATGTAATTGAAAATAAATTAGCAAAAGCAATTAAATAATTCAATACTCAATTTTATAACCATCTGTAGACAAGTGTTTCGATATTTCAATCTCTTCAGTACCCCTTTATTATAAAATTGATTTTAAACATAAATAAAAACGTTTACTAAAATAAATATAATGAAAAATAAATAACTTACTCAGATATGCACGGCAACTGACACAATAATAAAATATATCTGAGTAAGTTATTTATTTTTCATTATATTTATTTTAGTAAACGTTTTTATTTATATACAAATTAAGTATTGAAATTTCCAGTGCAGTATTAATGATAATTAATAATGAGAGAAATAAATCTCTATGAGCTTCTGCACTAATGTGACATTAGTGCAGAAGCTCATAGAGATTTATGTTTTTATTTATGTTTAAAATCAATTTTATAATAAAGCTGTACTGAAGAGATTGAAATATCGAAACACGTGTCTACAGATGGTTATAAAATTGAGTATTGAATAATTTAATTTGTTTCGCTAATTTATTTTTAATTACATCAAGCTAAATTCATTTCTTTTTCCAAATTACCATAGTATAGTCACTCACAAACTATTTTAACGTACATTCAATCATTTTTAGTTCATTTTACAGAAAGAAATACGTTCAAACTAGTGTTGCTTTGATAGCCTTGCTATTTTGTAACACGCAAATTACTTTTGTATTATTCAATGTCTGTCGAAGTATTAGCTAGAGAAGTAGTTGTTTCAAAAGTGATTTGTTCTTGTAGTCTTAATAAGACTCATTTGTTGTAGATTTTACAAATATATTTTCGTGTTTTTTCTATTTATTAGTGAATTATCTACAACGTAAAGGACTTATATATTTTATCTTAAATTTGTTTAAAATTTTAGAATCTAAAAACATTACAAATCCTAAAAAAAAGATAAATAAAAAGTCTTGAAAGTAATATAAATATTTAAATTGATTGCCGAAAATCTATAAAAAAATTTAAATAGTAGGAATATTGAATATTTAGAAATATTTTAAAAATCTTGAAAATTCTGAAAATCTTTAATTAAAAGTTTTAAAAAGGTTATAAGGCTTATTTTTTTAAGATATTGAAAAGCAATATGTATGTATGTATATGTGTATGTATTCAAAATTAAAACAAAATACGTTGCTTATATTATCTTGAGAATTTTGAAAATCTTGAAAATTTTTAAAATTATTTTTTGATAATCTTGAATATTCTTATCCTAATCTTAAATATATATTTTTAATTTTATTAAATTATAAAAACCTTAAGGATCTTGAAAATGTTGATAAAATCAAAAATCTTTTTAATTACGAAAATCTTGAAATTGATAAAAATCTTGATATTTTTAAAATTTTGCTTTAACTTCTTAAATTGTTCTAAACTGAAAAAGCTTAATAACATACATATTTGTTCAACATTTTAGAATGCTGGAAAACGTATAAATTTTAATAATTTTGGTCGTTTTTAAAATTTTAAATAACAAAAATGCTCATAAACCTTAAGATAAAATTGAGTCAGTCATAAATAGTTTGATAATTTAAAATTTACTAGAAAAACTTGAGCCTTTCAATTTTTGCATAATCTAAATTTTAAAAAAATTTAAATTATGCAAAAATGCTGAAATTTTAAAATATTGAAAATGCTTGTTAATATAGCTGAAGACTATAAAACTGTAAAGAAATCTTAAAAATTTCAAAATCCTTGTCATTAAACAAATTAAATTTATTGAAAATTTTAGATTCTAGAAAAGCTTACAAATCCAAATTCAAACTTCCCCATATCACTCTTCACGAATTCATAAATTCATTTAATGTAAATACATCACAATCATAATTCATTACATAATAATACCATTCTAAATATACAGGGTGAGTTATTGAGAAATAACTATGTCGTATGCGATATTGGATTAAAGAGAAAAAAATTACCTTTCGAATGAGGCCATAGCCAACTATGGTTTCCATTTAAAAAATGTAAGTTTGCGCTATATCTCGGAAAATAATGGCGATAAAAATTAATCTGCATACAATTATCTAAAACTTTGTCCTTTGCAGTTTTTTTTCTATCTGTTATAATAACCGAGATATATTGATTTGAAAAAATTGACACTTTTTACTTTTTTCAAAATATCTAGTTACCCTTGATTTTTTTTTAAACTTTGAAAGTGGAATTTTATTCATCTCATAAATCTACACTTCTTTCCCCATTTAACCGTTTCTCTATCTCTTATAGTTTCCGAGATCCCCATAGAAAACATCGAAAAAAACTCACCCTGTATATATATATATATATATTTATAATTTTGAAAAATTTTAAAATCTTGAAAATTTTAAAAGCCCTAAATCAGTAGAAATCTTCTAACTCTTGAACATCTTTTATTTTCAAAATATTGAAAGTTTTGAAATTCCTGAAAATTTTAAAAATAATAAATATTTAAAAAAATTAAAACTGAAAAGTTCTTATTATTTTTAAAATTTTCAAATTTAAAAAAAAATTTAAACTCAAAGAGATTAATAATATCAATTATCCTAAATTTGTTAAATATTTTAGGATATTGGAAAACGTATAAATTTTAATAGTATCATTTATTTATTCCAATATGCTTACATAACATTCCAAAATTGTATATAAATCCATTAATATCAACAAAAATTTCAATCACATATGGAAAGGGCAGAGTTCACAATATAGCGTTCGTCCACTCGTACCAACACTTTATTTCATGAGAGACTTCCTTCTTGAAGCTCATCTCAGAATATTTTCTGTTTTATTTTGGCCAAATGCGGCATATTATATCCTCAAAAGGATAATAATAATAATAATCTTTGACGTTTGAAAAATCTCAAATATCATGAATAAAATGTTAAAAAAATTTGTGAAAACATAACCTTTTAAAACATTTTTAAAGAAATGATAAGAACAATTTCAAAATCTTCATATTTACGAAAACCAGAAATATCATTTTGTAAATTTAGAAAATCTTTAAAACTTTCCTGACACTGTTAAAAATCTTAAATATCTTAAAATATAAAAACGTTGAATTTTGAAACATTATAAATTGTTTGAATATTATGTTTCATAACAACTTGAATGTTTGTAAATTCTAAGAAAATCTTGAATCTTTAAAATTCTAAGAACCTTCAATTGTAAATATTATTAAAAGTTTGAAAAATATATTAAACAATAAATTGCTTATTTAAAAAAAAAATTTAATCTTAATAATCTTTAAAATATTAAAAGCCTTGAACATCTTAAAAATCATAAAAATATTTTTCAATCTTGAACATTCTATACGTAATCTGAAATAAACTGTATTTCATTATTTAAGCAGTTATAAAAACTTAACTTCGGCCGGTATTAATCAGCAAAACTGTAGGAATATCGTACATTAAACTAGTGTTATTATTATACTTAATCAAATGCCATATCGTGTCCAAAATCTAATATGTAAAAACTTTTGTTTTGACAATTATACGGTGATGTATTGAAACCATTTATCACCATATAAATAAATAACGGTTATACAAAAGCAAAGTGATTATTGTCTTTAATTTGCTATGATTATAGCCTAAATTAAAGAAAAATGCATTTAGCGATTTTAACAATTCTAAAAAGTTAAACTACACTAAAATAATTATTACATCGTGTCTGAAAATAAGCAACAGACTTGCAAAATGTATAATGAATAAACCAAATTAGCATTCGAAGATTTAAACAATTGTAAAAAATGAATCTCAACTGAAATAATATCTAATAACTCAAATTACACCCCACTTTAATCCAGATCTGATATTACACTAAAACAATTACTATATCCTACCTAGAAATACATTTACAAAATTCAAAACATAATCTGAAGAAAAAATTCATTCAGCAAATTAAATAATTTTAAAAACAGTAAAATCTTCAAAACTCAAATTACCCTGGTTTTAATATTAAAACAGTTGCCACATTGTGCCTACAAATAAAATTGCAACATTCAAAACATATTTTAAACAATTATAAAGAACTAAACCTAAGTAGGAATGAATCTGCAAAACTCAAAATAAATATTGCATGGACCTAGTTTTAATATTAGATAAAAACAAATGCCACACCATGCCCTGAAATTTAAAAATGGTAATGGCAAAAAGGCTATTCTTAATAATTTGCTCAATTTTGAATTCTTTACAATAACTTGTTATATATGTTTCATTTAACTCCTATAACTATACAAAATTATTAATTTTTAATTTTAAAGTTAAGAATTTTACGAAAAATATGTTTAATAAAACGCACTTCCAAGTTAGAAGTTGTAAAATATAAACAAACACAAAATAATTGAATTTTTTAATTGATGTATTCATACAAATATTTCAAATAATTTTTGATGATGTTTTACTGGTCTCTATCCCATCCTCCTCCAATCAGTTGGATAAAAAATATTAACCTAAAGGAAGAATTAAATAATTGATAATGAAGATAAAGCCTGAATTGTTTTCTTATGGCTTAACTTTTAATATATTAATTCCATACATACTGTATTAACCAATGTGGCGTTATAGAAATTTCCAACCACCCTCTCTTTTCATACTAAAAAGCCGATGACCCGCTAGCATTATACAATTTTGTTCTAGAAAATCCCAACCCCGGCGACGTCGACTTCGTCGTGCCCTCCATTTTATGTTGAATATTAAATAAGTTTGGTCAATACATTCACCCTAATATTAAAAGCTAATGATAAACATGCAACACAAAATAGCTACATCATAATAATTAATGCGTTCAATCCCTATTTCATTTTTTTTTTTTTCGGGGGAGGGAAACAAAAATTGAGGCAATTGAGGCAATTTCCAGCATCGTATTTAATAACGTTCAGCGCGCCATTAACATATTCGACCGTTTCGAGTTTCGCTACTTGAAATAAACCAAATCACGTTACGTTCAATTACAGCCCCTTTATCGCGACAACAAAATTCCGTACTCCCCTGTTAATTAAAAAAAAAATCTTTTAAAGCACTCGCGGGGACGTACGTACGCGTACGTGTGGTGCTCGCGCTCGTTTACCTCGCCTATCTAATTACCCTCAGGGGTAATCATATTTCGATGGTGTCCTGAAATAACGTAATAAAAACAGGAGATAAAGTTAGGGTTATGTTCCCGGTCTCTCTCTTTCTCACCCCACCGATGCCGTAACAACATCACACCGCCAGACGGATCGGTTCTGTGTCGATATTGAGACGGGAAGAGGATTATTGGAATTCTGTTTATTCATATTCTTCATTTCCTTTAATTTCGCCACCCCACCTCAGTGCCGCGACGTGAACTCTTCTGCCGCCGCTGCTGCTGCTGCTGCAGGAGTCACCCTAATTGATGCTGATTCATTCAATCGATAATTTAATCTCGGCAGTAATTCCATTAATTCCGTTCGAAATTAAAATATAAAATTGGCACGGTTCCATGCGGTATTTTAGGGTTGTACATTATATTTTCACATTCTTTTTACCAATTAATTTTTAACAGCCAATTTCATACAGATGTTATTAATTACACCAATTCAATAATATCATTTTAATTGTCTTAAAACAATCATTTTCTATTTTGCATTTAAAATAATAAAACACACCTTTAAAGAATTAACAACATCTAAAATGCAATATAAATAAAGCAAAACTATACCTGGTGATTTAATTTACTGTAATAAATTAACCCTATCAGGATTTAATCTACAAAACTCAAAATAGATACAAATAAATTCATTTTGATTTGTTACAATCTACTCATCGTGATAATGATAATTACGGTTGCGACTGCTACTACGTGGCAATTCATAATGAACACTGAATAAAACACTCTAATCCTGCCTAAAAATATAAAATGCTTTATTGTGTAGAGTCACTGATATAATAATTTCACAAAACCGTGGCTTGATCATCTGCATTTTGATAAATAACAAAATCAGTATGTTTAAACGACATTAATATTTACTACTTATAATAAAAACTATATTAATATCGTCTTTATTGCAACTTATTCTCCATTATCTTTCGATATTCTACTATGTAAATCAAACTTTGATATTAATGTCTATTCTAAAAATTAGAATGTAACTAATAATCAATGAATTATGGATGTTATACAATAATAATTAATCAGTAAAGCAAACATAACCGAACATAATCCCTCTACTAGAGGCGATTACTTCCTGCCCGGCTTTAATAACGGACTAATCTCACCGGTAACACCTTCGAAATTAAACGCGTAAATTGATATTTTATCTCTGAAATTTTCATAACGCCGCGTCGAGATTCCATCTAGTGCAAACAGTGCGGGCGTAAGGGGATGGTGGGAATAGTGCGAGAGGCTAGGGCTAATGATCCTGACAAGAACTTATGTATTTAAAGGGTGGCGCATCTGCGGGGTGAGAGAGAGGCGGAGGCACCAGGTGTGACGCGGAACGATATTTCACAGTCCCTTCCGGCTTTAATTACACTACATACTCATTAAGTTGCGCAATTAGAGTACAACAATAGCTTAAGCCGTGACACTCTAATAGCCGAAACCGTTTATCCGTTTATAAATGCCCGATTCATAGACATTTCAGAGTTTCAAAAGGGCCGTTCGCCTTTGTCTTCACTTCGAGTAGGACTCTGGATTTACGTACAATATCTATTCAATGTATTGTAAGGTAGTAAGGAATTGTTCGCGTCTTGCAGACATCAAAGCTTATCATTTTTCAAATGTATTTAATTAAATTCCGATATCGACCCGGCGATTATCCCGCCATAACCTTATCGATTATATTCGCGTGCAGATAAACACTCCCGCAGTCCCCGGAGCTATGGTATACCGTTACATTGGAATACCAAAGTACTTTTAGTGATTTTCCTGCGGAAGCTCGCCTGTTCCTGTTCCTGCTCGCGACATTGATGGATGAAAACGCACCAGTAATTTACCAACAACCTTTGCACCGACTACACATCTCCACTACTCTTAAGGGTTCACATATATTAAACTCCGGATGGCCAATTTAATTGTAACTAAACGGGTAACGGCCCCAATTTAACCGGTTGTCGCAGTAACGGCAATTTATTATTGGGTGATAAATAGAATTGTTCTACGTGCAATAAGAAACTGATTATTTTTTACTAAGAGTAATTCTTAGGATCTTAATTAATGTTTTCTATATAAAATGCTCTTACAGTTTTGTAGATTAAGTCCTAGTAAAAATTATTTTTTATAATTGTTCAAATCACCGAAAACGATTTTGTTTTCTCTAGATTAAGTTATAAGTGTTGTAATTTAGTTTATAGGCACGAAATGCCAATTGTTTTTATACAGTAATAATTTAGGTCTATATAAGATATACTTTGAGTTTTGTAGTTTAATTCTATTCCTGTTAAGGTTACTAATATACAATTGTTTTAGCAAAATTTCTACATGATTATGTTATATATTTTAATAACAAATTTCATATAAAATAACCTGGTGCATGCACCAAATTTTTTACAAATTCTGCAAATAAAAATCACATAAAATGGTGGATGCGCCGGGCAACATTTTAATTACTTTTTTTCAATAATTAAAACTAGCATATTGCACGCATCGGCATCGATAAAATGCAATATTTACTGATACCGGTATTGGTTATTTTCCGAAAATTCATAACGGCTCACGTTGGTGTTGCAATAGCGTATCAAATATATCGGTGCAGTTCGTGGAACGTTGCCAATGATGTGTGTGGATGTAATGTCTCAAAGCAAGTGCGGCATCAATTAGAGGCCGTGCAAATGGATTGCCCAATAATTTACATAAATTTCGCCATTATAATTCTAAATAATGCAGACGGCACTTAAATCGATTATTACAGAGAGACTGTGAATGATGTTTCGATTTTAATAACTTGCTTTGTATTTGCTTATTTAAATCATACCGTAATTAATATTAAAAGTTTGAAATATCCCTTTCTTTACAATGAAAAAAATTACTTGTACTCTTCACGTACTTAAACATTTTCACAGACATATCGTAATTATTTATGTGAGTGTAAAATATTGATAGAAGATGATAGAAGACGATGATGATAGATACATTTCTCAAAAATAAAGGGAAAATTTCTAAATAATTCTAAAAATCAAGAATGTAAATTGATAGAAAATAGAAAGTGGTTGCAAATAATTTTAAAAGCCTTGAAATATAATAAGAAAGTTTCTAGAAAAATTCTAGAAATCTAGAAATTTGCAAATGCTAGAAATTTGAGAAAATGTAGAATTATATAAACTCTCTATTTAAAGAAGTAATATTCCTGAAAAATTTTGGATAAAAATTTTCGTAATTTTGAATAGTTATAAAGTTATAAAATGTTTAACTAAAGTAAGGAGAGTTCATTAAATTGTCTAGAAATCTGAAAGTAAAATTAAAAGTAAATTATATGACAAATTACTCAAGAATTGCAATAAAACGTCAATGAACAAACATTCGAAAAAAGCTTTAAAAATATTTGACAAAACCGATAAACGGAAAAAAATTCTATCAAATTTAAAATATCCGGAAAATAAATTGCTAATATTTCTAAATAGTTTAAAACCCCGGAAAATAAATTGTTTGATTTGCGTAAATCTCAAAAAAACTCTCGTTATTTGGAAGAAATGGTGATCAAAAAATTGTAAATTTTCAAAATATGCAAGCAAAATTTATTGAAATGTCTAAACATGTATTTAAAAAATTGTTGAAAAGTGCTGGTAAATTTTTAAAAATTCATAAAAATGGTCGCAAAGTTTTTTGAAATTTTTTGGAAAATTTTAGAAACAATGTTCTTGGAAAATTTGGATAAAGAAAACGCTTATCAAGAATAAAGAAAACACTTTTACTTTTTTATACCACTTTAAGTTTTATTTGCAGTGAATAGTTTCGACTACATAGTAATCATTATCAAACTAAGTACTTAAATTACGAATGACAACTGTTTATATACCTATTACAACGCTTCGAACAGTGGGGTGTACATTAGGTCAACCTGGTCGTTAATGAGGGAAATTCCGGGATTAATTTTCTCTTTGTAGATTTCAAGGGCTTCCAGTAAATCCATCTTACCTCCTTTTTCGGTTAGATGGATTACCGAAAGTACATCCTTGCCGAAAGTATGGTTTGATTCCAATAAGTGATTTGAAAATGTTGAATTATCTTTCTTTAAATTGAATGACCTCTGATGTTCATTTAATCGTGTTTTAAAATTACGACCTGATTACCCAATGTACAAACTTTTACAATCTGGACAGGTTAAACTATAAATACCTGACTTACACATTTTGTTGATGGGGGTTTTGCATTAAATATTAAATTACAGGTTTTGGTACTTGACTTGAAAACTATATTGACGTCTCGTTTTTTAAAAATATTCTTAATTTTATTGCTAATGGTTCCAAAGTATGTAATTGTTTTGCAAGATTAAAAACTTAAAGTGGTACAAAAAAGTAAAAGTGTTTTTTTAATTCTTAATATTGAAATGTACCACCAAGTGAACGCCGTTTAGATCCAAGAAAACGCTTATCTTTTGCAACATTTTTAAGCATCTTACAAATTCTCGAAAAATTGAAGAAAAGTTTCTTAAAAATTCTAAATATTCAGAAAATAAATTCATAGGATTGAAAAAAATTTCAAAATATAGTAAAAGTAAATTTCCTAATAATCTGAAAAATAAAGAAATTAATTTTTGTAAATCCTAGATAGCCGAAAAATAAATTGCTATAGTTCCGTAAACCACAAAAAATTCTAAATTACTAACGTGTTTTATCTTGTTGGAACTAAATTCTTAGGTAGTCTACTTGAAAAATAATATTATCATTATTCTTTTCATTTTTCAACATTTAAATTTCTCTTAAAAATTCCGGAAATAGTAGATAATATTAAAAAATTGAAGATAAATATCTGTAGTTCCTAAATATCAAAAAATAGATTGCTGCATATTTACCAAACGTCAAAAATTGCAATTTTGAAATAGTACTAAAAAATTTGATAATTTTTGTAAAATGACGCAAAGATTTTCTTAAATTTTGAAATTTTGGAGTGCTCAAATTCTTGCAAATTTGAATTGAGATTAATTAAAACTTCGAGAGAGAAAAAAAATCTGGAAAAAGTATGCTGGCTTATATATATATATATATATATATATATATATATATATATATATATATATATATACCATATATCATTTATGAAGCTATTATTTATAATAATAACTTTATTTACGAGATTCACCCTATGTACATTAGAAAAAGAAAAATACAAAATAAATCAACATTGAGAGAAATAAATATATAAAAATAAAATAACAAACTCATCTAAACTAATTATAGGTATTTGAAAAAGAGAAGAAGAGGTTCTAAGAAGTTCTAAAAGTCTGGAAAAGAAATTGTTGAATAAAATATTTTTTTTTTGCTGTTCTTTCAAACTTAAGTACAAATTAGAAGATCAATTTCTGTAAATGTTAGGTATCAATACTAAATATAGGAATTATTCGAGATTTCAATTCGAAAATTTCTGTAGATCCTAGATATCAAGAAATACATTTTTGGAATTTAGCAAACCTCAAAAAATTGCAATTTTGAAATAGTGCCAAAAAAAAAATTAAATCTTAATTGACTGGCGCCAAGTTTTTTAAAATTTTGGAAAGCTCAAATTCTTGCAATTTTGAAAAGAAATGAAATAAAACTTTCTGGAAAAAGTATGGTAACTTATATAACATTTATTAAGCTATCTATAACTACTTGAAAAAGAGAATTTCTAGAAAGTTCTAAAAATTTGAAAAAGAAATTTTGAAAAAAGAAATGAAATTATGAAGGTACTCCATTCTGTTGGAACCAAATTTTAGGAAGAATAGACTAATTAAAAAATCAAATTTTCAAGTGATATAGGATGATAATCTAAATATTATTTTAATTTCTCTTGAAAGTAAAAATTCTCGTATGAGGAGTGATGAACAATTTTAGAAACCGAAATTTTAATGAAATAGTGCTCAAAAATTTTTAAATCTTCATAAAATGAAGGCAAAGTTTCTTAAAATTTTTACAACGCTGAAATTCTCGCAATTTTGAACAGAAATTACATAAAACTTCTCATAAGTGATATTCTGGAAAAAACGTATGGTATCCTACATAACATTTTTAATCAATTGAAAAATACTTAAAAACAGGAGTACCTGAGAGGTTTAAAAACTTTGAAAAAAGAAAATAATAATAATAATAAAATGTTAGAATATTCTGTAAACCACGAAGAAAAATATCGCAAACTTTTTTGGGGTTCCTTGCGACTTGAATTAGGAAGGGTCTTAGTCTTTCTTAGAACCAAAATTTAGGAGGAGTAGACAATAAAAAAAAATTCCAATTAATTAAATTTTCAACATCTAAATGTCTTTAAACATCTGAATTTCTCTCAAACATTTTAGAAATGACGGACGATTCTTATAAAAATTGGAAGATATTTTTTGAAAAATTTAGAAATTTCTAAGAAACGGTATAGAATTTTGCTGAAAAAATGTAGAAAACGCATTTTGATGAAATGGTACTCTGAAAACTTAAACATCTAAAAAAATGAAATAACTTTCAAAGATAACCTGGAAAATTTTTGAAAACTCAAATTCTGGTAATTATGAAGAAAAAATAACTCAAAACTTCCGATAAGAAAATATTCTCCAAAGAGAAACTTTAATATAATAATAATTTTAAGCTATTAGAAAGTAAGATATTACTATAAATATTTAATTCTTCGGGTTAACCATTGATTAATTTTGTAAACGTTAACCACTGACTATTATATCTAGAGATCCACTTTAAGGATCTAGTGCAAAGTTTAGACAATAGATGGCACCCTTATATCTTAATCGATGGTTAACCCGGAGAATTAAATACTCCATAGTAAAACTCGGTTCCCCATCTTCAACTGCGCTACGCTGATGAGATCCAAAGTAGATGGTCCATGGCTCTTTTTGACAAGGAACAATAATTAATATTAGAAAGTACTTAAAACGAAGAAGACAAGTTTTTGAAAAGGTCTAAAAATTGTTGGAAATAGCAATATTCTTAAATATGACTTAACTTATGAGGGTGGTTTATTATGTCGGCACCAATTTTTAGGGTGAGAAGCCTATTCAAAAAATAATAATACCAAGTAATGTTTTTAAAATTTAAATGCCTTTTAAAATTTGAATTTCTTTTAAAAATTTTAGATATGGTGGACAATTTTCAAAATGAAATGTACGATAAATTTTTGTAAATTCTAGATAACAAAACTAAATGTAGGAATTATTAATTTCGAAACTTCTAAATTTTTCTAGCATTATTTTTTTAAATTTGTTACTTAAACTGCGAGGATTTTCTTTTAAAGTTCTTTAGCACTATTTCTTCGATTTTTCGATTATCAAATTTTTAGTGTTTTTTTACATGGTTTTAACCATTTCCGGTATTATCTTATTGAGATTCTGAATGCATCTTTCTTTTGAAAAATCTCTTGATAACTTTATTTTACCACATTTTTTTAAATTTTTCGCCTGAACAGCGAGACATTTTTTAAGGGTCCTAAAATTTTTCATATATCGGGAATCAATATAGTTTTGGATCTTAAAACCGACAGAAATGTATTTATTATTAAGTAAATTATATTTTTATTGACTCAATGAAATTCGACACTATCAATCATACACTAAACTAACTTAACATAGGCTAACCTACCCTATCCTAACCTAACCTAGCCTAACCTTTTTTTTTTCAAGGACATGTTAGCCGCGAACGGCTACCAGTAGCCCTTCTGAAACCAGACACTGCTGGAACCACTATATAGTATACTTCAAACAGTGCCCTTCATCGTCAGTCTACTTTATTTAATTTATTTACATCACATTACATATTTACAAGTATATACATTTTCTGTCTATGACATATTCCACCATAAGTATCTTGAGTCCCCTTCCTTCTCCTCTCGCTTACGGTGTTGCTCTCGGGTCCTTCCTTCCCAGCAACCCCTTGGCGGCGCCGTCGAGGCCAGCATCTCCGCTGCAACCGTTAATATGGTCCTGTAGCCTCTTAGGACTGTCGGCCTCACCTCTTGACCTAGCCTTTCTATGTTCCTCTTTGACCCCAAGCACTGTGGCTAGGCCGCAGACGCATAGAGCAGTCTCGCATTCGCCGCTCTTACAGAACTCTTCTAGTTATTTCTGAAGGCGTACGTTTACAATTAACCTGGCCACCGCCTTGGCTGCCCGGGCCACATCGAACTCCACAGGGGTCTCAATCGTCACTCCGAGGTATTTCATCGTCTTCTCGATCTTCACCTCTTGCCCCAGCAAATGGATACTCTCGCCCGTGTTCTGCGCGGCCGCTACCTCGCAGGCGTGTCTCAATCTTCTGGAGAATACCCCCACAGCCTTCTCTGCTCCCCTATTGTAACCTAGGCTAACCTAACCTAGCCTAAACTAACCTAGCCTAACCTAACCTAGCCTAACCTAACCTAACCTTTATTAAGTTAAGAATATTACATATCCCATTAAATCTTATTTAATAAAATTTGTACTAATTGGTAAATGCCTATGTAACTTCTGATATTCCCTTAAGGATCCAATCTTAGCCGCTTATTATTTCACATATTTATTAACGACCAATATTGAGATCACTTAAATAAAACCCTAATAATTTCCTGCATGTAAATTATATCACTGTGAATTATTATATATTCGAAAATAAATAATTCGTATATTATTAATTATAGGACACTATTATTAAAACCTAATGTATTTACAAAACCACTCTAACAACCAAATAATTAGCATCAAACAATTAACTGAGTTATAGATTGCACGAACATGAATGTACGTACATGTGTAGTTCACAATAGACTACACACAATGCAGGCAAATTGGCAAATATGATTAATTATTTGTTATTACTGACGTTTCAATTGGCCTTTTGAAGTGCAAAACGCATTTGTAAAGCCGTGGTACGATTGGAAATTGTCGCCCGGTGTTATTTATTCTTTTTCACGATTATATATATATAAATTTTTTTCGTGGCAAATATTTTGAAACAATAATCACGCGGCGGCGAGCACATGGGGAAATTAGTAAAAATTTGCAGCGGAATAATCCCCCGACAGGGACGCATAAATTTATCAAATGCACGCTCGCCGGACTCCGGGGCTGGCTGGATTGAAATGTATATGTATATGAAAATTATAATGCTGCGGACGACACAAAAGGATTCTGTCACGATTTTTTTTATTATTTATGGCCGCTGTTATTACGACGACACACTGATACATGCAAATACACCCTCGTGTCCGTAGGTTGGATTTAAATGGTCAAAATATATGTGACACGTTTATACTGTGCACATCATATCATAATCAGCTTATTGTAAAAGATAAGAAACTATTTAATTAACCGAAACCTTTCGAAATAAAAACCAAACAGAACTTTCCTGTATCACGATTTCCACCTAAACGTCTCGCAGTTAAACGAATCGATGTAATTTCGTTATCTATTATCGTCAAGTTGAAAATAAAAAAAAAAGAGGGAAGTAAACCGGTATCGAGAAGAAAATCTGTTACATGGCGGCTATCTGGGATCTATTGCGTGGAAGCCGGTTATTCGATGTCAAGGCTGCATCCCTGCATAGCGCACACGAGAGGGGTTGGGTTCGGTGTGTGGCGTGGCGTGATCGAGCCGTTCTCTACATATCCTTAGACCTTTGATTAAATCCCTTTCCCAGCTTTTTTCCCTCTACCTCAATCACGAATGCATTCAAACGCCTCCCTATTTACCCCGGATATCACGCTCCTTCGTGCATATATTTTCATAATAATTTCGGTAATTAGCGAGGGCTGGAAAAAAAAAATCGAAGTGCGAATGTGGGTCATCCGCATCTTTACAGCTTTAAAATTCATTTGATTAAATATTACGTTTATAAATTTAGAATGAGTTCTTTGGGACAACAAGAATAAATTGACGGTGTACAGTGGCTAAGCCTAATGTCAGTCTGATGGACTATGGGCTTAGGGTGGTTTTCCCAATCTCGCCACCTCAGTTTCGGGCATTCGGGTATTGAACCCATTTCCCCGGACTACAAACTAAACACGGTAACCCCGACGCTGGAAGGGAGAGGGCTAATCGATTCGACGTTTACGTTAATGTTTCTTTTCCTTATGTACATAGTCCTATTGGGACCGGTTTTATCGTTCTCCGTGTAGAGTTGAATTGCATTATCGGAATTAAATGTATAGTTGGCAGTGAAAAAGGAAAATAAATTACAATTACAGCTTATAAGTTACCCATACATAAAACTAAAATGTCTTTATTCCTTCATTCAAATTTTTGGTTCCTGTAAATACCAACTACAAACAGTTTTGGGTAGTTTCTAGCATGATGGTGCTCAGGGTGGCCTTTAGAAAACATTCAGTTCAAACATTCTGCATCGATATCTAAAAAGTTGACTACAACCTTTCTTAAATAAAATTCTCTAAATTCCTTTGTTACAGAGATAATAAACCAAACAATTTATTAGCTGTAAGAATTAATTACAGATGATCTAATTAAGACATTTTACAGTTTCATTCTTCAAGTACAGTATTTTAATGGTTAATTCCCAAAGTGATAATAACATCCGTAGATATATCACCAGTTTATAAATACCGGCTCTTTTTACAAAGGGAAGAGTACTAGACGACCAAATGTTTCTGAAGAGAGTGTTGACCGAGTAATAGATAGAATCTGTAGCTTAGGAAGAACTGGCCTATCGAATTGATACATGTGGTGTGACGAAGGAAAAGTTGTAAGCTTATATCTAACTGTTTGAGTTGATCTTTCATTTCAGTTATTAATTATGATTTTAAGTTTTACGTAATAAATATTATAAAGCGTTAAAACCCCTATATTTATTTAGAAACTCCCGGTATAAAGTTAACTTAGAATTTTAGTTGAAATAAATAGAGTCATGAAAATAATTCCTATATTTCTAGGAAATCCTATAAAATAGAAAGAACTAAGAAGTGTATCTGAAGATAAATGATTTTCTTGAAAATTCACTTGACCTCAATAAAAAGTTGATCAAATTAATCCCATATTTAAACTAAAGATACTAAGATACTAAAAAATTAAAATAGCAAGAAATTAATTTGATTATTTTTAGAATCCTACAAGATAGTATAAAATATCAAGAACTGAGAAATGGTTTTGATTATGTAAAATATTTTTCGAATTTCATCTAAATAAATCTTATATCCTTAAAAAATCCTGTAAAATATGAAGAAACTAAAGGTCCAATAAATAAATCTTATATCCCTACAAAATCCTACAAAGTGGACTTTAAAAAAGTTCTATTATGTAAAGTTTGCAAAGAGTTGAAGATGGATAGAGACAGATGTTTAAGTGCAAAGAAATTTCTAAAAAGAAGTTTTAGGAAAGGGATAATAAAAGTAGAGGGACAATTATTGTAAAGATTAAAATAAGAAATTCTAACCAAGAGGGGACAATCCAAGAAGAAAATTCCAAGAATAAAGAGATAAAGAAAGAGATTTCATGCTTTTAAGATAAAGGTAATTCTCTATTTTTAGAAAAACGTAGAGATAATTTCTAAAAGAATATGAAAGTTCTAAGAAAATATGGAGAAAGTCCTAAGAGAAAGAGCGAGGTATTTCAAATAGAAAATTAAAAGAGGAAAGGAGATAGAGAAAGAGATATATACAGAACATTTGTAACACAACATAAAAAAAATATATAAGAAAAAAAGAAGAAAAAGTTATTAGAGCAAAAGTTGAGTGAAGTTCTAAGGTAAAGAGTAGGGAAATCTAATAAGGTGAGAGATGCACGATTTAAGGAGGAAGAGATAAATTCTTTATTTAAAGGATAAAATAGAGAAGAATTCTAAAAGAAAATTAAAAAGTCTAAGAAAAAAGACAGAGAAATTCTAAGAGAAAGAGTGAAGTATTCCAAGAGGGAAGAACATAAAGGGAGAGTTTGTGATTCCAGAAAAATAGATAGATTCTTTATTTGAAGCGAAAACAGAGAAAAATTCTAAAAGAAATCTTAGAAAAAAGACAGACATATTCTAAGAAAATTTAAACAAAGAATTCCATAGAGATACAGTATTCCAGGATTCTAAGGGATGAAAGTTAGATTCGTTATTTTAACAGAAACATTTAGAGGAATTCTGAGAATAAAAAAATGGACTTGCTTAAAAAAGAGATTACTTTTAATTCTAAGAGAAAGAAAGAGTGGAAATTCAAGAGATAAGAAAATAGATTTAATGATTCCAGTCAAATTCTTTACTTTAACTAAAACATAGAGATACATTTTAAACAAAAAGTAATGAAATTCTTAAGAGAAGAAAGAGTAACGTATTTTAGGAGGACGATTCCAAGAGGAAATTAATCTGAGAGATAAACTTCACGATTCAAAGAAAAAAGTTATAGATTCTTTATTTGGATCAACTCTAATTCTAAGAAAATCTTTCAATATTAGATCCACATCTTAGCTTTTCTTATATTGTAGGACCTTACGGTAATTAAGGTAGGAGATGCACGATTTCAAGAGAAAGATATAAATTATTTGTTTGAAAGGTAACAGAGAGTTATCCTAAGAGGAAATAAAAAAAGTCTAAGAACAATAAGAGACAAATTCTAAGAGAAAGAGTTAAGTATTCTAAGAGCAAAGAAGACATTTTTTGATTTCAGAAAAAACAAGATAGATAAAAAATAAAAAAGAAATCCAAGAGAAAATTAAGAAAATAATTTATTAAGGAATAGTTCTCAGAAAAGAATGAACTATTTTATTTAATTATTCTTTATTTTAAGTGAAAAATAGAGAGGAATTATAAAAGAAAATTTAAAGAAGAAGATTGAAGGAAAAAGAGAGAGAAAATAAGAAAGGAATTCCTTTGAAAAAAAATAGTTGTAAGTAAAAAAAATAGAGTGAAATTCTAATATAAAAGTGAGTGGAATTTCAAAAGGAGATTCAAAGATTCCAAGGAAATGAGAATTCTTTATTTTAACCGAAAAACAGAGATGATTTAAAAAAATAATAATCAAGAGGAATTCTTAGAGAAAGGGTGACGTATTTTAGATTCTAAGAGGAAATCAATTTGAAACAGGAAGGTAATAGAAAAAAAGGTTGTTTTTAAATATGAAAGTTCAAATGTCTATAAGGTTTATTTTGAGATATATTCTTAATTTTTTAATTAGGTTTGTTTGAATTACTACTCTTCTTAATCTTGTTTTTATAAAACTGTTAATAAAACATGGAAAATAACGAAAGTAGCAATTATTTAGAGTAACAGTTAATCTTAAAGAATTCTGCATTTCTCTAAATCTCAATATCATACTCCATCAATTTATTAGTTCGTTTTTTTATACTTATATTAGAGTCACGATAGAGTAGAAAGACCAATACTCGATTGCCCAAATAAACGAACTACATTATATTATATACTAACTGTAGTGCTTGGCTAACGATCACGTGGTCCTTTCAATGTTGAATTTTTGATTTTTGAATTTGTGAATTTTTGATTTTTGAATTTGTGAATTTTGAATTTTTGAATTTTTGAATTTTTGAATTTTTGAATTTTTGAATTTTTGAATATTTGAATATTTGAATATTTAAATATTTGAATATTTGAATATTTGAATATTTGAATATTTGAATATTTGAATATTTGAATATTTGAATATTTGAATATTTGAATATTTGAATATTTGAATATTTGAATATTTGAATATTTGAATATTTGAATATTTGAATATTTGAATATTTGAATATTTGAATATTTGAATATTTGAATATTTGAATATTTGAATATTTGAATATTTGAATATTTGAATATTCAACAAATTAATCAAAATTGCATAAAAATCCAAAAAATTAAGATGTTTTAAAGAGAACTGTTAGTATTCTTTAGATAGAAATTTCGGGATTTATTTTCTCTAACATTAACTTTTGTTTTTGATAAAATTCTTTATTTTCAAAGAAATGTAGAGACGAATTTTAAGAGAAAAAATAACAAGGAGAAAATCGAAGAGAAATAGTGTCATAATTTAGGAGGAAGATAACAAGAGAAAAAGAAAAAGAAAGGTAAATTTGACTACTCTAAGAGAAATTTAAAATAAACTCCAATTCTAAGAAAATCTTCCACTATCATATCCATATATTAGCTTTTTACATTTCATAAGATTTATTTCAAAAATTGTTTATTTTAATAAATTAACTTCCAAAAAGTTATTTTATTAAACAACTCTGTATTTAGGTCAAGTGAAATTTTAAGAAAACTTCAGAATAGGAAATTGATCTGATATGAAAGATTATTTTTAGAATTTCAATTGATCAATTCTTCAACTTCAAATTTCATTTGACCTAAATAAATCTTACATCGCTAAAAAATCCTCCAAAATGTAAAGAACATAAAAGTCCACTTTGTAGGATATAAGATTTATTTAGTGGACATTTAAGTTCATCATATTAAATAGTTTTTTATAAAGATATAAGATTTATTTAGCTCAACTGAAGAATTATGTTATCTTGTAGGAATGTGGAATACATTTCAAAAAGAGAAAACTTTTTATTCTGCTTGACATATAAAAACATAAAAAAAAACTCCTCTACATAAATGGATGGACTCCCTCGTTTATTCTGTTAGCTTCCCGTTTCCCCTTTCACACGTCCCTTCACACTCTTCTCCTTTCCCTTAGAATCGTTCTCTCTTAAAACTAATCTTCTTTTTAAGGAATCCTTTTTTTATATTCATGTTTCTCTTAAAATAACAAATCTACCTCTTATCCATTGAAATTAATTTTGTAATCTATTTCTCTATCTTCTTTCTCCTTTAAATTTTCTTCCTCGAAAATATCACTATTTTCTTAAAACTTCTCTCTATTTCTTCACTTAGAAATTCTCTCTCTTTTTTTCTAAGAATTTCTTTTCTTAATCTTAATCTACCTCTATTTTCTTCTGTGGAATACTTCACTCTTTCTCTTACAATTTTTCCTCTCGGTTTTCTTAGAGTCTTTTTAAAATTTTCTCTTAGAATACCTCTCTATGTTACCCTTTACATAATGAATCTATCCCCTTTTCCAGGATATGATATTAAAAGGTTTTCTTAGAATTAGAGTTGAATCTATTACTTTTTTTAATTGAATTGTGAAATCTATTTCTCAGATTCATTTCCTCTTGGAATCTTAAAGACGTCACCCTTTCTCTAAGTATTCCTCTTTATTATTATTTTAGAATCCATCTCTGTGTTGCGATTAAAATCAAATTCTTTATTTTAGCCGCCACCCAGAGACGAATTCAAAAAAATAATAATAAAGAAAGAAGCTGACGTATTTAAGTTTCCAAGAGAAAATCTCCTTTCTTCTGGAATCGTTGAACCTATTTCTCTACCTCTTGAAATTCTCTTCACTCTCTTAGAATTTCACTCTATATTTTCATACAAATAATCTTCTTTTTTAAGGATTTTCTGTTTTATATTTTCCTAAAATTCCACTCTAGGTTTCTCAAAAATTTTTAAATATATCTTTTATTCGTTGGAATCGTGGAATCTGTTTCTATAGATCTTCTTCTTGGAGTACCTCACCCTTTTAATAAAATATCTATTTTATTCTAAGAACTTATCTCTCTTTTTCGTAAGAACTTTGATTTTAAATTGTCTCTTGGAATTATTTTTTATTTATTTTTTTATTTATTTATTATATACGGGAAACCCCTTTTATAGAATATAATACATAATTTGGCATTAAAAGTAATGAAAAAAAGTACAAAATTTGATTCGTGAAATTAAAATAAAATAAGATTAATAAATTTATTTAAATGCGTTGCGTTTAATGTTTGTTTCCACATATCTTGTTGTATCAATCATAAACTCTCCCTCTATCTTCTTCCCTATTGGAATACTTCAATCTTTCTCTTAGAATTTCCGCCTTTCTCTTTTTTCTTAGACTTTCTTTAATTTTTTCTTAGAATTATTCTCTAAGTTACCCTTTAAATAAAGATTTTTTCTTTCTCCTGAAATAGTTCATCACCTTCTTGAATTTACTTACTCGTGCTCCAACAACTTTTCTTAATTTTTTTCTTATATTTGCTTATAATTTTATGTTTCTTTACAAATGCACTTTCATATAAGACCTTACAAAATACGTAGAACTTTTGAAATTCAAGATGACCAAAATAAACATTTTAAAAATAAATTCTCATTTGTATCAACTCTAATTGTAGGAAAACCTTTCAATATTAGATGCACATCTCAGCTTTTCTTATATTGTAGGATATTACAGTAAGTACAATATAAGAAAAGCTGAGATGTGGATCTAATATTGAAAGGTTTTCTTACAATTAGAGTTGATACAAATGAAGAATCTATTACTACTTTTTTTTGAATCGTGAAGTCTATCTCTCAGGTTAATTACCTCTTGGAATCATCCTCCTAAAATACGTGACTCTTTCTCTAAGAATTTTTCTTTATTATTTTTTTTCTCTTAAAATTCATCTCTATGTTTGGGTTAAAATAAAGAATTTGACTCCTTCCCCTGGAATCATTGAATCTATTTTCTTATCTCTTGAATTTCCACTCTCTTTTTCTCTTAGAGTTTCACTCTACTTAAAAGTAATCTCTTTTTTAATTTTTTCTTATTTATTTACACTCAGAATTCCTCTCTACGTTTCGAATCTAGCTTTTATCCCTTAGAATCCTAGAATCTGTATCTCTATTCCTTCTTTAAATCTTCTTAGAATATAATAATAAAGACACTTGTAATGACTTTCTCCACAGTTTATTTTTATTCGCTAAATGTATATTTCGTTAACGAAGTAAACTTTATCAATAGCTGTACAAAAATTCTTGTAAATCTAAACAAACGCATTTTATTTATTTTATTTATTTATTTATTTATTATTATATACGGGAAACCCCTTTATACAATATAATACATGTTGTGACATTAAACTAGTGAAAAAAAGTACAAAATTTAATTCGTGAAATTAAAATAAAATAAAATTAATACATTTATTTAAATGCGTTGCGTTTAATATTAAATTTGAAGCTTTGGAAAGAGCTATTGAATAGGTCAAACCATTCATAATCATTATAATTATTCGCATATCTCATAATACGGGCTACAGAGTTATTATGACTGAAATTGGTTGTATAAACTTGCTCACGAGTTACTAAACAAATTAAATCGGCTTTTTAACCTTAATCAAATATTTTAAGTAGTTTTAATGGATTTTTTTCTAAAATTTTAAATGTTTTGTGTTAATTATTTTCTATTTAAAGTTAAAAATGTTTTTTTTATATTTGAGCTGTATTTAATTTTAATCTTCTATTTTGAGGCCAGTTTTGAAATATTATTTTTTTTGTACCAGAATAACTTATTCTAAAGATTTTATTTCTTAGTAAAAAGACAGTTTGCTCTGTTTTTCTTCCATTCTATAACACTTGAAATTTGACATTTGATAATTAACATTTAACATATGATAATTGACTTTTGACATTTGTTGTTAGACATTTGACATTTAACATTTAACGTTTGACCTTTAATATTTGACGCTTAACATTTGACATTTAGGAATTGAAAGAGTACACTAGACTTCAAGCCTCTAGAATTCGATATTTGACATTTAACATTTGACAGCTGACATTTGGAGTTTATCATTTACCAATCAACATTTAATTTTTGGCAATCAACAGATTTTACTTATAGCATTTGATATTTGACATTTTACATGTAATATTCGACACGTAATATTTAACATTTGACATTTAACAGTTAACATTTAGATTACACTTAACATTTGGAATTTAACAGTTGAAATTAAAATTAAGATTAAGATTTACCATCGACATTTGACAGTTGAGATTTAACGTATATCATTTGCCATTTTTATTAGTCATTCATCATGTGTTACTCATCATTTGTTATATGTTTTTTATTATTTCGTTTTTTATTCTTATTATTTTTAACTGTTTAATTGTTTCTTTTGTTTTTGAAAAATCATCATTTATTTAAATTGTAAATATATTTTACAAAAATAATAAATTTTTTTATTTATCTGAATCAATTATTTTATGTAGTTTTAATGTTTTTTTTTGTAAAATTTTAAATGTTTTGATTAAATTATTTTTTATTTTAACAGTTTTAAATGTTTTTTATTATAATTAAATTATATTACATTTTTAATCTTCTATTTTGAAGTAAGTTTTGAAATCTTTAGTTTTTAACAGCTTTTGTTTTACTAAAATAATATTTTATTATTTAGTAAATTTACAGTTTCTTCTGTGTTTTTCATTTTATCTTCTTTTATCATTTGTTATTAGCCAATTGTTATCTAACACTTGATTTTTGATATATTAATTGTTACAATTAATATTTAACACTTTAACAGTTTAAATTTGACATTTGACAATTAACATTAAACATATGACAATTGACATATGACATTCGTCGTTAGAGATTTGACAATTGAAATTTAACCTTTGATATTAGATATTTTACATTTGACATTTGGCAATTACGAGTATTATATTACATTAGAAATTAAACTTCATTTAATATTTGACATTTAAGATTTGACATTTGACATTTGACATTTACCAATCGATATTTGACATTTGACATTTAATTATTGTCATTTGACATTTGATATTTGACAATTGATGCTTAACATTTGATATTTGTCAATTAACAGATTACACAATACATTTAACCATTAGCATTTGATATTTGACATTTAAAATTTTACAGTTTAAATATTTATATTGTAATTGTTATTTTAATCAGCAATTGTATTTTAATGGCTTATTATTATTATTATTATAGTTGACATTCGCTATTTGACATTTAACACTTACTTGCCAGCTTGGACTTGGTATATTTATTCATTTATTGGTAATACCATTGTACAATGTATTATGTGATTTACCAATCGACATCTGACATTGACATAAATAAACAAATAACTAAATTTGACAATTAATAGATTACACTGGACATTTAACCTTTAGCATTTGATATTTGACATTTAACATTTGGAATTTGAAATTTAACATTTACCAATCGACATTTGACATTTAAATTTTGTCATTTGACATTTTATATCAAATGAATTTTTAACAACTGACGCTTAACATTTGGCATTTGATATTTTTTGACATTTGCCAATTAACAGATTACACTATACATTTAACCTTTAGCATTTGACATTTGACATTTAAAAATTGACAGTTTACGGTTGACAATCGATATTTGACATTTAACATTTGACAGCTGGCATTTGGAATATATCATTTGATAATCGGCGTTTGACATTGACAAAAATAAATAAATAAATAAATTTGGCAATTAATAGATTACACTAGACATTTAACCTTTAGCATTTGATACTTGACATTTAACATTTACCAATCGAAATTTGACATTTAACTTTTGTCATTTGACATTTTATATTTGACGTTTGACATTTAATATTTGACAACTGACGCTTAACATTTGACATTTGATTTTTGTCAATTAACAGATTACACTATACATTTAACCTTTAGCATTTATTTATTTATTTATTTATGGGTAATACCATTGTACAATGTATTATGTCATTTACCAATCGACATCTGACATTGAAATAAATAAACAAATAAATAAATTCTGCAATTAATATATTACAATAGACATTTATTTAACCTTTAGCATTTAATATTTGACATTTAACATTTGACATTTGACATTTAACTTTTGTCATTTGACATTTTATATTTGACGTTTGACATTTGATATTTGACAACTGACGCTTAACATTTGACATTTGATTTTTGTCAATTAACAGATTACAGTATACATTTAACCTTTAGCACTCTGTAGTTGACATTTAAAATTTTACAGTTGACAGTTGACATTTGATTGACGTTTGACATTTTATATTTGACAACCGACGGTTAACATTTGACGTTTGATTTTTGTTAATTAACAGATTACACTATACATTTAGCCTTTAGCATTTGATATTTGACATTTAAAATTTGACAGTTGATAGTTGACATTTAACATTTGACAGCTGGCATCTGGAATTTGACATTTGACATTGACATAAATAAACAAATAATAACCTTTAGCATTTGATATTTGACATTTGACATTTAACATTTACCAATCGGCATTTGACATTTAACTATTGTCATTTGACATTTGATATTTGACGTTTGACATTTGATATTTGACAGTTGACGTTTAACATTTGGCATTTTTTTATTTACACAAATGTTTATTTATTTATTAACGGATAATACCATTGTACAGTGTTTACAGAAAGTAAAAATATAATAACAATATATTAACAAATTGGAACTAAAAGTAAAGATATAATATAATTTAGGGACGACACAATACATGTTAAAAATGTTGTAGAACGACTTAATTTGCTATTTGACATTTAAAATTTTACAGTTGGCAGTTGACACTTGACATTAAACATTTACCAATCGACATTTGACATTTGATAAATTTTCTCTGGGAATTCCTATTTATGATTTTATCTTTGAAACGTGGGATGTATTTCTATTTCCTCTTGGAATATTCTTCTTGGATTATCTCTCACTCTCTCTCTCTCTTTATTAGAACTTTTTTTAAAATTTTTACATAGAATTTGTTTCTATTTTTTTAATTTCTCTCCTAAAACTTCTTTTTTTAAAATTCCTCTTTACTTTAACATCTGCCTTTGTTCATATTCATGTATCTTTTAATAATTTATATTTAAAAACTTTTTTCTTTTTTCTCTTTCTTTGGCAGAATTTCTTCGTCTATCTACATCTATTTTAATTTCTCTCTCTCTCTCTCTCTCTTTGTCTCTATTTCAACCTCTACCCTCATCTCTCTATTCTTCTGTTTGGAATATCTGTTTAGCTTTTAGAACTTATTTTTCTTTTTCTCTATCTAGAAATCTATTAATTGCTAGGAATCTTTAGATGACTTTTTGTATCAATATTATTTTTCCAATTTCTTTTACATAATCAACTAATAATTGTAATAATATCGTTACGATTTTTTGATAATTATAGAAAAGAAAATGGAATAATAACAAATTATACTCATACACGATTTATGATTATGTTTATATGATTTTTCATGCTTTTAATCCTATATCTTGTATTTCCTTAATGTTTATAAATGTGTTTTCATTTATCTTATTTGTCGTCCGCCCTTATTTGACAAATATCATCGCCCCCCGAGGAAATCATCACAAAGACAGCGGCCAGGAAAATACAACACGTACAATATATATTTTTCAACCCGAAGAAAATAGGAAACAAATTCAATGGAATCGTTTTAATTGTAATATTCGGACAATGGCGACGTAAACGTTTCGGCCATGAATTAGCAACAAGGACGTAAATGTGGCGTTTGTGCAGCGGCGACTGTTCCTAACAACAGAATTATAACACACTGCAAGTCAACCGCCATGAAATGCAGCGACAGTAAATCATTACTTCCGTGTCGGTGAAATGCAGACGTGGATTACGGCCAATAAAATTTTGGAACACCACCAGAACCGAAACTTTATCTTTTGCGCGACCTCCGACACTAAATTAAACGATAATTTTTACTTTGACACAAACGCACATTACATAAATATATATATAAAAGTTAACCATACGTTATGGTATTATTAAACAATCATCATCATCAATCAATCATAAACTAAACAGCAGTGAGATTTTGTCATGTGTTCGTTTAAACTGCAAACTATAAAAAGAAAAAAGGACTTAAAAAATGTTATTTAATCAGCTTTCATCACATATAAAAAGAACAATATTTTATTATCTAAAATAATTGTTTTTAATTCATTCAACACCAATAATTATGTTTATTGGGGTAAAAAATATAGCTTGTAACTAGATAATGTTAAATATAAAGTATTACCTTACAGTCGACGTCAAAAAAAAAACTAGATAATGAATATGTTGATTCATATTTTTTTAAGAAAATTAATTCATTTAATATTCTACAAAAAATAAATTTTTTAGGAAAATCGATTTATTAACAAAACTAGTTTCAACCCCCAGAAATTCGCTCCACTGTAAGAATGTCAAGGTTCCATTAAAAATAGCAGCCGGTGGATGTCGTGGTTCCGCTGGTATTTAAAGAGAATTTAATTATAAATATAGTCGTAAAGCATTATCGTGATTTCATGGCAACAACACCGTTCACGATTTTATAATACAGGATTAAACCTGAATTGCCAATTTAGAACCGTAATGCGAAATACAATTTATGATTTAACATCGAAACCGAATAAAAAACAACACTATACTTAAATGTTTATTAACGTAATAAATTTCAGCTTGTTAATTGTGCTGATTAATAAATATTTAATTGGATATCGATTTCGCATTAGCGTGTAGTAAATGCAGCGAAGCACCCTGTCGTACTGAAGACATCCCTCCGACTATATAAATAATTTGTGTACACGAAACCGTCCTCGAATGCGTGTTAATTAATATCCATCCACCATACCCAGTTTATTCAAAACTCGTTCGAATAAATGAGATGCCCTTTGATGTGTCATCCATATTAATTAAATATAATTCCGTACCCCCTCTACCCCGTCACTCCGTCCTTCGTCAATGCGGACCTTTAATATATTTCAGGACGCGTCTTATTTCCACTTTCGCAATATAAGGACTGAATCAAGTCGGCAATGCCAACAATTCATGTTTGAGCATGGCGGGAGTAATAAAGCATTATAATTCAGGGTTCGTTCCTGTTGTATAGCGGGAACAGCAGGAGCAGCAGAAGAGAAGAGGTGATGCATGAATTGGTCTGGCAACAGCGCAATGTTCTGCTTCTGTAAGGGGCGGCATATATCGACCAATTCCTACCGGGCGGGAGGGGAAAAACTTTTTTTTTCATATATATATATATATATATATATATATAAATGTATGTATATATATAAATAGACCATTTTGCACGAAAATAAACACTTTTCACCGACAAAACTAGCTGGAAATATTTGTAAATATGATGCGGATGAATAAAATAAACTTCACCTTTTGTGCGGATTGATTTACGATTGATTGGCCATTACTTATTCATCCGAATACTCAACTTTTCACATCCATAACAATAGATTGTGGCTATTTTGATTTACTCGTCTGCATCTATACCTTTTTGTTATCATAAAACTACAAAGTTTATTGTACTATAAACAGTGCATTTTTTAAATTTTATAAGGTAATATGTTTGTATTTAATTATTGCATTCTTGTCAATAACAGTCAAAGTAAGAAAGTTCTACATCTTTAAAAATTATAGAACCTTTTAAAGATATTATATGAATCTGAAAAAGAAAACTTCAAAAGAAATAGCTGTGCAGTTCTAAAACCCTTTAAGAAAATCATTATTAAAAAATTTTCAAGAAATTTTTGTTTAAGATTAAGCAAAGATAAATAGATAATATCTAGAAAAATTGAAAGTCTGAAAGATTTAGGAAATAAATTTTTAGAAAATATTAATTTCATAAAAGAAATTTTGTGAAAAATTCTCAAAAAATTAATTGGAACATTTAATAACCCTAGAAGAAAAAGTTATTGGGAAATTGGTAAAAAAATTAAAATATATTGCTAAAAAAATGAGGGAAAAAATGAAATGAATTTTCTTTAAATCTGACAGAGAAACGAAACATTGAAGAACCTACGTACTAAATTATATAAATAACATACATAAAACAGTATGAGGAAATTCTACAAATTTGAATATTCTAGAACTGGAAGATTCTAGAAAATTTATTTAATGTATAATTTATAATTTTTATATATCTAACATAAACAGGATATTGTAAAGTAAAATATAAATAAATAAATATAAATAGACTTTTCAGTGTGTTTTACCAAAATAGACTATTGTATTGTAGTAAAACAAAATGAAAAATGTATTTATTTTAAATCAAAATGCACCACAAAGTAAAGACAATATTTAAAAATTAATAAATAAAAAACGTAAAAATTAGAAAGGGATATTGCTGGAAATTTTTGCAAACCTAGAAAAGAATAGCTGTTAAGTTATAAAACGCTCGAAAAAATTTAGCAGGAATTTTTTTGAAAAATCTGAAAGAAAAATTAATTAAAAAATCCTTGAAAGAAATTCTAGATTCCGTAAAGAGAATTGCTAAAAAAACTCTAAACCGTTTGAATAAAATTACAGCACTGTTGAAGATAAATTAAGAAATGGTAAAAAGTTCTTAAAATATTTAGGTACAAATTGATAAAGAGATTTAGAGAAATCTGAAGGAATTTGTTAGAAAATGTGAATGTAATGTAATGTAATTTATTGATGTTTTGACATAACTGTCTTACATACGTCAGCAACATGTAATACAAGTATATAATATAAATACAAAACAAACTAAATAAAACAAGTACAATACAAAAAATAGCTGAAAAATAGTCTACATCTAAAAGTAAAATTCATATATACACTAAAATTACATAGAAAATGCTCGAAATAATGGATATTTAGAAATCTTGCAGAAAAATTCTAAAAGTTCTATAAATCTTGATACAAATTTGAGAGAGATATTTCAAAAAGATAAAATTAAGCAAGGATAAATAGATCATTCTCAAAAAATGTAATAAAACGATAAATAGCTGAAATAAAAATAAAAGGAAAATAATAATAATACTAATCATTTATTTCCACACAGGACGAACCCAATTACAGAGGAAAATTACAAGTTTAGAGCAAGTAGAATTACAAGTATAACATTAAACGAACATTTAAATTCAGTGAGCTATAAGTGACTACAATCATATTAAATAAGATTTCAAACACTTCAAGAATTCAGTTTTATTTGAACAAAAAAATATCAGGAAGATTCTAGAATATCTAAAGAAAAATTTTAGACTAGAAGGGGAAGTTTTTGGAATGCTGTAAGAAAAATAGCTCTAAAGTTCTTGAACCTTAGCAGCAATTTTAAATGGTAGAAATTTCTTTTTTTGAAAATTGATTTTTTAGAAAAACTGCCAGAGAGTTATTATAGTACACAATTCTTAAAAACTCGACTGAAAGGTTTGGAAATCTCGAAAAGAAATATCCGAAAAACACCCGAAGAAAGTACTAAAAGCTAAAAAAGTTCAGAAAAATATAAAAGAGAAATTTTAAGAAAACTATTTGACTGTTTTTATATTCGATAAAGTTATTTAAGTAGTTCACTTAAATTTATCATTTAGCTGTTATTTGACTTGTCTCTTGATCCAAGCAAAAAATGTCGTTAAATTAGAAACAAAGTTTGACCAAAAGTCACCAATAACGTTGATAAGGTGATGATAAATGGCAGCATCAAAAAAGTAAAGGATGCAGAAAGGTAGGTTATTATGAGTATGATTTGCTGAAGATGCGTCAGAAAAAAACCGCAATTCAAAATTCAATGTACATATGAACTTATTCTAACTTAATCTAACCTACATTTACCCTCTCAGTATTTAGGAATACAGTAGGAAGAAAACATCCCGCGAATTTAAAACTTTATTCCCTCACAACAATTACTCCCCTTAATATTATTCCTTTTCGTTTTTGAGAAGCTACTAACAGCTAACTCGATCCACCGTAAGCTTCTTGAGCTTGCCCTTTCTTCTCTTCTTTTTTGCTCTTCTCTCTTCTTGCTTGTGGTAACGGATACGTCACCAGTAGCTACTCAATCCACCATTAGTGTACTCTACATATCCGTTCTCTTCTTCTTCTCTCTTCTTTCTTCTGGTACGCCCATGCATCGGTAGCTACTCAGTCCACCCCCGATTTTGCGCATGGTCGATTTGCTTCTTCTTCTTTCTTCCACGTACATGTCGCCGATAGCTACTCAATTCACTACCTGCTGTTGACATGTCGGTTTCCTCTTCATGCTTTCTTCACTCTTCTACTCAGTCCACACCCGATGTTCTTTGCATCTTTGGTTGATTGTCACCAACGGCTACTCGATCCACCATCGGTTTACCTGGCATGTTTATTTCCGCGTTTATTTTGCCGCACATAATAATCATTTGGATTAGGGATTTTAAGACACTGAGCTTTCAGAGAGAAGAATTCTAAACTGTTTTTACAAGTAGTCCAATAGATCTTCATAATAATCACGTAAATTAGTGATCTTAAGAGACTAAAAATTCAGATAGAGGAACTCTATCAAATTTAAACTATCCTTAGGGGTAGTTCTACAGATCTACATGATAATCATGTAAATCAAGGATTTTATTACACTGAGCTTTCAGAGATAAGAACTCTAAACTGTTTTATCTGTTTTAATAAGTAGTCCTACAGATAGGCATAATAATCATAATTATCTTAAGAAACTAACTTTTCAGATAGAGGAAGTTTATCAACTCTAAACTATACTTAGGGATAGTTCTACAGATCTACATGATAATCATGTAGATCAAGGATTTTATTACACTGAGCTTTCAGAGAGAAGAACTTTAAACTGTTTTCATAAGTAGTTTTACAGATCGACATAATAATTAGGGATCTTAAGGCTCTAAGCTTTCAGAAGAATTCTAGGAACTCTAAAATGTCTTTAATGATAGTTCTACAGATCTACATGATAATCATGTGGATTAAGGATTCTATAACACTGAGTTATTAGAGATAATTAATTTTTGGAAAATTCTAGAAATCTCCACGAGAAATTTCAGGAAAACTTAAGTAATTACGGTATAAAAAAGAAGGATAAAAAATTTGAAAACCATGGAAGTTCTTATTATCTGGAAGACGAAATATTAGAAATTTTCAGAAGTAGAGAGAAAATTGTCCAAGATTTATAAAAACAAATTTAAGGAAAATTTAAAACAGAAATTTCTAGAAAATTCAAACTTTTTAAAAGAGATGGAAAAGCAATGAAGCAAAATTTCTCGTAAAAAGTAGCTGTGAAATTAGGGATGTTTTCAAAAATAATAAAAAATTTGTGAAAACGAATTAGGTATAGACATTAACAATTTGCACTTAAGATTTAAAAATGACCGAAAATTGACTAAGTAAATTGAAAACTATCAAAAAGAAGTCATGAAACGTTTAGGAACTTTAAAAAAAAGTTACGCAACCAAAGTAAATGTTAAAGTATTTCAGAAATCTGAAGAAAATTTGAAAACCATGGAAGTTTTTATAATCTGAAAGACGAAATATTGGAAATTTTCAGAAGTTAGAGGAAAAATTGTCAAATATTTATGAAAACAAATTTAAAGAAAATTGGTGCAATTTAAAACAGACATTTCTAGAAAATTGTAATTTTTTAAAAAAGCTAGAAAAGCAATGAAGCAAAATTTTTCAAAAAAGTAGCTGTGAAATTAGAGTTTTCAAAAATGATGGAAAATTTGTGAAAACGAATTAGGTATAGACATTAACAATTTGGACTTAAAAATTAAAAATGACAAAAAATGGATTAAACAAATTGAAAACTATCGAAGAGAGAGAGAAAGAGATGATGAAAAGTTTAGGAACCTTAAAAAAAAATTACACAACCAGAGTAAATGTTAAAGTATTTCAGAAATCTGAAGAAAAGTTAAGAGATTAATATTCTTTAAGAGTTCTTTAATTTTCTATTAATTAACTTCTACAAGATTCAAGTATTTTCTAGAATTTTACCAAAGAGAATTTTTTTAGATTCCTCGAAGAAAATGTTTGCAATTTGGAAGGTCGGCAATTTCCTTTACAAATTGCAGAAAAATTATTCGAGGAATCTAAAAATTTCTCTTCCGTAAAATTTCTTCAAAATATATTCTGAGAAAAAGTCAAGAAAAAATATTAGGAAATTAAAGAACTCTTAAAGAAAAATTCTCGAAAATATATTCTGAGAAAAATTCAAGAAAAAATATTAGGAAATTAAAGAACTCTTAAAGAAAACCAGTGAAAAACCTGTAAAGAAACTTTTTATAAGCTAGAAGAAAAATTTTCTTCGAGGAATTTAAAAATTTCTCTTCGGTAAAATTCTCGAAAAGTAGATATTGAGAAAATGCTTGAAAATTGTAGAAGTCTGAAAAAATTTAAAGAAAAATTATTAGAAAATTCAAGAATTCTCAAAGAAAACCAGAGAAAAACTGTAAAGAAACTTTTTATAAGATGGAAGAAAAATTCCAGGAACCAGGATGAAAATTCCTGAAGATTTCTGGGAAATCGTAAAAAAATTCTTATCAGTAAGGAGGGCAATTTTAAAAATTGGGAAGGGAACAATTTAAGAAGTAGCCGCAAAATTATAAAACAATTGGAAAAGAAATTTATGAAAATGAAAAATAAGACAATTATAATATAGAAAAAACGATTGGAAAATAAGACAACTCACGAAGAAAAATTGTTATAGAATACGAAAATTTTTTAAACTCTTGCAATTTTGGGAACCGACAGAAATCTGAATGATGTGGATTTCTAGAATTCTGGAAGAAAGTTTTGACAATTTGGAAAATATCTAAAAGTTGTAGAAGATCTTCTTTATTTCTACAAATATAAAAATATACATAATCATCTTTATTTTTATAAATATTCAAAATGAATCATAAGTAATTTGAGAAACTTTTAACAATTTGCACTTGAATGTCTGAAAACTGACTAAATAAATTGAAAAGTATCGAAAAGAAAATGATGAAAAGTTTAGAAACCTTAAAAAAAGTTACGCAACTAGAGTAAATGTTGCAATATTTCAGAAATCTGAAGAAAAGATTAAAAATTAATATTCTTCAAGAGTTCTTGAATTTTGCATTAATTTTATTTTCATTTTTTTCAGACATCTACAATTTTCAAATATTTCCTCGATAAATTTTCTAAAATTTTACGGAAGAGAAATTTTTAGATCCCTCGAATAACTTTTTTGCAATTTGTAAAGGAAATTGCCGACCTTCCAAATTGCAAAAATTTTCTTCGAGGAATCTAAAAATTTCTCTTGAAATAAAATTCTCGAAAATATATTCTGAGAAAAATTCAAGAAAAAATATTAGGAAATTAAAGAACTCTTAAAGAAAACCAGTGAAAACCCTGTAAAGAAACTTTTTATAAGCTAGAAGCAAAATTTTCTTCGATGAATTTAAAAATTTCTCTTCGGTAAAATTTTCGAAAATATATTGAGAAAATGCTTGAAAATTGTAGAAGTCTAAAAAAATTTAAAGAAAAATTATTAGAAAATTCAAGAACTCTCAAAGAAAACCAGTGAAAAAACTGTAAAGAAACTTTTTATAAGCTGGAAGAAAAATTCCAGGAATCAGGATGAAAATTCCTAAAGATTTCTGGGAACTCGTAAAAAAATTCTTATCAGTAAGGAGGGCAATTTTAAAACTTGGGAAGGGAACAATTTAAGAAGTAGTCGCAAAATTATAAAACAATTGGAAAAGAAATTAATGAAAATGAAAAATAAGAAAATTATAATATAGAAAAAGCGATTGGAAAATAAGACAACTCACGAAGAAAAATTGTTATAGAATACGAAAATTTTTTAAACTCTTGCAATTTTGGGAACCGACAGAAATCTGAATGATGTGGATTTCTAGAATTCTGGAAGAAAGTTTTGACAATTTGGAAAAAATCTAAAAATTTTAGAAGACCTTTTTTATTTCTACAAATATAAAAATATACATAATCATCTTTATTTTTATAAATATTCAGAATGAATCATAAGTAATTTGAGAAACTTTTAACAATTTGCACTTGAATGACAGAAAACTCACTAAATAAATTAAAAACTATCGAAGAGAGAATGATGAAAGTTTAGGGAGATTAAAAAAAGTTACGCAACCAAAGTAAATGTTGAAGTATTTCAGAAATCTGAGGAAAAGTTAAGAAACTAATATTCTTTAAGAGATCTTGAATTTTACAGATCTCTACAATTTTTAAGTATTTCTTCAATTTTTTTTCGAGAATTTTACCGAAGAGAAATTTTTATATTCCTCGAAGAAAAATTTTGCAATTTGTTAGGGAAATTACTGACCTTCCAAAAACTTTTTAGAGGAATCTAAAAATTTTTCTTCCGTAAAATTCTCGAAAATGTATTGAAGAAACGCTTGAAAATTGTAGAAGAAAGAAAAATTACTAGAAAATTCAAGAATTCAGTGAAACCGGGGCAAAATCTGTAAGAAACTTTTTAAAAGCTGGAAGAAACATTCTAGAGATAGGATGGAAAATTCCTAAAGATTTCTGGGAACCCGGTAAAAAATTTTATCGGGAAGGAGGAAATTTTTAAAAATTGCGAAGGAAAATTACCGACCTTCGAGGAATCTAAAAAAATTCTCTTCGGTAAAATTTTCGAAAATATATTGTGGAAATGGTTGAAAATTGTAGAAGTCTGAAAAAAATGAAAGAAAAGTAACTAAAAAATTCAAGAACTTTTAAAGAAAACAAGTAAAAAAAAAACTGTAAAGAAATTTTTTATAAGCTGGACGAAAAATTCCAGAGATAGGATGGAAAATTCCTGAAGATTTCTGGAAACCTGTAAAAAATTCTTATCGGAAGAAAGGGAATTTTTAAAATTGTGAACGGAACAATTTAATAAATAGCCGCAAAATTATAAAATAATTACAAGATAAATAAATGAAAAAACAAGAAAATTACAGAAAAAAGATAAATAAATGAAAAAAACAAAAAATTACAGAAAAAATTAGAAGAAGAATTGTTATAAAATACGTGAATTTTTAATACTCTTGCAATTTGGGGAACCGATAGAAATTTGTAAGTAAAATTGCTGAGGATTTGTAGATATCTGGAAGAAAATTTTGACAACTTGGAAAAAGTCTAAAAATCTTAAAAATCTTCGAAGATTGGCAAAAAAACTTTAAGAAGATTCTTGTGATTTAAAAAACATGCTCGAAAATTCTAGAAATGAATAATAAGAGAAGTTAAAAAAAACTAAGAAAATTTTCAGAAATTTATAAGAGGAATCGTTAAAAAACTTGTAGAGTATATTTGCAATTACGAAGAGAAATTAACATATGTTATACTTCTGTCCTAATAACACACGAATTGCCAATTCACCAATTCATTTTTATTTATTGAATAATTCAGAATTGTAAGATCAATTATAATATCTGTACATAAATCGTTAGTTCCAAATTGAATTATTACCGAAGTCAACTAACGTCCATTATCGTTACCCTAACTAGGATCACGTTTTTGCCCAACATATTGCACGCCGTCGAAATGCACCGGAATCCGTGTTATTACATCTTATACGATCCGCCATTCGCCATTAATTGTGATTATTTTTAGGGAGGACTTCCCCCTCTTGTACGGCGCCATTTTCAGGAATCCGCCTATATACACATTCACTGGGGGGTGCCCTAATGGCTTGCGCCTATTCTCTGATAAAATACTGCATCAATTATCACTTAATAACCATTATAGAAAACATTTAAATCGTATGTATTATTCAGAAAATTTATAATATGATAGGCCAACAAAACATATTCAAGATGTACCACAATTAAACATTAAAAAAATTATATAACAGAAAAGTGTTAAAAGTACCTAAGAATGTCGGAAATGAAGACATTTCTAAAGCTTGATTTCGAAAATCTTGGATATGCAGGAATTTTAAAAGCTTAAAAGTAATAAGAATATTCTAGGGGAAAAAGTTAAAAACCAAAAGTAGAAAAGATTAAATATATGTTTAAAAAGAAAGTTATAGAGAAAAAGTGTTAGGAGAAAGATTTCAAGAGAAAAGAAGAAGAAAAGTTATAAGGAAGTATGAAGAAGTTCTAAGAAATTCTGAGTCTGAGGCAGAAAATAAAGTTAAATATTTTAAGAAGATTTTAATAGATAAGTATGGAGTATGAAGGAGAAGTTCTAAGAGTAAATAAGGGAATCTAAAAGAAACAGTGTATTAATGGATTCTTGGACTATGGAAGCCACATAGGATTTGCAGTAACAAATTATTATTTCATTTTTTTATTACTTGAAAGGCATTTAAATATTTTACTATCACTTTCCAAAATTCGAATTTATAATCAATAAACAATTCCTTATTTTAATTATTTATATATCCAATTAATAATGTTCAAATTACATATTTAAACTTTGGTTAGTAAACGATAATTTTCATTCGGAAATTTATGCATTTCTACAAATTAAAATTGCAAGCTCGTCCTCGCCAAACCGGCAAAGTTCCGTATCCATTCTGCTCCAATGTAAATGTAAATAGAATGACCCGATTTATTTTTCGTCTGTCAAATAAAAGAAAGTTATGCCCTTCGAATGGTAAATAGCGGTGTCTATTTACCGTGAAAAGTCGAGTATCTTCCGGAAGTCTGGAACTCAAACACGAACAAATCTCCACAAATATCTAGTTTTATATGTGAGAGACGCAATTCCGACAGCGACATAATATTTTATCGGTATAGTTTAATGCATTAGTCGCGCTATGATGTTTTAATAATAGGAACGTCAGTAGAAAAAAATACTAGGCACTATTTGCACGCGTATGAATTATGAAAGGAAACGTCCCGAAATTCCTTAAGGGATGTATCTGGAAACACTTTTTATCCAGAGATTTTATACGTGATCGGAATGTTTGATGGGTTTATTTCTTTGGGCCAATTTTTTTTTTCTCTCGTGCAAACGCGAACTCATCAGCCGTTAATTAAGAGATAATTTTGTGCGAGCTTAGGTCCGAATTTGTAAACGTAATCTCGGATTCTTCTTATGACGACCGGAAAAATTAAAGATGAAAGAGAATGGTAGATAATACAATGTTATTAAGAAATGATGAAAAAATCTTGCAGGATTAGAATAGAAATTATTATTTTTTTCTTGATAATAAAATTACTAATTAATTTTAAAATATTCAGTTTATTTGTTTAAGTAAGATACAAACAGTTTGAATTAGAAATTCCACATCCTTCATACAGAAAACAAACTTGGAAGTCAACAAAAAAAGCCCTCAAGTCAATATCAACCCCATCATAGTGTCAAAGATGTCACTGTAAACTTTCATTTACCTAAAGAAGCAATAAATTTATACAAGGAAAACTTTTTGGTGGCAACATGTGTAATAAACATAAATAATAAAAACATTGATTCCATAGAATTGTTATTATTATAAACGACCAACAAATCAGGAAATTAGAACCATTTTTCATTTCACTTCATATATTGAAATACAGATATAACAAAATCATTGATATACATCTTTAATTGTGGAGAAGTTTACTTCGTGGTACATTTTGGAAATAAAATAATCTTGCCTCATTTTTCATTGATATAAATAATAATTAGTAGATGAGTCCTAACAATGATACCTGCGGTACATCATCAAGTCTGTTTACAATGTTTCAATTTAATTATATTTCTTACTCATTGGGTGAGAAATGACTAAAAACAACTTATATTTAATGGAAAAATTATGTATTCAAAATAAATTCAACAAATTATCAACTATAATAATAATTCAGTTCTAATTTCTAAACTTAATAATTGCTTAATATTTATTCTGCACCATTGAATCTTTTGAAAATAACTGAGAACTTAGGAGTTGATTTCGTAGCGGCCTCGTTGTATCGAAATCGGCGGACTATATGCCCTACTTATGAAATTGTTCGCTCGTATATTCTTTTTCGTAATTACACAGCAATTTGCTTAGCCTTTTACGTGCAACATTAGTATATTGATTATTCGCGTTGTAGTAAACATACACTCGTAGACCCAACGTTGATTCATAATCTCAATCTTGGTAAAGTTGCATGAAAGCGCACTTTGCGTGCCAGTTGTAAGTTTTGTGTAAAGGGACCAAAAATGGGGTTATGTTTCAAATTAATTAAAACAAAAACATTAAAATGCTTTATATCTTGCGGAAATATATAAGCGTTTATCTTCTTATCTTTTTGAAAATTTGAAGAAAAGACTTTGAGGATTGATTTTAGAGAGTTTTAAGTGAGTGGCAATTGTTTTTTCAATTGTTTAATCAATCAGGAAAAGGATAGGAAAAGATTAATTAATATTTCATTCACATTGGATTACATAGGCATTTACAAGCGTTCGTCCTCACATCTTCTTTACGTATTAAAGAAAAAACATTGATGAATAATTTTAGAAAATTTTACGTTAGTAGCGATTGTTTTCTTTCACTTGTTTAATCAATTATAGGAAGAGCAACAATTAAATTTACATGCGAATTTTTGCAATCATCTTCACATTTTCTTGAAATATTAAAGAAAATACTTTAATAGAAGATTATAGGAAATGTTAGGTTGTTAGGTGAAAATATATATATTGCTACTTATATTTTAATAAAGAAGAGACGTTGACGAGTGATTCAAGAAAATTTTATCCGTTGCGATTGTTTTTTTTCAATTGTTAAATCAATCAAAGGAAGGCAACAAAAGAATTGTTGCATCTTCACTTTACATGCAATTTTGTAAAATATATTAGCGTTCGCCCCTATTTATTTTTGAAAAATTGAAGAAGAAACTATGATGAGTGATTTTGGAAACTTTTACGTTAGTAGCGATTGTATTTCTCAATTTCTTCATCAATTTTATAGAGTTTAAGAAGAAAATTGTGTGATTTCGCAAAAAAAAGGATTATTATTCATCCTTATATCTTTTTTAAATACCGAAGAAGATACTTTGACGAATGATTTTAGAAAATTCTATATTAGTTGCGTTTGATTTTTTCAATTGTTTAAACAATTATAAAAAGAGTAACAAAAAATATTTTATCTTCAATTGCCTCGTGAGTTTTTGAAAATTAATGGGCATTCAATCTTATTGAAATATTAAAAAAAACTAATATTATTAACTTTATAATTAAATTTGCGATGATATGTATTAATATCAAGACCATCATCTGAATACCACCTTCTAAGATTTTATGTATTATTTTGTAAATCATCGCAATTGGATTATCATGAGTAATTTAATATCATCTGCATATATTAGAAAATCGCAATCGCAAGAATTAAGGAAGCCCGGTTTATAAATAGAAGAAACAACACCAGACCTACATTAGATTCCTGAAGCACTCCACTCATTAATTGCCAATTTATTTAACATATTTAGTAATATATGATGAGGCATTCTAGTAAAGGCCTCTGAGATGTCAGAATATTACACGTCAAGCTGCAATTTATTATAAGGAGCCTGAGATATGAAGTGAGGATCATTCGTTAAATTGGTAATCGTATTGCGCCTTTTTACAAACCATGCTACTTTTTCAGAATACTAATAACAACCGACTATTTATATATTCGACAATAATGCTTTCAAAAATCTTTCACGGATTGTTACTTAACGAAATTGGGCGATTTTTTTTTACATCAAGTCGATCATCTGACTTAAAAACTGGTATTGCTCGCACAATCTTCCAACATTCCGGAAATGTACCACTGTTAAGGATAAGGTTGTAAATCCGAGCAATAGGTGCAGCAAGATCATGGAGAATAAATGCAGATATTAAGTAAGCCCCATTGTCAAATTCGGTTTCAGCTTCTTCATGTGTTTGATCACGATTACTTTAATTAATCTTCCAATTCGGCAGGAATATTAGATGTTTTCCGTTTCTTGTAGATATACGCCCAGAAATGTTTATAGTTATGTATTACTAATTTTTCACATTTAACAATGTTGCAAGGACATAATTTGATAATGTATGATGGATTTCTTTTCAGATTCACACAATATCTTCGTTTTGATTTGATCAACTTGATAATTTTCCTGTTAAACCAAGCTGGATAACTGTTCTTGTTAATATACTTGTTTCTCATTAATCACTTGGTGAAACATTATGTTAATATATAGGTTTAATAATTAAAATCACTTGGTTTGTTTCACAAATATTTTTTATTTTCGATTAGTTTCGGCTTATTGCCATTATAAAAATATTTGTGAAACAAACCAAGTGATTTTAATTATAAAACATATATATTCTTGTTAATTTGATTAACACCCTTACTAGTTGAAACAGAGTGGGCCAGTCATATTGTCCATGTGAATTTCTTTGCTTTCTTAAAATTGTACTGATTTGAGAGATCACCCTAAAAATTGGTAGAAAGACGTTCAACTCTAATACTACAAGTAAGTGCAGGATGATGCATGTCTTCAGGCACAGGTGGATTATCACTACATTACAATTTAAATTGGTCGAAGTACATACGAGACACAAAATCCGGTTATTTGATTAAGTATATTATTTCGTTGTATTACGACGCAATAATTTATAAAATTTAATAGCGTATGTGTGAGCGTCGATAAATTGCCGTTTAGATTACAGTTAGCATATTCCGCTATATTAAAATCAGAAACAATTAACTAATTTTCCATAGATAGTTTTTTGAAAAATGCTGCATAACAACATAAGATGTTGAAACTACTACTGTGTAGAGATATTTTGGCAGCTACTACATTAATATTCATATCATTCGGCAATTGAAGATCTATTTGTTTAAACTGATTTATGTTTTGGAACGTTAAAGGAATACCTCCATCCTGATTATTTTTTCTATCATAACGTAATATCGAGTAAGATTTTGGAAAAAGTTCAGTGTTTAAGACGCCTTTCTTCGACCAAGTTTCAGTTAAAGTAATAATGGTGTAAAAGTTTATTACCATATACACATAAAAATGCAATTTTGAGTTTAATCCACGCACATTTTGGTATAATACAGTCAATTCTTATTTTCTTTAAATGTATTTTATGGAAATTTGTGAATGTTTATCCTTATGTCTTCTTATCTGTCATTGTTCAGCTGTCAACTACCATCTGTCATATATTATGTTTTTTTTGTAATCTGTAATCTGAAGTGTCAAATAAATACCCTTTTAGTGCAAAAAGGCCATATTTGGCAAACAGTTTGATGAATTGTCATCAAGAAAGTCGTCATGGAGAAACTGATCCCAGAAGAATAGAGGGCGAGAATGTAAGAACACGTATTTTATAAATTCAACTCTTTCCAAATACATCAACATTTCTGTAGATTATTATGTATAATAATATTATTATTATTATTAGAATATTTTTGTTGGTATATATATATTGGATAAAACAAATAATACCTAATATATTACCTGGCATTTATCATCTGACATTTGTCATCTGTCATATTGGATCAGTTATCCGTCATCTATCAACGATTATTTATCATTTTTTATTAATCATATATCAATTTTGTTATTTGTTATTTGTCATAAGACATTTATCATATATCACATGTTATCAATAAAAACTTAACCATCAGCCATTTTTATCTGTAGCCTTAAGCCTTTTTAAGGCCGATCTACAGCAATAAACCTAATGGACTTTACACAGACCATCTCCAAAAACTGATGTAATTTATACTGGTTTGAGTTATTCATTTGACAATATGCCACATGCAATACTAATACAATATAGGCACTAGTGTAATTATTGTTATTGACTCTTACTTAAGATCGTTCACATATAGTGAAGCATGGGGGCGTCCAATCTTTGCCGTATGAAGCAATTGTTGGGTTAGAACAAGGATCCAAATTAGGACCATTGTTGTTTCCTCTATTCTATTCTATAAAATGAACATAAAAAATATTTTGTGCTTACTTACTCTAGGAAAGATAAAAAAATTCTAAGTGATTATTATATTGATTAGTTAATTTTACAGAGTTTGTAAATTCAATTTCTAGAAGCGTGGAGTTTATCAGGTCGGAGCTGTGTCGCACACCAGCCTACTATTGGAATTTAATATGTGGTCAATAGCAAACAACTATATAAGCTTATCAATGGACGAATTGGTGATCAAATGTTTATTGAGAGACTAAAATTTTATGTTCCTAGACTAAGTTCACGTTCATATTTCACTTGTTTTTGTCATCTGTCATCTAAAATCCGTTGCCTGCCATCCATCATCAATAAACTGTCAATCTGTAATCATCCGATTTTTGATCTTTGACATCTTCCATCATCTATTTTTTAATTAAAAATTGTTGTCATTTGTCAGAATAACATTTTGAATATTTCATCTATATGTTATCCGATATCTGCCATGTTTGTATTTGCTATCTGTCAAGTGTTATTTGTTTTATGTTTTATGTTAACTGCCATCTTGCTTCTATCATTTTACATGATAATGTAATGTATCATATGTCATTAAAGCTGTTATATTTTATTCGTAAGTTGTTAAATATTATCTGTCATTTCTGAAATAACGATTGACATATGTAACTTGTTGTATTTTGCCATATATCTGTTATCTCTCAACTGTCAACATTAATCTGTCATGTATTACCTGTTAACTTTCAATTTTCATCTATCATCTGTAAACCGCCAGTAATCATCTATCATATGTGAGTCATTATTTTGTGTTTGTCACATTTCATTTATTATTTATAATCTATTAGTAATCTATTATTTATCCTATGTTAACAATAGAGAGTTAAATGTCAAAAATAATTGGTTGGCTATAATCTTACCTTTTGATATTTCATTTTTTATATAGACTGCCATCTCTTATCTATTATATATAGCTGTTATTTTTATCAGACATCAGTGAATTATCATTTGTCATTTGTTATTTGTGATTTGTCATTTATCATCAAAGGTTATTTTTCATTTATTATTTAATCAGTAATCATTAATTAGTCATTTAATATTCCCTTCTTTTGCACTTTTGTTGCAATTTGATGTTTTTGTTCAATCATATTTACTCTAATGAAAATAATGTCAATCAATTCTTATAAAATATTTCGATTCTTTCTCGACTGTTGTATGAATTTTATCACCTGTTATTTGTCATCTGTCATCATTCTGTCTTCTGCCACTGTCAACTGTTATTTCTTGTTTATTACCTGTCATCTATTTTTACTGCAATATGTCATCTGTCATCTAACATGTTATTTCTCATTCATAATCTGTTACCATTAGTCATCTATCATCTGCTATTTATTATTTGTCATCTATAATCTATCGATCAAATGATTACCATATGTTATCTGCCACCTAGTATCTGTGCTATGCCTACTATTACATGAATTTTTTGTTATTTGCCATTTATTATTTGTCATCTGTCATGCCTTATGTTGTGACATCTGCCATCTTATAGCTATTATCTGTCATTCATCAGCTGTTAAATACCATCTATCATCTAGTATCTTTCAAATATAATCTGTATGTTAACGTCTTATATCGTTATTTAATAATAATAATAATAATAATAATAATTTTATTATACGGAATCTCCTTTACAAAAAACAATACTGCATACATTTAAAATATAAAATAAACATAAAGTAATACAAAAAGTGGTTTTAAAATTAAATTACCCAACCCTAATGATTCAATAAAAATAATAATTCAATGTTTCTCAATGTTACTCTTAACGTAAATTTGTCATCTATCTCTTGTTTATACATTCCTCTGCTAACTTTCATCTGTCGTCTTTTTGCCTTCATCTAATATCAAATTAGTTTGTATAGTTATAATCTCGTTATATGTAAAGTACTAACAAGACATTATAAAGTTTAAATAAATAAATCTATCGTCTATCATCTGTCATCTTTTATTTGTCAACTGATTGCAGGTATGCTTTATAATCTTTAAGCTGTTGTATATAATTCTTAATTGGTCATGGGTCATCTTCCATCTTTCATTCATTACCCATCATCTGTCATAAGTTAGCTGCCATCTATTATCTGTTATTTGTCATCTTTAATTATTCATCTGTTATCTATTTTGCGTTATCTGTCTTTTGAAGGCTATCGAGAGTTATGTTGATTTAGAATTATAAATAAATAATAATAATAAATAATAATCAATTTTCTTTGAAATTTCTTATTTTTGGTAGTTGTTACCTTTCATGAACTCAATTAATTAGAAATTATTCTTTGATATTCAATTTATAAATTTTTTAATAACTAAAATTTTGACTTAGAATACCTCATGATATTCAACATTAATTTTAAATTTGTACTTTGTTATTGCTCAGTCTAAAGTTTCTAGATTTAAATCTAGAAAATTTAAGACTCAAATTCAAAGATGCTAGAATTTGATCAGAATTGTAATTTTGCAAAATTTTACACTTTTTATAATAGTATGATTTAAAATACAACTGAGATTTAATCAAAATTAAGTATAGGTTTCTTTCAATTCGTATAAAGGTTTTTGTTTTCAATTCCTAACTTTAAATGTTTCATATATTATTTTTAATATATTTTTATATTTGAGATGTTTGATAATGCATAATTCATTATCGTAGATCAGTAATATGCCTCGCCTATATAAAATTTATTGAGGTAGGTCAAGAGTACGCCAGAACAACATACGGTTAATTGAGGTAGGTCGGTGTTACGCCAGGTCAATGTTAAATCCGTTGTGATAGGTCATGGACAAGCTAGAAGAATACACTGTTTATTAAGGTAGGTCAAGGGTACGCAAGGTTAAGGTAACGTTCATTGTGGTAGGTCAAGGGTACGCCGGGTAAGCGTAAAGTTTGTTGTGGTAGGTCAAGGGTGCGCTAGGTTATTGTAAAGTTTGTTGAGGTAGGTTAAGGGTACGCTAGGAGAATACACAAATTCGTTAGGATAGGTTTAAAATACGCTTATATTCAAGTCTAAGATTTTTGATTAAAGAGTTTAAAATTTTATACTCAATTTTGATTAATGTTAAAAACAATTACCTTTAAGAATTATGATTCAGTATTGATTTGTTTTATCAACATATAATCATTGATTTGATGATTATTCTTACGCGATCTACGAGGAAATTTCGCTCCTATATTCGAGCGAGCGTGCAACAAATTGCGCCTTATCAATTTCAACAAATTGCTTCTTAGCGATGCATAGACATGAAAATTGCCGCGTATTTTGTAAAATGTGATACATTCGTCTCAAGAAAATGGGTCATTATTCGTAAACACGAAACACACAACGCATACATCCAAGATGCGAACGAAATCGTGATAAATAAGAGCAGTGGGTAACATACGCATACACACAAGAAGAATTCTATAAGTAATCATTCTGATATCCGTACGGATATTATTTTTTCTTTGGGGACACCGTGTATATCAACCGAACGTAGTGTAATGTTAAAAGAGACTGTATTGTATACACAACATCTAATTTGTTCTTTTGTTGCTTGGCGTTGGAGTTGGAGGAAAAAATGTCCCTACGCTGCCGTTTCCCAAATAGCTTACACCCTAACCGGCCTCGTCAAACTGCTAATACCCGCAATAATTAAAACGTGAGACCGTATTATAAACGAAAACAATTTGAATAAAGGATAGTGGGGACCCCCGGGTTTCCTAATACTGTAGTTAGCTACGTTCCCTAAACGGACAGAATGTAATTAGACCGCAGTAATGAAATTCCATTACACGGGGGCTCTTGCAGTTGAAACTTTTCCCCCGCACACAAAATTATTATGCACCAATTTGTTACCACTTTTTTTGAAGATATATATAATTATAACCATCGTTACATCACCGGACAAGTTATAAACGTCGCGCGCTTCTTTAATTTCACCCGCACGAAAATAATTCTTACCGGTGAAATTGTTATGCAAATTTACGTTGGCGGCATTTAAATTTAATTAAAATTCAAATGGAATTTTTTCGATGCAAAGGAATCATCTTATTCGGGTCGTGTTCCCCGCATAACCGAATTTTAATATTATGTATATTTAATGGGATATTTGTATTAAATTAGCTTTCCGAATAACGCCGTCGCCCTCTGGTAAAGTGTGGGCGTATTTTATATCAAAATTTCAAAGTGGATAAATGTTACGGGTTTTATTTTTTATTATAACAACAAGCGATTTGCCATTGAACATTTATCGGCCCGAAACGTCTGTGTCTGTATAGGAAATTTAATTAGTGCGGAGTGAATGTGCAATTTCACTTTGGAAAACGGCCTATTAGGGTGTAAGCAAACTTGCGACTCGTTTAATAAATTGCCTTTCGGCGGAGAAGGGTGCTCCAAAATTAAAGAAACACTTCATTTCGGTCTGACAGTTTCTAATCTGTGTCGATTTAATTAGTATTCAGGAAATGCTACTCGTCTTAAGTGTCGTCCCGCGCAAAGATTTAAATCTGTAACAAATTTCTCTTATTTAAACTTATATATTATATGTATAAAATAATCATACCCGTTATAGATTTACGAAATGTTTTCGTGTTTTTATCAGTATTAATTAATCATACCTGTTTCATAAAGAAAGAAATACATGAATTCGAGTTACTCGTTTTTTGTTAAACTACGTCATTATGATAAGAGGTGAGAGCAGGTAAATTCGTACAGATACTATCAGTAATCAATAAGTTACATATCCCAGGCAATGTCGTGCATACGGCTAGCATTATGCTGATACATTTCCGCACTAAACGCATAATTCGCATTTATTTATCTCCTTATATAAATATTATTTTGCGCGCATTAGAATAGAGATTAACATAGACCATTGTAGACCGTACAACTCAATTCGATTTCACTTAAAATAATTGTTAAACGTTAATATTATAATAAGTTCTTTGGTTATAAGTTGTATTAGTGATTAATTAAATAAAAATAATTAAAAACAGTTTTTAAAAAACTTAATGTTTCCACGAGAAACATAACTGGCGCAGTCGTGACGGATAAGTTCCAGTGGAAAATCTAGTGCCAAATTCTGAGGCCTTTCACCGAGATATTCGTGAACCCAGTAAAAGTGCCGAATTCTGAGGACCTTCACCGAAAACAAGTGAACCCAGAACTTTCCATTGAGGTTAAAACCGTGAACTTTGAACCAAAGGGCCTTGAATCTACCAGAGAGTTTGAGTCCAACAACTACCATCACTAATCAACGTACCAGAAGAAACAACAAGTCCTGTTGCCGCAGTTCAATCCAATTAGCAGTCCAGAGAGCAGTCTAATTAGCAGCCCCAGCAGCAGTCCAAGAAGTCCTTCAACATTCACCAAGAATGAAGATCGTACTATTGTTATCATTGTAAGTCGATTTTGAATTTTTGCATTTTTCATATACATATAATTTATGTCAAGTATTTCTACAAGTAGTACAGAGTCTGTTCCCCAATCCCCTAATTCGTACACAAGTAATATAAATATAGATTTTGAAGAAGAATTATTAAATTTAATAAATAGAATTAATATAAAAGAAATGGCATTTAATCCAGAATATTTAAAATGTGTTCCAGAATTTAACGGAAATTCTGACGAACTTGATCATTATATCCAAGTCTCACAAACTATAATTGATTCTTTTTATAATGCACAACCAAATTTCCAAAATCGCTATATTATAAATAGTTTAATAAACAAATTAACAGGAAGAGCACGCTTAGTAGCAAATGTGAATACAATTAATGATTGGGATGATTTAAAAAATATTTTAATTAGAAATTTTTCTGATCCAAGAGACGAAGCTTGTCTTAATCGAGATTTAATTAACCTTAGGCAAAAACCAAATGAAACAGCAACACAATTTTATGAAAGATGATACACATGTTAAATATTATTTGTTCATATGTCAATGTCCATGAACCGCTTATTAATAATAGAGATCTTAAACGTAATTTATACAAAGACTTAACATTAAAAACTTTTTTAGCAGGATTAAAAGATTCTTTAGGTACAACAATTCGGTCTATGCGTCCAAATGATTTAGCGCAAGCCTTACAATTTGTAAACCAGGAAGAAAATATTTATTATCTCCAGAATCAAAATAAACAAGTTCCAAAATTAACAAATAATAATAATAATTTTAAGTCTAATAATTATAATATACAAAATTCCATTCCCAGAAATTATCCAAGATTTAATAATCAATTTAATAGATTTCCTACAAATAATCAACAAAATAATCCACAAAGAAATCATTTTCCGAGTCAACCAATACAATTACAAACAAGACCCGTACAACCAAAATTTTTCTCAAATCAACAAGTATTTAAAAAACCTAATCAACAAAATGTTTGGAAACCCAGAGGTCAAACTCCAAATTTTCAACCTACTCCAATGAGTACTAATACTCGAAATACTTTTAATACTAATCGTAGATTTAATACTAATTCTAATTTTAAACCCACACAAAATTATATTGCTGAAGAATTATTTAATACAGAAATTAATCAAGAAAATAATTTTTATAGAAATGAACCAAATACTTCTAGGAATTCTAATAATGAGAATTACGATCAAAATTTTTGTTCAACCAGCCTCAAAAGGCCACTTACATAGAAAATCATACATTAGGAAATGGAGGTCTCCCATATATAGAGATTAGATTTCATAAAAATAGTTTTCCCTTAAAATTCTTAATTGATTCAGGTTCTACCAAATCTTTTATGAGTCCTGAAATTGCTAAAAAATATTTTAAAAACAAAATAATTGAAGAAAAATTTGTTGTCACAACAGTATTTCAAAGTTCGAATTATTCACATGCCGTAATTATACCAACACCTTCAGAATTTAATATTCCAAACGGTTTAGTCAAATTTTATCTTTTAAATTTTCATGATGAATTCGATGGTCTTATTGGCATGGATTTATTAAATAACTTAATAGCAAAAATAGATTTTTCTGATTCATTTTTACAAACTCCTCGAACAAAAATTGAAATTAAATATCAAAATAAATCAAAAGAACCATTGCATACCATATATTTAGAATCACATACAAAACATGTAACTCAAGTGCCTGTCGATGTTCCTAATGGAGAAATTATTATTCCCCATTATAATATTAATAATATTGAAATACCAGAAACCTTAACTTTAGCTAATAATAATTTTGCTTACGTAGAAATATTAAATAAGAATATAGACCCCAAGGAATTTAAATTTTTAGAACCCATTAAAACAATTTTATCTACGATCGTACAGAAAGTAGACGCTTTTTGCATCATTTTTCATTGTAAAAGTGGCTTTTTAAAGCACTAGTGCTTTTTTACGTTTTTATTGCACAGTAATGTCAAACTGTTTTTATTGCTCAGAAATGTCAAATTTGACAGATGAATGCATAGCACAAATTTTCGACGAAAAACTTAATTTTTTATCAATTGATACAAATAACTAATAAACTATAAATAAAATATATAATACAAACGAAATGGCAGATTTAGGAACTCCGAAGATTTCATTTAATGCAAGTCGAAGCGATTACAATAAAGCGAACATTTTTTCCATAAATAATAATGGCGGTCGACATTTGTGCAACTTGTTTACTGGCTGCTAAGTAACGCTTTCATTAGTGCATTGCGGGTAAAATATGTTTTCATTCATTGAATTATTGTAAGGACATTAAAATATTACTCATAAGAATATATTCTTTGAAATCCTTTACGATCGAAGATAAAATTTTGTAAGGCACACGTGTAAAAAGTTTCTTTATTGCACTCCTGGCTTTAAAAAACTCGCTCGTTCCTCGCTCGTGTTTTTAAACGCCAGTTCGTGCAATAAAGCATCACTTTTTACACTTGTACCTTAAATAACTAAAGTTTGATAATAATAATTTTAAGTTATATTCTGTAAATAAAAACAATAACAATAATAATAATAATAGAAATATGAATAATACTAATGATTTAAAAGATAGTAATAATAATGATAATACTTATAATAAATATATTGATATTACTCCTGTAACTGAACCTGAATTCTTGAGTAATAATCAACCACATGTTCAATCTAGAAATGTTAACAATAAACAAATTACTCACGAAGCAACAAAAGAACTCTCGAGTAATCAATGTCAAATTAATTATAGAACATTTCTTAGGTTATCAAAGAGAAATAAAATAAATAACGAAAACATTATAGAAGTTAAAGACAATCTTTTCAACTCTATTTTTTCTCTCGCTCATTGTGTGAGTGCAGATTTAAAAATGAATAAAGGAATTGCAAAAATATTTAAACAAAAGTTTAAAAATGTAAAAACATTAATTGCACAGCAACCTAAAAAACATAAAATATGTTTTCTAAAAGATAATGATAGATTCATTTTATATCTAATAACTAAGAATAAGTTCAATGAGAAACCAACATACGAAGATATGTTTAAAACATTAATAAATCTAAAAGAGTTCTGCATAAATAAGAAAATTAATATATTATCAATACCTAAAATAGGGTGTGGATTGGATAAATTAAATTATTCTGTAGTTAAGAAAATGATAATGTTTATATTTCAAAATACTGAAATAAAAATACATGTTTATATTATAAATAAAATAAATGCATTTAATATAAATGCCAAACCATATAAATTGAATTTAGAAAGAATTAAAACTAATCATTTAAATAGTGAAGAACAAGAACAAATTCAAAAACTTTGTATAGAATATTCTGATATATTTTATGATGAAAATAAAAAATTAACTTTTACAAACCAAATAAAGCATAAAATAAAAACTAAAGATGAAGAACCTATTTATACTAAATCATATAGATATCCGTTTATCCATAAGAATGAAGTAGAGAAACAAGTTAACAGTATGTTAGAACAGAATATAATTAGACCCAGTGATTCACAATGGTCATCTCCAATCTGAGTTGTACCTAAGAAAATGGATAATTCTAATAAACAAAAATGGAGAATTGTAGTAGATTACCGAAAATTAAATGACAAAACTATTACTGATAGATATCCATTACCAAACATTACAGATGTTTTAGATAAATTGGGTAAATGTAATTATTTCACAACATTAGATTTAGCAAATGGATTTCACCAAATTGAAATGAGCCCCGATGACATAGAAAAAACAGCTTTTACGGTAGAAAACGGTCATTATACACACGAATGCCATTCGGATTGAAAAATGCGCCAGCCACATTCCAACGTGTGATGGACAATATTTTAAGAGGTTATCAAAATGAAATTTGTTTAACTTATCTTGATGATATCATAATATTTTCAACTTCATTGCAAGAACATTTAGTTAGATTACGAAAAATATTCCAAAGATTAAGAGAAACTAATTTTAAAGTACAGTTGGATAAATCCGAATTTCTAAAAAAGGAAATTGCTTATTTAGGTCACATAGTAACTCCTCAAGGTATAAAGTCAAATCCTTCAAAAATTGAAGCTATAAAAAGATACCCTTTACCAAATACTACGAAAGAAATTAAGTCATTTTTAGGCTTGTTAGGTTATTACCGCCGTTTTATTAAAGACTTTGCAAAAATAACGAAACCATTAACGAAATGTCTAAAGAAAAATCAGAAAATCATCCATGATAACGAATTTGTAAAATGTTTCGAAACTTGTAAAAATTTATTGTTAAATGAACCAATCCTCCAATATCCTGACTTTTCTAAACCATTCAATTTAACTACTGATGCTAGTAAATTTGCAATAGGTGCAGTATTATCTCAATGACCTATTGGTAAGGATTTACCTGTTGCTTATGCATCACGTACTCTAAATGATCCAGAATTAAATTATGGTACAATTGAAAAAGAAATGTTAGCTATAGTTTGGGCTACGAAATTTTTTAGGCCATACTTGTTCGGTAAAGAATTTAATATTATTTGTGATCACCAACCTCTGAAATATCTATTTAATATGAAAGATCCAAACTCCAGACTTGTAAGATGGAGGTTAAAATTAGAAGAAGTTGACTACAATATTTATTATAAAAAAGGTAAATTAAATACTAATGCAGATGCGTTATCACGTGTAGAATTAGATCCTGAAAAGACTAATATCGAAGTTAATATAAATGAATTACAAAAATATATAGAACAATTTAATAAAGAACTTGAAACTCAATCTATACAAGCTAATGTAGATGAAAATGAAACAGATCCTCTAAATGATATAATAGAAATTAGTTCGCAAACAGAAGAAGAAGTGGATAATATTCCACAAGAAACAGTTCATACTAATCAAGAAGAAAATCTTATAGTTGATGTACCAATAACAGATACACCTTTAAATTTTGGTAAAAATCAAATTATTTTTCAATATGTTTATCATTCCCCAGCGAAGCCAAAAATTAAAAGAATCTTTGATAAACAAAGAATTATTGTGCAGTTAGCATCAACAAGTTTTAATTCCGATATAATTAATTTTATAAAAGAATATATCGTACCTAATGTAACATATCATTTATATTTTGAAGAAAATTTGAATTATGAACCTTTTTGTGAAATTATTAGGAAAACTTTTAAATATCCATCTTATAAATTTAAAAGATGTTTAATTAAATTAATTGATATTGAAACAGAAGAAGATTTTGAAAATATAGTAGAAAATTATCATTTAGGAAAATCAAACCATAGAGGTATAGAAGAAACAGAAAAACGTATCAAAGCAAAATACTATTATCCGAATTTACATAAAGCTATTCAAAAATATATAAATTCTTGTGATGCATGTAAGAAAAGTAAATATCAAAGAAACCCAGTAAAATTACAGTTAAGTATTACACCTACAGCAAGTAAGCCTTTTGAAATTATACATATTGATACATTCCAAATTCAAAAACAAAAATTCTTAACAATAATAGATTCTTTTTCTAAATACGGACAATCATATCCTTTAAATTCTTTGAACTCGATAGAAATTGTTAACAATTTACTAAAATACTTTTCACATCATCAAATTCCAAAACAAATAATTTCTGATAATGGACAAGAATTTAAAAATTCCTTAATTAATGATTTATTAAAAGTTCACAAAATATATATACATTTTACTACACCTTATCATCCGCAATCTAATGGAGCAATAGAAAGATTTCATTCTACGATCATAGAACATATAAGAATTTTAAATAATAGTGAATTCTCTCAAGAACCAATTACAAATAAAATGTTATACGCAATTTTAGCATACAACAATACAATACATTCTTCAACAAAATTAACTCCAGTAGAAATAATTAGTGGTCATATTGAAAACAATAATCCATTTGACTTAAATTTAGAACAACAATTAGTTAGTGATTATATTCAAAAACATAGAGATCAAACAAGACTTATTTATAGTAAATTAAATCAAAAACTTATTCAAAATAAAGATAAGGTAATATCCAAGAGAAATGAAAATTTAGAAGCTGATATTGATGTAGATGAAGGTGACGAAATATTTGTAAAACAATATCATAGAGATAAATCTAAAAATGTGTATGAACCACAAGTAGTTGAAACAGTCGAAAATAAAACAATATCTACGAATAAACGTCCTAAAATTCATTAAGATCAAGTTAGACGTCCACCTAAATAATAAATAATTTTTGTTACAGATTAATTATATCTACATTTTTCGCTGACATTGAAATCACAAATCTAAAGGAAAATCCAGGTATACTACCTTTCAAAATTGGAAAAGCTAAATTTCATTATTTTTCTCGAACTTTTATACATTACTTTGATATATCCTATATACAAGATGAACTTAATTCATTAAATCAACATTATATTTCTATTAATAAAATTATTAAAAACTCACATTCTCGTTATCGCGTAGAATTAGAAAATTATGAAAGAATTGTTGAATTCCAAATTAATCATACAAAACAAAAATTGTTAAATTTCATACCTAACACTAAAAGAAATAGACTAGGGTTAATAGATGGTCTTGGTAGTATTTTTACTGGTAACCTAGACGCAACAGATGCCATAAAATATGATAATTTAATCGAAACCTTACAAGATAATCAAAATGAAATAATAAATACAGTTAATCAACAAATTTCACTCTCAAATGAAATTATTCGAAATTTCAATAATACAATTTCATCTATTCAATACAATGAAAATGCTCTCGGAAATCAAATAAATAAATCAAATAATGATAATTAAAGATGTTTTAGATCAGATACATATAACTGTAAATATGATTAATCAACTGTTACAAGACTTGGAAGATGCTATCATGTTCGCTAGAATTGGTGTAACACATAATTCGATAATTAAACCTACAGAATTATTATTCTAATATCAACAACCTTGTCGTATCTCTCAGAGGATAATATTCTTTTTCCTATTAATATTGAATCCATGTATAAATTCTATGAAATTTTAGATGTAAAAACATATATTTCAAATTCACGTGTTACTTTTGTACTATCTATACCTATTGTTCATTCTGAAACTTATGATTATTACCAATTGTATCCAATACCTATCCTTAATCAAAATAACTAATATCAGACTCTTATACCAGATGAAAAATATTTTATTGCTAATAAAAACTATTATATGTATACAAGCGAAATGTGCAGAAATTTAAATGGTACTTATTATTGCCGAAATATTAATTTGATTAATAGTCAAAAACAAACAAATTGTATTTTTCAAATCTTACAAATTACAAATAATTATAGTTCATGTAAATACCAAACTGTTAAATTACCAAACTATATTATTGAACAAATTGACTATTCGCATTACATAGTAATATTTCAAAATTACACCAAAGTCAGTACAAATTGTAAAACCGACAATATTTTAAATTTAAAAGGGAATTATTTGTTTAAATTACCCCATACTTGTAGTTTTACTACACAAGATACAAAATTAATTAATGAATATGACACCATATCTAATACTTCGCCCATTTTACTACCAAATATTGTCATACCTGTTAACAATACACATTCAGAACTCGCTACTATTGAAATTAAAAACATTAATCCAGATAAACTCAAAACACTTAAAAGTCATGCCAATCAGGTTAAATTCATAATTCCCAAAACTAATGACCAGTTTCATAATATAAATATTTGGACAATTTTATTATATTGTATTTTATTAATTATCACCTGTTACCTTATTTATCGTTACTTAATTATTCTTTATGTTAAGAAAAAAGAAGTAAATGCGAATCATGATGACAATACAAATTCTAGAAACCCTTTATATTTTCAAAAAATATAAAGTGCCCTCTAAAGGGGAAAGGAGTTACATATCCCACGCAATGTCGTGCATACGGCTTGCATTATGCTGATACATTTCCGCACTAAACGCATAATTCGCATTTATTTATCTCCATATATAAATATTATTTTGCGCACATTAGAATAGAGATTAATATAGACCATTGTAGAACGTACAACTCAATTCGACTTCAATTAAATAATTATTAAACGTTAATGTTATAATAAGTTCTTCGGTTATAAGTTGTATTAGTGATTAATTAAATAAAAATAATAAAAACAGTTTTTAAAAAACTTAATGTTTCCACGAGAAACATAACTAGTTACTCGTTTTTTGTTAAACTACGTCATTGTGATAAGAGGTGAGGGCAGGTAAATTCGTACAGATATTATCAGTAATCAATAGACCGTTCTTATGTTTGTATGGTGTTTTTTCATGATTCTTTCATTAGTACGTGTTTGTGATATTATATTATTGTTTCGTTTAGTGAGTTTTTATTATTTCTGCTGATTTATTTAAGAATGTAAGTTTTTTAAAACCTTTTAATTTAACTATAAACCCTGGCAATCCAACAAAGCCTAGTCGGGTCTGATTGAATTTAAAACTTTTCATAAACCCACCTAATTGTTAGTTGAGCTTTATCGGGAAAACTAAGCGATGCAAATACCCCACTGACTGAATTAAACATATTGCGGATTACATACGGACGATAAAACACTTTAGACGGGATGAGCGTATGCAATGGATTCAGGGAAAAATGGGCCGAATTAAAGTTAAATCGCCGCTTACAAAACTCGAATAATGTTTGCATAATTGCGCTAGTTTCAAAAACGTATTCGCGTTCCCCGAATTATCATATTAGGTTGTGATATGGTAATTGCTGGATGTAAAAAGTAAGAGTGCCATATAATAGATGGTATCGCTGTGATTGTTTGTTTCAGTAATCGTAAAATGCATAACAGTTTCGCACAAAAATTTTGTTTTTCTAAAATATATATGTTATGAAATTGAATTTTTCATGTCGATTCATCAAAAATTTTCATGGTTGTGTGAGGTTTAAAAAAAACCGTTTATATTTATGATTTATATTATGGAGTGCATAAACGCGAAAAAAAAAATTATAACGGCGGCAATCTTTCATTTCCACTGAACGTTCGTCCAACAATGTACATGCACAATTTCCACAAAGCATTGTTATCCAACACGTATAAATCCAACAATGATGAATCCGCCGGACGGTTCGGACGCCCATAAAAAATTAATCCATATTTTATAGGTTTGTGTGTGCGTTCGGCTAAACTGTACTTAAATCTGATTGCTGTCTATCCGACACATGACACTTGATCCATTGGTCAAATGATTTTTTGCATAGTTTTATTCTTTATAGATTATGATAACAAAAAATATTTAAAATTATAAAACATATGATGTTTAGAATATCAGTTTCTAAAACTCTTACCATTTTAAAGATAATTAATATTTTTAGGATTCAGGATGTTTAACGCCTTATTTATGCCAAGAAAAGCCACATCGGAATTTCGAGGTATTTTGTTTGGAGATTAGAAGTGAAGAAGAAAATTTGTGAAGACATATTATTATATATTATAACTACCTATCTTGTAGATGGTATTATATTTTTGAATCATTAATGGTTACACGTGTTCCGAGTCCTTCTATTTGTAAACAATGAAAGTTTAAACTTTATTTAACACCAAACTACTTATAAATAATCGCTCGTTTTCCAAGCGCGAACCCCATAAATATTCAATTACCTCCAATCGATTTCCCGTTGAAAGGATTTGCTTCAACACTACCTGATAATGCAAGATTAATTACCGCCATCGTGCAAAATGTGTTTAGCTTTGCGTAAAAAGTCGTCGCATTCTGCATGTTTACTCATCTACGCTCCCCCTCGCAATATTTGCGCATATTTTCCGCGGCAATAATACCGCACACAATGGACTGGTGCAGTACAAAACAAACATTTTTCGGTATGTTTGTTTTTATTTAATTTATAAATTAAGCGCTGTTTAGTGCAGCACAATGTCGCTGCACGGCTCTCGATGGCGCAGTGAAATTGCGAACGCGTATATTTATCTTTGTTGTGAATAAATGAAAGTGGTTGTAAAGGGGTGTTGTGTGTTTTTTTTATTTCTACATTTCCAGCTTACATTAATTTCAATTAGTTACGGAGTGTAAGAGTTTTTGGACCACTGCTTAAATTGGATGCTTACACCGTTTGTTTTAACTACGTTACATACGTTAATACAGCTAAGATGTATTTCTTTACAACGCGACTTTTGTTGCAAAATAAATTTCACAACTTAATTTATAGATGAAAATGTACGACATACTATATTTCTAGCATCATAAGAAAACATTAAATATATTAAATTCAAATTAAATCTATAAACCTACATTCTAAGAGGAGATCTTCAATTAGAAGAAATTTGTCAAGAAGAGCTACATTAAAAAAATATTCCTTTAACTGAAAATATTGTAACATAACTAAAATAAAAATATACATAATGTTGCAAATTTTTGCTTTATGAAAATTATAAATATTTTACTGATACCTTTATATAATTTAATAAAATAGAGAGCAAGAGATTTGAAACTTTTTACATCTAAAGAAGAAATGTTTAATCAAATTTTTAGCATTGAATCTAGAATAAGTTCAGGACCAGATGGTCTTACTAGCTGTATGTTATTGAATCACATTTACTCAATATTTATGTATGCTATTGCATTTATTTATATGATATATTTTCTATTTCATCAAAGTGTGGTGATTTTCCAGCAGTTTGAAAACTAAGTTACGTACAGCCAATCTCCAACTCAGGTAAACGCCATGTTGTATCAAATTACAGAGGGGTATGTCTCCAATCTATAATACCTAAGATGTTGGATAATATAGTCGACAAACAGATTCATTAAATGTCTAAATCAACTTTATCAAAGAAACAACACGGGTGTATACCAAAACGTTCAACAGTCTCCAATCTTTGGTGTTTGCAATTTCTATCGATTGCCTTGGGAAATAATAATCAAGTTGACTTTATTTAGACTTTCCTAACGGTTTGATCGAGTTAGTCATACCATTTTGATGAAAAACTTCGATCAATTGGCTTCAATGATTTAATAATACGTTGGCTCTCGGCTAGTAAAAATAAATAATTTTATTTCCAAACCAATTTTTTTGGCTCGGGGGTTCCACAGAGAACGCATTGTGACCGTATATTATTTCTTTTATTCTTTAATGTCATTATCAATATCAATAACAACAGTGAATTATCGTTATACGCCCATGATATTAAGATTTTTATATCTGTTAAATCAGTAGGAGATTGTGCTTCACTACAAACTGACGTAAAAAATATAAGTGATTGCTACCATGCTAATAAAGTATTTTTGGATATTGATAAATACAATGTGGAAGCGCAAATATCTTGATTTCTATTATAAAACTGATTGATTTAAGATTATGCCGAGGAAGTTTTTGCAATCAATCGTATACAAGTAACACGCGCAGTGTCTATACTCAGGAATTATGAAAGAACTAAATTTGAAGTGTACAGAACTTGATTTTTTTAAATAATGATCGTCGACTAAGGAGTGTGTTAATATTTCATTTACAGAAATTCTCTTCAAAAATAGGCAACGATAATCTTGCCACTCCTAAAAAGTGGATAAAAAAGATGATATTAAGGGCAATATAAAAGCTTCCGCACGTGGACGAGGATTGTTGCATTGCCACCATCATGGCGCAAGAAGGGTTTGAGTGGAAGAACATAATTTGTTATTCTGAACTCCACTCGTGCTTCTTTCGGCCAAATTTGTATGTATATTTTTGTATTTATTTTGTTTTTAAATGTATTTTTCTAAGAAAGAAGGCCAAAGATTTAATAAATAAATAAGATGATGAGATCGGTAATTAAATTCAATAACCAACCTTGGTTCGAATTATTTGATTCGAAATTTTAGAATTACAAAAATGTGTTACTAAATAATTAGTATACCATAATATTATATTACCATTACTATGAACTTTTATTACAGTAAATTTTGTAATTGTAAATCTCTAAATTACTGTTGTTTTATATTGTTAATTACCAGTTTAAGAATGGCGTATAAGTTGCACTATGTTTTGTTATATAATTATTTTTTTCTCTTTACTGTAAAAGTTGGTAAACAACTTTTATACAAAACAATTTAAAAAATTTAAAACATGAAGGTAAATTAAGCTTAAAAACAAGAGTGAAAGAGATAAAGAAAGAAAGAGAGATATAGCGAAAAGTTAGAGATGAAAGGAAGAAAAATAAAGAGATACGATTTATCTGTTTTTGTGCTTGTGTTTAGGGAGAAAGTCAACATTAAAAAAACATATTTATCAATTTTCCACCTTAAAATAATTTGAGAAAGAGAAAATATCGAAAAATTTTTAATTTTGAAGAAATCAGAAGTCTCAATCATTTTTGAAATCATAAAAATATTCAAGGTCTTCAAAATCTTCAAATCGTTGAATTTGAATTTTAAGTTTCATAAACATCAAAAGATATTAATTTCTCTAAAATTACCAAAATCATCCAAATTTAAACAAGCTGAAATATGAGAAATCTTTTAAATATTGAAAATCTCAAATATACTAAATATTATACCAATTACATAAGTTCTTTCACGAAAAGCTTAAAGATTTTGAAATGAATATCAAGTTTTAGAAATATTTAAGCACATTGAAAGTTTAACATCTTAAAGTTGTCTTATTTTTGTTTTAAATTTATTGATTGTTGAAAAACCTAAAAACCTTTGTTGGATTAAAGTGGCTCTAGGCTTAAGGGTGTTAAGTACCAATCAGGATTATACGTGGCCTTCGATGTTTGCTGTCAGACGTGACATTGTATTTTGGTAATTTTATTCCAGCAGGGGGATTTCCATCTATTTTGTTGTAAAAGTTTACAGCGAGCGCTTTGATGCACTTATTTATCATCATGGTGAACAGCCTTAGTCTGTTTTTCACAAACAAGGTTGTTCTCGCGTTGATGATGGGCCACAGCTTAGACAACAAGCCTCTGATATTTTGGATGAGATATGCGATCATCTTTGATCACGATAGGTGTTGGTCGAAGATTATACCGTGATATTTAATCTCGTCTTTTGTCGGAATTAATTTAACTCCATAGGAGACATGTGAGAGTTGGGGGGATTGATCTTTCGCTTAGCGAGTTTTTTCTAGGTGCCTCCTCTACTAAGTAGAGCTGTGTCCAGATTCGGAATACCGCTTGTAAAGATATTGTGCAGTGTCGGGGATAACTGCACAAATTGTACGCTCGCTTGAATGTGTGTTGTTAATTTCGCATCGGAACTTTCTGTCACGAAGAAAGTCGTACGTGACTATGATTAGGTAGTCAGGAAAATTGAGGTGGATCATTTTATAAATGAGTCCATCGTGCCAAACCCGGTCGAACGCTTTCTAAATGTCGTGTAAAACTGAGGCAGTGTCGCCTTTAGAGATGAATTCGTTCACCCTGGATAGGTGGTTAGTAGACATGACGGCTCGGAAACTGGCTTGTGAATTGGGAATGATTGAGAGGTCTTAGAATGATCTTTTCGGCTAGTTTGCCCAACACGCTGAGCAAGCTAGTGGGACGACAGCTGGATTGGAGAAATGATGATTTGCCTTCATTGAGGATGCTTCAATTTAGAGGGGAAATATCCCATACGCATTGCGATGTTCGCTATTTTGAAGAGCGCGCATCTACCTTTACGGGCGAGGTTTTTGGCCATCGCTGTGGAGATACCGTCGATACCCGGAGCATTACAAGTTTTAAGCTGTCATATTAATTCATTTAGCTCTTCGAAGTGGCCAATTGACAGGACTACCTCCGGTTGTTGGAGTTCACGAGGTAATTCGCGACGATTTCTGTGTTGAAATCGAAGTTGTCGCTGGGGTTTAGGGTAAATTGACTCTCAAGGGCGTTCGCGAACAACTCAGCTTTATCGGGTTCGGTGTAAACGTTGCCATTCGCACCTAGTAACGCTTGCTTGTTATGGCCAAAACCAACTTCTACACAGATTGTGGTTGTTCGCTCATCAACTCAAGACGATGTTTCCAATTTTTGTTCTTTACTTTCCGCATATCGTCTCTGACTTTAAGCGCAAGTCTTTTGAATTCAATACGATGAGACGGCTCGCGCGTGCTTTTTATCTGGTCTGTCTTAGATCTGATCAGCTGAAGAGGTATGATGTAGAGTTCTAGTTTACGTCTGTATTTTAGCCAGATTGTCGACTTTACCTCTCTCTAATGTGTGTAATGTTCTGAGTTGACGTTTGAGAGTACGGCAATGTCTAACACGTCAGGTCTGTGGTGAGCTGTCGAGGGCTAGAGCGTGAGGCTTAAGGAACCCACAGTTCTTATGTCAAATCACGAATTATTTAGTTACTAATAGATGTCCATTTCTGTTATTGACCCTGTTGTTCCATCTAGGGCTCTTTGAGTTCAGATCACCAGCCATGATCGTGAGCAAGTTGTCAGAAAACGATTGGTAAGCTGACACGATCTTTAACCTTCCGATGTCAGTTTTAAATCTAAATTCACGAAAGCGTTGAAACTAAAATGGAGACCATTCGGTGCCGCCAAAACGGGTATCGTTATTGTGATCCCAAAAATGTGAGATAAAACCCGGTATTCCAGGTTGTCGACGTTCACCGAGATGAGTTTCATTCACCATATGAATATTATTCTCGTGGATGAAATGCTCTAATTCGTGGATGCTGTAAGATATAGTCGGTTAAAGTCGATTTTCATATGCATATAAAAAACCAAATAGATTAATGATTGAAGAACGCTTGAAGATTGAAGAGCGGCGGTCCGGGAACTGCCAAGCGCTTGTCGGTAGTTTAAACCAAAGTTCGCGGACTATTTTCGTTGCAAGTGGGTGAAAGCACAGCAACTTCGATAGCTGGCCGAGTGTTCATCCTGGAAATCGGCAAATTTGCGATCGTACTTAGTTGGAGTGCGCTATTTATGCCTGCGGTGTTGGCGGTTGGTGTTGAGATATGCTTGTTGCATAAAGTGGATTTCCAAGTGGGGGGTAGTCGTTGGGCGTCGTCGCGTTTATTGAGATTATCGGCATGTCTTTCTATTTCGATTGCCTCGCGGATAATATTCTTCGTAAAATGGTATAATACTGATTTACAATGTTCCACCAGAGATGAGGAGGGTAGATCTGATGTGTTCGTCTCGCCGTACGTTCATGCGCCTGTTAGTGTATCCGATATAAATTTTATTACAGTGAGCACAGGGAATTTTGCATACTCCTTGATTTTTAAGGGGAATAATGTATTTTGCGGAATTAAGAAATTGTCCGATTTTACGCGAAGTGGTAAAAATTGTTTTGATATTGAGACCTTTTACTAACTTGGAGATTTTGTCTATTGTGCCTCGTATGTACGGGAGAAATGTTATATTTGAAGATTCTTGAGAAGTGTCGGGGTTTTTGGGGTTGGATTTTTAGTTCAGTAAGAATGATACTGTACCTGGAGAGAAACCGTTTTGGACAAGAGCTGTATCGAGGGCGGCAAGTTCGCTATTTAGATTGGATTTATTTGTTAGTCGGAGAGAATTAGTTATAAGAGTTCTTGCCACAGAACGGGGTTGGGCAGGGTGAGAAGCGACATTTAGATATCTGTTTTTATGAGTAAGGGCTGAATCAAGTGTGATGTTCTCGAAATCTTTCATAAGCAGATAGGCGAGAGTGGGGATTCCATTGGTGCTCTTTCAATTTGTTAATAGCGGTTTCCGTTGAACATAAAATAGGTGTTTGTGAGGCAGTGTTTAATAAGTTCTATAGTTGGCTGTTGGTATTTTGTTTTTAAAACTTCAATTCGTTAATAGGTACTTGGGTGAAGAGGGATTTAACGTCAAAAGTGGAAGTGTGAACTCATAAAACTATCTAAAAACTTAAGAAAAATTAAGCCAACATCGAGTAAACATTTATATAAAAAATAAGAACATACATAAAATTTTGTGTAAAAGAAGCACGGGCGAAGATCTTAATTAAATATCTTCCTCGACATATGAAATCTTCTATATTTCAAAAAACATAAAAACCTTTCTTTTTCTATTGTCTTAAATCCTTAAAATTAAAACTTTTTGAAAATTTCGAAAATTTTGTTTGAAGATTTGGTAATTTAGGAAATAATATTAATGAAAATTCTTTTAAACATTTTTAACTTTAAAAATTCCTAATAATTTTAAAATCTCAATAAAATTAATAAAGAGAATGGTTGCGACCGTTACTACGTGGTAATCCATACTTACACTGAAATTGAAAAATATTCAATTCAGTCTCATTAAAATTAATTATTTTTTTTTAAATCATAAATATTTAAAAAAAACAATTAATTTTATAAATGTTAACACTATTGAATATTTTATGAAAATTCCTTTGAAAATTTTGAAGAAGAAACCTTAGAAATCATATCAAAGTCTTAATTTAAAAGAAAACTTCAAACGCTTGGAATTATCGAAAATCTGAAAAATGGTGAAATTTTAGAATAATTAAAAAATTAAAAATGTATATAGCGTTTTAAAATATTTCAAATTATCAGGCAATTCCTTTCAAACACATCCCTCAAAGTCAAAATCACTTACTCCTCTCCTTTTACTCCTGTACAAGTTCTACCTCAACGATCCCCTCTATCTCCACTACTCTACAATATTTTTCGCTTCGACATTTACAATCCCGATCCTATTCGCTTTAATCCTTCTAAATATGTCCTACAATTTGCAAATGACGCAGACCTGATTTCCCATGCATCTGCCACACCTAAAGATCTACAATCTTTTCAGCAGCTTATTGACTCTCTACAAAACTGATTTGCAAAATAGCTAATTAAAATCAATCCTCACAATCCCAGCTTCTAATTCCCCATCGCTGTAGCAATAAATCTGCCTCAATCTTTACATTTCCCAAGCATCTGTTTCTCCCTTTACTTCCATAAAACACCTGGGCATTACCATGGATCAAAAAATCTACAATATCCAAGTTAGCGAGCGATTTTCTCTAAAAACCTTAACCAAAATCCGCTACCCAAGCAATCCTCTACATAATTCTTTTAAACAACTCCTATATCACTCTACCTCTGTTATTCCTATAAATGAATGCCTAAGTGTAAAATTTTCCAAAAATTATTTCAAACAACACATCCTTTCCATCACTGCTTCGCAGAAATTCAAACCTGATCTGAAATACAAAACCCCAAAATCTTCCAAATCTTATTAAATGACTTTAAAATCTGGAATATTTTAAATAGTTAAAGATTTAAATCACAAGTCTTATTAAAAATTACTATTTTAGCAGTTCACTTTAAAAATATAGTTTAAAAAATATAATTAAATAGAGAGCAAGAGAATGAGGGTGAGAGGGAGGAGAAGAGGTTAAAATTTATTTTTATTTCCAAACACTTTAATATATTTAAACTCATTTTTGAACTTGGAAAAAATGGATCAAGACATGAAGTATAAAACAAGAAAGAGAGAGAGAGAGAGAGGGAGAGAGACAGAGAACAATGTAGAACTATATTTAATATTTCTAGAACAAATTTCTTCTATATATAATATATTTAAATCATATTCATACTTCAAAAAGAGGGATTAAGATTCGTAGAAAAAGAATTAAGAGCTAATATGACATAGCAATGCACAAAGAGAGAAAGAATTGTAGAGATGTAAAACATTTCTGGAACAATTATTTTTTAAATATGAATATCTCTAAATTTATGTTTAAACTACAAAAGAAAGTTCAAGCGAAGCAAAAAGAAGTAAAAAAACAAAAGGGAGAAAAAGTGGTGGAGCTAAATATATTTTAAATACTTGATTGTAGAGGCTTTAATTTTATGATACATATTTTATAACTTTAAAAAAGATAAAATACATTTATATCAAGTGTGTGATATAAACAAAGTGTATTTTAAGTAATAAATATATTTTGAATTTCTTTTAAAGATTTTCATTACAAATTTCTTCAAAATATATTTAATTTACCTAAATTGTGTTTAAACATTAAAATTATAATTAATATACCTAAAATTATGTTTTATTAACTTTAAGCATTTTTAATGGTAAAGTGAAAAATGAGTGTGCAAACAGAAGGAAGTTAAGAATAAGAAAGAAACAAAAAAGAGAAAGAAAAAAATGTTTGTATTTACTTTTCACTAAACCTTCTAATTAGAAAATTGGAAGGTGGATTAGTAGACACTCACACCGCAAATACATTAAAACTTCAACTTGAATCTTACATTATTATTATAGAAACAACGCATATCAAAGTGTTAATTTATCCATAACTTTCGTTCTTGTAATAGATTAAGCTGTAATAATTTCATTGATCAAATGTGGTCAAACTTATTTTTTAATAAATAAATAAACTGTGATTAAAGTTTACTTACATATGTTATGTTTTTGTTTTGTTTTGTTGCCTTCGATCCCCCCTCCAATTAGCAAAAACATAAACAAACAAAAATCCTTAATAATTATCGTTTTTTTTATGAAAATTCATGATTAATAATTATAAAAATACTTCTTGCATATATTAAAGTAATTGGAGGGTGAATTAGTAGACACCCACCTACCCTATATATAAATTTAAAAACAATTGACGATTTCCATCCAGAAACAAAAATTCAATACTTCAAAATAAAATTGGGTAAATCAAAAATTGCAATCAGAGATTAAAAAATAAATGTTACAATTAATTACATAAGCAATTTGACTCAAAATTACGTGGTACATTTAGAAATAGTATTTTAAATTATATATTAAAACAATTAACGATTTCCGTGCTGAAACAAAAATACAAGAAATCGAAAATTACATTCAGAAATTTGAAAAATCATGAGGGAAATTGATCTCACAATCACAAAATACATTTAGAAATGGTGTATTTTATATTCTACATAGAAACAATTGGCTATTTACATCCGGAGTACATTTAGAAATAGTGTATTTTAAATTCTACATTAAAACAATTGACGATTTCCGTCTTGATACAACAATAAAAGACTGTAAAACGAAATTGGAGAAATTGAAAATTACTTTCAGAGATTTGAAAAATCGTTTAAAATTAATCACAGGGGAAATTGACCCGAGCATATCAAAAAAAACATTTAAAAATAGTGTATTTTATATTCTACATAAAAAATAATAAATAAATACTTCAAAATATTCGTCCGAAAAGATAAACAAAAGTAGTCTTTTTGCAATATGAATTGTATGATATGTGTGTAAATAAATCTATTATTATTAAAAAACTAAATTTGGGGAAATCAAAAATTGCATTCAGAGATTTAAAAAAATGTTTAAAATCAGTTAAACTAGCAATTTTTCTCAAAATTACATCGTACATTTAGAAATACTGTATTTTAAATCCTATATTAAAACAATTGATAATTTCCGTCCTGAAACAAAATACAAGACTATAAAACGAAATTAGCGAAATCGAAAATTACATTCAGAGATTGAAAGAACGTTTAGTTATTTATTAATTAATTTAATAAATAAATAAATTCTAAGCTCACTTAAAATGGTAAAATATGAATATATTTATAAAACGAACATTAAATCTCATTCAAAGATTGTCCAAAGGCCATTCAAAGATAATAACATACAAGGTTTTGATTCGTTTATTGATAAGGCATTAAGATATTAAAACTCCATATTTACTTGTTTAATAAGGTTATGAAAATCGTAAAGTTATTCATAACATTATTAAACAGAAGTTATTGAAGGTATTTAAGGTGACTTAATGATCATTACAGATAAAGTCAATCAGTTTCGAGAAAATTCATTTCTCTTAACTCTTATATAAATTGGCTTAGTAATTAAAGTTTACTTAATTATTTAGGGTGGGTGGGAGCCCACTAACATACTCTAAAATTAGCGAAAACATAAGCAAGAAATTTCCTTAAAAATATCAAATATATATTTAATTTCCAATAAACCATTCCAGTGCTAATAATGATGTTGAGATATCTAAAAACAGATTTTTATTTAAGGTAGAAATGTACATATATCCCACCCTTAATTTTTGAAATAAAAGCGAGGATTTTTCTGTATTGAATTAAATTTTCAAATAATCCAGTAAAATTAAATTTATGCGAGAAACGTTAAAATTAATTAATAATAAATTCCTTTATAATAAAGTTATCAATCAGTAAACTTTTGCTTATGTTATACAGATTGGAGGGTGGGATAGAGACCACCCACCCACCCTATATAAACATTAGCCTTAAGCCATTGTCATTGTTTTAATTCCCAGCAATTCATTCAAGTGTTGGTAACGATGATTTTTGCATATTTAGAAGCATTATTTAATTTTAAATTTAAAAAAAATGGAGGGGGTGAGCGTCTCCTACCCTCCAATTATCAAAATATAAAAGAGGGAATTTTTTATTAAGAAAAGTACACCGCGAAGTAATAATTTCATAAGAAATAAATTAGAAAATTTTTATGTTTAAATATTATTTCAGCGAAAAACTCTTAGGTTGTGTAGATTGGAGGGTAGGATAGTGGCCACCCACCCGCCCTACATATACATTTGTCTTAAGTCACTGTCAAAGTTTTATTTCCAATAAATCATTCCAGTGTTAGTAATGATGATTTTGGAATATTTAAAAGTCTTATTGCAGTTTGAGTTTAAATGTATAGGTACGGAGGGTGAATGGCCTCCATCCCACCCTCCAATTATCAAAATAAATTCAAGGGTTTTTTTTAAAGGAAATGTGGACTAAGCAACATTGTTATGTTTAATAAATTTACTCAAATTTTCATCGAGCAAAGCATTAGCCTATGAAAATTGGAGATTAGGATAGGAATCACCCACCCACCCAATATAAACCTTTGATTTTACTCATTATTACTCGTTTAATATTCAAAAAAACGTAGGCGTGTTGATGATCATGTTCAGATATTTAAAAACACTATTTTGGTTTAAGTTTAATTGTATATGTAAGGTGGGTGGGTGGCCACTATCCTACCCTCCAATTATCAACATATAAGCGAAGGTTTGTCAAAAGAAAAGTGCATAAAATAATATTGTTGTAATTAATAAATAATAAAATAATTATTGTATTCAAAAATTCCGTGAGAAAAATACTCGCTTATATTGAACAGATTGGAGGGTGGGATAGAGGCCACCCACCCACCCTACATATATATTATCTTTAAATGACTGTCACTGTTTTAATTTCCAACAAATCACTGTAGTGTTAGTAAGGATGATTTTGGTATATTTAAAATACTATTTTAGTTTAAATTTAAAAAAAATATAGGGAGGGTAGTTCTCTTTTAATCCACCCACCAATTATCAAAATATAAAAGAGGGTATTTTTGTGAAGGAAAGTATAGAAAATAATTTCTGGGAAGTAAATTAGAAGAAATTTATGTTTAAAAATTAATTCAGAAAAACACTCTCGTATAATGTATAGAATGGAGGGTGGGATTGTGAGCACCCACCCACCCTACATAAACATTTGTCTTACGTCACTGTCACTGTTTTTATTTCCTATAAATCATTCCATTGTTAGTAGTGATGATTTTGAGAGATTTAAAAGTAGTATTTTAGGTTGAGTTTAAATGTGTTTGTAGGGTGGATGGGTGGGCTCTATCCCAACCTCCAATTATCAGAACATCGTTTGTATTAAAATAATTGGAGGGTGGGTTAGTGGCCACCCTACATATATAATAATACTTCAACTAAAATATTACATTATTATTCTAAAAACAAGGCTCATGAATCTGGTGTTGATGTGAATGAAATAAAGCCAGTGATTGTGATCATAATTTATGTACATGTGTAGGGTGGGTTGAAGTCCCTAAACCCTTCAATTAGCAAAAATATAAGCAAAAATTCCTTAAAAATTATTATTTCTTCTTTTAAAAAATTATATATTTTCAATTAATTATTTAAACCCTGCAGAATATTTACGACTGTGTACACATGGTTGCATATAGTCAATATAGATTTATGGATTAAATAGATCGATATATTGATTCGAATATGTTAAAATTCTCATCATACTTAAAACTATTACATAAAACTCTATTTATTTACTAGCATATTTATATTTATTTACATACGTAATCATAATAATCTTTTGTTAATAGTAGTGTAGTCTTATAATCTAATATTTTTCATAACATAGTGCCATTAAAACAGTTGCGGGGAAAAATTATAATATTATGTAGGTATTTTAGATTTAAATATACTAAGTGGTAATTCATGGTAAAGACTTTAATATGAACTGTACTGATATTTTTTCTTGCATCCAGTTTTTGACAAAAGACGATCAACTTTTTTTTTCAAATTGCACGGTATCTATATTTTGTACTGATCCGCAAGGAGATTTTTTTCTGAATCTAAATTTGTAAACGATTTTGTCCATTCATCAAACCAAAGTCGAGAAATTGAGGATTAAAAAAAAAAATTAAAAATCAAATACCCATAGTAAACAATATACAGAGCCTATTCCAAATGTCAAAAGTGACAGTGTCAGTCATTGGTACAATACTGCAATGATTTTTAATAATTTCATAATAAAAATGTTGCAAGATTTCAAAAACTGAAAAACGATTTCTGTAGAAGCACAAAATTCTAGTACAGTGTTTGAAATATTGCAACATTTTAATTATGAAATAATTAAAAATCGTTGCAGTATTGTATCATCGGCTGTCACTGTCACTTTTGACATTTAAAATAGGGTCTGTATATTGTTTACAATGGATACTTGACTTTTTATTTATTTTTTTAATCCTCAATTTCTCGACTTAAGTTTGATGTATGGATAAATTTGTCTACAATTTTATATTCAGAAAAAAAAAATCTCCTTGCGAATCAATAAAAATATATATACAGTGCAATTTAAAAAAAAAATGTTGATCGTATTTTGTCAAAAACTGGGTGCGAGAAAAAATAACAGTTCAGATCCTATTAAAGTCTTTTAAAAATGGTTTAATTTGATGTTTTATTTATTAAAATCGGATAAAAAATAAGCGAGATACAGCACCAAAGGTTTTTCGTCAGTCACCCTGTATATATGGTGAATATAGGTTTATATGTACAAAATTGTATAAATTGTATTAATATGTTTACATTATTGTATGTGTAATATTTTATTTTCTGCTACTTTTTATATAACGCATAATTTTATTTATGTTTGTATATATAATTATGATTTATTATTGACATTAGTAATAATTTATTAGTACTTAAATCATTTAATTAAATACTTTTCTGCTTATTCTTTTTTCAAACTGTTAACGATGGAGGCTTCTACTTCGTTATACATAATAATTCACAAATGAAACACTTTTTAACTTTCTTTGTACAACAGGAAATTTCTTCTTTCATTTTGTTCCATTTTATGATATAATTAAATCGAAATACAGAAATAAATTATAGGTTAATTAACATAAAAATGTTTTATTGCGGGTTATGTTAGTATTTAATTCATAGTATAAAGAAATAAAGTTTTAACGTATTATACGAGGTCTTTTTATAAAATAAGGCTCCATCTCTTCACGCAACATCTCTTCATCCATTAACGTCCATTCTGGATATTTACTATTAATCAAGAACAATCTCTTAATGAATAAATAAAAGATAAACATTCTTTATTTTCTTTGGTTAACCCAAAGAGTTAAAAAGTATATCTCGATTTCCTGTCTCTAACTGCGCTACACCGATGAGATCCAAAATAGATCGAAACCGGTCCGTAGCTACTATTGACAGTGAACCATTATTAACAATGATTCTTTGTTTCATTAATATGTAAAAAAACATCAATTTATTTATATTTTACACATTTAGTTAGATTTAAGTAGTAAAATGATTGATTTATTATGCACCTTATTGATCAAACACAGTTTTACTAATCAAACACCCAAAACATTAATTAATCACGGTAATGCACCATAATTTCGTTGTGTGCGCTCACAGTCAACACATCTATAAAAATATACCCGCTGTTTGTATATTTCCCTACCAAAAACTACACGGCCCATTATAATCGAATGCAAACACAAAAGGCTGGAAATTTAATAAATAACTGAATACACAAACAATGCCGCCGATGAATGCCCCGCCGAAAATTAAACACTGCACCAGCGCTCGTGTTTTATGGGTAAATAAATGTTGATCAAATAAATTAAAATATTTTAATGAAACTACCGGCATTTGTTATTGCCGTTGTTTGCGTAGTATCAATGGGGAAAATAATGTGAGCATAATAGAAATTTCATTGAAGCCATCCCGATTGATGATGGAAGGGCTTTGTGCCGGTGTTTTAATTCGCATACATGCAAATTGATACGCGCTTTGTTTCAGGCTGAAAACGTACATGAAGGGAGTACTTGTTTGTTTTTGTATTTAGATTAAAGCTTTTTTAATATGAAAATCTAAGAAAAAAATGATATAGTGTTAGGTCGGAAATAATAAATTTTTATAGGTGAAAGTGATGGAAGTTTTTTTTAACTTTATTATAAATATAAAGGGTTTCTGTTGTGTAATGATATATTTTAAAATAAGTAAAGCTAGATACTCAATTTTGAAGTAAATCCAAAAACTGGGAGGTATTACAGTTAATACTGAGCTGCAAGCTAGATCTCATTTATATGTGGCTGGTGAAGCAGCTTGATTTTATAATAATAAACTTGGCCGAAGACCTATTGAACATCATGCCAATGCTGAGAAAATATGACAGGAGCAGCAAAGCCATATCTACATCAAGCCTTTTTCTGGTCACTAGATGTTGTATATGAAGCATTTGACTTAGTAAATTCAAAATTACCATCTGTAGGAGTATTTGCAATAAACTAAACCAACTGAAGTGATACCAGAAAAATTGCAAGAAGAGGAACCAAAGCGTTATTTATTTATTTATTTTAAATATTTAAATGAAGAAAAAGAAAAGAAAGACTTAGAAGCAAAACAAAAGAATATTGAAGCAGTTAAAGCAGCAGAAGAGCGATGCAAGCTTGCAGCAGCAGCAAGACATAAAGAAGAAGTTTCTTAAGGTGTGATATTCTACTTACAAGATGATAAAATCGTTGGTGGGATATATTTAAATGTATAAACATTGCAAGGCATGTAAATATATAGATCTAAGTGAAGTGGCAAAACTCTTCAACCTATATCAAAACTAAAAAAAAATTCCCAATGGAAATAAATGCTATGAATTTATAGAAATATGGAAGAAATTTTCTCTAATCTTAAAAAGCATATTTTGAAAAATTATGGAAATCTGGAAGAAAAATTTAGAGACTTGAAAATAGTTGTTTGAAAAACTTTTCAAATTCCGAAAACAATTTGTAGAAGAAAATTCTACAAAAATTCTAAAAAGAACGAAAAAAATGCAAAATTCTGTTAAAATCAAAGTTCTCGCAATTTGAAAGAGAAATTTCTAGAAATCTGAAAAATAAATCTGTAAGAAAAATGCTATTGTTTTAAAGTTATTATACGTTATATTAATCACGTTTTATTAACTAAATACTATACTTATTGTAAATTAAATTTCAAACAATTTACTAATTCTACAGTAACTATTACTGTGTTTCAAATAAAATTAAAGAAACTATTGAGTGACTAAACAAATTATTAATTTTTTCACATAGCCTTTATTTGTATTAAAGGAATTTTGAAGATGAATTCCAGGCTACCCACCTACACACAATAAAGCCATGTTCTTTTTTCTCAAATATGAATCTAAATTTTATTGTATATTAATTTTGTAATTGAAAATGTTCTACCTATCTCTGGATTTTTATTAATTTTGAAAATTTATAATCATAATAGAATTTTACTTACTGTAAGTTTAAAGATGGATATTTTTATAACAAACAAATAGATGTTTATGTTTTCATTAAAATTAATATATTTTGAAATTGTGTTAGAGGACACCCACCCACACTACATATATTTGTGAAATAAGTTACAAACATGGGTTTTTAATTTCAACATAAAATCACAAAAATTGAGATTAAAATTACAAAAATTACAAAGTGATTTCTGTTTGAAGTTAATATGTATATGTAGGTTGGGTGGGTGGCCACTATCCCACCCTTCAATCTATAAAACATACGCGGCGACTTAATAAATAATAAATTGAACCAAGTTGATAATTTAGGTAAAAAAACAAGCATAACTTTTATCAATCTATTTAAACCCTAGTAGAATCTTTGTTAATGTTATATGGGTTGGAGGGTGGGATAGTGGCCACCCACCCACCCTACAACCCTCTGGTTGAAGTTTTTATGTATATGTAGGGTGGATGGGTGGCCACTATCCCACCCTTCAATCTATAAAACATACGCGGGGATTTAATAAATAATAAATTGTACCAAGTTGATAATTTAGTTTTAAAAAAACCGGCATAACTTTTATCAATCCATTTAAAACCTAGTAAAATCTTTGTTAATGTCGTATGGGTTGGAGGGTAGGTTAGAGGCCACCCACCCACCCTACATATATTGCTGACATTAGTTACAAACAGGGATTTTTAATTTCAACATACAATCATACAATTTGAGATTAAAATTACGAAAAATACAAACTGTTTTGTGGTTGAAGTTTATATGGTTATGTAGGGTGGGTGGGTGACCACTATCCCACCCTTTAATCTATGAAACGTGCGCGGGGATTTAATAGATAATAAATTGCACCAAGTTGATAATTTAGTTTAAAAAAAATCAGGCATAACTTTTATTAATCTATTTTAACCTTAGTAAAATCTTTGTTAATGTCGTATGGGTTGGAGGGTAGGTTAGAGGCCACCCGCTCACCCTACATATATTTTTGGCATTAGTTACAAACAGGTTTTTTTTTTAATTTCAACATACAATTACACAATTTGTGATTAAAATTTCAAAATTACAAACAAAATTTCTGGTTGAAGTTTATATGTGGGAGAATGTCCACTATCCCACCCGCCAATTTACAAAACATACGCGGGGATTTATTAAATAATAAACTGCAACAACTTGATAATTTGGTTAAAAAACAGGCATAACTTTTACAATCTATTTAAAAAATAGTAAAATCTTTGTTAATGTTATCTGGGTTGGAGGGTGGGTTAGAGGCCACCCACACACCCTACATATATTTTAGATATTAGTTACAAACAGGGGTTTTTAATTTGTACAATCACAAAATTAGAGATTAAAATTACCGAAATTACAAACTTATTTCTGGTTTATATATGTTTATATATATATATATATATATATGTAGGGTGGGTGGTCACTATCCCACCTTCCAATCTATGAAACATACGCGAGGCTTTAATAAATATTAAATTGCGCCAAATTGATAATTTAGTTTAAAAAACTAGACATAACCTTTATTCATTTATTTAAGCCTTAGTAAAATCTTTATTAAGATTATATGGGTAAGAGGGTGGGTTAGAGGCCACCCACCCACTTTACATATATTTTTGACATTAATTATAAACAGGGGTTAATAATTTCAACATACAATCACACAATTTGAGATTAAAATTACAAAAATTACAAACTGATGTCTGGTTGAAGTTTATATGTATATGTAGGGTGGGTGGGTGGCCACTATCCCACCATCCAATATATGAAACATACGCGGGGATTTGTTAAATAATAAATAGCAGCAACTTGAAAATTTAGGTAAAAAACAGGCATAAATTGTATTAATCTATTTAATCCCTAGTAAAATCTTTGTTAATGTTATATGGGTTAGAGGGTGGGTTAGAGTTCATCCACCCACTCTACATATATTTTTGACATTATCTACAAAAAGTGGTTTTTAATTTCAACTAACAATTACAAAATTTTAGATTAAAAATACAGAAATTATAAACTGATTTCTGGTTGAAGTTTATGTGTATATAAAGGATGGGTGAGTGGTCACTATCCCACCCTTAAATCTGTGAAACATACACGAGGATTTACTAAAAAATAAATTGCACCTAGTTGATAATTTAGTTTAAGAAACCAAACATTAGTAAGTATTTTGTATATTCTTGTAGAAAAATTTAGATTTTTGCCTAAAAAAGAAATGGTGATGCCCAAAATTCAAATTTAAGAAATTAAATTACTCTTGCAAATGGGAAAAATTGTAGCAAAATCTTGTATGCTTGGATTATTTTGAATAGATGTATTTATAATATTTCGGTAAAACAATTGAGGTTTTGTGGCTCGAAATAAGACTAAGACACTAAAAACTTGAATTAAAGAAAACCAGTTGGACGATTGGAAAAAGATTGTAGAAATAGTATTTGCTCTGAAATTAATGTTAACACTTTACAGTATATCTCTCATGTTAGTATATCTGATATTCTAGTGAAGAAATTTAAGTTTTTTGAACTAAATACGAAATGATGAGGCTTAAAACTTGATTTGAAAAATTGTAATTATTTTCGCTGGGATTTCCTTTACAACATTAAAATCCTTCACTAATAAAAACATGTTCAACATTGTTTTGAAATAATTGAAGTGTTTTTTGTTAGAACCAAATAATGATGCTCTCGACGTAATAAATTAATCAATGAAAATAAAATCCTTTCATTGATTGGGAAATTTATTTTAAAAAATTCTAAATTAAGATAAATTTCAAGACTTCAAAATTAATTTCTAATAAAAATATTAGTGGTACCATTAATGTTTTTTGACTAGAAGGTAATGGTTAAAACTCAAATTGGAAGAAATTAAATATTCAATGGGCGATTTGAAAAAAGTGCAAAAAATAATCTGCCCTTGCATTGTTTTTAAATTTCTAAAATCCATCTCTCGATAAGGAATTACTGATATTCCAATAAAACAATTTAAGGAACTTTAATTGAAAATACATTTCGTTGATATCACACACAAGATTTATTACGTGACTATAGTTTCAACCATTAAAGGGTCATTATTAAATGTAAAAATAAATCCTGTGTGTGTTATCAACGAAGTGTATTTTCAATTAAAGTTCCTGATTCAAGATGTATCACAAAGTGATGGTTTCAAGCATTAAAAACAATTTAATTTTTATAGTGAAAACAACATCAGGAATTGAATACAAGCGAATGAATTTAGTAATTGAAAAAAATATAAAACTTGAATAAAATGGAAAAGTTAAATTTAATTGTGTGATTTGAAAAATTGTAAAAAAATATCTGCACTTGGATTACATTTACAACTTTAAAATACATACGCAATAAGATATTTTTGATATTATATTTAAATTATTAATGCTTTTTGGTTTCATTGATTGGAAATTTATAAGAAATTTTCTTTATTAAGTTTTTAACTTCAAAATCAACCCCTAATGAATTAGGTGATAGAAAAATTATCTGCTTTGGGATTATTTAAGAAAGCTTTAAAATCCATCCTTAATAAAAAATAGTTTTAATATTCCACCAAAAAAGTTGTACATTTGTTCAAAATCGAATTGAAGAAAATCAAATGTTTGATTATTTAAGAAATAGTAAAAAAAATATCTGTACTACTGGGATTTGTCTAAAACTTGAAAATCTATCTCTTTTTAAAGCAGTTTTGATATTCTATAGACACAGTTTTAGTTTTTGGAGTACAAATGAAATAATGACGCTCACAACTTGAATTAAAGAAATTCAATTGCTTTCAGTAATATGAAAAATGGCAAAAAAACTCACCTGCATTGGGCTAATATTCAAAATTTCCAAATCTCTCCCTAATGAAGGGATTGTTAATATTACAGTAAAACATTTGAATGATTCTTTTCTTGACAACAACAGCCACGGACCTGTTTCGATCTATTTTGTATCTCACCAGCGTAGCGCAGTTAGAGACATGGAATCGAGAGTATTAAACTCTCCAGGCAAACCGTCAATCATTATTTAAAACAGTTTTTGACTAATAACAAAATGGTGACGCACAAAACCTTAAATTGAAGTAAACAAAATTGGGAGAATTCTCGTAACTTTAAAATCTATGCAAGCATTCTGACTTGAGGCAACATGGTGACGATCAAATGGAATTATATTCAAAACTTCAAAATTTATCCTCAATAAAGGCACTTTTAATATTTCAGTAAATTAAAGAATTATTCTTTCTTGTTAACAACAGCCGTGGACTGGTTTCGGTCTATTTTGGATCTCATCAGCTTAGCGCAGTTGGAGACAGGGAAACGAGAGTATTAAACTCTCGGGGTAAACCGTCAATCATCAATTAAAACAGTTGTAGTTTTTAACTAATAAAAAATAGTGAAGATTGAAGTGTTTTGACTAGATACAACATAGTGACGATCAAAAGTCAATTAGAAAAAATGCATTCGGTAATTGGAAAAATTGTAACGAATTATCTGCACTGGGATTATTAAATCAAAACTTTAAAATTCATCCCCAATAAAAAGTATTTTTGCTATTCTAGTGAAATCATTCAAGTATTTGGCTAGGAAAAAAAAAATGGTGACGCTTAAAACTAAAATCTATATCCAATTGATTTTCTTCAATTTTAGTCATTATCTTTCTTACCTTAATAAAGATATTTTTTGATATTATAGTGAAATAAATCACCCAATACTCGAATTAAACGAAATCAATTGTTTTCTGTTATTGGAAACCTTCTAGAAAATTCATCTGCGCTGAAATTATTTTCAAAACTTTAATTATCCTTTACTCAAGTAATTTTTGAAATTTCAGTGGAACACTTTAGAGTTTTTTTGTTTAATATTACAATTATTATTGATATATGCCTCTTACTTTTTAGAGCTTTTCCTATTGATTACAATTCTATTTTAATATATAAATTATTTCCACTCACTATTATTCCTCGCTAATTCCCTTGCTTGTTTTGTTGTCTTGTACTCGTCGTTTATTACATTCTCTATAGTATTGTCTCACTCTTGTCTTGTTCTTACCTTTTCTCTTCTTCCTCCCATTCTTGCTTCCTATATCTATTTCCTTTTTGATTATTGCTTTTCTCTTTTATTAAGTCTCCACCAACTAAGTTATTTCTTTTCAATAAATTCATCTATTGCTTCTGTTTCCAATTCTTTCTATATGTTTGTTAAAATTTAAGGAAATAAAATATAAAATTAATACTTTCGCTGCTACATTCTTGATGGAATTATAGGGGTGAAATTGTAAATGAAAGACATGTTTCGTTCCAAGTAATTGTCGAAAAATATTTTAGAAAGTTAATAAATTAATTATAGAACAAATCCACCCTGAAATAAAATGTATTCAGGGATTTAAAGAATTACAAAAGCATCATCTATACCTTTATTATTATCAAAACTTTAAATTGTCTACTGAAGGTATTTTTAATATTTCAGTGAAACAGTTGAAGCAGTTAAAGTTTTTGTTGGCTAGAAACAAAATGGTGACGCTGAAAACTCAAAGTGAAAGAAAACAAATGCATTAGGTGATTTAAAAACTCGTAAAAATCTGTCCTTAACAAAGGTGGTTATAAAGAAGGGAGACAGCTTAAGCCCGGCCCCATTCAATACTATAATGGACGAAGTGATTACTGAAGGCAAAAAAAGGGTACAGGATGGGAGATTTAGAGATAAAAATTGTACGCTATGCGGACGACGCGGAATTGATCTTCAAAAACGAAGACGACTTACAAGGGATGCTCTAAAAGTTTGAAAAAACTGCTTCAAAGTTCAACATGCTCATATCTAGCTTGTATCTTGTACCTGCTGCCGTTTCTCAACTGTTATCTGTCATCTACTAATGTCATCTGTCATTTGTCAAATGTCAACTGTCATTTTTTCGCTGACAATTATTAACTGACAACTCTTACAATAATAAATTTTCTACTGAATTTTGGAATTCTTCACTAAAGAATAGAAAATCGTTAACTATTTTTGAAACACTGACAGTTAACAAGGAAGGTTAAAAACTACAAAGTAAAACTAAGTTTCCCTACCTTCAACTACGCTATGCTGATGAGATCCAAAATAGATCGAAACCGATCCGTTGCTGTTGTTGACAGGGAACAATAAATAATGTAAAAATATCTCTAACATAGATGCCAGAAAATAAATAATAAATATTATTTTACAGCTGTAATAATTAATATTTTGTTTTCTTTATGTCCAAATCTCTGTCATTTGTTTTTAATTGTCACCAGTCATTTATGAACAATTATTAATTAATTACGATCTGTTAATTGTTATATTTCAACTCTGATCAATCATTTGGCAACTTTCTTCTGTCATCTGACATCTGTCATCTGTCATCTGTTATCTGTTATCTGTCATCTGATATTTGTTACTTGTTTGTCAACTTGCAAGTATTAAAAATGTTGTTATTTATACTACTGAATTTTTAATTCTCACACTCAAAGGAAAAGAACCAATAGACTTAGAAAAATATTTGTATGTAAAGGCGAAAGAACTTTTCCCTTTTTTCCGAATGTTTATGATAAAAATATGCAAAATTTACATATACAGAGTAAATAGAAACCAATGAAAATGTTGACATAGGCCAAGTGTGATTTCAAATTTGATATTTGACTACCAATCGTAATTGGCATCTATCAACTGTCAACTGTCAAAGAAATATTTTATTTGCTTTAGTTTTATTTTTATAAAAAGTAATAATAATAATCTTTATTTTCAAGGTGTAAAAAATTATACAAGTTACATATCTTTAAATGTTTCAGAAAAAAAATGTATGTAGAACTTTAAAGGTCTATGTTTTGTCTTTGTTTCCAGAATTCCCGGATTAAAAGACAGAGTTTTTACATATGACACATATTTCGGTTTTTATATTTATCAACTGTCAACTGTAATATATGTACTGTCATTCGTCTCCTTTCATGATCTGTTATCAATCATTTAGGAACGGTCTTTTGTCATCTGACATCTGTCAACTATCATCTACCTTCTGTAGTCTATCATCTGTCATCTATCAACTGACATCTGTCATTTGTCATCTGTCATCTGTCACTATTAACTGTAGAACAATATTTTTATTTATACTACTGAATGTTGAATTCCCAAAAACAATAGACTCAGAAAAACGTTTGTATATAAAGGCTAAATAACTATTTATTTTTTCAAAATGTCTATGGTAAAAATATGCAAAATTTACACAGTTCACAGTTCCTCGCGATATCTAGGGACCCGCGTAGATGTAAGCTCTCTGTAGATAATAAAAGGTTATACAATTCAAATACCTATGGCTAACATAATAAGCAACAGGAAACTAAAAGAAGAAGTTATAGCCCAAACAATTGAAGCATCTGAGGAACATGATATCACGAAACAAGCACATTTCTGTAGGAAGCAAAGCAAAAATCTACAAAACCATTGTTAGACCGATTATGACAAAGGCGATCATAAACCAGGGCAGAAAAAAGCCACAACGAAATGAATTATGAGAATAATAGTGATTAAAATGAACCACCCGATAAGTTGGTATCAGAGCTTGAGCTTGAGAAGCTGAGCTCCAGCAAAGCAAGAATCTACAAAACCTTTGTTAGACCGATTATGACCTAGGCGATCGAAAAAAACGACAACGAAACGACTCATGAGAACAGCGGAGATGAGAACTCTAAGATGTATGGTAGGATGCAGACCAAATATGAAGCGAAGATATGAGAGTGATGTGCGACATTCAAGAAGTTGTAAGATGTAGATAGAGTGGAGAGACCATGTGAATAGAAGTTAAAGAGGAGGAGGAAGAAGAAGATAAGAAGTTATTTTCCCTTTCTTTTCACCCTTATTTAAATGAAAATCTTAACAAGTTTTACTAAATATTTTTGTCTTTTGTTACAGTTAGAAACAATTTGTTAGCTATAATCTCAATCTTTTTTGAAATCTTACTTCATCTATCTCTATTTAATTAAATACCCTAACACTTAATATCTTTGTCTTTGTTTTATGTTAGCTGTTGATAGCTACATGACATTTATCATCTTTCATCTACAGCTCATCTGTCATCTGTTACCTATTATCTCATATCTTTGCTCTGTTTTTTCAACTGATATCTATCAATTGTCATCTGCCATCCACCAACCACCATATGTATCATTTTTATGTATTTACAATCTATTATCTGTCTGCTGTGGAATTATCAAATAAGAACACCACTGTTTAGAGTTTTATTTGTAGTTGCACTTCTATAAATGAGGCCAAACTCTAAACAGTCGTGATTTTATTTAATAATTGCATAAAAGTGTTTCGTCAAATATCAGCCTTATCATAGAGCTATTTTACTATCTTTTATTGTCATATATAACCTGTCATTTGTCGTTTGTCATATATCTATTACATCAACTTTTATCAGTCATGTTTTTTTTTATTCGCGAGAAGTACTTTACCACCTTTTGTTTTACTATTTTACTGTGATCTACCAATCCATTGAGCAATGAAATCACTTAGTAATTGATCAAGACAAGTTTTTACCAATATAACTATATGATAAACAGAACATTTTATCTGAAAACAAATTCCTAGAGTTTTGATCTTACACCGCCTATATTTTAAAAATATGTCATTAACTAGTTGCTTATTAGGCACTGATTTAGTGAAGTCCAATTATATATTGTATATTCAATTTTGTTTCTTCTTAACGTTTACTATTCTAGGTTTTCATAAAACTTTTAAATTTAACATTTCCTACATCCACAGCTCAACAAGCTTTTACTAACAGAACGTGGCTTACTACCTACTATAGCAATTCGTATTACTTTAGTTGGATTTTCTCTAAAATAATAAGTTGCGAAAGGTGTGCTTAATTTAATAATCACCGATATACGTCGACTTTCCAATCGAAAATCGTCACTTTTCCCGTATCAAAAAAAAAAAGAAATGAGAAGGCCAGAATCCGTCCGATGATTTTTCTTAACGTGCAATTTAACAGCAGTTTTTAAATTGCCCCGAAATTAAACGGAGAAGTCGTCGAAGCCCTGGCCTCGGAACGAGCCGAACTCTCTTTTTATGGATTATTTTCGCAAACTTTTGTAGCGAAAACGCGTTTTTCTTCTTTATTGGATGTCTCGATTCTTGTATAAACGGATTATGCCGGCGGGGAGGGTGCACGGGAAAATCCAATCAAACTTCTGATTCCGTTTGAAATTTAAATTGTCAAACTTGACGTTCGAATTGAATCGGACGACGACGTTGTTTTAACTTATATATATTATATATGAATGGAATTGTCGAAATTTACATTTCAGGTATTTTAACGAGGTTGAAGTTTTGTATGCAGTTATTTTTATTGTATACGATTATTTGGAGAACGTTAAATGATGGAACTATTATGATTATGCAAATAAATTTATATTTGATAGGCGGAAACCCGTGCGCGGTTCACAATTTGTATGAGCTTGCAGCCGTTTATATAGATGTTGCTCTATTTGTAAATCTACGCAGGCAAACAATGTGTATTCGCTACGATGGCTTAATTAATTCCAAATAGAATTGCATGCACGCATACCGCACAGCAGACATAATTTTATTTCAATTAAACTACTATTCTATGCAGTATTATATAAAACTCATTCATTCATGATGAGAAAACATGTTAATTCAGCTCACATTCAACATAATTTTCAAAGCGAAGAAAAAATTTGAGACAATGAAATTTTTTTTTAAATATTTACTCGCGGGTGTTCTTTTTTGACTTTTCCTTAATAGAATTTCGCGCATAGTACCGTTTCGATTAATAAGGGGTGGCGTAAATTTGGCTATCTCTTGTGCTGGGATCGAGGGGTGCCACCCATTCCGACTATGATTCATAGAATATTGTCTATGAATAAAAAAACGACCCCTTCTGACTCACCCTTCAATGCATGGGTGTAGATTGCGCATGAAAAGAATTTATTAATTAAAGTTTGTTTTCTATACTGCGCACTCGTAGGAAATTTTATATTTTTAATTGGGAGCAGTATGCAGAAATTAATAGGAGTTTATAATAAAAAAATAATTATAATTTCTCCATTCATAGTTTCCTATTTAATACTCTTAAGCTCTTAAAACTGTTGTGCAGGGATCAGATCCGGGAAGGTTTTCGGCGTGGAATTATTCAAATTTTGGGGACGGAATTTTAAGTTTGGGCTTAAAACTGTTACCAACTATTCCCATGGGCGTTGCAATTAAAATCAAATTAAAGTTTTCAACATTTAACAAAAAAATGTATTTAGTGTTTCTAATTCAATAAAAATAATGCAATAAATCACAAATAACAAATGACACTTAATAGATGATTGATGACAAATGACTGAAAATAGATGACAGATGGCAAACAATTGATACATGTTGAATGACAGATAGACTGCCATGAAATGACAGATGATATATGACATATTCAAGACAATCGATGATAAATGATAGATGAGAGTTACCAGTTGCCAAATAGCGGATTATAATTGACACATGAGTGACAGACGACAGATAACACTTAATAAATATTAGATAACCGATGAGAGTTGATAGAAGCAGAGGACAGATAACAAACGACAAATGATTACATCTAGAATAGCAATTAATTCTCGATTATTAATATGTGAAAAATGTGAAATTTGCAATGTCAGTTTACATACAAGAATAAATAATTATATTAGATGATAGATAACAGATGATCTTTAGCAAATAACAAATGACAATTGACAGATTACAGATAACATATAACAGCTGACAGACCACAGATCACAAGTGATTGATATAATAGATAAATAAGATAAATGGAAATCGAAAATGGCAGCTGATGGACAGGTGATAGATTACAGATAAAAGAAGATCAATACTAGAAGTTTTATGACAGATAACATATGATATTTAATAAACATGAATTGGTAATTGGATGGATAACAAACAGCTGTCCAATGATGGATAGGTAGATCACAGATGACAGATTATAGATGACAGATGATAAGTGATAAAATAAAGTAAATGATTTTGAGATCACAAGTGGGAAAAGATAGATTTTTATTTAAATTAAGATGTTCGAAGAAACAAACCAATTAAAAAAATGGTGATGTGGCAATCATAGTACTTTTCCTATATTTTACAATTACTTGTTATATGAATTTCATTTAACTCATATAGTTTATTAGCCATAGGAAAAAAATGTCAAAATTATTAATTTTTAATTTTTTTATGAACTTTATAAAAAACATGCTTAAATAAAATTTGTTCAGTTTTTCATTCTCTTCAACTTTTTTTAACTTATGTCTTATTTTTCAAAATTTCTTTAATTTCAAAATTTGTTTGAATAAATCTATTAAATTAACGTTATATTTATTTACGTTTTACAACTTTCAATTAAAACCCTCGCTTATGTTTTACTGACTAGAGAATGGGTAAAGCTAAAAGCTGTACATTAAAAAAAATATTTTGGAAACTTTAATTTAATTTCTAGTATTAAAGTATTACAAATAAAAAAAATTTATTGTAATTTAGGAGTAAAATTCTCAAAATTCTGAAGAAAAAATTGCTAGATATACTAGAATTATTATTTTTTAAATAAATCCAAAAAGATAATTGATATATTAATAAATTCTTGGAAAGAAAACGTACAAAAATACTTATGAACAATTCTTAGAAGAAATCTGGAAACAAAGGGCTATAATATTCTAATAATCTGGAAAGGAAATGGTTGAAGAAAAACATTACAAATGAGAAAATACATTACAAAAAAAACTGATAAAACAAAGCTACAATTTCTTAGAAAAGTATGTGGAAAATTCTAAAAATTTCGAAAAAACTGATACATTTTACAAACTAGAAAGAGAAACCCTAAGAAAACTCTGAGAATTTAGAATTAAAAATTCTAAATCTAAAGCGTTAGAAAAATATCAACAAGTTATGGAAAAAAGTACCAGAATCCTTAAAAATGAAATTCCCAAAATTGTTTATTGTAATAAAATTCGGAAATAGTCATAATTTTTCGTAAAATTAAAATTATTAAGACCAGAAAAAAAAGTTGTTTGATGAGTATTACTGAAAAAAATATCTTACAGTTTAAAAGAGGTCTTTGGGAATATTTAGAAAAATGAAAATTCACTCTATTACTAATAAACATTTTTAGAAATTGATTGTATGTTAGAAATTTTTACAAAATTCCCATAAGATAATTCAGAAAACGGTGATAATTTAACTAACAAGGAAAGAAAAATTGCTTAAAAATTCTAGAAATCCTCAAAACAATCATGGAAGATTTTTGAACCTCTAAAAATATTTCAAAGAAAAAATCGACAATATTTTGTGAATTCAAAAGGAAAACGAAAAATCTCTTACAATTTAAAAGAGATATTCCTTAAATATTATGTAGAATTCAATAGAAAAATTAGATTGTTTTCAAAAAAGAAAATTGTACGAAATCTAGAAATTTGAAAGAAATACTCGTACTCTACAAATAAAAACAATCCACTGAAATCAAAACCATAAAAATAACTATACACGGGAAAAAACGTGCCTTGGACAGATATGAGGAGTAAAATGTAAAAATTGCAAATTGGAAGAGAATAAAAGGAACACTGACGAGAATGATGTGTGATTTTTATTGGATTTCTGGAAAAATTAGAGAACAGTTCTTACAAAATTCTTACAAAGTCTTCAGATAAATGCAGGAAACAATATTAAAAATTAGAGGAAAAAATAAAAAATCTCTGATAAAAAAGTATTAAATAAAAGATCCCCAAAAATTTTGATAAGATAATTTTAAAAATAGTGATAACTTCTGTTATAATTGAAAGAAAATTTTCTCAAAAATTCTAATAATCCCAAAAGAAAGTTAAGGGTATATTCTAGAAATTGGAAAGATTTAAAAGAGACATTCTGGAAAATTTAGAAAATTACACAAATATACAGCTAAAAAAGTATAAAACGATTAGGAAATTCTTTATTTCTTATATTACAGAAAAATTGACAAAACAATTTAGAACAATTTAACAAAATTCTTGCAATTTAAAAGATAAATTCTTATAAATTAATTAAAAAAATAGTAAAAATTATTAATAAATGAATTGATTAATGGTTGAGGCGTTAACTTCGTGATACATTTTGGAAAATTAAACAAAAACGTTTACTTTGTTAATATCACACTTTATTTTTAAGTGACTCGAGTTTCGATCATTAACTGATCATTATCAAACTTTAAGTTTGCTATTATCTGGTTTTCTCTACTGAAAATAAAAACTGTTTTCAATTTTTAAATTAAATCTTATCTTTTAGAAAGCTTTTCAACTTAATTTTCTTCAAGAATTTATGATTTATTTTTACTGTTCTGTGATGTAGTCTGCTTTATCTGTTCTTCTTTGCTGTGCTCTGATATTTTATTCTATGCTTTCTTCTGCTTTTACTGCTATTCTCTGCTGTTTTCTGATGTACTTTGCTGTTCTCTAATGTTCTCTGTTGTTCACTTTCTCTGTTATTCTCTTCTATTTCTGATGTTCTCTGCTGGTTGCTGCTGTGACAAATTACAGATGACAGAAAATAAATGACAAATGACACAGGACAATTGACGTATGACAGCTCTCAAATGATTGATAATGCTAAATAACAGATGACAATTGACAAGTGAGTGATAGACGACAAATAACACCTAATAAATATTAGATGACATATGGCAGTTGACAGAAGCAGAGGACGGATAACAAACGCAAATGACAAATGATTAAATATAAAAAAAACAATTAATTCTGTTGTTATTATTAATAATGTAATGTTGGTTTACATATAAGAAATAAAAATAATGTTGGATGATAGATGACAGTTGACAGATGAAAGATGATAGATGACAGATTACAGATGATAGATCATATTTGACAGCTGAGAGACAACAACCCCCATTGATTGAGATAATAGATAAAAATGATAAATGAAAATAGAAATAACAGCTTACAGACAGGTGATAGATTACAGATAACAAATGATAATTTTCAGGGGATGTATGACACATCAAAGATGATTTTTTTAGCGTCGACTGCAAAGTCATCTGTCATCACCGATTTTTTGTCAGATGATATTTAATAAACATTAATTGGCAATTGATACATTGATAACAAACAGCTGTCCAATGTTAGATATGTATGATGATAGATGATAGATGATAGATGATAGATGATAGATGATAGATGATAGATGATAGATGATAGATGATAGATGATAGATGATAGATGATAGATGATAGATGATAGATGATAGATGATAGATGATAGATGATAGATGATAGATGATAGATGATAGATGATAGATGATAGATGATAGATGATAGATGATAGATGATAGATGATAGATGATAGATGATAGATGATAGATGATAGATGATAGATGATAGATGATAGATGATAGATGATAGATGATAGATGATAGATGATAGATGATAGATGATAGATGATAGATGATAGATGATAGATGATAGATGATAGATGATAGATGATAGATGATAGATGATAGATGATAGATGATAGATGATAGATGATAGATGATAGATGATAGATGATAGATGATAGATGATAGATGATAGATGATAGATGATAGATGATAGATGATAGATGATAGATGATAGATGATAGATGATAGATGATAGATGATAGATGATAGATGATAGATGATAGATGATAGATGATAGATGATAGATGATAGATGATAGATGATAGATGATAGATGATAGATGATAGATGATAGATGATAGATGATAGATGATAGATGATAGATGATAGATGATAGATGATAGATGATAGATGATAGATGATAGATGATAGATGATAGATGATAGATGATAGATGATAGATGATAGATGATAGATGATAGATGATAGATGATAGATGATAGATGATAGATGATAGATGATAGATGATAGATGATAGATGATAGATGATAGATGATAGATGATAGATGATAGATGATAGATGATAGATGATAGATGATAGATAATAAAGTAAAGATTTTGAGATCACAAATGGCAGAAGATAATTTTTCATTTAGATAAAGATGTTCGAATAAACAAATTCATCATTTAAATTTATCATAAAAAAACGTTCACTCTCGATGGTTAATATGTGATTATTAACCATTTGTTGACAGATTACACATAGCAAATAAACAATGATAATAACTTAACAGATGATATATGACAAATGACAGGTGGTAGATAGCATATTACAAATAACAAATGACAAATGACAGCAACAATAATAAACAATAATTGACAGTTGTTAAATGATAAATAACAGATGACAAACCGCAATTTATTGATGCCGGATAATAGATACAAATTTTATTCATATGATAATTGCCGAATGAAAGATAGCAGATGATAAATAATAGTTGACAGATGACAAATGACAGATATCATCTGACAGGGATAGTGCGCAGATATTAGATCAGCTCAGATGTGAAAAATAAGAAAAGATATTTACAGGAAGTTACTAAGAAATGCATTTAAATAGAAATAGAAGGGAAGGAAAATTTTCAAATATCAAGAAACGTCAGACTGCAACTAACAAAATTATTTTTAGCAACTCTTATTCGGTTAAATGCAAAAAAGGAAGATAAATAACTCATGATATAAATACCAAATGACGAATGACAATTGACATATGACGAATAACAGATAACAGCTGATAGATGACAAAGCAGATACAAAATATTGATAGCAAATGACAGATTATTGATGACTGATAGATAACTGATAGAATACAAATAAAATGTGATAGATAGAAGAGCAGAGGGCAATTGATCAATGATGCTAGAAAACAGATGACAACTGACAGATACAATAGCAGAGAGCGATTAATAAATAATGATAGAATACAGAAGGCAGGTGATAGAATAGCTTAGAATGGTAAATAAATTATGTTAGAATACAGACGACGAGTGATAGAATAGCAGAGGATGGATAGAAAGTAGCTGTCAGATTACAGTTAATAGACTGCAGACGACATATGACAAACAAGTGACAGGTAGAATAGCAGAAGACGCTTCATAATGATGATGGAATACAGATAACAGATAATAGGATTGCAGAGGACTGTTGATAAATGACGATAGAATACAGATGACAAGTGATAGATGGAATAGCAGAAGACAGAATATGAAAAACGGCAGATAATAGCTGTCATATGACAGTTATTAGATTGCAGATGACAGATGACAATTGACATATGATAGATAGATAGAATAGCAGAATACGGTTGATAAATGATAATAGAATACAGATGACAGATGATAAAATAGCAGAAAAGGGTTGATATCTGATGATAGATTGCAGATGACAGGTAATAGATAGAATATATATTTTATATCTGTCATGCTGACATTAACAGCCAAAATATTCTCTCCCTAAAAGGTGATGAAAGAATTAGAAACTAAATGTAAATCAAAGATTCCAGATGTCGAGGAGGACCCTTGCTGCCTTAGCATCATGGTTAATAATTGGGTTTGAGTGGAAGAACATATTTAGTTGTGAACTCCGCCCGTACTTCTGTCGGACAAAATTTTATGTATGCTTTTTAAATAATTAAATTTAATATGTATTATTTAAGACAGAAGAACAAAGATAAATAAATAAAAAATAAAATAAAATAGCAGAGGACGGTTGATAAATGATGAAGGATAGAAAATAGCTGTCAGATGACAGTTAATAGATTGCAGATGACAAACAGATAACAGACAAGTGACATATAGAATAGCGGAAGACGATTGATAAATGATTAATACACATGACAGCTGATAGAATAGCAGAGAACAATTGATACATGATGAATACAAATGACAAATAAAATAGAAGAGGACGGTTGATACAGACAGATGACAGTTGATAGATGGCAGATGACAGATGACAGATGACAATTGACAGACGAGAGATATGCAACATGTAGAATAGCATAAGACGGTTGATTATTGATGATAGAATACAGATGACAGTTGATAGAATAGTAAAGGACGGTTGATAAATATGATAGAATACAGAATACAGGTGATAGAATAGCAGAACGATGGTTCATAAATGACGATGGAATACAGATGACAGGTGGTAGAATAGCAGAGAACGGTTGATAGTTGAGATAGAATACAGATGGCAGATGATAGATAAAATAGAAGAGGATGGTTGATACATGATGAGCGACAGATGACCGTTGATAGAAGACAGATGACAGTTGACAAGTGACAGACAAGTGACAGGTAGAATAGCAGAAGACGGTTGATAAATGATGATAGAATACAGATGACAAGTGATAGAATAGCAGAGATAGTTGATAGAAGATGAACGAAAAATAATAGCTGTCAGATGAGAATTTATATATTGCAGATTACTGATGTTAATTGACAAATGGCAAACAGATAACAGATAACAAATATTAGACGATAGATGAGAAATACAAGGGACAGAGGATAGATTACAGAGGAAGATTAACGGATGTCAGATTATAGATGATAAATAAAATAGTGATTAAAGATGAATTTTCAAGATTTTTATTTAGATAGAAACGGTCGATTAAAAACATCAAATTGAACAATGAAAAACTGTTAACTGATTGTCAATAAATGTCAAAATTTTGGTGACAGATCACAAATATAATATTGACAGTTAAAATTGACGATTAACACATAACAGCTGACATATGACAGATCGCAAATAATAGCTGACATATGATGGATCACAATTGTTTAACGAGGGATAATAGATAAAACATATTAATTGGAAATAACAGCTGACAGATAGATGATAGATGACAGACATAATATAGCAGATTATTTATATCAGTTAATAGGCGGTACTCAATAAATTAATAAAGATCATCTAAGAAAAATATCAAATCCTAAATGCGATAATAATTATTACTGATGAAAGAATACAATTAAAAAAGGGACAGATGACAGATGATAGATGATAGGTGATAGGTGATAGAAAACCATTGATAAATCATAGTTTATAAGTGACATTTAACTGATGAAAGATTATAAATGACAGTCAATAGGCAGACGGATGATAGATACCATAGAATAGAGGACATATAACAAATAACAGGGGACCGATAAGAGATGAAAAATGATAAATGACATATAAAAGACGACAGATGATAAATGACGGTTACAGGCAGGCATGTGATAGATGTCGGAGGATAGAGCACAGATAACGGATGTTAGATGACAGATGAAAGATGATAAATTACAAATAACTGGTACACAAGAGGGAGATATTTTATGAAACTTAATTGATTATTATAATAATTTGTTGGAGAACAGGTTACGTGAAATGCTAATAATTTCTTTAAAATCTCAATCAACATTATGACTTTTTAAAAGTTACGTGAATCACCTCATAGAAATGACAAGTATCAAAATAACTTCAGAAGTCTCATCCTTTCAGACTAAAAATCGAAGTATCCCAACTATAAATCTACTTTATAAATGCATCAGCTCCATCTGTGAAGTAGACTTAGAGTTGGAATTTAAAGAGAAGATTAAAAATTCGAACAAAGTCAGAAATGAGATTGATCAAATGTCTAACAACCTGATGAATGAATTTGATTTAATAGAAAAACTAGAAAGGTCTCTCCTTTTGAAATTCAAGAACAAGTTAAAATCTTTGGAATAAAATATTCAAATTTTTTGATAGGAATTGGAAAATATGATAAAAATACTGGAAAAGATATTTAAGTTTGCTCTTGTTGTATTTCTCTTTTGTTGGGTCAGAAAATATACTAGATTTTATAAAATTAATCCAAAATAAAAAGGGCAAATCATTTTCATTAATCCAAAATAAACTCTTTCTGTATTTAACAAAATTATTTTTTCAATATGGAAGTGAAAGCCTTTGCCCTAGAATAAAATAAATTCAATTTTTTATTAATATATGCCTTTGTTTGTTTAAAAATTTAAAGTACCTACTTGATCCGTAATTAATTAAATAAACCACAATGAAAATAAAGCGTGCTCGTCAGCAATATGAATATTCACTCCGCTCGTAAAACTTTTTTTTTTCACCACTCGTAAATCATCGCTGTTAATTACTATCATTATTCCTCTTGCGCAATTCCTATAATCCCTTATAACTTAATTTTATAGGCTCCTTTGGCGATATTTATGGCGCCAATTATTGCCCGTATTAGCGCGATTCGCGAATAAATAGTCTTATTATGTCGGGGTTATTGAATACGAAATTAGGACCGGAGTGGAAAACGCGGATGTTTAGGGGAAATATATGCACCGGCCCGTAATCATAAGGAAGAGAGGGATGTACATTAATGTTGGTGTTTTCTTCAATTGCAATCGTAAATTTACTTAATACCAGAATGCTCAATTATGATTGTACGTATATTTTCGTTAATTTTGAATGAGTGGGTGGAATCTTGTGGAATATCGATTGTGTCATAAATTTTGTCAACAATGACCAATTTTGAATGAATTATGGAGGGGATTTTGTAAAATTGCATTGTTGTTATAAGTGACTGTCGGAGTTTTTCGTAAAATATGATTATGGCGGTTGCTTTGTATTCTAGAAAAAATGTATGAAAGTAGGGTGGATTTTAATAAAATTGAAAAATTTCCATGATGTATTCATTTGAATTCATAGAATGGTAATTGAGGTATATTTTTAAGTCTATTTTTAGAAGATTAAAAAGAAAACTGAGAAATGTTATTGATTTTTATTTTAAGAAGATTAAAAAGAAAACTGAGAAATGTTATTGATTCTTTAATTAATTAACAGATATTTTTAATAATTTATTTTAATGTGTATTATTTAAGAAAGGAGACCAAAGATAAGAAAATAAATAAAATAAATAGTGATTTTAAATTTTATTTTCTAAATTATAGATAGTATTACAATACATAATTATAAAGCACTAAAAACCTTTCTTCACAATTTTATTAAAATTCACAGATAAGGTTTTTAGTGCTTATTAATTGAATAAAATTTATCTTCACGTAACTCACAAAAACTAATCATCATTATGTTACTTCGTCCTCTTTTTGGCTATGGACCGTAGGCCTTTGAGCCTTTTGTTTTTTTATTTTTAATTAATATGGCAATTAAATATGAACAATATTAATTTGTCAATTAATTTTGTACAATCGTAAATTAATTCAAAAGGCATTAAACCAAATGATCGTGTTTTTTCCTTCTATTTAAATCGGTGATTACTGGTTTTATTACATTATTACACTGCTTGGTGCTTCAGGTGGGGCTAATCACTTCCGAGACTGTTACGCAAGCGGACGAAGAGAGGAAAAAAAAGTGGGCAGTGAATTACAAAAATTCGACAACTGGCACGGCGTAATAATCGAATGTAAAAAGGGAATAAATGAACGGGTACGAAAAAGTTTAAAAACGGTGACAGCTGATTGTAACAGGTCGTGACGCGGACGGCAGCAGATGGCAGATGGCAAACCCAGAAGGGTTGGGTTTGGGCGAGTTCGACAACCAGAGGACCTTATCTGACCCCTTTTGTTGCCGTCTAAATTTATACGTGTTACGTTTTACCCGCCAAGGACACGATACATCATAAAGTTTTGATTACAACATCAATCTCGGCAAATTACTTGCATACGACACCCGGTGCATTAAGGGTACGTCGATCTATTATAATCATACAAGCAAGTAATAAGCTTTATAATTCGAATATTTATAATAAATATACTCATTTGCACAAAAAGATAAATACACAAAAGCACGACCGAAGAACCACGTGGACAACAGCAACACTAAAACCAATTAATTTTAATTCTAATGAAGAAGAAGACACGATTAAACAAATTCTTCGTTATATTCAAGATGTACCAACAAAGTAAACGCCTCCACAATTAAACAATTTTAATTCTCCTTTTTCAACATTTAAAAATTCTCGGTTTGTACTGAACATCAACACTTCGGAAACTTCAGCGAAGGAGATTCATTAATTGTCATCCTTGAACTCTTCCTTTTCATTTTCACGGTTTTGCTCATTTTATGGTTCCCTGGGCCGGAATAAATCAACTATTTTTTTTCCGTGCGAACGCACTTTTTTTTCGCCATCACAATATCCTTGTAACTTCGCATGAATTATGCCGACCTATCTTCGAGTCGATTTAAACGTATTTAATTAGGTGTATTATGTTTTTTTTTTTAATTCTTATGAATAATTTATTCAGAGCAATGTGCGTATTAAAAGAAACATATGAATGAATCGATTAATAAAATGTATCTCTGAAATGGCTTTGTTTTACAAATGTTTGCGTTGATTTAAATGGGTTTAATTATGTAGATTATGCCTTTTGTTGTTTAATTGGTATAAATAATTGACTCTAAGTAATTGACATCAATATTTGTGTGTGATAATTAACATAAAAATGTCTTATAAATATCAAGAATGAAATTATTATAGTAATGTAGATAAATTAATAAATTATCATTGTTTTTATTTAATTATTATATTTTATCATCAAATAGAAATAACACATCTTAAAATATGTGAGCGTTTATATTGAATTTCTCTTCCAGATTGCAATTTCTTCTGAGTTATTTAAGTAAATTTAATTTTAGATTTGTGGGATCATTCAGCATTCTTCTTTATTTTTCAAGAATTTTGGAATGTATCGTCGCCAAGATAAGTTAATTATTATTAAGTTTCAAAATTCTCAAGAAAAATTCTAAAGAAATCTAATCAACTTGAATACTATAGAAACGTGAATGAAAAAGTACTGAATACATTGTATAACCCTCAAGAAACATCTTGCAAACTAGAAGATAACATTATTTCACAATCTGAAAGGGAAATTCTTGGATCCTGCAGTTAATCCTTACAGTTCAGAAAAGAAATTACTGGAAAATTATATACATCTCGATGAAAAATATATATATTTTTTCAGCAATTACTTATCTCTTATGTCCTCTGATGCTTTCTAATGTTATTTGCTGTTTTCTGCTGATTTCCGCTGTTCTCTAATGTTTTATTTTGTCCTCATCTGTTTTCTGGTATTCTCTCTTGTATTCTCTTTTTTATTTTCTTCTGTTTCCTGTTGTTCTGTGCTGCTCTCTGCTGTCCTCTGATGTTTTCTAGAGTTCACTTGTTTGTTCTATTATTTTCTTTGCAGTTCTCTTCTGTTCCCTGATTTTCTATTCTGTTATCTACTATTCTCTAATGTTCTCTGATGTTTTCTTTCTTATTCTGCTGGTTTCTATTGATCTCTACTGTTCTCTAATGTTCTCTTTCATTCCCTTCTGTTCTCTTAATGTTTTCTTCTATTCTCTGCTGTTATCTGCTGTTCTGTGATGTTCTCTAATGTTTTTTTGTTGTGCTGTGCTCTGTTGTTTTATTGCCGTCCTCTGGTGGTTTCTGCTATTCTATTCTGTTCTCTGATGCTTTCTAATGTTATCTGCTGTTTTCTGCTGATTTCCGCTGTTCCCTAATGTTCTGTTTTGTCCTCATCTGTTTTCTGATATTCTGTTCTGTTCTCTGACGAACTCTTGTATTCTCTTTTTTGTTTTCTTCTGTTTCCTGTTGTTCTCTGAAGTTCTATGTGGTTCTGTGCTGCTCTCTGCTGTCCTCTGATGTTTTCTAGAGGAGTTCTCTTTTTGTTCTATTATTTTCTCTGCAGTTCTCTGATGTTCTCTGATTTTCTATTCTGTTATCTGCTATTTTCTAATGTTCTCTGATGTTTTCTTCTGTTTTCTGTTGGTTTTTGTTGATCTCTTCTGTTCTCTAATGTTCTATCTTGATGTTTTCTTCTATTCTCTACTATTATCTACTATTCTCTGATGTTCTCTAATATGCTCTTCTGTTCTCTGCTATTCTCTGATGATTTCTGTCAATCTGTACTCATCTCTGATACTTTCTTCTGTTTTCCGCTGTTCTCTCCTGTTCTTTAATGCTCTCTGATATTCTCAAATATCATCTGCTGGTTTCTGCTGTTCTCTTTTTTATTCTCTTCTGTCCTTTGTTGTTCTCTGATGTTTTCTGTAATTGTGTGCTGTTCTCTGATATTTTCTTCTGTTTTCTGATATTCTTTCTGTTATCTGCTATTCTCTGATGTTTTATTTTTTGTTGTGCTCTGCTTTGTTGTTTTACTGCCGTTCTCTGCTGATTTCTGATGTTCTCTTCTGTTCTCTGATGCTTTCTTATGTTATCTGCTGATTTCCGCTGTTCCCTAATGTTCTGTTTTGTCCTCATCTGTTTTCTGATATTCTGTTCTGTTCTCTGACGAACTCTTGTATTCTCTTTTTTGTTTTCTTCTGTTTCCTGTTGTTCTCTGAAGTACTATGTGGTTTTGTGCCGCTCTCTGCTATCCTCTGATGTTTTCTAGAGGAGTTATTTTTATTGTCCTTTTATTTTCTCTGCAGTTCTCTGATGTTCTCTTCTGTTCTCTGATTTTCTATTCTATCTGCTATTCTCTAATGTTCTCTGATGTTTTCTTCTGTTTTCTGTTGGTTTTTGTTAATATCTTCTGTTTCTCTTTCATTCCCTTCTGTTATCTTGATGTTTTTTTCTATTCTCTACTATTATCTGCTGTTTTTTGATATTCTCTTCTGTTCTCTGCTATTCTCTGATGATTTCTGTCAATCTGTACTGTTCTCTGATTTTATATTCTGTTATCTGCTATTCGCTAATGTTCTCTGATGTTTTCTTCTGTTTTCTGTTGGTTTTCTAATATTCTCTTCTGTTCTCTGCTATTCCCTGATGATTTCTGTCAATCTGTACTGTTCTCTGATACTTTCTTCTGTTTTCTGCTCATTTCTGCTGTTCTCTTCTGTTCTTTAATGCTCTCTGATGTTCTCAAATGTCATTTTCTGGTTACTACTTTTCCCTTTTGTTCTCTGATGCTTTCTAATGTTATCTGCTGATTTTCGCTGTTTCCTAATGTTCTGTTTTGCCATCATCTGTTTTGATATTCTCTTCTGTTTTCTGATGCTTTCTAATGTTATTTGCTGTTTTCTGCTGATTTCCGCTGTTCCCTAATGTTCTGTTTTGCCATCATCTGTTTTCTGATATTCTCTTCTGTTCTCTGATGATCTCTTGTATACTCTTTTTTGTTTTCTTCTATTTCCTGTTGTTCTCTGAAGTTCTATGTGGTTCTGTGCTGCTCTCTGCTGTCCTCTGATGTTTTCTAGAGGAGTTCTCTTTTTGTTCTATTATTTTCTCTGCAGTTCTCTGATGTTCTCTGATTTTCTATTCTGTTATCTGCTATTTTATAATGTTCTCTGATGTTTTCTTCTGTTTTCTGTTGGTTTTTGTTGATCTCTTCTGTTCTCTAATGTTCTCATTCATTCCCTTCTGTTATCTTGATGTTTTCTTCTATTCTCTACTATCATCTACTATTCTCTGATGTTCTCTAATATTCTCTTCTGTTCTCTTATTCTCTGATGATTTCTGTCAATCTGTACTGATCTCTGATACTTTATTCTGTTTTCTGCTGTTCTCTCCTGTTCTTTAATGCTCTCTGATATTCTCAAATGTCATCTGCTGGTTTCTGCTGTTCTCTTTTTTATTCTCTTCTGTCCTTTGTTGTTCTCTGATGTTTTCTGTAATTGTGTGCTGTTCTCTGATATTTTCTTCTGTTTTCTGATATTCTTTCTGTTATCTGCTATTCTCTAATGTTTTATTTTTTTGTTGTGCTGTGCTTTGTTGTTTTACTGCCGTTCTCTGCTGATTTCTGATGTTCTCTTCTGTTCTCTGATGCTTTCTTATGTTATCTGCTGATTTCCGCTGTTCCCTAATGTTCTGTTTTGTCCTCATCTGTTTTCTGATATTCTGTTCTGTTCTCTGACGAACTCTTGTATTCTCTTTTTTGTTTTCTTCTGTTTCCTGTTGTTCTCTGAAGTACTATGTGGTTCTGTGCCGCTCTCTGCTGTCCTCTTATGTTTTCTAGAGGAGTTCTTTTTATTGTTCTTTTATTTTCTCTGCAGTTCACTTCTGTTCTCTGATTTTCTATTGTGTTATCTGCTATTCTCTAATGTTCTCTGATGTTTTCTTCTATTTTCTGTTGGTTTTTGTAAATCTCTTCTGTTTCTCTTTCATTCCCTTCTGTTATCATGATGTTTTTTTTCTATTATCTACTATTATCTGCTGTTTTCTGATGTTCTCTAATATTCTCTTCTGTTCTCTGCTATTCTCTGATGATTTCTGTCAATCTGTACTGTTCTCTGATACTTTCTTCTGTTTTCTGCTCATTTCTGCTGTTCTCTTCTGTTCTTTAATGCTCTCTGATGTTCTCAAATGTCATTTTCTGGTTACTGCTTTTCCCTTTTGTTCTCTGATGCTTTCTAATATTATCTGCTGTTTTCTGCTGATTTCCGCTATTCCCTAATGTTCTGTTTTGCCATCATCTGTCTTCTGATATTCTCTTCTGTTCTCTGATGATCTCTTGTATTCTCTTTTTTATTTTATGTGATTCTGTGCTGCTCTCTGCTGTCTTTTGATGTTTTCTAAGAGTTCTCTTTTTTGTTCTATTCTTTTCTCTGCAGTTCTCTGATGTTCTCTGATTTTATATTCTGTTATCTGCTATTCGCTAATGTTCTCTGATGTTTTCTTCTGTTTTCTGTTGGTTTTTGTTGATCTCTTATGTTCGCTAACATTCTCTTTCATTCCCTTCTGTTATCTTGATGTTTTCTTCTATTCTCTACTATTATCTGCTGTTCTCTAATATTCTCTTCTGTTCTCTCTGCTATTCTCTGATGATTTCTGTCAATCTGTACTGTTCTCTGATACTTTCTTCTGTTTTCTGCTGTTCTCTTCTGTTCTTTAATGCTCTCTGATATTCTCAAATGTCATCTGCTGGTTTCTGCTGTTCCCTTTTGTTCTCTTCTGTTCTCTGATGTTCTCTTCTGCTATCTGATATTCTCTTCTGTTATCTGATGTTCTCTAATGTTCTCTTATTTATTCTCTTCTGTCCTTGTTGTTCTCTGATGTTTTCTGTAATTATGTGCTGTTCTCTAAAATTTTCTTCTATTTTCTGATATTCTTTCTCTTATCTGCTATTCTCTGATGTTTTATTTTTGTTGTGCTGTGCTCTGATGTTTTATTGCCGTTCTCTGCTGGTTTCTGCTGTTCTATTCTGTTCTCTGATGCTTTCTTATGTTATCTGCTGTTTTCTGCTGATTTCCGCTGTTCCTTAATGTTCTGTTTTGCCCTCATCTGTTTTCTGATATTCTATTCTGTTCTCTGACGATCTCTTGTATTCTCTTTTTGTTTTCTTCTGTTTCCTGTTCTCTGAAGTTCTCTGATGTTCTCTTCTGTTCTCTGAATTTATATTCTGTTATCTGCCATTCTCTAATACTCTCTGATGTTTTCTTCTATTTTTGCTGGTTTTTGTTGATCTTTTCTGTTCTCTACTGTTCTCTAATGTTCTCTTTCATTCATTTCTGTTCTCTTTATGTTTTCTTCTGTTTTCTACTGTTATCTGCTGTTCTCTGATGTTCTCTAATGTACGTTCTCTGTGAGTCATTGGATGTATATCTATTAGAGTTTTTGGATTTGTATTCTTCATTATAATATTATTTAGATCACTGGTAGATGGTGCATTCATAGGTTGTAGAGGCATGTAAAATTGGTTGTCGCACTAATTATTAAGAACATTGATTTTTTTCTTGAGAAATTGGTTGTCATCAGTTAAATTCTCTGCTATTCTCTGATGATTTCTGTCATTCTGTACTGTTCTCTGCTGTTCTCTGAAATTTTCTTCTATTCTCTCCTTGTTTTTGCTGTTCTCTTCTGTTCTCTAATACTCTCTGATGTTCTCAAATATCATCTGCTGTTCTCTATTAGTTTCTGCTGCTTCCTTTTTTTTCTTCTTTTATCTGATATTCTGTTCTGTTCTCTGATGTTCTCTAATGTTCTCTTTTAAAAAAATTGGAATTCTATTTCTATTTGTAAACAAAAATAATTAAAAATTTGTTTCAAAAAATCAAAACTCAAATATAATAAATTTAAAAATCGCACATTCAAAAAAAAAAAATAATGAAAATTTTGTTTGAAATGCAATTTCTTAAAAGAGAATTATAAAATATTTTTAAAACAGCTATAAATTTGTCTAAAGTACAAGAAAAGACTTTCTAGAACGAAAAAAATGCAGTTTAGGAATTTACTAAAAAAATAATTCACAATTTTTTTTTTTTTTTATTTTTTTTTTTATTTTATGACTTATTTTTAGTTTGTCTTTAAATTTATATATTTTTATGATATTTTAGTAATTTTAAATTTTTTAGACTTAGTTTTAGTTTGTTGTATTCATGTGCACGTTCTTGATATGTATTTCGGAAATTTAGTTATACTTAAAGCGTTTCATTCATTTATAATATGTATTATATTTTATATTGCACTTAAATGGACTTCCGTAAATAAATAAATAAATAATAAATACAATCTGCAAGAAACATTTTGGAACCCTGTAAAAATACTAAGAAAACTCTTCAAAACAGTAAGAAATATATTTACAGAATTTCTAGAATTGTTTCTTTCAGATTTGCAAGATTTCAATTTTTAATAATTAAAATGTATGAAAATATCCAAGATTATTTTGATTTAGTTTTAGTATTTCTTAAATTTTAAATTGTATTTTCGAGATTTTCAAAGGTTTATAAAATATTTAAGAATTTCAGGAGATTTTTCATAATGAACAAGATAAGATGTTTAAAATTTTCAACATTTTTAAGAATTTTTAATGAACGTTTTTAACATTTCTAAGTTTGATAAGATTTGAGGTTATCAAGATTTTTAAAATTTTTAAATTTTACAAAACTGTATGAAATGTATTTACTGAATTTCTACAATTTTTCAGGAATGGTTTCTTTCAGATTGCATGATATTTTTGAGAGCTCTTAAATTCTCAACATTTGAAAAATAAATTTCAGGAAAGATCCGAAATGATTATACAAGAAATGGTAAAAGAATTAATGAAAAATTTAACAAAATCTAGTGAATAAATTTAATAATATAAGCTCTTGTCTAAAAAAATTTGAAAATTTCGAAGAATAATTGTTAATTCATAAATTTCAGGAAAAATAAATCCGTGAGCTTAGAAAATACTATAATTTTTCAAGATATTTCTGGAATATACCGTTCCTGAAAAAAGATTGAGAAATAGACGTTTATCAAAACTTTTCAAGAATTTCTTTTCCAAATTTTCGAATCTCTAAACCCTCTTAAAAATTCTTAAAATTTGAAAAAAAAATTATAGAATTTTCCAATATATTATTTCCCAAATTCTAAGAATTTTAACAAGGTTCCAAGTATTATTCTTTCTGATTGTAATTTTGTTTTTTCCTAGAATCTTTCAGCAATTTTTCTATATTAGAAATAGTTTAGTAGTAGTAGCAGTAGCGTTTGGCTATCGACCACGTAGTCCTTTCGCCGTGTGATTTGTGTATTTTTGTTTGTGTAAATGAGCTTGTTACTTTAAAGGATCGCTCCTGTCGCTCTAAAGCACCATTAATTGTATCCCAATGGTTAATGGTACGGTCACCCATCCAATTAATAACCCGAACCAACGTTGCTGCACGTTAGTTCTGGGCCGTAACCGAATGCGCCACCACCGGCGTGTTAGACGCTTTTAATATTCACAAAATTGTAAACCAACTTTTAAAATTTTTCCTTTCAAATACATTTTTTTTAAAAGGGTTCTAAGAATTTTCTTCCTTCCAGATTTCTGCGGCGAGCCAACATTTATCTTACATTATTTTTCTATTCTTTTGAGAATTTTAAAATCTAATATATCATCTAAGTAAATATCCAGAAGAGTAAATAAAAATGCTTTCGTCGTCGCCATCATCATTTTCATTTTCTTTAAATATCCAGAAGTTTTCAAAATTCTTAAGCAAAATTCTAGAAAAATCTGGAATATTTGTGAAAGAAAAATTGCTGAAAGATTCTAGTAAAAAACAGAATTACAATCAGAAAGAATAAATTCCTGGAATCTTAGGAATTCTTAGAATTTGGGAAATAATATACCTGAAAATTCTATAAATTTCTTTTCCAAATTTTAACAATTTTTTTAGTTTGTTTTAATATTCGATAAATTGGAAAAGAAATTCTTAAAAAGTTGAATCTTATCAAAACTTTTCAAGAATTTCTTTTCCAAATTCTCAAATCTCAAAACCTATTTATTATTTGTTAAAATTTTGAAAAGAAATTTATAGAATTTTTTAGTATATTCTTTCCAAAATTCTAAGAATTTTTACAAGGTTCGAGGAATTATTCTTTCTGATTGTAATTTTGTTTTTTCCTAGAATATATCAGCAAGTTTTCTCTATTAGAAATAGCTTAAATTTCTTGAAAAATTTAATAAGAACAGATAAATTTGATAAGATAGGTTTTTATATATTTAATTAATTGCTTACTTAACTAGAGGTGAAACATTTTTTAACTATTTTAATTAGAACGAAAAAATACTTGATTTAATCCTGAAAGGTAGATAGCCATTCAGCAGAAATTTTCTTTTTTTCAGTTGTTTCCTTTACTTAATATGTAAAATTGTCTGCAATAAAGATGTTTGTATATATACTTGATTTATTTCACAGAAGTCTGTAAAACAAACCAAGTCTTTTTTAGTTCTAATCAAGACAAACATTATAGAAATCTGGTTAAAAATGCTTAAAAATTTCAAAATCTTTGAAGAAAATTCTAGGATTTTTAACTTTTTATTTGGAATATACATTCTTAATATATCCAATAATAAACATTTATAAAAGTTGTAACAAAATTTTGGCAAAGGAATTATTAGAAAATTCTATATATTTCGAAAAATGAATACCAAGAAAACTTTTTCAAACTGTAAGACACAGAATATCTAGAATTTATCAGCAATTGTTTCTTTCAGATTTTCAACTTATTATAATCCATTTTTAATTTTCAAGGTTATTAAGATTTATAAAATATTCAAGAATTTAAGGAGAATTTTCATAATGAACAAGATGAGATGTTTAAAACTTTCAACATTTTTAAGAATCTTTAATGATCGTTATTAATATTCCTAAAACTTTTAATATGATTTTCATTCATCAATTCATCTCATCAGTATATAATGACATTAGCGATCATAATCTTTGAATGACAGAAAACAGTTAATTTCGTAAGACATTAGTAATCATGACGTTTTTGACAGTTAAATCCAGGCTGAAAGACCGCGAGTCGATAGCCGCTGATTAGAAGAAATATCAAGTCTGTACACTTCACTTTACAAAAATTGTAAAAATATTTGCTTCTAATAATAAAGATGTTTTCTCTCTCTGTCTCTAAATAATTCGAGGAATCTGAAAGTAAAATGAAAATTATAGAATTATCATAGAAAATTCTCAAATTTAGAAGAATTTTTTTTGAAATTTTAAAAATCTGAAAAAGAAAATCATTTTAAGCTGAAAAATTGTAAAAATTTCGCGGAAAATTCTCGCCATTTGAAAAAGAAAATGATAGAACAATCTAGAAATCTAATTTAAAAAATATTGTAAAATTTAGAAGTATATAAGATAATTCTTAAAAGCAGGAAGAAAAAATGCTGGAAAATTCTAAGAGCCTTAAAGGAAATTCTTTAAATTTGTAAAAGGAATGAATTAAAATTCTAATAATCTGGAAGAAAAATTCATAGAAAATTGTAAAAGTAATTAAAGATAATTCGGAAGAACTTTCTAGAAATATTTTCTTTTACATATTTCCACCTGAAATTTCTAAAATAGAAAACTGCTGAATTGTTGTAATAAATTTTGAGGAAAATTTTCATCTCTTAGGAAGTAAATGCTGGATTATTCTAAAGATTTAAATGAAAAAAATATAAAACTTTTAAATCTCAAAGAAAATGTAAAAAGTGTAGAAGAATAAAAATAAGTAATTTTTTGTATATAATTTCGTTTCATCAAGAGTGCAGTGAATAACGTATCAACCGTAGAGAAAAATGCTTTAAAAAAAAAAATGTAAAACCTTTGCAGAAAATTATTGAATTAGTGAAGAATATTCTTCAATTTAGAAAATAATGCGTTGGAAAAGTCTATAAATCTGATGAAGGGAATTATTGGAAAATACAAGCTAAAAAATTCTAAAAACCTCAAGAAAAAGTCTTGGCATTTGGAGAAGAAAATTCTAAAAATCTAGAAAAAAAAAAATATTGTAAACTTCAAAAAAATTTCTGAGAAAAAAAAATGCTGGAAAAGATTCTCGAAGAAAATTCTAGCAAAAAACGAATGAATAAAAAATTCTAGAAATCTTAAAAAAGAAACTCATTACAAATTGTTGAATTACGGTACAAAATTATAGAAAAAATGCTAGAAAATTAAAGAAATTGGTAGAAGAAAGGATTGGAAAATTCAACAAAAATATTTTACTGATAACAAATTCTAGACCATCCAAGAAATTTGAAAGAGTAGATTCAATAATACTAGAATTTTTAATGAGATGTTTTTGAAAAACTACAAAAATAAAAGAAGCTCTAACAAAATTAAAATAAATCATGCAAAATATAAGAATATAATACTATCAAGGTCAGTAAAAAATACTCAAAGTTTTGAGTAAAAATGCTGCCTAAGTAGACAAAGGAACTTAAGGTGAACATCCGAAGCCGGCTTAAACAATGGACGCGAGTGGAAGAACACAAGAAGTGAACACAAACCTTTTCCTGTGTGACCGAATTTTTTACTGAATTGAAAACTTAATATTTGAACACATTATATATGCATTAAAAAAATAAAAATGGAGGAATTTCAAAAAAAAAAATAATATTGTTTATTGAATTAAAAACTAAAATTTTGTTTCTCTCTCTTCCAGATTACAACAATGTTTTTTTCAAGAATTCCAGGATTTACCAGTAACTTTTCTTTGAGATTTTTAGAATGTAGAATATTTAAATTTTGTATCTAATTTATCGTCACCAATAATTACTAATGATTTATTTTTGAAATACAGAAAAAAATTTCATCAGAAATATCTAAAAAAATAAAAATACGATTCTAGTAAACTTGAAAAATATTTGCAGATCTGGAACAAAAATTTCAGGAACGCCGTAAAAAAAATAATTAAAGATTAATTAAGATATAATTTCAGTATTTTTCTTTCAAATTGCAAGAATTTTTATACAGAGCTCTAAAACTTCCTAGCTTTTTTGGCTTTAAAATACAAGAATTTATTCGAGAGTTCTCGAATTGTTGCAATTTGAAAAAGAAAATTAAACTAATATTATACACAAATTTCTTGAAAACATTAATAAAACTTTGCTAATAATTGAAAAATAATTGGAATATCATTGCTAAAATATTTGAAAATCTGTAAGGAATTACTAACAGATTCTATAACTTCGAAGAAATATTATGAAATCTGAAAAATTTTAATTGAAATGTACAATTTTTTTATACAGAAGTTTCTGGAAATCTTAAATAATAAAAAAGCTTGAAGAGAAGTGTAGAATATTCAAAGGAAATAGATCAGGAAATAAATGAGCCTATAAAATGATAATAACAGAAATTCAAAGAAAGATTTGAGAAATAGAAGCTTACATTGTTGACGAAACCACAACACCAACTCCGCCCAGCTTCATCCATCCAAATTTTTTCTACGTTTTCTATAAAATTGTGTATATTCTTATGTATCTTTTGAGAGAAAACTAAAGACTAATAAATATAAACATTTTTTTTAGATTTGTACTAAGTTCTAAAATTTTTCTTGCATCTTTAGAGAATATTCCTTGAGAATTTCAAAATCTAGTCTAAATACAAAAGAAAATATGCGGAAAGATTCTAGAACCCTGGAAAAAATTCTAATCTGGAAAAGAAATTCTTGTAACGCTGAAACAATTTGGAAAAGAAAATACTAGAAATTTCTATAAATCTTTAAAAAATTGCTAAGAAATTGAAGGGTTCTAGAATTTTCTATTAATTCATAATTTAAAGGATAGGAATTTTTTTATGGGGTTCTAACATTAAAAATAATTATTAATATTTAGTTTTAAAACCTACCAAATTTTAGAAGTTTATTAAACTTATAAAATTTGCAATATTTTTGAGACATGACATTTTTAAGATTTACAATATTCAATCTTTCTAATTTTATGCAAAATACTAAAACCTTTTATATAATTCTCAAAATTTTAAAAATTTTTCATAATTTTAAGCATTAACAAAATTTTTAACAATTAAAATGTTAGAGATTAAGATTTTACATTTTTTTCAATATTTCTAAAACTTTTATATAATAATAATAATAAATTGTTTTTCAATATTTTAAAGGTTTTTCTATGTTTGTAGGATTTTCTATATTTTTACGAGTTTTAAGAGAATTTTTATAATGAACCAGTTTTTAATAACCTAAAAATTTTCACCATTTTCGAGAATGTTTAATGACGTTTTTAACATTCCTGAAACATTTAATATAATTTTCAATCTTTTGAAAATTTTTTAAGATTTTCATTAATATCAAGAATATTTAAGGATTCATTTCTAAAATTTTCAAAATTTTTAGAGAAATATGAATAATCCAACATTTTCAAAGCATTATTTTTTTTAACTTTTCTCAAAATTACAATATGATTTTCTATATTTAGATTTTCAAGTTTTTCTATATTTCCAAACTTTTAAACATTTCTATGCTAAGATTTTATTTGAATTTTCCTTAATTTTTAGCTTTCAAAGTTTTTTAATATGCCTAAAATTTTCAAAACAGTAAACAATTTATTAATATAGTAAAGATTGCTAATAATTTTAATCTTTTTAATTTTAAAGCTTTTACAAGAAATTTAAGGTTTTTAAAGCGTTTTTTTTTTGGAAATTTTCATAATTGGCAAGTTTTTTAAAATAATTGAAATGAATTCCATTATTTTAGCCTCAAGATAATGTTATTTGTTTAATTCAATGGTTTATTATTAGAACTAGAAATATTTCATCCTAAGGGCATACATTTTTCTAAGAGTACCGACAATCTAATTTTGGAAAATAAGTATTTTCATATCGAACAATAAGCAGGAAACGATTAATAAACATCGTCTATCATTTGACCAGCTTCCTCTTCCATACTTCAAAATAATGACCTTCATCAAGGTCGAATCAATTACATTACGTTTAAACTTGTGAACTTAAATTATTGGTTGTAGAAATGAATTTATTGTAACATAATCAGCATCCTGCTTATTTCCACACAAATAACGCTTAGCAATCAAATATTTAAATGATTACGTTATTTCGTTTTTTGTGGTCCGAATTGCACCTGCTTAAATATATGCACAATTCCCGGCAAACAAATAACACAATCTTGAAAGTAGCCGCCTTCGCTCACCTGATATATTTATTATTCTGATTAATAATGATTCGCCTCATTTCCACAGCCGTGAGTAGTTTGGTAGCGTTTGGACGAGGGAAAAAAAGAAGGAAACGAATAATATCAATCCATTACAGTTTTTATCTTTGATTCGCCGACGAATGACCCGCGGTGTTATAAATGCACACGAATTTATCACCGGAGCAAACGGTCTCTTATTATTATTTTTTCGTTAGTATACAAAGCAGGTGCCAGTTTTTCCTTTGTTGTGTTGTGACCGCGTTGTTTACCTGCTGTTATTATTGTAGTACGTTTCGTAAAGTTTTTTGTTAAAATGTTAATAAACAAAATTCATCGGTGTCGTTTAAAAAATGTGGGGCAGCGTTTTGACCGCGCAAATACTCAAGATCGGCACCAGAATAAATACGTTTTAAATTGCTATTTGCTTCATAAACACGCGGGAGTGCCGCTTTCGTATAACACTCGAAAATTTACCAACTGACTATTTGACATTTTACAATGCCGGCCGTGTTATCTAACAGTTGCCCAACATCGATAATTTATTTAAATATTCGCGATACTATAAATTAACGAAATTAATAGTATTTTACTGTTTTCATACAATAATTACTTAATAGTAATAAATTTTCTCATGTTTGAGTGAAACAACACAAGTGAATTTAAATTATCAATGAGAAATAAATATATGATTCAATAAAAAAAAGTTTACTTTATAAATATTATAAATATACATTATTATATCAATTATTTTTTGGTATGTCTAAAATACATACATTTATATATCTAATGATTTAGAAACTAATTTTTTTAAATTTTTACAAATTTTCCAATTGTAACGTACAAATTTCATATCCTTTATAATCTAGCGTACTCCTGACCTACCTTAACAAACTATCCATTACCAAAGGTAAAGAGTACGCAAGGTCAATAAACCGTATATTGTGGTAGGTCACGGGTACGTTGGACAATGCGTGGTTTCTGTGAGGTAGGTCAAGATTACGCTGGGTTAATGTATATTATATTAAGGTAGGTCAGGAGTACGCTAGGTTAGAGATTTATAATTTTTGCAATTTGGAAAAACAAAATACTGCAAGCTTGTGGAAACTAAACTAATTATGTGAATATTTTAGAACTGTAGAGAAAGAAAATTGCTAGAAAATTCTGAACCTCTGAAAGATAATTCTTACAAAGTAGATGAGAAAAATATAGAAATGTGGAAAAGAAGTATATAGAAAATTCTAGATGTCTAAAAGATATTGTAAAATTTAGAAACCTTGAAATACAATTAATTAACTTCTCACTTAATCAAGTGCTTAATTAATCCTTTTATTAACCTTGAAATAAATTTAAAGAGAAAACGCTAGAAGTTTGGAAGTTTTTAGAAACCTCAAGGTTGTAGGAATTTTAAAAGTTTTAAAGAGAAATTGCTTGAAAATATTAGAAATCTGAAAAAACGAAAATATTGGAAAATTCTAGTACTCTTAGAGAAATCTTTCTAGAAATTACTGATAAATATTACTCTGGAAGAACATTATCTTAATTTAGAGAAGACAATTTTAGAATATCACAGAAAACTAGTAGAAAACTAGTAGTCAGAAATCTTAAGAAAAAATGCTGGAAAATTATAAAACCCTCTTGTTATTTAGAAAAGAATTGAATTGAAAATTTAAGTAATCTGGAAACAATGCTGAAACATTGTATAATTATGGAAGATTTTCTTTAATTTAAGAGAGAAAGTTTTTGAAAATTCTTAATATCTAGAAGAAAATATTTCGGGAAATTTTAGAACCTTAAAAAAATTCTTTATAATCTGGAAGTAAAAAAAAACGCTGAAATTTGGAGACTTTGGAAGAAAACCATAAGAATGAAAACCATAAGAAAAATTGTAAGAAAATTTTAGAAATTTGAATAAATAATTGCAAAATTCTATTCTATTGCGATTTATAAAGAAAATTATTTAGATAACTACTAGAAAATTCTAGAAATCTAATCACTAAACACTAACAAATTATAGAAACATGTAGGTATATTATTGCTAGTAATCTGAAGGAAAAAATGCCATTAAAATCGTTTTTTGCCTTGATTTTGAAGTCAAATCGATAGACAATTTCAAATAAATAAAGTAGTTGAATTTGGCTAGGGGAAAATTCTGTTAAATTATAAAAAATTATAAAACAGAATAGAATTCTGGAAGAAACCCTAATGGATAAAACCCTAAAGTTCTTCTAGTTCCGAGTACAAATTGCTAAAAATTCTAAATATTTGGATTACAAAATATTGTAAAGTCGAAGAATATTTTGGCTTGTAGAAACTGAACGAGAAATTACATGAAAACTAGAATTTTCGAGAAAAGAAATTCTAGAAATTTGACAAAATGCTGGCCATCACCTAGGTCCATTCTGGTCAAAATTTTAACCTTAAAATGCTAGACAAGTATAAAACCTTCGAAAAAAATTCTTATGATTTAGAAGAGAATTGAATGGAAAATTGCAATCTGAAAAAAATTGTATAATTATGAAACAAATTTTCTTCAATTTTGAAGAACAAATTTCGGAAAATTCTACATATCTAGAGAAAACTACATTGGGAAATTTTCGCACTTTAAAAATTTCTCTTTAATTTGAAAGAAATATCACTGAAAAGTGGAAGATTTTGAAACCTCAATTATGGCAGAAAATTTCTCCAATTTTGACCAACAACTTTTGAATAATTTTCGAAATCTAGAAAAAAAATTATGAAAAATTGCAGAGAACTAGAAGAAAATATATATTGGGAAATTTTGGAAGCAAAATCGCTAAAAACTTTTAAAAATTTGAAAAAAGAAATAACTACAAAATTCTATTCCATTGCAATTTAGGAAAGAAAAATTCTAAAAGAATTTAGATAATTTCTAGGAAATTCAAGAAATCTGAACGAAATGCTGGCAAATTGTAGAAACATCTAGGTCCGTCCTAGTCAGAAACCTAAGGAAAAATGGTGTAAAGTTACAAAAACCTTGAAGAAAATAATTGTAATTTAGAAGAGAATTGAATATGACATTGAAGTAATCTGGAAAAACTTATTAAAAATTATTTAATTAGTTCTAGATATGTGGAAGAAAATATATAATTTTTACTTAAATTGTAAAAATCTAGAGAAATTATTCGTTATTAATGACAGATGACAAATAACAGACGACAGATGATAGATGACAGATAACATATGAAAGATGATAGATGACAGATGACAGATCGCAACTGGCAAATTATATACAACAATTATTGTAGCAGATAATAAATGACATATAATAGATGACAGATGATAGATAAGAGATGATAAATTGCAAATGACAAGATCTTCAAGAATTAATATAAATTTCCCAGACTCGTCTAAGAATTTACTCCGTTAATTTATTCGAGGCGTTAGATTTTAAATGACAATGGCAGATAGGAGAAAATAGATGACAGATGGTAGATGCCATATGACAAATAACAGAAGACAGTTGACAGATAACAGAAGTAAGATGACAGATTACAGATGATAGATAACAGATGGCAGATAACAAACATCAGATGAGAGATGATAGATGATAGATGACTGATGACATATGATAGATCGCAAATGGCAAATTATATACAATTATTGTAGCAGTTGATAAATGACATATACCATAACAAATGAGAGTTGATAGATAATTAATGATAAATAGCAGATGATAAGATCTCAAAGAATTAATATAAATTTCCCAGATTCCTCTAAAAACTTACTTCATTAACTTAATTAGACGTTGGATTTTACATGACAACAACAAATGGAAGATTGTAGATGGTAGATGCCATATGAGAGATGACAGATGTAAGATGGCGGATGACAGACGACAGTTGACAGATGAAAAATGTTAGATGACAAATCACAAATGACAGATACAATGACAGATGGGAGATAACCGATGACAGATGAAAGATGACAGATAATAGATGGAAAATGGCAAACGACAGATGACAGATGATAGATAACAAATAACAAATGATAGATATTTGATAACAGATGAGAGATCACAATTTATTTACAACAATTATTATAGTGAAACACTAACTCAATTAACTTAATTAAGGCGTTAGATTTTAGATGACAAATAGGAGATCATAGATGACATATGGTAGATGCCATATGACAGATGCCAGACGGCAAACGACAGTTGACAGATGACAGCTGACAGATGTCAGATGATGACAGTTGACAGATGATAGATGACAGACAATAGTTGCCTGATGATAGGTACTTGAAGAACTGATATTATTTTCTAAAACTCATTTAAAAGTTTGGAAGACAGATAATAGATAACAGATGACAAATCCCAAATGAGGGGAACTCAAAGAACTAATATTATTTTTACAGACTCACCTAAACACTTACATCATTTACTTAGTTAAGACGTTAAATCATAGATGAGAGAAGACAGATGACAGATGACAGTTGACAGATGATAAATTAGAGATAGAAGATGACAAATGACATATAATTGATGGTACTTTTATTTATTTAAATTTAAGATAAATTACAGAGGGCAGATGAAAAATTCAATGTAAGAAAAGAGATATAGATGAGAGATAATAGAGAGAAAACATGACAGATTAAGATATTACAGATGACAGATGAAGGATAACAGCTGAGAAATGGCAAATAACATATAAAAGATGGTAGATGCAGAATTAAACTAATGGTCAAGATGTTAATAAATTTTGGATGATAAACTTATGACCTTAATTGAAATTGAATATTTATTTTATTATCTTAAGCTTCCTTGAGTGACTTCTAATTTTAATTTTATATAATCTTAAATGCCTATTGATTAATGTAGAAGATATTAAAGTCCATAAAAGACACCTTATGTTGTTGAAAAAAGGAGAATAAATTCTGAAAATTATCAATATCTCACTTCTGTTAATTTTTATTTTTTTTACTGTTATAAATTGCAATTTCAACGTGGCATTATGTAATTAATAACAAAGTTTTCATTCTAAAAACAAATAAGCCTTATGTGGCAAGTAAACTGAGGGATTATCATCAAAGTGACCTTTACAGGCAGCAGAGCCATCAAGGCAGCATTGGATGAGAGTGGAAGATCAAGTCAACGTGAACTTGAGTCTTTCCTTATGGAGTCGAAATTTTTCTACACAATTTTTGAAATATTTATAAGGTTTTCGAAAGAGTTATATTCACAGATTGGATAAATACATAAATAGCAATATCAAGATCAATGACAGGTTATAGATGACTGATGATAGATGACAGACGACAGATGACAGATATCAGAAGGCAGAAGATAGAAGGTAGAAGACAAAACACAGATGATAAATGACAGATGTCAGACGATAGATGACAAAAAACAGATTATACATGTTACATAGCAGATTTTTAGAAGTTAGATGACAGATGACAAGTGACATTTTTATAGATAACAGATGATATATGACTGGTCACAGATTCACTAAGCAAATAAAAGCTAACGGTGTGACAGAACACACATCAAATGTTGAACTACGATTAAGATGCCATTTCAAAAATAGTCATTTTTTCTTCAAATGAAATACATGCAAATACATAAATGATAAAATGCAATTTTAAAGGAAAACTGTTTAAAATATTTAGAAGCTCTCACAGAGAAAGAGAAAGATTTTTTCAATTATAGAAATTCAACTGAGGAATCATATAGATTAATAGAGAAATCAGAATTTTAGAAAATTATTGATACCTTACAAATTTCTTCATAATTTTGGAACTTTTAAGATCTCGCAATTTGAATAAGAAAGTTGGAAAATAACCGAAAAAATTTCTGAAATCTGAAGGAGACTATAATAAAAAATATCCTCAAAATCCAAAAGTTCTAAAAATCTAAAAAATAATGATGAAAAATTGTTGAAATATATTCTATTATTAAAGAAGAAATTTTCTAAAATAAAACTAGAAATTTGAAAGAAAACGTGCTCTAAAATATCAACACTGCAAATCTGAGCAAAATATACTGAAAAATTGTGAAAATTTGAAAGAAAAATGAATATAACAATTTTTAGATATATACTTGTTTATTAACTAATTCTGCAACTGATATATTTTATACAATTTTTCAAATTCCGACGAATTGAATTTCCTTTAATTTGAGTTTGCTGTGTTGTCATTGTATTTATAACTACGTTACATAAATAATTTTTCTATAAGTCAAAAATACATACATTTTGAGTATATCTAATGATTTTGAAACTAAATCCTTAATTAATGTATTTTTTTTACAAATTTTCAAATTCCGAATTGTCAACCTTATTTCTTCTGATTTGAGTTTGCAGTGTTGCCATTGTATTTACAACTACATTACATCAATTATTTTTGATATGTCAAAAATAGATAAAATCTGAGTACATCCACTGATTTTGGAACAAATTATTCTATGGATATACTTTTTTTATAAATTTTTAAATTCCGATTTGCGAATTTCATTTCTTCTAATTTGAATTTGCAGTATTGTCATTTTATTACGTCAATTATTTTTTGGTATATGAAAATTACATACATTTTGTGTATTCCTAGTGATTTTGAAAATAATTCTGCTGTTGATATATTTTTTTATACAAATTATCAAATTGTAACCTACAAATTTATTATCCTTTATAATCTAGCGTACTCATGACCTACCTTAACAAAATATTTATTAACTAGGGTAAGAAGTACGCCAGATCAATGAACCGTTTATTGTGGTAGGTCATGGGTATGTAGGACGAGGCGAGGTTTCTGTGACGTAGGTCAAGTTTACGCTGGGCTAATGTATATTGTATTAAGGTAGGTCAGGAGTACGCTATCTAAAAGAAAATATGTTGGAACATTTTATAAACCTCCAAAAAAATTGAGAAAGAAAACGTTGGAAGATTGGAAACCTTAAGATTCTGGAAGAAATTGAAAAAGTTTAGAAATCTAACAGAAAAATACTTTTAATGATAAATTTAGAAGAAATATTGCTAAAAAAATCTAGATCTCTGGAAGAAAATTATAGCAGTTTTCAAAAAAAAAAAATAGAAAAAAACTAAAAGGGTAATTACAGTAAGTCTTTAGTTATATTCCTGCTTGAATTCTGAAGAATAAAACGTTGAAGAGTTAGGAATAATATTATCATTATTAAAAGAAAATTCTTGTAATTTAGAAGAGAATTTCAGCTATCTGAAAATATCTGCTGAAGCATTGTTACATCTCCTGTTTCGAAAAGCAAATTTTGTTTAAGTTTTGATGAAATCTGAAAGGGAGAGGGAGAATAACATCTTTATTCGAATACTTATATATAAAATTTGGAAAAACATATACAAATGATAAACGATTAGGGTTAGTCGGTCCTCTGAAAGGGAAATTCATGTAAAATTCCAAAAATCTGGTAGCCAAAATGTTGAAATAATTTTTAACCTCGAATCAAGCTCTTGCGTTTGTAGGAGAAGAATCTGAAAAATTCTAGGAAAACAGAAGCAAAAAAAAAATTGGAAAAATGTAAGTAATTCTAAAATTTGTGAAAATTTCTAGATTTTTTGAATACAAAATCTTAATCATTTTTAGAAATTTGTCAACAGATGAATTATATAGAATACTATAGAAATCGAAGAATTATTGAAACCATAAGATTTTTTTTCCACAATTAAGGAAACTTTAAAGTACTCGCAATTTGAAGGAAACGTGTCGAGATTTTTTAGAAATCTGAAAAAGATTACCGAAAAAATTTATAAATCTGAAATCAGAAAGAAACTCTTTTATAATGATTTTCAAGAAATCTAGAAGAAAATTTGGAACAAAAAGAAAATCTGAAAATTCTAGAAATCTAAAAAAATATGCTGGAAAATTGTAGAAATACCTCTTATCATTTAGGAGTGAAACTGTTAAAAAAGCCTAGAAATCTGAAAGAAAATATGTTCTAAAATATCGAAACTGCAAAGCTGGGAATAACATCGGAGAAATTGTGAAAGCCCCAAAGTATTGATTACCACGTAGAAATGGTCGCAACCATTCAATTAAGGTAATTTGGAAGAGAAATTAATACAAAAAATTTCGAGTGATTTTAAATTTCGAATTTAATTGCTTCTAATTTAAGTTTGCAGTACTGTTCTCATCTACAAATTATAATTTAGCGTACTCCTGACCTATCTTAACTATTTATCCATTAACGAAGGTTCGGAGTACGCTAGGCCAATAAACCGTATATTGTGGCAGGTCACGGGTACGTTGAATAAAGCGAGGTTTCTGTGAGGTAGGTCAAGATTACGCTAGGTTAATGTTTATTGTATTAAGGTAGGTCAGGAGTACGCTAGATGAGAAAATTATTTATTAAAGTAGCTTGACGCCAGCAATTAGAATTTTCACCTAAAATTAGAATAATATACGCCCTAAATTGAATGAAGCATGGATGTGGATTCATTAAGTATGCAATTGCTAAGAAAAACATGTTGGAAATAAACTGAAAATTCTGAGAATTTTAAATAAGAATTGCTAGAAAATTCTAAATCTTTAGAATACAGAGTCACTATTTAAAATCGGCAATTAATAAATAATTTTTCATCCCCTAATCAAAGCGTAGTAATTAATTAGCCTGCGCATTAATCCTATCGCCTCGGCGACAATAATATCCGCTGTCAAAGTTATTCCGGCCTCTTTAATTTTAAAAGCATTTCCTATTACTTAGTCCTAGGGTTTCTTCTGTCAGTTAATGGTTTAATCCCCGGCATTGTGGAAATCTCATGAGGCCCCTCTAATCTCGGATATAAACACCTCGTGCCAGGAGGAACAGAGAGAGAGAGAGAAAAAGAGAACGAGACGCCGATTTAGATCATATCAATGTAAAATATGACAGCCGAAATGCCTTTTATTATCTTCACCCTCTTACGAATCGTACAATAAACAAAATAATCTTTCTAATATAAACGCCGGTTATTCCGTGTAATGGCTTAGTAAAATTTTAAACGAGCTTCGTGTTTACAAACCTCGCACAATCCGGTAATAAAAAGAATGTACGTTGACGTTTTCATGTGTAAATACTAACAATTGTTTTCTTCAGCACAAGTGTTATAAATTATATGGATTTTACATAGAGATCATTTTAATTACTTGCTTTATTTTATAAAAAAATCACTAGAATTCAACATTTGTAAATAATATATATTTTCAAGTGTTGAATTCTAGTGATTCCTGTAGAGTAGTGTCTTTTGAGGATGCATCAAAGGAGGATTAAACACACTGCAGCAATATATAAAATATCGACGGGAGTAAAAGGTGGCATTTGATAATAACGCGAAATTTATGGCCGTAAATTACCAAACGACGTGATGAAACCGTCTGCCTACTAAACACTGGATTTGTAGAATAAATGAAAAGCGTTTGTGGGTCAGCGAGGCAGTGACAAAAAAAATATCGCAACGCCTGTAGCCTCCAAAAATGTAGACCCAATTTTGCCGATTCAATAAATACTGCATTATGCATTGTTTCCTTACAGCAAACTGTAAATTATGTGAAGGCTAGGTCGATAGATAAATAAATGTTATATAACGAAATAATTCTAAAGCAGGTTTAAATGTTTTTTCTATTAGTCATTAGTATTGCATCGAAAAAAAAAATTAAAACCAAATTATTGTATTATTAGAATCATTAAAAATTAAAATCATCAAGTAATACATTTAGCAACAATAAACATTAATAAAGGCAGTGTTTTGTAGGTAGCTAATAGAGATAATTAAAAAAACTTAATAAAATCGAACGCATCATAGGTCCTAAGTAGGATCCTTGGGGTACATCCTCACAATTTCTTTGCACGTATAATAATTATGACATATCGAAACATTTAATATTTTACTTTAGAAATAAAGCCATTGAACCTCAAGGATTAAGATATATTGCTCATAAATGAGAATAGAAATTACTTTTTTCTAGTGATTATATATTAGATTCGACATTAAATTGTGTATATTCTCAAAACCCAAGTGTTTTATTTATCACCTATATTATATTCTGTCTGAAGAAATGGCTTATTTTATAGAAAACCCAGAAAGAAATCAAAGATATCTACCGCGTTATAATTTATTCACAATGGTACGAGATCAACGTGATCCGGTGGGTCTAAAAAGGATGAGAAAATTGTGGCGAGCGTTTTGTTGGGTGTTTCAAGAGCTGCATCTTGATGTGAGGCATGTGCCACGAGACGACAGCTGCTCCCTGCTCAGGCCCATGTTACGTGCAAGCAATATACACCTGGCTCCTACGCCATCAATTATTTATAAAATCGTTCCATTTCTTTACCAACTGGTGGAATGGTCGAACATCTCTCTCTCTCTCCCTCTTACATACACGGTGCTGTCGATAATAATATTTACTAAGCTTTCCCAAAACAGGTGGCTCCCGACCACTCTTCTTTCCCTACAACCACCACACAGACAGTCGACAGTAAACAAAGGGTGGGCATATAGGTCAATGTATTGCAATAGTTGAAAAATTATACTCAAATAAAGCATCAAACACTTTATACTTTTAGAAGAACAAAATCTAATAGATTTTATATACAATTTTCTTATAACTGTATAAATGTCATATATTAAATTCTGAGCAGCCATTATTAATAAATAAATAAATTAAATAATTTATTATGAATTACCACGTAGTAATGGTCGCAACCATCATTATGATTAAAAGAATAAATACATTAGTAGTCCTAAGTTGGATCCTAGGGGTACAATAAAAACAATTTTTCATGTAGATTTCTGGATTTTTTTTAAATTCTAGAATTTAACAATTTTCTTTTACTGATGAAGGTTTAAAATAAAGTAAACAAAAAAACTGTGGAACAAATCAAATGTAATTTAATTTAAACCTTCATCAGTAATTGTTTAAAGTGTTTCACTAAGTGATAAATGAGAAATTGATTTTTTGGGTTATTAAACAATATATTTTTCTAATTATTTAGGATGATTTTTATATACATTATACCATCTTTTGCCTGAGAAAGTAAATGATATTTTTCTAATTGCAAGAACTTCGATGTTTATAAAGATGTTTTCTTATAGATTTCTAGAATGTTCAGCATTTTTTCTTGCAAATTGTGGATTTATTTTCTTGAATTTCCGTGAACTTCTCTTCTATATTTGCATAATTTTCTAATATTTCCTCTTATGAATGTCACAATTTTCCAGCAATGATTTAAAACCTTTTTCCAATGTAATTTAATATCTTTTATTGAGACATAATTTGTTTCAAAAATTTCTCGTTCAGTTTCTAATAGCTTCTAGCATTAATAAATTACCTGATTCTCTTAAGTGTATTAATACTATCAAGAAGTTTAAAACAAATTTATTTAAGTTCTTATGTGACAAAGAATTATATAGTTTAGAAGAATATTTTGATTAGTGATACATATGATTTATTTTCCTTGTATTTTTGTTTTCTTTATTGTGACGCACTTTATTTCTTATTGTACTTTATTGTAATTTAAGGGAGAAATAAAGACTATTATGGTTTAACATCATGTGCCGCTGCGAACAACTAATTCCAAAATTCATGACAAAAATGTTAAGTGAGAAACTAATTTATCATAAAGACTATTATTTTGTTTTAGAATTTTTCAATACTATGTATTCAAAAAATCTATACATTTTCACTAATTTATTTTCATTGCGATTTTTCGAAAATATTCTTTTTGGAATTTTCCAGAATTTTCTTCAACAAATTTTTCGAGAGTTTTCCAATATTTTTTCTACCAGATTTCTGGTTTTCCACGAATCCCTTCCAGTTTTCTACTATTATTTATAAAATTTTGCTCTTTAAAATTAGAGAAAATTCTTTTCTAAATTGCGATTAGAAAATGATCTCGGAGAATTCTTAAATTTTCTAGCATCTAGCAGATTTCTAAAAGTTTCTTAAAATATTATTTTTCTGGAAATTCCAAGTACGTTGATTTTACCAAAACATTTTTCTTTCGGTTTTTTTTTCATTTTTTCAGAATTTTCTTCTAAAAATTGCAACAGTGGTTTTTAAGATTTTAAAAGCCTTTCTACAATTTTTTAATATTGGAGAAACATTTAATTTGAATTCTACAATTTTCCACCGTTTTTTACAGATCACTTCAATTTACTATTTAATTCACTTCTAAATTTCAAGAATTCTCTCCGAAGGCTTTATAATTTGGCAACAATTTTCTTTTTTTCTGGTAAGATTGTATTTACAATATACAAATATTGTGTTTAGGTTCCTGATTTCTCAACTAGTTTTCTAGAATCAGAATTTTATTTAATAAATTCCTATGAATACTATTAGAAATATTTAGCAATTGTTTTCTGGATTTCTAGAAAATAATCTCTTCAATATTTTTCTTTCATATTTCTACATTTTTCCAGTAATTTCTTTCCCATATATCTAGAATTGTTCTTAATTATTTTTTCTATTTTCTTTAGCATGGGGGTTTCTATAAACTTCCAATTTTCTGGAATTTTAACTTTCAGATTTATTATTTATTTATTTATTAATATCTTTGTACTCCTTTCTTACAAAATAATACAAAACTTATAATTAAGAAGAATTTTTTCATTGTCCAAAGTTTCCACTATATTTTCGTACAGATCTCAAAATTTTTCCACCAATTTTTCTTCTAGATTCCTTTTCTCTTCTACATTGTAAAGATTTTTCTCAACAGGTTTAGAATTTTCCAGCAATCCTTCTGGATTTCTACTATTATTCCGAAAATTCTAGACTCGTTGACGATGGAAGCTTCTACTTTATTATACTTACTTACACAAATTAAACATATATTTTACTTTGTTTTGTATAACAGTTCTTTTACCAAATAAATAAAAAACTGTTATACAAAACAAAGTAAAATATATGTTGAATTTGTGTAAGTATGTATAATAAAGTAGAAGTAAAGAGTGTGTTTAATTTGCGAAAATTCTAAAATTTAGAATATAGAATCTAGTAATTTACTTTTCGTTTACACAAACTTTCAGCATTTTGTATTCTAAATGATAAAAATGTCCTTCCAACATTTTATTCGCAAAATTTTCCATGAATTTCTCGATTTATATAATTTTTGTTAAAATTCCAAAATGTTCTATAGTTGTCTAGCAGTTTTTTTCTTTAAAATTATTTTTTTAATAATTTTTCTTCCGGATTGTCAGAATTTTCCTTGTGGGTTTCAGACAGATTTTTAACAGATTTAAAATTCTTTCAAAATTCTTTTAACAGTTTTTTCTCTAAATGGTATTAGAGATTATAAAAATTTCCAGAATATTTTATTTCAGTTTTCTAGATGTGAATGATCTTCAATGGCAAATGACAAATGACACATGACAATGATAAATGACAAATAAGAAATAATAAATGATAAATGAAAAATGCTACATGACATTTATAATTGAATGCACTCATAAAGTATTATCGAAAGTATTATTATCGAAATATGACATATGCATGACACATGAAAAGTGACAACTGACAAATGAAAAATGACAAATGACAAATGATAAATGACACATGACAAATGACAAATGACAAATGACAAATGACAAATGACAAAAGACAAAAGACAAAAGACAAAAGACAAAAGACAAAAGACAAAAGACAAAAGACAAAAGACAAATGACAAATGATGATATCGTTATTATTATAAATGGTAGATGATAAATTTAGCGAAGCTATTCATACATGCAATTTTTTTTTAATTTATCGTCAATGGATTGCGAGTGGTTTTAATTAATCTTCAATGACACATTGAAATTTATTGAAATGGCTTCCGTTAAATAAATAAATATAATATAATATAAGACGTTCTAATAAATTAATAAGTCAGTGACAATTGTTTTTATATTTTTCTCTTGACAAAAATATAATTAAAATCTTTTATAATAAATAAATTTATCTAAAAATTTAATAAAGAAATATAATGTTGTAAAAGAAAGATTCCTTGGCGTAAATCATCGTCAATGATAGATGATAAATGACAGATGACAAATGGCAAATAACAAATGACAGGTGCCAAATAATAAATGACAAATGACGAATGACAGATGACAAATGGTAAATGACAAATGAATAATGAAAATATTTGGCAATGATATTCATGCATGTAAATTTGTGTAAAATTTATCGTCAATAAAATAAAATTGTGTAAAAAATGATTGTTGAGTTCATGGATGTGAATCTTCTTCAACAATATATGACAAATACAATGATAAAAGATTTTTAAATAATTTTTCTTCCGAATTGTCAGAATTTTCTCTAGGGGTTTCAGATTTTTTTTGCATTTTTATCAGATTTAAAATTCTTTCAAAATTCTAGGTTCTTTTAATAGTTTTTTCTCTAAATAATATTAGAGATTATAGAAATTTCCAGAATATTTTATTTCAGTTTTCTAGATGTGAATGATCTTCAATGACAAATGATAAATGACAAATAACAAAAAATAAATGATAAATGACAAATGCCACACGACATTTTTAATTGAAAACACTGATAAAGTATTATCGAAAGTATTATTATCGACAAATGACAAATGACAAATGACAAATGACAAATGACAAATGACAAATGACAAATGACAAATGACAAATGACAAATGACAAGTGACAAATGACAAATGCCAAATGACAAATGACGAATGGCAAATGGCAAATGATATCGTTATTATTATAAATGGTAGATGATAAATTTAGCGAAGCTATTCATACATGCATTTTTTTAAAATCTATCGTCAGTGAATTACGAGTGGTTTTAATTAATCTTCAATGACTCATAAGATGTTCTAATAAATTAAAAAGTTAGTGGCAATTGTTTTTATATTTTTCTCTTGACAAAAATATAATTAAAATCTTTTATAATAAATACATTTATATAAAAATTTAATAAAGAAATGTAATGTTGTAAAAGAAAGATTCGTTGACTTAAATCATCGTCAATGATAGATGATAAATGACAGATGACAATATAATCGATACTTGTTCTGCTACTCTCTTGATGGAACCAAATTTTCAAATTAGGAAAAGTAAAACTATTCTTTTGCAAGGATCAAAACATGTGTCAGTTATCTGAAAATAAAGAAATGGAACATAACAAGAGTACTTCTCCTAATTTGACAGATGACAAATGGCAAATAACAAATGACAGGTGCCAAATGATAAATGAAAAATAACAAATGACAAATGACAAATGGTAAATGACAAATGACATATGACAAATGAAAATATTTGGCAATGATATTCATGCATGTAAATATGTGTAAAATTTATGATCAATAAAATGAAATTGTGTAAAAGAATGATAGTTGATTTCATGGATGTTATAATTCTTCAATAATATATGACAAATTACAATGTCAAATAGCATATGACATATGACAAATTACAGATGGCAGCTGACAAAGGACTGATGAAAAATAGTAAATGACAAATAACAATTCATTGTCAATGAATTGCGAGTAGCTTTAATTAATCTTTTTTTCTTGACGAAAAATATAATTAAAATATTTCATAATGAATCAAATTAAATCAAAATTTCATATTCAAAGGTAATTTTATTTAAAAAAAAAAATAGTGCTGAGTCTATGGACATGAATCATCTTCAATGATAGATGATAAATGACACAAGATAAATGATACATGTCACATAGTAAATAATAATAATAATGTTTATTGGTGCTATTAACATTTTACATGTTTTACACAGGTCTTAGTAATTGATTATTTTATAATCATCATCAAGGTAATAGCAGATGTATACATTAATATTATAATGGCAAATGACAAATGGTAAATGACACATGAGAAATGACAAATGACACATGACAAGTGACAAATGATAAATGACAAATGGAAAAAAATGGCGATGATATACATGCATGTAAATTTTTGTAAAATATGTTGTCAACGAAATGGTATTTGCAAAAGAATGAGTGTTGCTTTCACTGATGTGAATCTTCTTCAATTATAGATGATAGATGACAAATTACAATGACAAATGACAAATTTATATAAAAATTTAATAAAGAAATGCAATGTTGTAAAAGAAAGATTCGTTGACTTAAATCATCGTCAATGATAGATGATAAATGACAAATGACAATATCATCGTGCCAAATGATAAATGACAAATAACAAATTACAAATAACAAATGGTAAATGGTAAATGACAAATGACATATGACAAATGAAAATATTTGGCAATGACATTCATGCATGTAAATATGTGTAAAATTTATCATCAATAAAATGAAATTGTGTAAAAGAATGATAGTTGATTTCATGGATGTTATAATTCTTCAATAATATATGACAAATTACAATGACAAATAGCATATGACATATGACAGCTGACAAAGGACTGATGACAGATGAAAAATAGTAAATGACAAATGACAATTCATTGTCAATGAATTGCGAGTAACTTTAATTAACCTCTTTTTGGTAAAATATTACCCTTGACGAAAAATATAATTTATATTTTTCATAATGAATCAAATTAAATCAAAATTTCATATTCAAATGTAATTTTATAAAAAAAAAATAGTGCTGAGTCTATGGACATGAATCATCTTCAATGATAGATGATAAATGACAAATGATAAATGACACAAGATAAATGATACATGTCACATAGTAAATGGCAAATGACAAATGGTAAATGACACATGACAAATGACAAATAACACATGACAAGTGACAAATGATAAATGACAAATGAAAAAAAATGGCGATGATATATATGCATGTAAATTTTTGTAAAATATGTTGTCAACGAAATGGTATTTGCAAAAGAATGATTGTTGCTTTCACTGATGTGAATCTTCTTCAATTATAGATGATAAATGACAAATTACAATGACAAATAACAGATGACAATGATAAATGACAAATGTCAGATGATAAATAACAATGATAAATGACAAATGAAAAATGACACATGAGCAATGACAAATGACAATAGAAAAATGACAAATGACAATTATTATTATCATAAATGGCAGATGCCAAATTTGGCGATGCCGTTCAAGGTTGTAAATTTTTCTAAATTTTGTCTTTGATGTATAGCGAGGGATTTTAATAAATTTTCAGGTAATAGCAATTGTTTGTCTCAAAATTTCATAAAGAAATTTAGTGAATGATTATTGATTCCATAAACGTGAATCATCTTCAATGACAAATGACAAATGACAGATGACAGATGACAAATGAAAAAAAATAGCGACCATATTCATGCAAGTAAATTTTTATAAAATTTATTTAAAAAAATATTGTTTACTTCATCGACGCGAATCTTCTTCAATGATAAATAACAAATGACACATAATAGTTGATATTAGACTGTTTACAAATGACAGATGGCAGATGATAGTTGATATTTGACAGATGACAGATGACAAATGGCAAATGATAAATGAAAAAAAATTGGCGATGATGTTCATGCATGTAAATTTTTTGACAATGAAATGGAAATTTGTAAAAAAATAATTGTTGATTCCATGGATGTGAATCTTCTTCAATGATAAATGACAAAAGACAAACTACAAAAACAAATGATAAATGACAAATGGCAAATGACAAATGAAAAATGATATAATTTGGCGATAATATTCATTGTTGTCAATGAAATGGTGGCAATGATAACTGATAAATGACGAAAGCTATACGACAAATGACAATGATACATGATTAATGACAAATGATAAATGGCAAATGAAAAATGAAAAATGAAACATGAGCAATGACAAATGATAAATGACTAATGACAAATACTATAGAAATATGACAAATGATAAATATTATTATTATTATTGTTATTATCATAAATGGCAGATGCCAAATTTGGCGACGCCATTCAAGGATGTAAATTTTTCTAAAATTTGTCTTTGATGTATCGCGAGGGGTTTTAATACATTTTCAGGTAATAGCAATTGTTTGTTTTTTAATTTTTTATCTCAAAATTCCATAAATGTAGTGAATAATTTTTGATTTCATGAATGTAAATCATCTTCAATGATAGATGATAAATGACAAATGACAAATGACAAATAATAAATGACAAATAATAAATGACAAATGATAAATGACAAATGACAAATGACAAATGACAAATGACAAATGACAAATGGCAAATGACAAATGACAAATAACAAATGACAAATGACAAATGACAAATGACAAATGATATTTGATAGATGATGTTCATGCATGTAAATTTTTCAACAATGAATTGGAAATTTGCAACATGAGATTTGACAAATAAAAAATCACAAATGTCAAATGAAAAAAGACAAGTGACAAATGGAAAATATTTTTTTAGAAATGGCAATGATATTCATATTAATTTTTTTTTGGAATTTCGTAAAAAATGTTGTTGATTCCATGAATGTAAATTACCAACCTAAATTCATTTCTTGTTCCAAATTACCATAGTATAGTCAGCGAAACTATTTAAAGTACATTCAATCATTTTTAGTTCATTTTACAGAAAGAAATACGTTCAAACTAGTGTTGCTTTGATAGTCTTGCTGTTTTGTAACACGCAAATTACTTTTGTATCATTCAATGTCTGTCGAAGTATTAGCTAGAGAAGTAGTTGTTTCAAAAGTGATTTGTTTCTTGTAGTCTTAATAAGACTCATTTGATAATATACCTTTGATGACAGATGACAAATAACAAATCACAATGATAAACAACAAATGACAGATGACAGATAACAAATGACAGGTGATATATGACAGATGACAGATGGCAAATGACAAATGACAAGTGGCAAATGAGAAATATTATTGTTTTAAATAGCAGATGGCAAACTTGTTATCTAATCGGTAAAACATCTACAAAAATTATTTAAAAAATCTATTAAATTTTGTAATAATGTTATGTTTATTTACGTTTTACAACCTTTAATTAAAACCCTCGCTTATGTTTTACTGATTATAGGGTGGGTTATTTTAAAGATAAAGGCGTTTTATTACTGTATTATACGTTTGATTATCCATCGTTTGATTGTTCGTCGGTCATGTGAATGATGACATTGTTTAAACCGTTCTCCGTTTATTTTGATAAATCCGAAATGAATATATAAAAGCGTCTAAGGTCTCCGTGGCCGTATAATTTGCGAAAGAATCATAAAATGAAGACCAAAAAGCGCCGAAAGAGGCTGTATATTATATAGAAGTGGTTCAATAATCAGCGGTTCGGACGGTGGATCATAAAAGGCAGAGGCAGAGCGTAACAGATGCAGAATGCACCTCTTCCAGGGACAATTATCAACAAACAACAAAAGAGAGGAGAACGAGTATTTTACACACAACAAAAATCCATTGTGCCGTAATTACGAAACGCTGCCCCGTTTTCAATGGGCGAAAGAATGGAAAACGGTAACGCGGCTCGGGCAAAAAGGAATAAATAAATATCGCAAATAAACACCCCAGGAATGTAAATGATGATAAGTTGTTGGACGATGTTTGGCAGCGAAACGCTCGACTTCCACGAAAGGTGAGCGCTGAAGAAAATTGGACCCCTCACCGATGACTGCATGAGTTGCTGTTTTCCTCAACACGAAATTCCACCTAATTAGTGCAACTCGTGTGAGTCACGAGCACGCTTAAAAGGGATATTACTATTTATACTTTATTACTTGTTTACAATGTTTATTTACCTTTGACGATAATTACGTTTTCTTGGATATTGCGGAAAATGAGAAATTTGTTTGTCATTTCGCTGAGAGGTATTCAACGTGGTATTGCATTTTTCTTTTTTAATATTTCAGCCGTTGCTTTGTTAACTATTTCATTTTGCTGCATTAAACTCGCCAATTTATGAATGGACAAGAAATGTAATGAAATATTATTCGTTTTAGCGTTTTAAATTACACGGCTGGATTTCGACGATAAAATAAATTGCGAAACTGTCCCCCCTTTCTATGGTGTCCGGATGATTAATTGGGGGTGTCGGTGGCCCCGTTAGGCATTCGTACACACAGAAAAACATTGAATTTCTAGCATGTTTTCTTTGCACATACAAAACACACAAAAGGGTGCGTATATTTTACATACATTACCCTCACTTCTTTCATTTCCCGGCCGTAGATGAGCTTCATTTTTCATCCGACACCATTTTCTATTCCCCATTGATTCTCCAAATCTAAATTTGGATGCTTGAGATTGAGGGTGGGACGAGAGAAAAAAAAGGAAACGATTCCGAACGACGAATAATGGCCATACTTATGAAATATATCGCACTTTATGGCCACGCCAAAATGGTTTATTTTTACAAAGTGAAACGCATTAGTGAAGATAATGGCTATATTTGGTATGAAAATTTAATTTCCCTCAAACTAACCCAATTGTATACAATTGAATACTATAATTACAATACACAGCGTCCAAGATCTCAAATAGTCTAAAACGATCTTAATAGATCAGCATTGAAACATAAATTAGATACACATACAATGCTTTGTGAACTATCGACATAGAATGGGATTGCATTAACTCGGATCCATTCAGGCTTATAGACACAGCATAACTATATTATAGACCGTGTAAAGGGTGGTTAAGTGAAATTTATGCGAAAACATTTTTTTAAATCAGAAACTTCTATAAACGGGACGAACGTACGAAATGACGCCGGCGTAAAATTTTTAATTAGTTGTTTTGACGGTATTAATTAATTTGTTGAATGATGAAGTCGGTTTTGTCGGACACGTCGAGTTTCGAATATAAAAAAAAGTTGAAAGGAAAATACGTTTCGTCAATTTGAATGTAAGTAATTAAACGTGCTTTATGTTTAAATACTGGAAGCCAGGACTTTTATTTTACTTCTTAATATATGAACATAACGGTGAAAACAGCAAATACGTGATACTGATTTAAAATTTGTAATTAATAGGTTGTTGAAAAAATTCACTTGGTTTGTTTCACTAAATTTGTAATTGATTCTATTCACAATAATAATAATCTTTATACGGACAATTACATAATTGCATTTAAACATGAAAAAAGACAAAAAATGTGTTTTGTGTGTTTTTGAATATTATTTTGATCACAAACAGTTTTATATTAAATTTAGCATAAAAATTCCTCTTTCTTAAAAATATTTCCTACATGAAATAGTCTCTTGTAATTAAAAACTGGAGGGTAGGATAGTGGCCACCCACCCACCCTACATATGCAATGAAACTTAAGCCACAATAGTGCAATATAAAAATCTGTTACATCTGCACAATTCTTGATTTTGTTTTAAGAAATTAAAACAGTTACAGTTGTGTAAGTATCAATATATATGTAGGGTGGGTGGGTGGCCTCTATCCCACCCTCCAACCTATAAATCACGAACGAGTGTTTTTTTGAATATTATTTTGATCACAAGCAGTTTTATATTAAATTTAGCATAAAAATTCCACTTTCTTAAAAATATTTCCTACATGAAAACAGTAGCTTGTAATTAAAAACTGGAGGGTGTGATAGTGGCCACCCACCCACCCTACATATGCAATGAAATTTAAGCCACAATAGCGTTTATAAAATCTTTAATATAATAATAATAATAATAACAATATTTATTAACGGAATCTCCTTTTACATAAATCTCCTTTTATATAAATTCTATCAAATAAATGTGGTGTTAAGAAGATAAATTTATCCATATTATTATTCATTAAAAAATATATTGGATTTTTTGGCTAACGCTTGCCCTTAGTTAAATAACTTTTTGGCCAACAAAAAGGTTCATTCATTGTCCAGTCATATGGCGTCAGTCTTTAATGAGTAGATGCATGAAATGATGAAATGAAATCAAAAATGGTAGAATGTGGGTTTTTAAATTTAGGGATTATATTTGGGTTTCTAGAAATACAGTATAGGGATAATATGTGAAAGTTGAAAGGATTTTTGAAGAATTTTTTTGATAGGATTCTTAGGCGTTCTTAGATGCCTGTTAGAGATTTTATTGAGAAATTCAATAATTTTTATCTGTATAAAAGTTTTTATACTCTGATAATATTTAGCTAGTCTCATATCATCATTATCGTTAATGTTAATTGTGAATTCTTTGCCATAATGACATTGAAAATTTATAACAAAAATTTATGCAATAAAAAATATTAAAAAGAGTTAATAAAGAAAGTAAGGGAAATTTTGAGATGAAATTAAAAATTTTACTAATAGAAAATTGCAGCATATTTTTAGGCCTTGAAACACTTAAGGAGTTTTTTTTTTGAGAAAATATTTTTTAATGAAGGAGACACTATGACTTTGTTTTAACAGTTTTATTAGTCAAAGTCATCGTGTCTCCTTCTTCATTATATTCAAGATAATTAAACATTTAAAATATTGTTTCTTTGTAAGATGAACTACAAGAAAATTCTGATATAATTATATGCAATATATAATAAGAATTCTGATGATAACATGTATGGATAAGTCTAGAATAGAAAATACAAGAAAACTTTGGGAACAATTTTTCTTTCGAAGAAAAATTGCTAAAACATTGCGATAAAATTAAACGAGGCGTTATAAAAAAAAACTCTAACAATTCTGACTACAACATAGAATCAATCATCCTTTTCTAGATCTAGAAGAAAAGGTTTAATAATATTTTAAGAAAATATTTTTTTCTTTGCAAGGACAGCTGCAAGAAAAAAAGTAAAATGAGTGGTGGAACTCCTTGAAAAGATTTATTAAGGTGACAAACCTGAAATGAATGTGTAAGTTATTTAGCCGATATCTTTGAAATACTACATATATTTAATAAACAACTTCAAGGAACAAATAAAACTCTTGTCGATAGGCGAAGATATTTGGTTTTATTACCCTTATTGAGTTTTATCAGAAATATATTTACAACAAAAAAAAATCTGGAAAAAATCTAGAACCCATAGAAGGTCTTACGATTTCCAGTGAAAGTAAAATTAATGCAAAATTCATTTTAGAAATATGAAATAAAATTTGCTGAAATAATGTAGAAATTTTGCAACAAAGTTATTAAAATCTTTGAAACACAATTCTCACAATTTCAAGGATATACTTTCGAAAATAAAACAAAAATCACACTAAAAATCTTCATAAAATATAAAGACAAATATAAAATTAAACCCATGAAACAATTTAATACTAATTCCAATTCTGGAAAATTTAAGAAATCTATAAATCCTTCGAACAAAATTTGTACAATTTAGAATAAGAATTCATGAAAAATTCTGGTAACGTAAAAATAAAAATCTTGGAATCAGATAAATCGTTTTTCCGAACATCATCGTGCTTTTCGTCTTAATCAAGACACTAGCTCTTTTTCAAATCATTGTTTAGAATGCAAACACCAATTCCCGGATATAAATAATCTAAAAATCTTGCATAATTGCAACAAGGGCGCTAAGCTTAATCTCCTGGAGTCATTGGAAATTTTCAAACAGAGCCGTAATCCGTCAGTAAATCTTCTTAATGAGCAGACCGAACTAATCTTTTCGCCACTTTTTAATCTGGTACTACCCTCCCGAGATAATCCGCAAACAATTAGCGGCAGGTATATTCCCTCACCCCAAAATAGCTAGTATAAAATAACAATTTCATCAATTTATAATTCACTTGATAATGACGATAAAACGTCGAAACTCGAGTCGTGCTGTGTTGTTTAGATTTATATAATTGTGCCTACACGTTATATAATATTTTTACAATAATTATTTGTGGTTAAAACATAGTGAATTTTTCAATTCAGTGTAAAAACATTGAAGCAAAAGAACCAAATATGAAAAAAAAAAACATGTAAATAAATCTAAATTCCTTGAAAAAATGTTAGCAATTCTTAAGTAGAATTAATACAAAATTTAGATTAGAAAAATTGATGAAAAAGTGCTGAAATATTCTAGAAATTTTGATAAAAGTAATTAATGACACAAAAATCTAATTATAAACTTTCTTAAAATAGAAAGATAAATATAAAATAGATGCTACGAAAAAAATTTAATATGCAGACAGAAAAAAATCTGGAGACCTAGAAATTCTCCGAATTGGATACATAAAATCTCTGTGCAGTAAGCATCAAGCGCAAATAAAATAATAAATTATTATAGATGAATCCTTATTAAAATTATTTCGAATTTGAATTTCAGTTTTTCATTATGTGCTTTGAAAATTTACTTATCACGCTGTGTTAACCATTAAAATATATCTCGGTTATCATAATAGATAGAAAAAAAACTGTACAAGGTAAAGTTTTAGATGATTTTACGTAGATTAATAAAAAATATTCAGAAATTTTTTATTGTCATTATTTTCCGAAATATGACGCAAACTTACATTTTTTTAAATGGAAATCATAGTTGGCTATCGCCACATTCGATAGATTAACTGATCGTAACTAATTTTTATTACGGCTATCGACTCGATAGATTATTTTTTTTCTTTAATCCAATATCACATATGACATAGTTATTTCTAAAAATAAGTGAATTATAGTCATTTTAAGTTTTACTATAAATAAAAAAATTGGTAGCCATGAAACGGATGAAAATAAAACAATTGCATTTGTTTATAATAGTAGCAATATTGTAGTTATTAGTTTTACAAAGATAAACAAATATGAAAAACAAGTAAATCATAAGCGAGGGTTTTAATTAAAAATTATAAAATATAAAGAAACACAAAATAATTGCAACTTTTAGAGATTTATTTCATACAAATTTTTCAATTAATTTTTAATAATGTTTTACTGACTGGAGGGTGGGTTAGGGAATACCCACTTACCCTACATATCCATATAAACTTTAATTCCTTATCGTCGCGCTGAATCCAATGAAATTAGTTACCACTCCCTTCAATTTTCTTAACATTAGCACTAAATTTTATTGTAATATTAATTGCTCGAAATTAGAAATTATTATATTATTTTGCAGTGAGATTTAATTCAAATTTTAATTATTAAAAATTATAATAATGCATAATTTATTATCCAACAATTAACTATTCAAATGGATTAATTGTTGAAGTAGGTCAAAATTGCGCTACTATTAAATAATTTTAATGTAAAGAGTTTAATTTAATGAAAACATTAATTACAAAATTTTGCGTGTTTTTGATATTTACAATAACACACTCTTATTGACAGTCTTTTAATAGTGGGATAGTGGCCACCCACCATACATATATAAACTTTAACTGAAACACTGTTATTAAATTATTTACAAAAATTATTAGGATTTTAAATTTCTACAAACTTAAAACACTGTTTGTGATTTGAGTTCAAATAAATATTAAATAGGGTAGGTGTCCCCTATGTAGGGTGTGTGGGTGTCCCCTTAAACACCCTCCAGTTTCTTTAACATTAACCCTTGAATTTTTAGCAATATTTAATTAATAAAAATTATAATTATGTATTTATTATTATACAACAATTTACTATTCAAACGTATTGATTATTGTAGAAGGTCAAAATTACGGTAATATTAAATAGTTTTTATCTAAGGAATTTAATCAAATGAAAAATTTAATTTTAAACTCTTGTTTGATTTTTGATATTTACAATAGCACACTCTTAATAATAATCTTGTAACTGGAAAGTGGGATAGTAGCCACCCACCCACCCTACATATTTTTTTAAAACTTTCAGTGCAATACTGTTTTTAAATTATTTTGAAAATTTTTTCCCACTTTTCGGATTTTAAATTTCTACACACTTAAAACACTGTTCGTGTTTGCAGTTTAAATAAATATGTAGGGTGGGTGGATAGCCACTAATAAACTCACCAATTTCTTTAACATTAGCACTTAATTTAGTTGTAATATTAATTTCGCGAACTTAATAATTATTATAAAATATCGTGCATATTTAACAATACAATTTAATTTAAATTTTAATAATTAAAAATTATAATCTTGCATAAATTATTAACCAATAATTTACTATTCAAACGTACTGGTTATTGCAGTAGGTCAGAATTACGCTACTATTAAATTATTTTTATCTAAGAAATTTTATTAAAAAATCTGGCATATTTTCTGATATTTACAACAGCAAACTTATATTTTTAATAATCTTTTTGCTGGAGGTTAGGATAGTGGCCACCCTACATATATATATATATATATATTTAAACTCGCACTTTTCGGATTTTAACTTAAAACACTGCATGTGACTGAAATTTAAATAAATATATAGGGTGGGTGGCTGGCACCTAACACACCCTACAATTTTGTTAATATTAGCACTAATTTTGATTGTAATATGAAGTACACAAACGTACAAATGTTTATAAAATATCTTGAACATTTACTAGTGAGACTTAATTTAAATTCCAGTTATTAAAAATTATAATAATGAATAATTTATTAACTAACTATTTATTATTCAAATGGATTGATTATTGAACTAGGTCAAAATAACGCTACTATTAAATAACTTTTAGTCTAAGGAGTTTAATGTAATGAAAATTTTAATTATAAATTCTTCATTGTTTTTTGATATTTACAACAGCAAACTCTTGTTAATAATCTTGTTGTTGGAGGGTAGGATTGTGGTCACCCACCCACCGTGAACTTTACCAGAAACACAGCTTTTAAATTATTTTCAAAAATCATTCACTCTTTTCGGATTTTAAAATTTCACTAAATATAAAACACCGCTTTTGATTAAAATTTAAATAAATATGTAAGGTGAGTAGGTGGCCATTCATACACCCTCCAATTTCTTTAACATTAGCACTATTTTTTGTTAAAATATTAATATCACGAACTTATTATAAAATATCTTCAATTTTTAGAAGTATAATTTATTTTAAATTTCAATAATTTAAAATTATAATCATGCATAAATTATTAACTAAAAAGTTTCTATTCAAATGGATTGATTTTTGTAAAAGGTAAAATTTAATCAAAAATTTAGTTATAAATTCGTATTTTTGATATTTATTACAGCTAACTCTTGTTCATAATCCTGTTATTAGAGGGTAGAATTGTGGCCACCCACCCACCCTACATATACATATAAACTTTAATTCCTTATCGACTCGCTGTATCCAATGAAAATAATTACAAAACTTTTGAACAAAAAAAAATTAAAAATGTAAAATTTTTGAGTGAGTAAATTAAACAAAATAATAATAAAAATAAATAAATATTATGCATGATGGGTGGGCAGACTCTAAATCTAAATATGATAAGATTATCTATAGAAAGTCATTTATATTTAAACTTAAATTTAGATTTTGTTTTATTTTTTATTACATAAAAGATTTTATTGTTTTTAGCAGCAAAACCATCAACGATTAGCAATTAAAGTTATCATGTATATGTAGGGTGGGTGGGTGGCCTCTATCCCACCCTCCAATCAGTAAAACATAAGCGAGGGTTTTAATTAAAAGTTGTAAAATATAAATAAACACATAATAATTACAATTTTTAGAGATTGATTCATATAAAATTTTCAAATAATTTTTGATGATTTTTTACTGATTGAAGGGTATATATTCCATATAGAGAAAGTAATTAGAATTTGTTACGTTACTTTTAACCAAAATTATCCACACAACATTAACCAAAAATCTAAACCAAGAATCAATGATTCATTACTCCTTTTATAGATCGGTGTGATTCACAACAACCGGCGTGTGCATATAATTAGGTCCTAGGTTCGAAATTATTTACTGAGTCATGAAATTAATTACCGACAATACAAACAGTGCAGTGTGCGGAGAAGGTTTCATTTCTAAGCCGATTGAAAGCCTCAATTTCAACGGCCGCTCCACGTGAGACTCACTGCACCCAATGCAGCGTTATTGAATAAACATGATGCATTTATAAAATACGTACGGGGTGGTGGTGGTGGTGGTTTCCGATTATCGACAATCACACACGCGATACAACAATATAGTCTACAAATTACTTAGGTCGTTCGGGGTGGCAAATATATAACTATACGCGATCGCGTTCTCCGTTTCGTCCCTAATAATAATAAAACTAGTCCCCGACATGTAAATCTTTTGTCCCATTCAGTGGTGAACGAGGACCGGTATTTATTATTTTGAATGTGAATTAGACCTCAAGACCAGCTCTCCCCAGACAATAGGGCCAGACATGTCTCAGACTACCGAACGACTCGACAAGGACGAAAATTGGACTTCTTTCCCACAGATAATAATATGCCAGTTGCGACTGATTAATGTGAATTTTTAAAATTTATTAAGTATACAGCTTTATATACGATAAGTCTATATCAAAAAATGGTGATGGGGCCAGCATAGTATAATACTTTAGCAATATTTTTCTCAAAAACCAAATCGTATCATGAAGAAATAAATCTGTAATAACTACCGACGCGATCCAACAAGCTAACGGTGTCTTTACCAACTGAAAAATGTTAATAATAACTTCCTAATTGAAAACAGAATTATATTCCTTTCTTCACTTATTATTTTTTCTTCACTGCTCGATGTACATTTCAGGCACTCAATAGCTATTGATAATGGGAACATAGTGCCTGAAATGTACATTTAGCAAACAATAAAAAGTAAAGAAGGGAATATAGGTGTTTTTGGAAGATGGGATAGTGGTCACCCACCCACCCTACATATTTTTTTAAAAACTTCAATGTCAGTCATTTGGTTTTAAGGAACCTATAGCATTATTATAACAATAGCATTCATAGCAAAGATATTGGAGAGTAGGATAGTGGCCACCCACCCACCCTACATATACCAATAATTACAGTCACTATTTCACGTTTGATTCCCTCAAAAAATTATATTAAATCTATTGTTGATTTAAAAAAAATCAAACGTAGTATTTTAGTTTGAATGTCATAAAATTTGTTTGCTATAATCATACACAGAGGGCAAATATTTCGCGACAGTCGTGCAATTATTATGCACAACTATTCATTACTAGGGAAGCGATTCGTAATTTATGACCTACCTCAATGCGCCGGGACGTCAATTTCCGTTGCCCGCCTCGACGCTCATGACCTAGGTGAAATAAAATCGCGTGTCGATTCCCGATTTAAAAAGTTCAAATATTCCGCCACGGGCATCGCGATCGCGTTGCCGCCCCCGCGGGTTAATTATACCGTCGCCGGTGGTAAAACGGGCACGGAAAAAATATTTGAAACCTCCGTCCAGTCTCGGCCAAGATTTTTGTAACACCAACTATTAATAGCCCATTAAATAGGACGTTTTCCTTAATTGTTGTCTATTATTGTATTGTCTTGTGTATTTACCTTACCCAACATGAAATTCTTAAAATTAGCAATAGCATTTCGTATTTTTCACTAATGGAAAAATAAGAAATGTTTTTGCTCTATAATTTACCTTAAATTATATTATTAGTTAATAATTAATTACGATTTTATACACTGTAATTCACTCTCAAATTCCTTGTTGGGTTTCGATCCGATTTACTAATTAGCCGATGATGTATCGTATCGGAATCTTCACACGCATGTAATGCCCATTTATCGTCATCAATTTAACTTGGGAGATGGTCGATCGGAGTTGTTATCGCGTTCATATTTAAAAGGTGTATTTTATGTTAGAGCCACCAAGACAGCGCTGATTTATTCAATTTACAAGATTAATACAACGCGTTAATTGAAAATGTGCAAACTTAACGTATTACGTCCCGTATAACCGCATTAATTAAACTGGAATCACTTTACATGTGTACAGTGCACTGTGGTGTACTGCAATCGACCAGTTTGCGCGAACTTTCCGAAATTTAATTAGTTGCAAGTGTTGTGATATTCCTGAGCGAACTACGAAATTTGTGTTTACGCTGTTTTTTTTTCTGAATTTATTTTGTATTGTATAAATAAAAACAATAATTTGGATTCAATCATTTATGTATATCTCATTATGAATTACAGTTTTTGGTTTTGAAGATGCTTTCTTATTTAAAGTTAAATTTCAAGATATTACGGGGATATCTGACAATTTTTGTTATCTAACATATGAGTGCATCAAAGATAGGGCGAATGCTCTAGCAAAAAAAACACATCTTTGAAAACCAAAAGAAATCTCTCAAACATGCAAGATATAACTCTAGCAGAACACATAGCAAGGTGGAAGAACGTCTCCATTTCGCTCATTCTAGAAACAGACTGCAAACACCCAACGCTAAAGATGCCAGGCAAACCTAAAATCCCTGATTGGCATCCTAACTGGACACTATCAGTTAAAGAAATATCTCTATGTATTACGGGTTGAGTCGCTGAAGATTCCAACTACAGAGCATGCAACGAATAAGAAGAGCCGGTGGAGAATATCTTGTGCTTTTGTCCCGCACTAAAAATAGTTCCTCTTTGGGACATCAAGGCCAAAATCGGCCGACCTAGGTGGTGTTTCCAAGCAAAATCTTCAACTTTCTCAAAGGAATAGGATGACTGATGAGCAAATTGACCATTTGAGTATAGGTCAACTTTTTTGTTTAGAAAAAATATCAAAAGTGAAGCCCGTGTGTCATTGATGTGTGGTATTTCTACCTACTAAAACACCTCAAAAACATTCCACCACTCCGCGAGACCAGCGTGAGGCATTCTTTAACAGGGACGCAGATCGGCACATTTCCTTTATGCCGCAGGTTGCCCTGTCCTAAGTTCTCCGCCTGTTCTGGATTACCATGGCCGCGGAATTACTCTTCATGCCCCAGGTGGTCCCCTCATCTTCTCACAATTTATGGTCTTCGGGATCCGCAGCTATCATAGGTACCGTTGCAGGATCTGGTCTTTCTCGAAGCTCGTGTAGTGAAAGAACACGTGCTCCATCTTCCTCGTTACGCTGGCAGCTGGCAGGTAGAGCACGAAGTGTCGTCGTCTAGCCAGAATCGGTTGCCATGTACCATCAAGAGCTACGCGAGGTAGTGGTCTACTTTCCCGTGGTGCCTCTGTCTGGGATAAGCCGGTGAGTTCATCGCCCCTTGGTCGATATATCTCAGAGTCGCCGCCACCGTTCAGGTCTTCGCGGCGATGGTGCGTCGGTCGGTCGCCGGTATATCTCTGCCCGCTCCTTCGTCATCAGGTGGATCGGTATTATAAAGTCACTACGCCCATATCTTGTACGATGCGGAATGCTCGGGCTACCCGTAGAGAGCACTTGCGATGAACCGAGGTCACTTTTCGCACCTACAGTGGGACTGCTAGTGCTGTTGGTCAGATGTGACGACGAAGAGAAGTCTTTACAACAATGTTTAGCTCCCATCTTCATGCTCGCAATCCTTCGATGTTCATCAAAACGGATCCTCGCACCCTCCAGGTACAGAAGAAACAACTGTCAGGAGCTCGCATCTCTTCCGATTCATCTGGTGATATGTAGTCTCTCTATTTTTCCTGTTAGTCACAAAGACTGCTTCCATCTTATCGGTATAACCTGTTCCAGATGCTTGATCACAACTATCACCCCGACGTCGTTTGCGAAGCTGACCGTAATGGCCTCTGACAGAAGCAGGCCCTGGGTCTCGTAGTGTATTACACCAGTGTTCGATCGTCAAAATAACGTGTATAACAATAATACACTTTATATTTAAGAACGTTCATCCTCCTCAGCGTTCCTAAGTTATGGCAAATAGATCGCGTTCCTCACATCCAAGGACGATGGTACAATATTGCTTCCATCGTCTGGTGCTCTGTAATCACCTCGAATCTCGAACCTCTTCGGTGGAAACGTGGAATGTTTTCATGCGAGTATACGCGGGAACCACGAAACAGGACGTACCTAAATTTAATCACAGCTAAACTTAGGTGACCAACTAATTACGATGATTTGACTAGAATTAGGCGCGAAAGTAGATTTTTGAAAACTTTTAGTATATTTGCGGAGTCAATTGAAATACTAAAACTTTAGAGCTGGGCTAAATTGATTTGATGTTGTGGGAGATATCTGTGCATGCGGCGGAAGGAAACAGAATCACTTAAAAACAAATAACATGATTTAAATTGTTGAGGGAAACGGGCAGCCGGAGAAAACTTACCACACTGAAGAAAGGAGAACGAAGAGGAGCAAGAGAAGAGGACGTTTCATCGCAGAAAAGGAGGATCGCACGTCGCAGAAGAAAAAAGAGGACGTCTCGACGCAGAAGAAAAGAAAAGGACCGCCAAGGAAATGACCAGGAGGACCAGGATGAAGAGGACATAGGCGGTGGCTATTAGCGTCTATTAGTGGAGTACTGATGGCATATTTCTTTATTTCATTCTGTTTTTATTTCTCTAATCTGTATCTTTCTATTACTGTGTTCTATACTTTTCTTTCACCCCTTTTTTTTCTATTCATCATTGTTTCTTGTTTATTGACGATGATAATTTAACGGATAATTTGCATGTGTATAAGAGTAGATTAAGGGGAGTGGGTTAAATAAATAAATTAATAAAGGGAATTCTGTTATTTTAATTATAAGCGGGGATATGTATAGGGTAGAATAAAGGTGTAAAATTATGATAAACGAAATAAAATTCCTTACTTCACTTAATAAATTTCGTTGATTATAATATCGAACTCTTTACATAACTCAACCCGAAATTTAGTGATTAAAGGTTTAAAAGACAAGGGAATTTTATTTCCAAACCCAATAACCTGCGGTAGGGTAGGCTAAGCTAATTTTAATTAGTTTTAACTTAATTTAAGAATGCTATACACCTGTAATGCATAATTAAATAAATATCCACACTGAATTGAAAAATTCACCATGTTTTAACCACAAATAATATTTGTGGTTAAAACATAGTGAATTTTTCAATTCAGTGTATGTGTTACCACGTAGTAACGGTCGCAACCATTCTCTTTATTAAATAAATATCCTCTTCAGCGCTCCTAAGATACGGACTCAATGTTGTTTCCATCATCTGATGCGCGGTAATTACGACGATATGAATCTCGAATCTCGAACCTCTTCGGTGGACTCCTGCAACCAGTTCAGCAGACAAATTGGATGGTATGATGCATCGTGTTGTGGCTTACCCCCTGTCGGGAGGAGGACCAGTTTCTGCTTCCTCCACCGGCTGTGTGTTTTACGTCAAGCCTTCAGAGTAACATTTGAAATGCCTCGCTTCTTCAATTGACCTTTCTGCTATTCCATTCTGTTGTCCACAGAAGTTGAAGTTACCTGCGGTGATAAGGGTACATCGTTCATTAGGGCCTCGAATTCACTTAGACGAAGGTTTTACCGCATATTTAGACCCCGGGCATTCGAAGCTCCCAGCCGCCCACCAGGTCCCCAAAGGCCCAAAACTTTCCCACATTCATCTTACTCCTGATGGGACTTTCATCTATCATTTGTCATCTGTCTTCTGTAATCTGAAGCCCAAGAGAATCCGGTTCCCCGTCTGGTGCAGCATTTGGACCTGCCTGTCCCTCTACAATCACGCGCCAGGTTCCCAAAGGTCAAGCACTTATAGCACTTCCCTACGTCCATCTTACTCCTGATGGGGATGTCATCTATAATTTGTCATCTGTCATCTGCAATTTGCTAACTGTCATCTGTCATCTGTTATCTGCTACCTTTAAATGTACAGGGCGTTACTTCGACGAAGGATCTGCCGCACATCCAGACCTCTGCTCGATTCGTCGCGTCAGGATGATCACTTCGATGACCTTGTCACACATGGTTTGATTCAGCAGGTACTGCCTCAAGGTATCCCGAGCATCTGAAGCTCCCCTTCGTATAATTTCTCCTATCTGTACACTGGACACATTGTTACTCTTTACTCTTGCAGTTATCACAAGTGTGGCTCATCGCATCGGAGACAATATTTGGACCTGCCTGCTGCTCTAAAATCGCGTGTAAGCTTCCCGAAGGCTAAGTACTTATAGCACATCATCACGTCCTTCTTACCTCTGATGGGGCTATCATCTGTTATCTGTCATATGTCATTGGTCATCTGTCATTTGTAGGTACTGTCTCAAGGTGCCCCGAGCATCTGAAGCTCCCCTTTGTATGGTTTCTCCTATCTGTACACTGGACGCATTGTTACTCTTTGCTCTTGCAGTTATCACAAGTGTGGCTGGCCTCATCGTATCGGAGACAATATTTGGACCTGCCTGCTGCTCTAAAGTCGCGTGTAAGCTTGCACTTCCTCATGTCCTTCTTACCTCTGATGGGGCTGGCATCTATCATTTGTCATCCGTCATTTGCACTCTGTCATCTGTCATCTGCCATCTGCCAGCTGTGATCTGTGAGCTGTGATCTGTTATCTGTCATCTGTTATCTGTCATCTGTCTGCCTTCTGTCCGAAGCTCTCCATTGTGTGGTTCTACCTATCCGTGCACTGAATGCACTGCGACTCCTTGACCTTACAGGTCTCACGAGTGTGGCTGGCCTCACCGCATCGGAGATAGCATTTGGACCTACCCGCCCCTCTACAGACGCGCGACTGTTCCCTGGAGGCCCAGCACATATAGCTCTTCCTGTCTGTCATCTGGAATCTGTTGTCATCTGACATATGTTATCTATAAACTGTCATCTATCATATGTCATTTGTCAATTATTGTCTGTCATCTTGTTTAATCAGTTGATTACAAAATTAAACACAATAATCACTTTGTTTTGTATAACCGTTATTTATTTATATGGTGACCAATGGTTTCAATACATCAGCGTGTCATTTTCAAACCGAAACTTTCGGTTTATACAAAACAAAGTGATTATTGTATTTAATTTTGTGATTAAATATTTTTAACAAAGTAGAAGCCTCCATCGTCATTGAGTTAATCAGTTGATTGTGATCTCACTTGTCACCAGTCCAAAAACTAATATAGTTTCATTGGTCACTTAGTTAAATCACTAATTCTCCGTTTCCAATAATTTCTCATCTAGATTCCGTTTTCTGCCTCTTTGGAAGAAGTTTTAACTTTCTCCTCTTCTTCCTCCTTGATCGTATCCTCCTCCTCCTCTTCTTCTCCAGCCTCAAAATCCTCCTCATCTGACAACTCATCCAGATTTTCTGAGTATACAGCTCCCAATCCTGCATTGTCTTCCAGTTTATCATCTTCATCGGAGCTTAATTTTCAAAAAATCAACATGCCTTTAAAGGACCACAATTTAACAATTGAATACTAATTTTTAGAAAATTTCAATTACGCGTTCACTATTTTTTTTTGTCAATTTTTTCACCCGAGCAGTCAACACTGAAAATATGTAATTTTCAAAAATTAATAACTCGCGTGGAAATTAGATAATTTTAAAAAATTCAACGTGTTTTTAAAGGTCAACAATACAACAATTGAATACTAATTTTTGAAAATTAAGAACTCGTGTGTCAATTGGTGGATTTTCAAAAAATCAACGTGACTTTAGGGGACAACAATTTAACAATTGAATACAAATTTTTGGATGCACTGATGGGGATTGGGAGGGGAAATAGACGTACCTGGAACAACAAGGATCACCAGTTATTGATTATGTATTAGTAAAGGGAATAGAAAGAGAAAAAATCAGAAAAATGGAGATAGAGGAGGTGCTGGGATCGGACCACTGGCCGTTAGCTGCAGATATATGGATGAAGGAGTATGAAACAAGACGGCTGAAAGATAGCGGATGGAAGAAGGGCATTGGAAAATATGAGACTTCAACTGGAAAAGATTGAATGGGGAGATATTGAGACCATGGAAGAGATTGAAGGAGCCATAGCCAATTGTAGGTACATAGTGAGAAGAGGAAGTAGAAGATAGCACCCATGGTTTGATGAAGAGTGTGCTGAGGCGAAAAGGGAAATAAGAAAAGCGGTCAAAGACTGGAGATTGGGATGGGGTGAAGAAAAATTGATGACAGGGCGAAGTATAGAAAGATCTGTGAAGAGAAGAAGCTGTAATCAATGAAAGAAGATGAGGAGGTGCCGAAATAAGAAAGAACTATGGACGATATTAAAGAGAGGAGGCGAAACTAGAAAGCAAGAGATCTCATTAGCAGAGTGGATGGGATACTGTGAGACGATGTGTGGGGAGCCTGCAGGGGTTGGGGAGTATCAACACATGGATGTAGTGGAGTTGTTTACGGAGGGAGAAGTAGAAAGGGCCTTTGAAGTAATCAAAAGAGGCAGGGCACCGAAACTGGATGGACTGAAGGCCGAAATGTGGAAGAGTCGGAATTGCCGGAGTCATGGCGTGTAGGGGTAATGTCAACGGTACACAAAAGTGGGAGCAAAAAGGAGATTGGAAACTATAGGTGAATAACAATCATGTGTACCGGGTACAAGAAGTGGAAGCGCAAGAGCGGCAAGAATGTATTGCAAGGAGTGGGTACAACCCAATTTATGGAAGTTGGCAAGTATATGGAAGGGTGCCTGAATACATATTAAAGACAGAATGGGACAGGTCCAAGAAAGTTACTCTGTCAAGGGCTAGGTGTGGATCGGATAGAGGAAGGAAGGTATGGATGGGGGAATGGTATGGCAGGTGTGTGTTGTGCGAGAGTGGAAGGGACATATGGAGTCAAGGCCTAGAGTGCAAGGAGGTGCGTAAATAGTGGATAGAGGGAATGAAAAGGATAGGTGAATGGATGAGAGTTGTTGTTGTCCTTCATTACATTCGTCATTTGACATAATTTTGCTTTATCTGCCATCCCTTATCTATGATTTATTATACGTCATCTTAATAAGTTAACTGATTAACTGATATTTGTATTTTCTTAAAAAAATGTACGAATCAGCTTTCAATATTTCCCTTAGTGTCACTAATCTACCATATATCTGTTATCATGCATCACCTGTTATGTGACATATGTTTTTGGTTATGGAATCTATCATCTGTAATCTCTTATCTGGTATCTGTTCATCATGTTCTCATTTTTAAAATCTGTAATTTTTATCTAGTACTTGCTATCTTTAGTCTATCATCTGGCTTTGTGCCTTGTTGTCAACCACTATTTATCATTTGGAAACTGACATCCCTCAACTATCATTACCATTTTTCAGCTATTATCTGTCGTTTAACATCAACTGTCATATTTTATGTAACTTTTGTAGTCTTGCATATAACCCGACATTTGTTTTCTGATATTTGCCATTTGACATTTTTGTAATTTGGCATCTGTCATCTCTTGTTTGATTTTTATTATATCATTTGTTATTTGGCATTTGTTGACTATCAATTTTTTTCTGGAATTTGTTTGTTTATATGATTTTGGGTATTTATATCTGTTGTGATTACATCACTTGACTTTTTAAACAATCGTTAGGATGTAAAAAGTAGTAAAAGCTTTTTTTACAATCTAAGGATTGTTTGGAACCTCAAAAATTTATATTTAGTCAGGTAGAAAATATTTGAAAGAATTACATTTGGAAGAATGACTTCCTTTGTCACTTTTCTTTGCCAAAATATTTTATAATAAAATGTAAAAATCCTTTAGTTCGTTGTAGAAAATTAAATAATAAATTTAATTAATTTATTTTCGTATTTTTAAAAATATTTTATAAACCCTTATATTTTTTCGTTGTTTGCTAATGAAGAAATCCTTTACTTCTATTGTTATTGTGATTTTGAAGTGCTCGGCATGTTCTAAAAAAATTGATAATGGTCAAAATTTAAGGTATGATTAGCTTTTGGTATCATTGTCTCAAGTGTAAAAAAAATGTAATAAGATATTAACCTGTAAAATTAAAATAGTGTTTTTACAAAATCATTTTCTTATAGTTTATTGACTTATAAACATCCTTATTTCGTTATTAAAGTATTCCTGCTATTTTTTAATATGTGAGAATAATCCTTAGCATTATCTGTTTTTGATTTTATAGTTAAAATTGAATAGAAAATGAATTATTGGTTAAAAATTAATTTAAAAGATTTTGATTAAGATTAATGTCTTCCGCACTAATCGCATAATCTATCGCTTAATTCTGTCCGCAGTAAAAGGGGATAACCATTTATCAAAAGTGGCGTTTTATCACACTTTTACGAGGGCAGTACGCATATCATTGGTGACGGTCATCGGTAAAACGGGATTCGGGGATAAATCAGTGAACTTTACGAGGCAACACAATGACTCAGCATGTAATTTGCGACTTTGTAGTGGGGCCGACAATGTTTTCTTAGGGTGGGTTATTTTATTGTTGTCACATGTTTCGCCCGGTAATGATTAACAGGAAATTATCGACCTTTGAAAGCGTGTTATACAATTTTATAGATCGATACTTTAACATCAAGTAAATTAATTAATAAATAATGTAAATAGTTGAAAATAAAATTTAGCAATTTAAAAAAACGTACACTTCCGACTACGGAATAAATGAAATTCATTAATCTAAATAATGCCGGTGCACCTACACATAATTACATTACGGCGCTGGAAATAATTATTTGCATCTGCATGCCGTATTTGTGCGGACTTTTAAAAAAATTTCATGCAAAAAAAAGTGCCGGCCGGGTTTTCAGTAGCTTTGTTGTTTCCGCAATGTGATAAATTTCGTACGTCAAAAGTTTCATCATTTCAACTAACCGTTATGAGCGCAATATATTACGCCCTCAAAAATTCATAAATTCGCTCGCTGATGCCACCCATCGCATAATGTTTCAGTTGTTAGTGAATAATTGATGTTAGTATACATTTTGTTATTGAAATTATACATTTATGAATGATTAATTCATGTCAAGAGATTTTTAACATTTTTAATTGAAATTCTTTGAACGTTACTAAAATAATTATTGTGTGTAAATAATCTACGGTTTTTACAAACTTTAGAAATATTTAATTTATGTATTTGGTGGTTTGGGCGTTTACTTCGTGGTACATCTTGACTGAGTTGTAATTAAAACACATATTTAAAATATATATTAAAATTAAATTAAAATGTAGTGGTAAAACAAATTTATTGTGTTCAATTACAATTTAATTTATGTTTTGTATTTTGTTAAATAACTTAGATTTTGAAAATGACAAGTGTTTTATCGAAACTATATTCAACATAAAACGAACATTAAATCTTATTATATATACAAGTTATTTAGTGTTTTTATTGTAAACATTTAATTTCCGTCCATTTGGGTTTTAAGCTTCAGAGAAATAGAGAGAATAGACACTATGACCATTTAACAGTTCATTTATCTCTGCCCAAAATAGAATTAATATAGAAACCTGAAACTATTTTAATTTATATGTAATGTTATGACACCTTGAAATAAAGCATATTTTGATTTGATTTGATTGTATTGTGGGTTCAATTCTTGACATCTCTCATTATTTTTCTATAACTCTTATTATTTAAATTATTATTATTTTTGGTTGTTTATTATTCGAATAAGATTGTCTTTAGAACAACTATTTCTATTTAAAAATCTCCTTAGACAAAGCCGTCCCATAGATTTCCACTTTCCAAACAGTAGCGGAAAAGAGAGGAAATAAAAAGCGCCGCCTCGATTTAAGCGCACAATTTGTTAAAAGCACTGTCAAGCTGCAACTTCTTGCATTCAGCGTCCGCCGTGTATACATTCTAATTTATTTGGTGCTGTTACAAGATTGTGTTTCTATTAGTTTAGTGTATATACGAGTGGGGATATAAATTAAGTTGCCAAATCGTACGACAATTGTTTTTTGTGTATATAGGATTTTTTCGTAATTAATTGTTTTGTTTTCATCATAAATATGCAGCTTTAAATCGATAATTGTGGGCGTACAGAGAAAGTGAAGCATTGTTGGTGCGGGTCTGAAATCGGATACGGTTTTAGAGTGACGGGGAGATTTTTTAAAGTAACAAGCTTTCTTGCACACACATACATACACAAGTAATACGTAGGTAAGGCCTTGTGGTCGATTGGTAGTATTTTCTTTGTGGATTTTTCAATTATTCAGTATATTTTTTATCTAGATCTCTAGAATTTTTCAATTTGTAAGAAATATTTTTAGGGTTTTCTAGATTTTCTCTTTGATTTTGTTTCAATCTCAAATTTCAAAGTTTATTGCTAAGATTCTACAATTTTCCAGCCTATTTTCAAGAATATTTCAACTATTTCCATTTCAGATTTTAATTTTCCTTCCACATTTCTATAATTTCACAGAATTTTCTCCAAAATGAGAGAATTCTAGCAATTTTCTTTTAAAATTTTTAGAATTTTCCATAAATTTAACTTTTTTAGATTTTTAGAATATTTCAGTAATTACTCTTTTGATTTCTACAAGTTTCCAACATTTTATGTTCAAAATGATTTCTAAATAAACCGATGCAAAAAAAACAAAATTCTAAAAATTTTGTTTTTATTTTAGAATTTTCATCTCACAGCAATAACACATTTTTAACACTTCTAGAATTTTTAACATTTTTCCTTTCAGATTTTTAAAAATTTTCAGCTTGTACATGTTTTTAGTACATCTTGAATCTGATAAAATTAAACTTGATAAATTTGTTTTACCATTATATTTTTTTATAGTGGTAAAGCAAAGTTATCAAATTTAATTGTATCTAAGAAATAAATCTAAAAAATTCTGACCTAAAAATAATGCGAAGGTATGTTTTCATAATTTTCTGGAATCTCTATGGTTAATAACTGTCTTAAATAATTTAGTCCTAAAATCAAGGTTTTTTTGGGAAAATTTTAGTAAAAGCTTTTAACTTATACTTTCCTTAAAAATCTTTCACGGCAGATTATTAAGCTAAGAAAAGAATAAGTTGAAAAGCTTAAGAAAAGAAAATTATGAAGAAGGTATGCCTCATTATTTTTAGATCAGAAATTTTCGGATTTATTTCTTAGATAAAATTAAATTAAGAATTTTCTTTCAGAATTGTAATTTTTGTATTACTTATTAAACTGAAATAATTTTCTAACATTTTTATATCTACATTGTATATCTTCTAGTTTTTAGAATTTCTCTTCTAAGGCAAGATTTTTCTTTAAAAATTTTTCAGAATTTCCATCCCCAGATTGTTAGAGATTTCAGAATTTTCAAGAATTTATTCTAAAGCACTAGGAATTTTTATTGATTGCTCCTTCAAATGGCGAGAATTTTTTGATACAGATTTTAAGAATTTTCTTTGAGGTTTCTAAATTTTACATTTTTTCTTTAAGATTTTTAGAATATTACTGCATTATGTTTTCTAAATCATTATTAATAATTCTTTATTCGTGCTACAACAGAGTCTACATAAAAAGGGAAAAATAGATGTATATAATGAGATACAATATAAATAAGTTAATAAAATAAAAAAAATTCCCTCGAGATTTTTACCATTTTTCAGCATCATTCTTTTTTTTGAAATTACCAGTAATTTCTTTCCCAGATTTGTAAAATATTCTAGCATTTTCTTTTAGAAAATTCTAAAATTATTCTTTCAGATTACTGTAGTTTTTATAATATTTTTTCCCTAAAATTTCTAGCATTTTTGTTTTCATATGTTTTCTTTCAGATTTTCCGAATTTTATAGCATTTCAGAATTTCCTTTTTTTTCAGAGAGCAAGTTTTTTATATTTGTTAAAGATTTCTAACATTTTCTCGTAATTTTATCTCTAGATTTCTACAATTGAGGGTTTTACAATTTTTCAATATTTACTCTTCTAGATAACTTAAATTTTTCAAAAGATTTTAAATTTCAAGATTTTTCTATTCCAAAATTTTAAATTGCAAGCAGTATTTTGTATGGTTCTAAAATTTTCCAGAATACTTTTAGAATTTCTTAATAATTTTCTTTTAAGTAATTTTTCTTTCCAATTTTCCTTCTCTAAAATGAAATAATTTTCTGTGAGAATTGTGCCAATTTCCTTTTCAATTTTTGTTTTGAATTTTCCATAAATTTGTCTTTCAAATTGCAAGGATTTTGTTTTAAGTGCTATTACTCACCCCTAGATTTTTAGAAGTTTTACTTTTCTAGAATTTCTAACATTTTTATTCAAAACAACTACAAACATTTGCAAGATTCCTAAGATTTTTATAACATCTTTTCTCTGAGATTCTAAAATTTTCGAGTAATTTCTCTTTAAGTTTTTTCAAGTTTTTAGCATTTTCTGTATCAAATAACAAAAATTGTTTACCAAGGTTTTTGAAATTTCCAACAATATTTCTTTAAAAATCCTAGATTTTTTTTTCATTTATTCATTTCATCCACCCGTATTGACGTGAAAGCAGAGATAAAGTAAATGATAGAACACTTAAAAATCATAAAGTATCAAAATTAAGAAATTTCTGTACATCTACAAGATGATATATGTCTTCTTCTTCTAGAATACACTTTTATAATGTATTGTATTGTATTATGTAGTATCCGCCTTGTACGGTCAATTCTTCAGATTATGAGAAGGACACTACACTTTGGAATCTTAACCAATCAAGGTCAAGAAATTTCTACACCTCTACAAGATGATCTGTCTTCTTCTTCTTGAATACCCTTGCTATATTGTGTTTCAAAATATATAATAGGTTTTCTTCTTCTTGAATACATTTCTAAATTGTGTCAGTACGGTCAGTTCTTCTTCAGATTAAGAGAAGGAGGCAACACTTTAGAATCCTAGCGAATCAAGGTCAAGAAATTTCTACGATAAGTTTATCTTCAGATTAGGAGAAGGACACTTCACTTTAGAATCCTAACCAATCAAGGTCAAGAAATTTCTACAAATCTACAATATGTTCTTTCTTCTTCTTCTTGAATATGCTTGCTTTATTGTTCGGGCACTTCTTCTTTAGATTAGGAGAAGGATACAACACCTTAGAATCTTAACCATTCAAGGTCAAGAAATTTATACAAATCTTTAAGATGATCTGTCTTCATCTTCTTGAATTACCTGCTATTTTATGTTTCATAATATTCGCCTTCTATGATAAGTTCTTCTTCAGATTAGAAAAAGGACACTAAACTTTAGAATTCTAATCAATCAAGGTCAAGAAATTTCTACACATCTACAAAATGATCTGTCTTCTTCTTATACCCTTGCTTTATTGTGTTTCACAATATCCGCCTTGTGCGATCAGTTCTTCTTCAGATTCGGAGAAGGACGCATCACTTTATCATGGCCAAGAAATTTCTACTCATCTACAAGACGATCGATCTTCATACCTAATTAGGTATCCTTTCAATCGCATCCACAATCTATACCTTACTCTTTTATAGCAATTATCCAAAATAATCTCCATTGAAGAACGTTTGAAACTCCTATCTTTATAATTCGCCAAAAACCCACTGAACAATAAAAACCTCAACCAAACGTCTAATCTTCAAGACAAAATACTCGAAGACCGCAATTCATCAATTCATTTCATCTACCAAAATTGACGTGAAAGCAGAGATAAGGAAAATGACGCACTTAAAAAACCCAACGTATCAAAATCAAGAAATTTCTACAAACGTACAAGATAATCTATCGCCTTTTTCTTGAATAAACGTACTATCCTATAAAAAAATTCAAATTGGATCAAGAATAAAAGCCCAAGTATGCCGTTTACTTAGGCAAATTGTTCTCCAATAAATAAATAATAAATCAAATATTCAATTTAATTTAACCTTATGAATGTAATCAAATTAAATAATGATTTATCCTAGCGTACTCTTGACCTACCACAATATTCATCAATACATTGGCCTAGCGTACTATTGACCTACCCTAATAAACGCTGCATTGACCTAGGTCATGAGTACGCTAGGCCAATGTATTGATAAATATTGTGGTAGGTCAAGAGTACGCTAGGATAAATAATGATTTGATTTGATTACAATCATAAAGTTATATGAAATTGAATATTTAATTTATTATTTATTTATTGGAGAACAATTTTTATTTATAAATATAAGTGGTTGACTTTCTGTGAACTGATCTCTGGTTTCTTTTGGATTTTTTGGCATTTACTTGTCTAAGGAACACGATTTTTTCTTAAGATTTTAAAATGTAAAAAATTTTAAAATACTTAAACATTTGAAAAACTCTAGAAATCTGGAGACTAAATTACTGGGAAATTATTCAACAAATGTATGAGTTGCAGGTTTTTAGAATTGCCCAATCATTTCGTCAGCAGATTTCTAGAGATTTCAAAATTGAGAGTATTTTCTTTAAGGGTGTTACATTTTTTTAATAGAGAGAATAACATCTTTATTCGAACATATATACAAAGTTAAAAACATTTACAAATGTTATCTAATGTGTTAGTCTGTCCGTTTGGGCTATCGACCATCGGTCTTTCTGCCCTGTCTTGACTCTAATTTAGTGTAAAAAAATAAATAACTTTGCTAGCTAGCTTAACTGTCTGGATGATTCGCACTAATTAATTGATGTAGGGTGACTGAAGGGTGTTTATATTTAGATGGGATATTGGGATTTCGGGGAATGCAAAATTTTTTGAGAAGGGATACATTAAAAGGATTGTTGGCAAATTTAAGACATAGACTATGTATACATTGGGAGATAGGAGTACCTTGGGTGTATTCATAAAGGAGCTCGTTTGAGGGATTATGGTGCGGGTTAGTTGGGTGTCTGAGTTTGGTGAGGGTTCGTAGGGCTGACCTTTCGGCGACGTTAAAGTGGTGGAGAGTGGAAGGACGGATTTGGTTGAAAAGGATTGCACCGTAGTCTATAAGAGGTCGACAAATGGCTTTATATATTGTCACAGCGGTTTTGGTAGAAATACCCTCATTTTTGTAAGTTAAAGCTCGAAAATGTCGGGCTCTAGTTTTAATCTTTACCTTTATAGCTTGTGCATTGGCTTTGAAGGAGAGATGGGAATCAAACAGGATGCCTAAGTATTTACAGGAGTAGGTAGGGTATATTATGGTATTGTTTATGATAATGGAGGGGGAGTATGGCGTAATTTTGTGATGCGGGATTAGGAGTTTGGATTTGGAGGGGTTGACTTTTATACGCCATTTGGAGCACCAGGATTGGATCGCATTGAATGATTTTTGAAGGGATTGTTTTTTCTAATATTTATTTAAATAGAAATTTTGAATTTTACAAAAATTTTCTACAATTTTTCTTTTTAAAGAATTGTTTACTAAAGTTCTACTATTTTACAGATTTTTATGAAAAATTTTATAATTAACTTCAAGATTTTCATAATTTCACAGAATTTTCTCTTTCAAAATGAGAAAATTCTAACAAATTTTTAGAAATCTTTAATAAATTTATCTTACAAATTGCGATGATATTCTTTTAACCAGCATTTTCCCTCCAGATTTTTGGAATTTCCAGCTTTTATTTCTCATCTAATCTTCCCTTTTTAGGGATATTCAGAACTTGGATTTTTAATTTTTTTTAGTAATTTCCCTTTTAGTTTTTATAGGTTTTCCTTGCGAATTATTTCTAATATAATTTTTATTTAGTTGCTATACTTTTTGATGAAATAGAACAAAACACATTTTTTTTACTTTATAATTTTTTAAAAAGCTTAGAAATTTATGAGAAATATTTGAAGGTTTTTTTAATTACCTATGAGTTTAAAAAAAATATATTTTCAGTATTTTATTTTTTTTATTTCTAAAATTATAACTGTTTCTTTTTTTAATTCAAGAATTTTCTTACTACTACTAAACATCTTTATTCACAGAATGAAAATAAAATATAATACGTTTAATGTATAAAATAAAATAAATTCTAACATAATTGGTCTTCTGCTTCATGGCTATCGACCATTGGTCTTTCAGCCCTAATTTTTTTATTTTCTCAGGTTTACTTGAAATTTTCAGTTTTTTTTTCTCCTTTAGCTTGCGCTAATTTTCTTTAGGAATTTTAGAGTTTTCCAGTATTTTTCCCTTTCAGATTTTATGAATTTACTTTGAAGTGTCTAAATATCAATTTCTAGAATTGGCAAAAAATTTCCTCCAAGATTTTTACAATATTTTTCAATTCAAGAATTTTCTTTAATAATTTTACAATTTCCCAACGGATTTTCTTCTAGTTTACTTGAATTTTTCAACTTTTTTTCTTTTAGCTGGCGATTTATTGAATTACTTTTGAACTTTCCAAATATCGCATTTGTTTCTTTCAGATTTGATTTCTTCAGCACATTTTCTCTAATTGGTTAAAATTTTTGTCCAAATTTCACCAGCAATTTCTCTAGAAATTTCCAGTTATTTCTTCTCTGGATATATAAAAATTTTCCAACATTTTCTTTGTCAAAATTTGAAAAATTTCTTCCACAATTCTACAATTTCTTTCAGGTTTTAGATTTTATCACAGTTTTTTAAATTAATATCTCTTTCATAATTTCTATAATTTCACAGAATTTTCTCTTTCGGAATTCCTCAAAATTTTTAGAATTTTTCGTTATCTTTTTAATTGTGAGCCGAATCTCCCTCCATCTCAGATTTTTGAAAATGTTGAGTTATGTTTATTTTTATTAGTCTTTAGATTCCTTTCCAAAACAAATACATTTTAATATACACAAATATAAAACAAAACGTACAACATTTTTTTGGATGGATCAAGCTGGGCGGAGTTCATACAGCTGCGTGGTTCTTCCACTCTAACCTTTGTTTTTGTCCATGGTGCTGAGGGTGCAAATATCCTCTTGGATATCTCTATTCTTCTTTAAATACTTGTATTTGCTTTAAGAAATTTTATAATATCACATAAAAATTAAAGCTCACGTTTAAAGTTTCAGTTCACAATTTTAATTTAATTAGCGTACTCTTGACCTACCCTAACACAATAAATATTACCCTGCCGTACTTCTGTCCTAGGTAATATAGAGTTTATTGAGGTAGGTTAGGAGTACGCTCGGTCTTTGTTCGTTGAGGTAAGTCATATTACAAATGCGTTTTTAGTCATTTATTTATTATTTATTCGTCACAATATGAGCAAGAAAGTTAATTAATAAATTTAAAAATACAAAAACATTTCGTGAATCTACAACAGTGGGTCTTACTAAGACTACAAAACAAATTAATTTGAAACAACTACTTATCTGGAAAATACCTAGACACACATTAAATAAAACAAAATTAATTTGCGTGTTAATGAAAGTTAATCTTAAATATTTGTAACTAAATTTCTATAACCATAGAAAATTCTTGAAGAAAAACTGAGAAACAAGGGTGGAGCCAGAGAACGTGTAAGAAAAATATTAGATCTAAGGAACGAGGGGAAAGTAATTGAAAGGCTAACTATAATATTTTAATATATTGAAATTTCTGGCATTATTTTTAAAAACGTGGAAAAATTTTGCCATAATAGTTATTTTATTTGCAGGATTCTCAAGAAAATGATTCAAGGTGAGTAGAAACCAATTAAAACTAAAAGAAAAGGGCGTAGATCGAGACGAAAGAAAATGAAAAACAAATAATACGTAAAAAGAAAATGATAATGATAAAATCTAATTAATCTATTTTCAATATTTTATGGTCTTCTAGATACTTTAGGGATATTTTTGGGTTTCTATCCTATCCAAAATAATCCTAAAAAACTCCAGAAGACAATAAATTATTGTCTCTATTATAATACCAATTACAAGTTCTGAAAATTCTGGCAATTTAAAATTTTCCAAAGTCTAAATCATTTTAAAAGTTAAATTTTTTAAATATTTTTGTATTGTTTTTAGATTTCATACTTAAGAACATTTTAGACTTTCAATATTTTCCGGATATTCGTGATTTTAAGTTTTTTATTCGTTATAGCTTTGCAGTGCAAGAAAGATTTTAAGGACTTGAAAATTAGAGATATATGTTAAGTATTTTAAAGATTTTAGGAATTTTAAGTTTAGGGAAATTTTAGGAATACGTGTGAAGAATTCTTTTAAATTTTTATAATTTTTGGATGATTAATTACCATGCCTATTCCTAAAATTCTAAATAACTGAGATTTTTAGGGATTTTAAGACGTTTCGAATTTTTGTTTTTTTTACAGTTTACTATCTTTTAAATTCCTAAATATTTTAGTATTTTTTGCAATTTATATTCTTAATTCATATGTTAGGATTTCTAGGCTTTTAGAGATTTTTGGATAATTTTTCATTGAATTAAATCTAAAGATTTCTAAAAAGTTTATTTTTTTGTATTTATAGTCGTACGGATTTTAATACGTTTCAAACATTTGTTTTTTTTAAGCTTTTTGCAATATTTTAGATTTTAAAATATTTATAAACATTTAAGTGTTTTTTGTTATTTTTTAATGCAATTTTATCTAGAATTTGAAAACATTTTAGATTTTCAGATGTTTATTTTAGATTTTTAAAGATTTCTAAATATTTAAGAATTTTTTAAATTTTCAAGTTATTTTAGTGTTTTATTAAATTTTATGGTTCTTAAGGAACATTTTCTTTGTGTAAAAACTTAAAAAAAATTTAATTTAAATCTTAGAGGTTTTGAAATTGTATAATTAATTTTATTGTTTAATTTGATCTAGAATTTTTGAAACCTCCAAAATCATAAGAATTTTTGATCTGATAGCCATTGATCAAAAAACCAGCTGTCTTTCAATCTGACTTCAACTGTCTTATAACTTTCACGATGGTTAAACTGTCAAAATCTTTAAAATCTTCTGATCACTCTTTCAATCTGACTTTCAATCTTTTCTTCTTCTTTCAATCTTTCAATCTGACTTTTCTTCTTTCAATCTGATGGTCTTTCAATCTGACATTAACATGTTTTATAACTGCCACAATAATTAATACCAATGGGATGAACTGTCAATATCTTTATAATCTTCTGACAAATGTCTTTCGATTCCCTGTCTTTCAGTGTCTTATAACTGTCATGATCCCAACGAGATTAACTGTCCAAATCTTTAGATTAATTAATTAATCTTATTATGATTAATCCCAACGAGATTAACTGTCAAATTCTTAAGAATCTTCTTATTAATGCCTGTTGGCCAGCTGTCTTTCAATCTGACTTTAACTGTCTTATAACTGTCACAATGATTAATCCCAATAAGATTAACTGGTAAAACCTTTAGAATCTTCTAAGCAGTGGCTGTCCAACAGTTTTCAATCTTTTCTTCTTCTTTCAATCTTTCAATCTGGCTTTTCTTCTTTCAATCTGATGGTCCTTCAATCAAACATTAACTGTCTTATAACTGTCACAATAATTAATCCCAATGGGATAAACTGTCAAAATCTTTAGAATCTTCTGACAAATGTCTGTCGTCTAGCTGTCTTACAATCTCTTATAACTGCTATGATGTTTAATCCCAACGAGATTAACTGTCAAATTCTTTAGAATCTTCTGATTAATGCCTGTTGGTCAGCTTTCTTTCAATCTGACTTTAACTGCCTTATAACTGTCACAATGAATAATTCCAATGAGATTAACTGACAAAACCTTTAGAATCTTCTGATCAGTCTTTCAATCTGACTTTCAATCTTTCAATATTTTCTTCTTCTTTCAATCTTTCAATCTGACTTTTCTTCTTTCAATCTGATGGTCTTTTAGTCTGATATTAAATGTCTTATAACTGTCACAATAATTAATCCGAATAAAATAAACTGTCAAAATCTTTAGAATCTTTTGACAAATGTCTGTCGTCTAGCTGTCTTACAATCTCTTATAACTGCTATGATGTTTAATCCTAAAGAAATTAACTGTCAAATTCTCTAGAAACTTCTGATTAGTGCCTGTTGGTCAGCTGTCTTTTAATTTGACTTTAACTGTCTTATAACTGTCACAATGATTAATCCCAATAAAATTAACCGGTAAAACCTTTAGAATCTTCTGAGCAGTGGCTGTCCAACAGTGGTCTTTCCATCTGACTTTAACTGTCTTATAACTGTCGCAGTGATTAATCCCAATGGGATTAACTGATAAAATCTTTAGAATCTTCTTATTAGTGGCTGTTCACCAGAGGTATTTCAATTTGACTTTGTTTTTTAACTGTCAATTTTTAGCTCCAGTGGGATTAACTGTCAAAATCTTTAGAATCTTCTCATCAGTAACTACTCACCAGCGGTCTTTTAATCTGACTTTAACTGTCTTATAATTTTCACGATGGTTAATCCCAACGGGATTAACTGTCAAAACCTTTAGAATCTTCTGATCAGTCTTTCAATCTGACTTTCAATCTTTCAACCTTTTCTTCTTCTTTCAATCTTTCAATCTGACTTTTCTTCTTTCAATCTGATGGTCTTTTAGTCTGACATTGAATGTCTTATAACTGTCGCAATAATTAATCCGAATGAGATAAACTGTCAAAATCTTTAGAATCTTTTGACAAATGTCTGTCGTCTAGCTGTCTTACAATCTCTTATAACTGCTATGATGTTTAATCCTAAAGAAATTAACTGTCAAATTCTCTAGAATCTTCTGATTAATGCCTGTTGGTCAGCTGTCTTTTAATTTGACTTCAACTGTCTTATAACTGTCACAATGATTAATCCCAATAAGATTAACCGGTAAAACCTTTAGAATCTTCTGAGCAGTGGCTGTCCAACAGTGGTCTTTCCATCTGACTTTAACTGTCTTATAACTGTCGCAGTGATTAATCCCAATGGGATTAACTAATAAAATCTTTAAAATCTTCTTATTAGTGGCTGTTCACCAGAGGTCTTTCAATTTGACGTTGCTTTTTAACTGTCACAATTTTTAGCTTCAATGAGATTAACTGTCAAAATCTTTAGAATCTGCTGATCAGTGACTACCCAGCAGCAATCTTTTAATCTGACTTTAACTGTTTTATAATTGTCACGATGGTTAATCCCAACGGGATTAACTGTCAAAATCTTTAGAATCTTCTGATCAGTCTTTCAATCTGACTTTCAATCTTTCAATCTTTTCTTCTTCTTTCAATCTTTTAATCTGACTTTTCTTCTTTCAATCTGATGGTCTTTTAATCTGACATTAATTGTCTTATAACTGTCACAATAATTAATCCCAAATAGTTAAACTGTCAAAATCTTTAGAATCTTCTGACAAATGTCTGTCGAATAGCTGTTTTACAATCTCTTATAACTGTTATGATGTTTAATCCCAACGAGATTAACTGTCAAATTCTTTAGAATCTTCTGATTAATGCCTGTTGGTCAGCTTTCTTTCAATCTGACTTTAACTGTCTTATAACTGGCACAGTGATTAATCCCAATGAGATTAACTGTTAAAATCTTTAGAATCTTCTTATTAGTGGCTGTCCAACAGTGGTCTTTCCATCTGACTTTAACTGTCTTATAACTGTCGCAGTGATTAATCCTAATGGGATTAACTGATAAAATCTTTAGAATCTTCTTATTAGTGGCTGTTTACCAGAGGTCTTTCAATTTGACGTTGCTTTTTAACTGTCACAATTTTTAGCTTCAATGAGATTAACTGTCAAAATCTTTAGAATCTTCTAATCAGTGACTACCCACCAGCAATCTTTTAATCTGACTTTAACTGTCTTATAACTGTCACAGTGATTAGTCCCAATGGGATTAACTGTTTGTAAATCTTTAGAATCTTCTTATTAGTGGCTGTCCACCAGAGGTATTTCAATTTGACTTTGTTTTTTAACTGTCACAATTTTTAGCTCCAATGGGATTAACTCTCAAAATCTTTAGAATTTTCTGATCTATGGCTATCCACCAGCGGTTTTTCAATTTGACTTTAACTGTCTTATAACTGTCACAATGATTAATCCCAATGAGATTAACTATCAAAATCTTTAGAATCTTCTGATAAATGCATGTCAATCAGCTGTCTTTCAATCTCACTTTAAATATCTTATAACTGTCACAATGATTGATCCCAATGGGATTACCTGTCAAAATCTTTAGAATCTTCTGAATAATGGCTGCCGACTAGCGATCTTTTAATCTGACTTGAATTGTCTTATAACTACCACAATTATTAACCAGTGGTATTTTAATCTTATTTTGATTGTGTTATAACTGTCACAATGATTAATCCCAACGGGATTTAAATTAATTAATATATCGCAGTTTAAACAAAATTATAGCGGACAAAATTTAAATTGAAGGAATAGAAATTCGAATCATTGTAGAAATATAATTACTAGAGGGAGTGGTCTAACATTTCTTAAGTACATACAGAATTGACGTATCTTTCTGATTTTACTAAAACAATTGATGTATCGCAGCTATAAACAAAATGCAAGTGGTCTAAACTTAAATTGATGGAAATGAAAATACATTCGGCGATTTGAATCATTGTCATAATATAATTATTAGATGGAATGGTCTAAAATTATTAAAATACATATAGAATTGTCATATCTTTATGATCTTACTAAAATATTTGATGTATCGCAGCTATAAACAAAATGGAAGCGGTCTAAACTTAAATTGAAGGAATTGAAAATATATTCGGCTGTTCGAATCATTGTAGAAATATAATTACTAGAGGTAGTGGTCTAAAATTTCTCAAGTATATATAGAATTGACGTATCTTTCTGATTTTACTAAAACAATTGATGTATCGCAGCTATAAATAAAATGGAAGCGGTCTAAACTTAAATTGATGAAAATGAAAATATATTCGGCGGTTTGAATCATTGCAAAAATATGATTATTAGAGTGAGTGATCTACAACTTCTCAAATACATACAGCATTGACGTATCTTTATGATTTTAGTAAAACAATTGATGTACTGCATCTATAAACAAAATGGCAGCGATCTAAACTTAAATTGATGGATGTAAAAATATAGTCCAAGGTACGAATCATTGTAAAAATATACTTATTAGAGGGATTGGTCTAAAATTTCTAAAATACATATAAAATTAACCTATCTTTATGATATTACTAACACAATTGATGTATCGCAGCTATAAACAAAATGGAAGCGGTCTAAACTTAAATTGATGAAAATGAAAATATATTCGGCGGTTTGAATCATTGCAAAAATATAATTATTAGAGGGAGTGATCTAAAAGTTCTCAAATACATACAGAATTGGTGTATCTTTATGATTTTAGTAAAACAATTGATGTATCGCAGCTATGAACAAAATGGACGTGGTTTAAACTTAAATTGATGGAAGTGAAAATACATGCGAAGGTTCGAATCATTGTAAAAATATAATTATTAGAGGAATTGGTCTAAAATTTCTAAAATACATACGAAATTGACCTATCTTTACGACGTTACTGAAAGAATTGATGTATCGCAACTATAAATAAAATGAAAGCGGTCTGAACTTAAATTGATGAAAGTGAAAATACATTCGACGGTTTGAATCATTGTAAAAATATAATTATTAGAGGGAGTGGTCTAAAATTTCTCAAGTATATACAGAATTGAGGTATATTTATAATTTTACTAAAACAATTGATGTATCGCAGCTGTATTTAAAATAGGAGGAGTCAAAACTTAAAGTGAAGGAAGTGAAAATACATTTGACAGTTTGAATCATTGTAAAACTATAATTACTAGAAAAAATGGTCTAAAATTGTCAAAGTCAAAATCTTTAGAATCTTCTGATCAATGGCTAACGACCAGCAGTCTTTTAAGCTGATTTTAACTATCTTACAACTGTCACGATGGGATTAACTGTCGTGATTGATAATGCCCTTTTAAAAGGATGATATGAATTGATAGACGGTGATGAAGTATTTTGGCTTAAAAATAATCCAAGAATTACGATGGATCTACATTTGATTGAGTCATAGTAATGTGATTTTTGGGATATTTTTAAGGAAAGATGCTATAATGAAGATTACTTTAAATTATTAATATAGTAGAGTATTGGATGAGACGTAAATAGAAAAGTATAATTTTTAAGGATACAAAGGGCTGATAGTTCGAATATCTGCTAAGGTGAGATCAGGATTGTGGAAAAGGGTATCAAAGTAATCAAGGAGTGAGCAAAAATTTATCTTATAGATATGGGTATTAAGGAAATTAATTGCTTATGTTAGAATTCTGGAGTACTGTACCCTCTTTTTAATCTTTTTAGTGAGACTAGATTTAGATTTTAGGACGAACTTACTTAGGAATGAAGGAAAGAGTAATAGGGCGTTAACTTGAGTTTGAAAGTTTTTGGTGATAATGCCATGTTTCTACTTCTGTGAAATTTGGAATTAGTAAGTATAGTTCATTGTTTGGATAATACAGTCGTGAATATTTTCAAAAAGAGAAAGAATAAAGCATAGAAGAAGAATGAGAATTGAGATTTATTGAAAAGTTCTAAAATTCATATAAAACATTACATTATAGAGGTAGGTAATAAACGATCTAAAAAATAAAGGAACTTAATCAAATGATAAATAAAACTTACTTTGTTAATATCACACACGGAATTTATTTCGTAACTATAGTTTCAACCTTACAAGGCCATTATCAAACGTACAGTATTAACAAAGTAAGTTTTATTTATCATTTGATAAAGTTCCTGATTCGATATGTATCACAAAGTTATGGCTTCAAGCATTCAACATAAAAAATAAAGAGTGATAACAGCAAATTTTGCAAAATTATACGCGATAACTTTATTTTACCACAAGAATTGTAAAATTATTAGATTTTTGCAAAACCAATTTTTCATGTTTAATTTCAGATGTGTTTATTTAAATTTTCAAGATGTGACCATATATTTTATTCTAAAGAAAATTAATGAAGCTTTTCTAAGCTATAATAAATAATAACTGAAAGACTAAGAAAGTTCAATACATTAACAAATTACCATCTACAATTCATCCAATTACATCATACTCCAGGAGCACCTTCAGGTCAGGTGTGCACGACATCGAGGAGAATTAATGCAAAAGAGAAAGACATTAAGAGCCACCTGCTTGTTTACAAATTGTGTTTATTACAGCTGCGTAACCTTTAGGATTATTTTCTTTCTTTTTCAAAACAGAAACGGCCATGTTATTCATTCGGATCACTCGTTACGACAAATATTTCCGTAATCGATGCAGAAGACAAAAAATACACACTTTTCCGCGCCCGACCTGAAGGAAAATAAAATAAAAATGTTGGTCATTAGTTAATTATAGTCGTTGGCTATTTTTAATCGTTCTGCTGCCAACAGCTGAGACCCTCACCTCTGCTTTCAAGTTTAATTTATACGATAAGAGGGTGGATTATACAGGCGGGCAGGTGTGAAATCATATTTTTGTTGTTCTAGGGAAAAAAAACCTGTGGGAATTTTAAGTGTTTTGTGTGTGGGTTATGTGGTTTACCTAAATTAAATTCTACGAAACTTTGTTGGCACGAGGTAACCTGTAATTTTGTAATTAGTCTCATATAATTTGTGTAGTTTTTCATAATAAATAGGAGTAACAAATTATCTTATTTATTTCTTTATTTTATACATACATTAATTAATTAATTATTAATTATTATTATGTAGGTATTAAAATCTGATAAACAATTTTTTCTCCATATTTAAAAATTCTTGAGATTCCACCCACTGTAATTTAATTATTCCGTCAATGAATGCCGCCGCTATATTAATTAAGGGTGGAGACTTTTTTTAAGTGCCTACAATATCCTGAATGTTTGGAGTTTCCCCATTACTCCCAGGAATGTTATTAGGTTCATTGAACCGAGCTCTTCTCGGCCCCTGGAAAAATGTACAATCGCCCACAATGCCGTTTGCGTACAGATTAAAATCGGCTTATCGTAAAGGGTGCAGTCATATTTTTAATAGGGGGGTGTACGATTTTTGGCCGAAATTAGCGTACGGGTCTCGTTGACGATAAATCGGGCTTGTTTAATCGCACCACTTCAATCACGCCGAACAACCCCCACTCTCATGCTGTCGACTAGTTTCCTATCTAGGATTTAGATAATGTTTGCACACATTTATTTCATTTATAGTAGGGTTGTTAACTTGACTTTATATATAATAAAAAAACTAATCATACACGTATTAAATATTATTGAAAATTCTAGAATTATATCTAGAAAAATTGTTGACAATTCTAAAAGATTTTCTGGAAGAAAATTGTCGCAATATAGTAGACTTAAATTTGAAATTTAGAAATCTCGTTGAAAGAATTGTTAAAAATTACTGAAACTTGAAAAATATTCTTGTAACTTCTAGAAAAGAATTCCAGAAAACTGAAAGACAAAATGTTTAATATTTTGGAAACCTCGATGATCTTGCAATTAAAAAAAATGAATATGCTAGAAAATTCTAGAAATCTGAAAAGGAAATTGCTAGAGAATTTTAGAACACTGGAAAGGAAATTGTTAAAAAATTCTAAAAATTAATATTTGGGAAACCTCGCAATTAAAGAAAAAAGATGAATATGCTAGAAAATTCTAAAAATCTGGAAAGAAAATTGCTAAAGAATTTAAAAAAATTTAACCAAGGAAAAATAGTGAAACATTATCGAATCCTCAAAAAAAATCTGGTCATTTGGAAGTAAAAATGCTGGAAATTTCTAGAAATTCCAGGAAATAACTCTGAAAAATTATATATGGGTTAGGGTAACAAATATTTCCCGCCATTTAGAAGAGAAAAATAATTCTAGAAGTGTATAGAATAAATAAGTGAAAATTTCTAGAGATTTAAAAATAGAAATTGAATCATTTTCAAAATCAAAATCTCATTTCTTTCCGCTGTTTAGAAGAAAAATTCTGGAAAGTTATAGAAAACTGGATACAGATTACTCGAAAATTCTTAAAATTTAAAAAAAATGTCCAAATATTCTAAAAGTCTCACAGAAAATTTTCATTTTGTTAAAGAAAAAAATCTGAGAAAAATAATGCAAATTCCCGAAACAATGAGTATACAAAAGAAATTAATAAAAAAATTGTGAATAACTGATTTTTTTAAATCGAGAAAGGAAATTACTTGAAAATTTCAGTAATCTAAATATAAATTTTCTAAAGTTTTAAAAACATTCAATAGGTGTCTGGTAAATTTTGGAAAATTCTAGAAATTTGGAAGAAAAAAACTCTGGTAAGTTTGGAAAAATTTAGAAATGATATCTCTAAAAAGTTCTATAAATCTGGAAATATTCATTTGAAGAAAATTCTGCAAATACTGCAAATTCTAGGAAACGTAGAATAAATATTAGAAGAAAATAAATTTAAAAGAAGAAATAATAGAACATTGCAAAATCTTTGAAGAAAATCTTCCCAATATGGGAATAAAATTTCTAGAAATTAAAGAAAAACTTAATAATTTCAGGAATCTACAAAGAAAGAAACTGAACATGAATAACAGATATTTTCCGCCATTTAGAAGAGAAAATGCTGAGAAATTCTTGAAATATGGAGAAGAAATTACTAAGAAGTTTTAAAGATCTGAGAAAAAAATTTGGATAATTTTAGAAATCAAAGAAAGAGTTTGCATTTATATTTTTATTTGAAAAGTTCTAGAAATCTTAAAAAATATTGCAATTTTTTTTAAATGAAAAAACCTTTGAACCTTTCTCATAGTTTGAAAAATTTAGAAATCTTGAATTGATATCATTGAAAAGTTCTATAAATTTGTAGATATTCATTTAAAGAAAATTCTGTAAATGCTAGAAAATTCTAGGAAACAAAGAATAAATATTTGAAAATTTAGAAGCTTTACAATTTGAAAAGGAAATTGCCAACTTCTACAAATTTAAAAAAACATTATAGAATCCTCGAAGAAAACCGCAATATAGAAATAAAAATTCTAAAAATTGAAAAACTCAAGGAAAACTTAATCATTCCAGCAATCTAGAAGAAAAAACACTAAACTTTAATAACAGATATTTTCTACCATTTTGAAGAGAAAATGCTGAGTAATCTGGAACAAAAATTACTGAAAAGTTTTAGAGCTCTGAAAAAAAAATTAGAAATCAAAGAACCTTTTTGTATTTTATAAGAAACATTCTGGTCAATTTGATAAGTCTTTATATATTTATATAGCTTATTAAAAAATCTGAAAAAAAAGAAAATTCATTAAACATTCTGACAATTTGCTGAATATTTTCAAAATTATACATATTTGGATGAAAAATTACTAAAAAATTCCAAAAATATTAAAAAACTTCTGGAAACAATGAAATACATTCTTGTATTTTAAATTTAAAAACTGGTGAAAAAATCTTAATGAAAAACTTTTAACAAATTTCTAGAATGTTGTACAACTCTCAATTTTTTTGCTATTTCGAAATCTCGAATTAATTGAAAAATTTAGACAAAAAGAAAACATTTTTATCATTAAAAAAATGTATTTCAAATAAAAAAAAGTTAAGAAATTCAAACTTATTTTTAATTCAACAAATATTGAAAAAAAAGAAAAATTACTGGAAAATTTTTAGAAATCTAAACAAAAATGTTAAGTTTTATAAACACCCAAAAAAGTTGTTTTTCCACAACAGTTGGAAAATTCTAGAAAACTGTAAGAAAAAATACTAAAAATTGTAGAACCTTTGACAATTTTCCGCAATTTTTAAGAGAATTGTATTTATTCTATAAATTTGAAAATCCATGGGTATTTTCAAATTTATTTATATATTTTTTAAATGGTTAAAAAACAGAAATACATATAAATGAAAAAATGTAAAATAATTTAATATAACAGAAATATTTTAAAATCGGAATGAATTATCTCAGAAAATTTTGATAAATAATAAAATCACAACCAAATATAAAAGAAAATTCAGCAATATTCTAAAATTTTCATCAGGACACATGTAGGAAAATTAAAGAAACCTCAAAATTCTCCCAATTTTAAAGAGAAATTGCTATAAAATTTTGTAAATCTGAAAGAAAATTCTTGCTATATAAAAGAAACAATTAAACAAATCTAATATTCATGGATACTTCCAGTAATCTGAATGAAAAGAATTAAAAACCTCCAGGAAACAAAAAGAAACTATGTATTTTTTTAAAACCCTCAAAATTCTTGCAATTTGAATTAAAAAATTTTAAAAAAGATTACTGAAAAATACTAAAAATTCGAAAGGATAGTGTTGAAAATATCTCGTACTCTTAGAAAATTTATTTTTAGAAATTTAGAAGAACAATTGCTAGAATTTTGGAAGAGAAGTTAATGGAAAATTATAAAAACCATGAAGCAGTTGTAGCTTTTTGGAAGAAAAAATACTAAAAAAATCCTTAAAACAGAAAGAGAAATTACTGAAGAATTCTTCAAACCTGAAAAAAAATCTGGACAATTTTAAAGTCCTTGAAAGAAATGTTTACAATTTGGAAAAGATATTGATCGAAAATGATCGAAGAGAAGTTACTGGAAAATTCTAAAAACAACGAAATAATTGATGCTGCTTGAATGTGTTAATACTAAAAAAATCTTGAAAAAGAAATACATATTACTGATGAATTCTTCCGACCTGAAAACGTCCTTGAATTTGAACTATCTTAAAATATTTAGGTATTCAGAAGAGAATATTCTTTCTATTTTAAATGAGAGAAATTTTAAAAAATTTGAAAAAGAAACTATTCAAAAATTCTCTTTTCCAAAAAATTGTAAAACTCTCGAAACATTTTTTGTAATTCTAGAAATCTAAAAGGCAAAATTTCTAGGATTTTAGAAGAGAATTTTCTTTAATAATTTTCAGAACTCACTCTGATAGAGAAATAACAGGAATAAGTTTGAAATAGTGAAGAGATGTTTCGCAAGTTAAAAGACAAAATACTGAAAAAAGTAGAAAGTTTGAAGAAATTTGAAAGAGAAAATGCTGGATAATTAATACAAAAAGATGTCTAAATCTAAATATCTCCATTTACAGAAAATTGTACAAATCTAAATGAAAAATGTTAAATTTGAAAACATTATTTGCTAAAGATTTATAGAAGCAGAAATTGTAGAATACATTTTTTGCATTCTCTAATTTGAAAAAGAAAATTCTTAAAAATGAGAGTTTTGAAAATCACGCAATTTGTAAAAGAAATGTTTAGTAAATTCTAAAAATCTAAACATGTGCAGAAAAAAATTGCAAACATCTCACAATTTGAATGAGAAATCGATATAAAATTATGTTAATCTGTAAAAAGATTCTTGCAATATAAAAGAGAAAAATCTGGATTCTTGTAAAATTGAAATTCTAAAGGAAAATGTTGAAAAAATCTCGTAGTCTTGGAAATATTTATTTATTATTTTTAGAAATCTAGAAGAATAATTGCTAAAATTTAGGAAGAGAAGTTACTGGAAAATTCTCGAAACCTCGAAGAGAAAATTAAATTTTGGAGGAGAAAAACCTACAAATAGGGGAGAAATTACTGAAGAAATTTTCAAATCTGAAAAAATAATCTAGACAATTCTAAAGGCCTTGAAAGAAATGTTTACAATTTGGAAAAGGTATTGATCCAAAATTCTAATCTGCAAGCAAAATTTTTAAAACTTTTTAAAATTTCTAGGTGTTAGGAAAACAATTTTTTTCAATTTTAAATAAAAAATTTTGGATTCTTGAAAATAATAAAAATCTACAGGAGAAATAAACTCATTGAAAATTCTAGAAAATTTGGAAAAATTCTGTAAAATGCTAGAAAATTTAAAAAAAACAAAGATAAAATCCTGAAGTATTTTTAATAATAATAATAATAATAAATCCTTTATTTCTCAACATCTAATTACAGAGAAATATAGTAATATTAAAATTTTTGAAGAGGAAGAAAAAAAGTTCTTGTAGAAACTTTTAGAAATCTGAAAGAAAAATTACTTAAAAATAGTAGTTTCAAAAGGTAAATTCTCGACCTCTTGATAATTTTTAAAATAAATCTAGAAGAATAATTGCTAAAATTTTGAAAGTGCAAATTCTATTCTCTTAAAATATTTCTAGAATGTTGAAAAATTGTCCAACTCTCTATTTTTTTTTGTTATTCTCGAAATCTGAAAGAAACATTTTACAACCGCTACAAAATTTTTAGGATCTAAGGGAATTGAAAGTTTACAATTTGTAAGAAAAATTTATCGAAAATTTTAGTAATCTGCAATTGAATTCTGAAAAATTAAAGAAACATAAAAAAGAAAATTCTGAATTTTTGAATTAATAGAAATCTAAAAGAGAAATGTATTGAAAATTCTAGATGTGTGGAAAACAATTTAAAAAACTTTCGTAAATGCTGAAAACAAAGAAAAAATGTTGGAAAATTTTTACATGTGCAATTTAAAAGGAAAATGGTAGGAACTTTTAAAAATCTGAAAGAAAAATTACTTTATAATAATAGAAATTCGAAAGGTAAATTCTCGAAATCTTGGACTTCTTAGAAATCTAGAAGAATTATTACTGAAATTTGGAAAGAGCAAATTCTAGAGACCTGAAAATAATACTAGGTAAATATTTTTAAAAGAGAAGAATTTTTAAGAACCTGAAAAAAAAAATTCTAAGGTAATTTAAAGTTTATAATTTGTAATAAAAAATCAGTAAATAATCTAGAAATCTGCAAATGAAATTTTCTGTGAAATATTAGAAATTAGAACCTCTACGAAAATTTCTAGGATTTCGAGTCTTTTCTAAAAGTTCTACAAACTCTAAAATACAAAATTATACAAATATGCATAAAAAATTACTGGAAAATTCAAAAAAATCAAAAAAAGTTAGAAAATTCTATAACCATGATGTAAATTCTTATATTTTAAATGAAGAAAATGCAGAAAAATTCTTAATGAAAGAAACATTAAAAAAAAAAAATAGAATATTGGAAAATTATACACTCAATTTTTTTTGTTATTTTAGAAATCCGGAAGAAAATTTTTAAGTTCCAAGGTTGAAAGTTTACAATTTGTAAGAAAAATTCATCAAAAATTGTAGAAATCTGTAAGTCAAATTAATGGAAACTACTAGAAATCTGAACCACTAAAAAGTTTCTAGGATTTTGAAGGAGAGTTTTTTATAAGAATTCATCAAACTATAAAATGCAAAATAATTCAAATTTAGATGGAAAATTCCAAAAATCTAAAAATAAATGTTAGAAAATTCTGGAATGAATGAAATAAATTATTGTATTTTAAATGAAGAAAATGCTGAGATATTCTTAATGAAAGAAACATTATTAAAATATTTCTAGAATGCTGTAAAAATGTACAACTCTTAATTATTTTGTTATTCTAGAAATCTGAAAGAAACATTTTGCAACCACTATAACATTTTTAGGTTCTAAGGCAATTGAAAGTTTACAATTTGTAAGAAATCTGCAAATCAAATTTTGTTAGAAAATTCTAGAAATCTGAAACTCTAAAAAAATTCTAGGATTCTGAAAGAGTTTTTTTCTAATAATTCCACATACTGTAAAATGCAAAATAATACAAATCTAGATGAGAAACTACTGGAAAATTCCAAAATTCTAAAAAAAAAAAATGTTAGAAAATTCTGGAACCATGAAATAAATTCTCGTATTTTAAAATCTGAATGAAATTTCTAGAATATTGGAAAATTGTACAATTTTCATTTTTTGTTATTCTAGAAATCTGAAAGAAAATTTTTGCAACCAATATATTTTTTTTAGGTTCTAAGGCAATTGAAAGTTTACAATTTGTAAGAAAAATTCATCAAAAATTTTAGAAAGTGAAATTTCTGAAAAATTCTAGAAATCTGAAACTGAAAAATTTGTATGATTTTAGAAAAGTTTTTTTCTAAAAATAAAATAAATTCAAGAAACTGCAAATTCCAAAATTCTAAAAAAAAAAATCTGGAACCATAAAATAAATTTTTGTATTTTTAATGAATAAAATACTGAAAAATTCCTAATTATTAAGAAGTTTCTAGAATCTTGTAAAAATTACACAACTCTAACTTTTTTTTGTTATTCTAGAAATCTGAAAGAAACATTTTGCAACCACTATAAAACTTTTAAGTTCTAAGGCAATTGAAAGTTTACAATTTGTAAGAAAAATTCTAGAAATCTACTTTGGAAGAAAGCTTTTTTCTTAAAATGACGACTTAAAGGAAATAAAATTGTATTCGGCGGTTTGAAAATGTGTAAAGAGATAACTGGAGGAATAATCTTTAAAATTTCAAAATTCAACGACGATTGAAATATCTTTGAGAGTTCATGAAAACAATTGATGTATCGTACCTAGAAACAAAATGGCGACTCTCTAAACTTGAATTGAAGGAAATAAAATTATATTGGGCGGTTTGAAATAATTACTAATAGAATAAGCTTTAAAATTTCAAAATTCAACAACGATTGACATATCTTTGAGGTTTCATCAAAGCAATTAATGTACAGCAGCTAGAAATAAAATGGAGACTCTCAAAACTTAAATTGAAGGAAATCAAATTGTATTCGATGGTTTGAAAAATCGTAAAACATTAACAACTGAAGGAATGAACTTTAAAATTTCAAAACTCAACAACAATTGATATATTTTTTAGATTTCATCAAAACAATTGATGTATCGTAGCTAGAAATAAAATGGCAACTTTCAAAACTTAATTTGAAGGAATTAAAATTGTATTCGGTGGTTTGAAAAATTGTTAAAAAAATAACCGCTGAAGGAATAATCTTTAAAATTTCAAAATACAACGACGATTGATATATTTTTTTGACTTCATCAAAACAATTGATGTACTGTAGCTAGAAACAAAATGGCGTCTCTCAAAACTTGCATTGGTGGAAATAAAATTGTATTTGGTGGTTTGAAAAATTGTTAAAAAATAATCACTGATGAAATAAGCTTAAAAAAATTTAAAAACCAACAACGACTGTCATATCTTTGAGTATAAACAAAATGGCGACTCTGAATACTTAAATTGAAGGAAATAAAATTATATTCGGCGGTTTGAAAAATTGTTAAAAAGTAATCACTGAAGGAATAAGCTTTAAAATTTCAAAATTCAATAAAGATTAACATATATTTGAGATTTCATCAAAACAATTGATGTATGGTAGCTAGAAACAAAATGGCGACTCTCAAAACTTGCATTGGAGGAAATAAATTTGTATTAGGTGGTTTGAAAAATTGTAAAAAATTAACCACTGAAAGAATAAGCTTTAAAATTTTAAAACTCAACAACTAATGACATTGAAGGGTTGGTTAGAGGTCACTAATTTACCCTTCATATACTGTTTAACTTTTTTTCACTGTCACACTTTTGGTATCCAAAAACTACACCAGTGTTCGTACTTGTAATATTACAAACATTTTAAGCGCATTTTAACCTGAGCTTAGTTGCATATGTAGGGTGGGTGGGTGGCCACTATCACACCCTCCAATTTTCAAACATAAACTTGATATATTCAAAATTTTCCATATGATATCTTTTGGAATTTGCGAAATCTATTTTCTACTAATTTTTCTAGTTGTGTGGAAAACTTTTTTTAATTCGTGATCAATTATTAATTGGTAAATCTTTTATAATTACTAACAATTTTATAATTTTTAATTATCAAATCTATATAAATTTTAATAATTATTTTTCTTTTAAAAAGACGAGTTTAGAAGTTTTTAGACTCACCATTACAGTGCAGTGACATGATGAGAGTTAAATAAATCAAAGCTTGTGTTTTTTTTTTATAGGAAGATATAAATTGAGAGCTAATATTATTTACGTAGAGCTACTAGAACACTTCTTTATATAAATTTTTGTTTGTACAAGTCACCTATAATTTAAAATATTTGATTACGAAAGTCCTAACCTTGTGGATTATTTATATTTTTATTAAATATTAACCTATTGATAATAACGTCATTAACAAACAATTTATTACATTAACATCATGATTCACGATATTTACCTGGGCGTGTAATTGTATAAAATATTTATTTCAAACGTCGAAAATGAACAATTGTAATTGTTTATTCTTTCTCTCTCTCTGTTTTTTTTTCAGGGATGTCGGAAGACAATAAAAGAATACGCCGTAAAGCACGTCCAAAGGTTACACTTTCGAACCCAAACAAAACATTGAATTAACACCGTGGCCATCCTACCGAATATAATTAACAATTAATAATTGCTCGTCGGGGAAATTCTTTCATGAAGTTAACTGGGAAATGCTAATCAGCGGGCGCATTAACATAATTATCAAATTATAAGACGGAAGGACCTTTTTTTTCCTTCTCCTCCATATTATTTCTCCGCGAGAGCACGGCGGCCTCGCTAAACAATTTGCAACCCTTCATTTATAATTCAGGGTGCGTTCGGCGCGTGTCTCGATTTTTTTATTCTCGTCTTTTTCGCGTGCATATTTTATATATTTTTTTAATTAATCGATGGATTTAAATTGTTTTTAAAATTACAGGCGTAAACAATTGCTCAGTTAGTTGGTGTAATATTTAAAGGTTACCTTTTTACTTTCCCTATATAGTATATCTAAACAAGTTTTATTAAAACATGTATTTCCATAAAGTTAACCTACGAGAAAATTTAAAATCTTAATATTTTTTACCTATGGCTAATAAACCATAGGAGTTACATGAAATTTATATAACAAGAAATTGTAAAGATTTAAAAATTGAGCAAATTGTTAAAAATCGCCCTTTTGCGCAAACCTCATAGTTTTCGAGGAAATTGTAAAGAAAAGTACTATGATGGCCACATCATAATTTTTTTGTTTTTATTTTTACGTTTTAGAACTTTTAATTAAAACCCTCGTTTTTAATTTACTGATTGAAAGGTGAGATAGAGGCCCCCCACCCACCCTACATATACATGATTACTTTAAATACTAATCGTTGATGATTTTGCTGCTTAGAAAACAATAAAACCCTGGATGTGATAAAAAATCAAGCATAATCCAAATTTACGTTTGAATATAAATGACCTTCCATAGCTAATTTTATCGAAGCTTGATTTAAAGCCTTTCCAAATATCATGTATATAATTTTTATTAATTTACACACTCAAAATTTTACTTCGTCAATTTCTTTTATTCAAATTTTGTAATTAAAGTTATTGCAAACCACGACGCAATCAGTAATTAAAGTTAATATGTATATGTAGGGTGGAAAAGGAAATTTTAAGATTCTTAAAATATTCTACCATTGTGTTTTATGTCATCAGTAGCTTCTAGGATCTAAACATATTGTTTTGAAGCAGTTTTTTTAGATTGCAATTGCAAGAATAATCTTTAAAAACATTTGTATGTGTTCTTGAGTTATGCGAAGATTATATTAATAATAAACGGGGTTAAATTAAATTAAAACAGTGTAGAAAGGAATTGAACCGCCTTTATTTTTAAAAACATTGTTTAATTTTAACTGTATTTTCTTAGAAATTGTCTGCTGTTCAAGCATTTTCAACAGTTTTTTTAACCAATCTTTAAAATTTTCCATCAATTTTTCATCTCACTCTAATTGAAAAATATCCATATTATATGTATGATTTATTTTTCTCCTTCGATATTGTGAATGTCCCGTTATTTTGTTGGTATATAATGTAACCATGTTTGATAAAGTTGAAATAAAGATAAAGATAAAGAGTTCAGGAATTTTCCGGATTTTATTTTTTAAAAACTTTATTTATATATACAATAATATTTAATTGGATACATTTACAATACATAATAACATTTAACATACAAATAAATAAATGGTGTTAGTCCGTCTGGGCTATAGACCTGAGGTCTTTCAGCCCTAAACTTTATTTATTATTTCTTGTTTTACCTTATTCAAATTTGCTTGATTCTTTTAGAGAACTTTACATCCTCATTTTTAGAAACTTTGTCAAGACTTTTAGAAATGTAAAGTAGTTTATATTTAGATTTTAATTTGACGAAAAAATGAAACCAATTCGTGAAGAATAATTTTTTTTAAATGAATTTTGAAATCATTGTAATAATAAATAATAGTTTCCTAGAAATTATTGGGGATTCAAGCATTTTTAACAGTTTTTCTTTTCAGTCTTTAAAATATTCGAGAAATTTTTCTTTTCACCCTAACTGTAGAATTTTCTTTAAGAATTTAGGAATTCACTGTATTTTTTTAATATTTTTTTTTGAAAACTTCTAGAAAGTTACAAGTAATTTTGTGTCCCTACTTTTACAAACTTTGTTGAGACTTTTCGAAATATCGAGCTTTTTTTTAGATTCGATGAAAAACTCCCCAAATGTTTACTTGCAGGCCCTTAAAAATTTCCATAATATCTTCGTTTATAAATTTTGGAAAATCTTGATAAAATAAATCCTGGAAAATTTTTATAAGTAAAAATTCTGAATATTGGTAAAATTTTAAACAGGTTCCAGAATTTATGATTAATTCCCTTGAAATTTTGTCATGGGTTTTAGAATTTTCCGCATTTTTTTTTTTTGAACTTTTCAAAACTTTTCAAAAATGTTCTTTGAGACTTTTCAGCATTTCTTATTTCATCCTAATCTTTCAAGAGATAATTAATTAAGAATCGATAAATAAATAAAAAATAGTTACAAAACCAATTTTTTTCTGGTAATTTCTCGTCCAAATACCTAATTTTTTGCTAGATTTCTAGATTTTTTTTTCGTGTAGAAATTTTCGCTCGAATTGTAATCATTCATCAAGAGTTTTTTTTGCTTTACTTGCTTTATTTTATTGAAATTCTCTACGATTTTAATAAAGGTAATGCTTTTTATGCTACATTCTTGATGGAACCGGATGTATAAGTTTGGTAAAGAAAAGCACTAGTTATATTCGATATTTTTATTTACAGTTTTCTGACGCTTGCCAGGAAACTGTAAACTACTTTTCTTCATCAAAAATCTCTAGGATTTTTACAAGAATACTTGGTATTTCAGTAATTTGAAGTTTCTAATTTCCAAATTTATAGCAATTTGGTCGTGAGCTCTCCTTTTTGGAAAAATAAAAAATCTTATCAGGATTAGTCACGATTTTCTTAGAGGGTTCTAGAATTTTAATGTATTATAGTTTAAAGTTGAGATTCCTAGAAAATTTGTCAAAATTTCTAGATTTTTTTTTATTGCTAGACTCTTATAACGTTTACAATTTTTATTTCAGGTTTTTTCCTCCAAATTGTAAGAATTTTCTTTGAGAATTCAAAAATTTATTACTTTAACTTTTCGAGGTTTACTACAAGGGTTCTAGAAATATCGACTAATTATATGTCCAAGATACCAAGAAATTTTTTCTTAGGTTGTGTATTTTTATATAAATTTCTAGATTATTTCCGTAATTTTTCTTTTTGAAATTTTCATTAGGTTTTGAAAGGTTTGCAAGTTTCAACAAAAATAAGTCCAGATTATTTAAAGTTATTGAGGTTTTTTTTAGAAAAAAAATTCCTTCGAATTGCATTGTTTCGAGATTTTTTTTCAGAAATATTTTCTTTCAGACTCTTAGAGAGGGAGAGATAATAATATCTTTATTCGAATAAATATACAATTTAAAAACATTTACGAATAATATATGATGTGTTAGTCTGTCCGTTTGGGCTATCTACCATCGGTTTTTCTGCCTTTTTTTGATTCTAATTATGTGTAAACAAATAAATAACTTTGATAGCTAGCTTAACTGTGTGGATGATTCTAACTAATGAATTGATGTAGGACTGAAGGGTGTTTAAATTTGGGTGGGATATTGGGATTTCGAAAAATGCAAAATTTGTTAAGAAGAAGTACATTAAAAGGATTGCTGACGAATTTATAAACAAGGCTATGTATACGTAGGGAAATAGGAGTAACCTGCGTGTAATAAAGGCACATTTAGGGGTTTATTGTAAGGGTTAATTGGTTGTCTAAGATTGGTAAGGGTTCGTAGGGCTGATCTTTCGGCTACAGGGACAGATTTGACTGAAAGGGATTTCACCATAGTCTATTAGAGGTCCACATATGGATTTGTATATCCTAACTGCTGTTTTAGTAGAAATATCTTGGTTTTTATAGCTTTAGTTTTGATCTTGACCTTTATAGCTTGTGCCTGGGCTTTGAAGAAGAGTTGGGAGTCGAGCAGGATGCCTAGGTATTTACAGGAGTAGGTAAAGTAACAGACTCTTAGATATTCCAGAGTTTTCTAGCTTTACTTGCTTTTTCCTATCCGAATTTTGAAATGTTCTAAAATTTTCTAGTAAGTTTTAATCTACATTCCTAGAAATTTTATCGATAGAATTTACAAACATTTTTTTTTTCTAGATATCTAAAACTTTTCCGCAGTTTTATTTACTATTTTTTCACCAATGTGCAAGCGATTTTTTGAATTTTTTCTTTTAGACCTTTACATTTTTCTAGGATATTGTTCATCTAATTGTATATAAAATTTACTAGGATTATAGAATTTTCTAATAATTTTAATTCTAGATTTATCAAAATCTTTAATGCTCTAAGATTTTTATCAATTTTCTCTATAATTTAAAGAATTTTTTTGAAAGTTCTGGATTTTCTTACAAATTTTTCTTATAAAATTGTAGATTTTTTTAGTGTTCCTCGCTTTATCTTATCTGGAGCTCCTACTAGATTATTCAAGGGTTCCAGAATTTTTCCAAACTTTTTCTCGACCATTATAAAATCCTCTATCGCACAATACATCATCAGTATAACATAAAAAATTATTTGTATGAATGCATCAATTTTAAAATGCAATTTTTTGTGTTTGTTTACATTTTACAACTTCGAACTAAAACCCTCGTTTATGTTTTACTGATTGGAGGGTGGGATAGAGGCCACCCACCCGCCCTACATTTAAATGATAACTTTAATTGCTAATCGTTGATTTTGCTGCTATAAACAGTCAAACCCTTTTAGTAATAAAAAATAAAACAAAATCAAAATTTAAGTTTAAATATAAATGATTTTCAATAACCCATCAAGTATCAAATTTTTACTAATTTACTCACTCAAAAGATTACCTTTTGAATTCCTTTTTTATTCAAGTTTTGTAAGAAATTTCATTAGATACAGCGAGACGATAAGGAATTAAATGTTATATGTATATGTAAGGTGGGTGGGTGGCCTCTATCCCACCCTTCAATCAGTAAAACACCATCAAAAATTATGATGAACAATTTGTTTGAATTAATCTATAAAATAATGCAAAAATGTTAAGATTATTTACATTTTACAACTTTTAATTAAAACAGTCGCTTATGTATTACTGATTGGAGGGTGGGTTATAATAACTATTTAATAATTTTGACATTTTTGTTCGTAATTGCTAATAAACTATAGGAGTTACCATGAATGAAATATATATATAACGAGTAATTGTAAAAATGCAAAATTGAGAAAATTATTTTTGCGTAAACCTCATAGTTTTCGAGAAAAATATAGGGAAAGTATTATGATGGCCACATCACCATTTTATTAGAATAGAGAACAAAATAATAATAAATTAATATATTAAAATCCTTCAGTTCGTTGTAGAAAATAAACTAATAATTTAAATAATTAATTAATTAATTATTGTTAAAATACTTGATTGTAGAGGTTTTCACTTTGTGATGAATATTCGCTCTTGGGGTTCATCAATAAAATAATTTTGCATGTTTTTGAACAATTTTCAGAACATTCAGAACATTTTGAACGCAGCAACATTGAAAAAAAACTTTGTCATTTATTTTTGATTTGTGGGAATTAAAAGAAGCCAAATCAGGACTGACAGGATGACCCATCAATTTGAATCTTTCAATTCTCAAAAAGTCTTTTGTTTGAGCAGTGTGAAGGCTCGTATCGTCCTAGTGAATAATGATGCGTATCTTCGCTGGTTAGTTTTCATTATTTTTCCAAAGACTTCTGACAAACAAATAGTTGTGTATAATTCAGAATTGACCATCCAACATTGCACTAATGCTACAGTTATCACATGCCCAGTTTTTCCGAAAAAATAGGCGACCATTTGCTTTGAAAAAAAGTTGATCGTGCAAGAAGTGTGTTGGATTTAGCTCATCTTGAAGGGCCTACACAGTCAACTATTGTTTGCTTTTGGTCTTATAGGCATATATCCATAATTCGTTACCTGTTAATATATCATAGACGTATTTTGAAGCACCACAATTGTATTTCATGAGCATTTCTTTTGACGAGCCTTTTTTGAGTCGCTAACCGTTTTTTGGCAGCCAAATCTTCGTGCAATATTGAATATATGCTGACCCTACTAATGCCCAAGGATGCCTCAATCTAACAATAAGTCACATTACGATCCTGCAGTATCAGATTACGCAGAGTAACAATGTTTTCCGGAAGAAAGAAAAAGAAGATTTTGGACGGCCTTCACAAAATTCATCACTAGCGCCACGACTTAATTCTATATATACCATCGATCTATAGGCGTTTTTGATGGTGCTTCATCGTCAAGAGTCGAATTAATTTCATCAATGCATTGCTGTTGAGGTAATCCATATCGAAAGTTATTAGACAAATCTGTTATCAGAGTGTTTCATTAACAAAAGTTATTATTCTTTATGGTGAAGTAAACTAGATCGTATTGTTGATGCAGTTGCAATTAATATTCCACAGTTTAATTTACCACTCGTATTGTTTGTTGGTGGTGGAGCATAAATTTACTTATCGGAACACCGTATTGTGTGTAGCTAATATTCTGCATTACATCGATTTAAATACTGTTTGCTTTATTTCCAGGTACTCGTCCGAAATTTCACGGACTTATTCTGATTTGGTTTTATTTTTTTTTTGTTGTTGCTGCGAACGGATAATGGTGAGGATAATTTATATCATCGTAAACGACTTCATGCACCGGCCGTCGGTTTAGCAACAACGGCGAAAAATAGATAAATAGCACAGGCGTCGAAAACCAATAAAAGATCAGAAGGAGCGGGCACCTGCCGCTTTTTAAAATCTCAGGTAAACGATGACTTCTTGCCCGTCTGACCCGCACACCAGATAGCCATCTGGCTGGCGCTTATTACAAAGAGCGCTGCAGCAGGCGTTGAATCGAGATTACCGGAGCCGATAGGAGAGTTTCTCTTCGTAAAAAATATATATATATTTTTTCGGCGATGAAAAATATTTGTCCTGAAGGTATGCTAGTTAATGTTTTGTAACGTGAAAATAATAATTTAATTATTCAATTATTTTTATTTATACCAATTTACAGCTGTATTTAATTATATGCACTTCTAACGGTTATTAATTACTTTTTAAATGTTTTCATTTGCAATTTATTAGCGTACTCTTGACCTACCTCACGAAACCTTTGTTTAAGCTAACGCACGCCTATGCATTAGCCTAGCGTACTCTTGACCTACCACAATGTACTGTATGTTGACCTAACGTACTCCTGACCTACGTTAATGTATAGTCTATTGAGGTAGGTCAAGAGTACGCTAGGTAAATGTTTAATTTATTAGAACAGATCGGTGGGGCTTCAATAAAAGAATAATAATAAGCTAGAATTCATAAATATTATTTTTTTACTTTTCATCGCCCATATAGCTTTTTTCGGGTTCAGGTAATAAGCGCGTTTGAAATCGGGGAAACCCAGAGCTTTTCCTTGTCGTTGACCACGTGATAAATGAGAAATAAATACAAGATAGAGCAGTTTTCCTCCTTGTTGTCTTCAATATCAGTCCTACTATATTCTTAGATGGTAGTTTATTCGACTTTCTTTTTTCTCATTACTCGTTCTACATCTTTATTTCTATTGGCCGGATGATTTTGCGCTTTTGGCAAACTGAACATAAACTCATGGGAAGCCTTAAAAGTCATCAAAATAAAAAGTGCAACTGGGTGAAAGAAAGAAGCTTAAACGTAGCGATATTAAACTTTGTCAGCTTTTCTATCAAATAAACGTGGAGAGGAAATTGCGTGATTATAAGGATATGCGGCAATGATGTAGAGTTACACAATCATCAAGTACCTGAATGTCATCATAAAGGCAAAACGGAGGTACTGTTAGGCGGTAATGTCTGCAGAGGCAGCTATAAGAACAGAAAAAATGTATCGACTCATGCTAAATACTGAAAGGCAAGATGATAACACAGGCCTACATTTTTTTTCATGAAAAAGTGTTTCAAGTTTAATAGGTGTCCTATAGTAAATGGGGTGTACTGATCACGAATCTGTGCTTGGTTTTTTTCTAGCACGTCAGATTTTCATAAAAAATGTGTTTGAAATTTTTCATAGAAACTGCATAATTGAGTTGTTCATTAAAAAAATAATGCAGTATAATCTATGTTAGACAATCGTTGTTTTTTTGAATAAAATGTTTCTCTTTTTTCTTCAAAACTGCGTTTTGTAGTTTTCTTTTTGTGGATTTTTGTGAGCGAGTCCCTCTTCAAGGTCCAGCAGTAATCAGCCATCATTTTAATATCAAATCTTCCTTGGTAACGTATCTCCATCTCCTGTATGTCATGATGGAACCTCTCTCCTTGTTTCTCGGTGACAGCTCCAAGATTTTCGGGAAACGAGTCAACATGGGAATTCAGAAAATGAAGTATAATAGGTTGTTGAAAAAATTCACTTGGTTTGTTTCACTGAATTGTATATTTTCGACTAGTTTCGGCATTGGGCCATTATCAAGAATTCTTGATAATGGCCCAATTTAGTGAAACAAACCAAGTGAATTTTTTCAACAACCTATTATTAACATAATGTTTCACCAAGTGAAAAATGAGAATAAAATACAAGATAAATGAAGTATGACGCTCCTCCCAGTTTTTTATAATTTTCGACCGTGTTGGCTACAATTTCTTTGTAGTTTTTAGACTTATTGTTTGAAAAGAAACTGTCTATGACTTCTACGAAAGAACTCTATGCTTTAGTTCATCCTCGGTCAAAGTGTCCGATTTTAAGTTTCGAATTTCACGGCCTACAAAAATTCCTTCTTTAAGTTTTGCTTCAAAAAGTGCAGGAAATTTGTCGCACAGGTATTTAAAGCAGTCACCTTGTTTATTTAAAGCTTTGAAAAACTGCTTCATAAATCCCAACTTTATATGACGGGAAGGCAGAAGAACTAATTTTGGGTCAACTAATGCATCACGCAGCACATTTTTTTGTCCCGGTATAAGTCTTTCTCTGAGTGGCCATTCATTCATAAGTCTCTTAAGCCAAACATTCAGGAACAAGCAAACGATGATATACAGACAGTATCTTTTATAATAAACGACATTGTCAATACACAACCCTCAAAAATATTTCGCTTAGGAAAACGCAATACTAAACCTCGTCCCATAAAGGTAATATTTGAAGATGATTCCGCAAAACAAATTTTATTAAAAAGTAAATCAATTAAGCGCAACGATGTAATTAAATCTGATTTAACACCACTTCAGCAAAATTACCTGAAATCGCTCAAATCTGAGATAAATAAGCGACGTGAAGTAGGTGAAAATAATTTAACGATAAAATACTTTAGGGGTGTACCAAAAATTATCGAACAAAAAAACTAAACCACAATTCATTAAAAGCAAACAACATTAAATCTTCCAAATTATCAATTTTCTACAAGAACGTCCGTGGCTTAAACACGAAAACTAATGAATTTTACAACAACGTATGTATAAATGACTTCGATATGATTGCAATTACAGAAACGTGGTTGAATGAGGGTGTATATGATGCTGAGTTGTTTTCAAATAATTATTGTATATATAGAGCTGATGAGATGGTGCCTTATTAACAATAAAAAACAAAAATTTAAGTCAATCCTACTTAATATACCTATTAATATCGATAACATCGATGTAATCGCTACCGAAGTTACACTACATGGTACAAAAAATTTATTATTTGTGTTTATATCCCTCCTCAAATACCACTTAATCATTATGGCACTCTTTTTGAGATAATTGAATAGCATCGTATGTCAAAAGAGATCATATTGGTAGGTGATTTCAATCTACCAGGATACGCAAATTATTTATTGCAAAATGATGGTGATAATAGTCTTACTCCTCTTCTAGACTTTTTAACTTTAAACAATTTAAAACAATTTAATAAAATAACAAATTCTAGTAATAAAATATTAGTTTTAATAATTACTTCACACGATGGATGTGACGTTATAAAATCCGAGTACAATCTAGTGGAGGAAGAAAGTCATCACCCCTCATTACTTGTGGATTTCACATTTACAACAGAAAACACTTCTAACTTCATAACCAAACATCCAAAAAATCGACTTATATAACTTCAAAGTAGCCAACCTTCCTCTTCTCTATGAAGCTATATTTCTTGCGGACTGGTCCAAAATAGAAAAATACAAGAACCCAGATGACTGCTGTGCCTTTTTATATCAAACTTTATTTTCAATGTTTGATAGTCATGTACCTAAACGAAAAGAAAAAGGCGATATAAATCGGTACCCTATATGGTTTGATAAAGAAATAATTTCGCTCATAAAGGAAAAAAACTACCTTTGGAAGAAGAGTAAACGTTTCAGAAACAGTAATTCCCTGGAGCATTTCAAACACATACGTCGTTTAACCAAGCACAAAATAAAACTAGCTTACAATAAATATATCAAGAATATGGAAGATATGATTACCAACGATCCAAGTGCATTCTGGAATTTTGTTAATAACCACAAGTGCCAGACACGCATCCCGGGATGTATAAAGTTTCAAAACACTGTTTTAGAAGATCCATTTGAAATTGTTAAAAGTTTTGCAGAACATTTCAAATCCGCATATCTACCATCCGATAATAATAACACAATACCTTGTCAACACAATCTTGGACATTATTCTATGAGCGAAGAAATCATCTTACGATGTTTGCAACGTCTAAAACCGAAACACACAATGGGTCCAGATGGAGTCCCTTCCTTCATATTAAAAGACTGCGCTATAGTTTTAGTTAAACCTTTATTGCATTTATTTAATCAGATTCTTTCCACTGGCATTTTTCCTCACTGCTGGAAGGTAACGAGAATATGTTCGATCTTCAAGAAGGGCGATATAGGGAATATTGAAAATTACAGATCCATTGCCTTGATATCGAACTTTAGTAAGGTGTTTGAGTTTATTATTGCTGACCACATTTATTCAAAAGTCAATATGCTAATTGTAATTTTATATTCCTAAAATATATTAGTTATAATTTAGTTAATTGTACTTTAGTTTCTTAAGTATTTCTCTGTAATTATATTAGTGTACCTAGTGAGAAATAAAAAATAAAACGTAATGTAAATTTCGTGCTCGACTGTCCCACTCGCACAAAAATCATGGATACTTTGTAAATCCAGACTGCTGACCCAAAAGCATGGATATTATTTTGAGGTCTCCACAGAGTCATTGAAATGAAATAAACATAATATTATAATCAAATATTTTCTATCGATGTATCAAGTATTTTACAGAAATAATTTTAATGCAATTTAGGATATATATATCATAAAGGTACTTCTTTGCTCTGCTACAAAATATCTCACAAGGTTTTTTTTAATTTTGTGAAAAATCTTGACGTGAATTAACATTCAGAATCAACGTACCCGTATTAGCTAAGTACACTTATCAAATTCAAAACACCAAATTTCATGTTGGCGCTAATTTCTGGCTGATGTAGTAAAAACATAGATATAGTACACTAGGCATGACTACGAAGAATCTGAAGAATCAGAACAATTTGTATAATAAAGCCTTCCACTGACTGGGTAGAAATACTAACGATTGTCATACCAAAAGAACTATCATAGACAAGTAACATAAGCCGGCAAAAAAAGTAAAAGGACTGCTGCTGCTGAACGAGGCCTCTAAATAAAACACATTCGCGGAATACCTACTATTGTACAAGCCACGGAAAACTGAGTCAACCCAACAAAACACATCAACTCTACACTTCTTCGCTTAATACTGACTTTGACATCATAGCACTGAGTGAAACTTGGCCAAACGACTTTATATTGGACAGTGAACTAAAGGCTTCCAACTACAAAAACTTCCGTTGCGCTCGTTGTTCTTTTGGTGCTGGCATTCTTGCTGCTGTCTCGGATGTATTTTTTTCCAGAAGCACTTGATTTAGCCGTTTTTACCGAACTTCTTCCACCCGTGGACATCGTGGCATGCAAATATATACCCAACAAATTACTGTTTTATATAATTGTAATTTACATTCCGCCTGAATTATCTTCTGATTCATTGTCATTATTAAGAGGATCATTGGAACTGTTAATGCTTAACAAACAAATTATGTTTATTGGTGATTTTAATATACCTCAATTCAGCTCTTCTATTAGTGTGCAACCTTCTTCGCCAAATTAAATTCTCTACTTAATTCCTAATTTAACTCGTTAAACTTAACTCAATGTAATAATCTGATTAACAGTAATGGTAGATTACTTGACTTGATTCTAACCAATTTGAGTACAAATACCTTTACTGCATTTAGTTCTGGAAGATAATCATCACCCAGCAATAGGTATTAATTCAGAATTACACGTGAATTCAAAATCAGAATCATTTCCAAAAAATAGTAATACATATTATAATTTTCGTCAATTATCTATTATTATACAACTCACTTCTATCGGTTGACTGGTCTTTCCTTAATAGTTATATTGACGTAAATGAAGCGCCAACCTCATTCTACACATTGTTATATAGTATACTCGATGATAAGGTTTCCTCATATGTAAGACGAAAATCTTCTTTTCCGCTTTGGTTTACACGTGACATTAAGAAAGCAATTAAGCTTCAAAATTATTGGAAGTTGACTGGACTCCATTACTACCATCAGGATTTCAATCGACACAGAGGTGACCTACAACTTACATAGACAAAATTGAACAAAATATGATAATTAATTCTAAAAAAACTTTGTGGAGTTCTGTTCATACTAAAAGTGGTACTACAAGAGTTCCCTCCCAAATGCTTAATGGTGATGTTAGGTCGGATAATCCTGAGAAAATGGTTTCTTGGCTGATGTTTTTTCTGACGCATATGTACAATCATCATCAAATGTAGCGTACTAGACTTACATAAAATATTCCAAATGTGCCAATGGAGAACTGACCGGAAAATTTATTAATAAATCCCAATGTTTTTTGTGTACCCCTTGCTAAAGTCAAGGTATGATTATGAAAAGTGAGTTACCATCGAATGCTCTCCCAGATCTTTAATTTCAGTTCTTAACTGAAGAGGGTCGTCAGCGATAGTAAACTCAATCTTTATTGCTACAAGTTTTCTAGTAAAAACATACTGTAGTATTTAGAAGTGTTTAAAAAGAGGTCACCAGTTGTCTACATGAACTAAATTGGCTTGCAAAAGACTTGCGTCATGAACCGAATCAACTATTCTGAATAACTTAAGGTCGCCAGCATATAATAGGAGTCGACAAATTTTTATATAGTTTACAATATCATTAACAAACAAGAGAAAAAAAATTGGTCCATTGTCAGATCCCTGAGGAACCCCAGAAGTTACCGAAATCGCTCTGGAGATGTATTCATTGTACCTTACGTCCTGAAGCCTGTTTGTTAGAAAACTTTAAAGCCACTCCACTACACTATGTGCGAAAAATAGGATTATAAATTTTTCAATTAAAACACTCTGGTTCATTCTATCAAACGCCTTGGAAAAATCTGAATATACGACTTCAACTTGTTTATTATTTTCCAAGGCATCTGAAAGCTAAGACGAGAGTGTTATTAGATTCGTACTAGTCGAACCCATGGTGGGTTCGGTATAGTATTTAATTGTAAAAGATTGAAAAGGGCGAGAGTCGGCAATTATACGTGAAGGGTAATTTTCATTTACATCCTCATCCGATACTCTAAATTCATCATTAGACCATTTAAAATCTGATAAGTTATGGTCGCTACAAAACATAAATAATCTTCATGTAACAATTCAACTGTTGCACAATGATTTTCATATGTAGTGTGGACGGAATTCGGCGGAATGTACACAGCACCTACGATGATACCTATTGTTGATAACTTTATATGAACAAAAACCTGCTTAACTTCTCTCATAGCATAAGAAAGAGATGTCGCATTGAAATGTTTCCTTATACCTATTAACACACCGCCTCCATCTTGCTTATCGCTTGTTGTAGATGAACGATCGCATCGATAGATGTCCATGTTGGGTAACATCAGCATTCCATTTGTGATGCCTTCGTGAAACCAGGTTTCCATTATAATGATGAAAATTGAAATTGCAATTGAAAATTTATTCACTTTTGTCCTCATACCACCTACATTTTGGTAATAAATTTTTTAATCAGTCAGTGTCTTTGCTTTGGTGGGTCTTTTGGTTGCTTACTGTTTTCCTATGCTAGAGTGATTATTTTTGGTACTCCGTTAATATGATTAATACAAGATTGTCCTCACCATTATTTTTACTTTCGTTGAGATTATTTGATCACTCCTTGAAGTAGTTCCTCTGCAGTAGAGTATAATCTTCTTTTATTTTTTAATTTCCCAAGAAAATGTTCTTATATTTAAGAATTTTTCGGGGAAATTAGTTTATGGGGCCTGGGTTTATTAACCACTTGCCTACTCTAATAACATGCAGCGGTTTCAGTAACTCTTTTGAAAATGTCGTTTGAACCTAATATAAAGGAGTTTTCCAAAGACGTCTTTAGAAGAAAGCTGCAGGCTCTAAACAAAAGGGATGTTAAACTTAATACAAATGATTCTTTCAAAGACTTTAAAAGAAAGGTTGCGAACGGATGACGAATGGAGGTACAATGGCTGCTCAATTAGAAAAATACATCAAAGCTTTTGGAGGAAACACCACTATTGTTTTAGGTTGAGAGTAAGTGGGAGAGTTAAACGACCCATAATACACTCTGTCGAAGAGCTCGATGTGCAATAAGGAAAAGAAGATAATGGGTGAGTTTTGGCTGTGCTTGAAACGGAGAAAAAGCGAAACGAACGAAACAATTTTTTAGAAAAGGTATGAAGGTGAAGACACTGCATTCAAGACAAGCAATTTAAAGAACGGCGCCGGTGATATTTTAGACAGCAATAATGTATTAGGTAGAAGGTATCAAGAACGAAATTTCGACGTAGGACCAATTATTAAACGTAGTAACGAACACATTCGCGCCCATCTTGCCCAATTATAGAACATTTTTATCGAAGAACACTGACCAATTTGTAATTCAGAAGTGGGCGGTGTTTAGCAAGCAGCTGGATAAGATTTACAGCTGGACAACCTTAATAAAGCCTTCTTAACAAAAGCCAGGAAAATTAAATTGAAGAAAAAAACCGAGCCCGAAAGTCTAACGGCGCGGAAAAAATCCGATGCGCTCACTACAAAAATAGTGGACATCACAAAACCTTCCCTGCAAACCCCAATAATTTCTCGTGTTTAATACAGAAGTCGGACACTATCAAAAGTTATTGTTCCTTGTCAAAAACAGCCATGGACCGGTTTCGATCTGTTTTGGATCTCATCAGCGTAGTGCAGTTGGAGATAGGGAATAGAGTCGGTGGTTATGCACTAATAGGGATTTAGTGCAACGTTTAGATAATAGATGGCACCTTTATAGTTATATCTTACTATCAGAAGTCGTTGTTATTCCAAAAGATTTTTTCTTACTTTAAAAAAAATTCTTTTACATTTTACACTGTGAAAATAATCTTTATTTTATGTGTTTTTTTTATTTCTTAAACTTAAACAAATTCTCAATTGTTTTTTTTCTAAACTTTAGTTGTTCCTCCTCTGCAAATCTCTATTGTTTTTATTTCGGAAAAGTCCTTACAAGATTATTTGCTTTTTTAAATTTAAACTGTTTTTTTATAATAATTCTACTGGTTTTAACCTTTTGTAGCAAAACTGTTTCCAAGTATTTTTCAATTTCAATTTTTTTTACCTCTTTATACTTAATTGTTTATTTTATTTTCAGAAATGATTTAAGAATTTTTTCAAACTTCAGCTATTGTTTCTCTACAATTTCACATTTTCTCCCATTTTTTACTGATTTAAAATTGTTTTTTATCCATTGTTATCCACTGCATTTTTATCAGTTTTTTGTTTCTAATTGTTTTCAATTGTTTTCTTAATGAAGTTTCATCTATTTTCACTTAAATATTTTCAATTATTTATTTTTTCCAGAAGTGTTTTTAATTTTGAGCATTTTATTTCATTACTTTTTTTATTTCTTACTGTTGTTTCAATGTCGTTTATTTTTTTTCTCTAAGAAATTATCCACTGCGTTTTTATCAGTTTTGATTTTGTATTTTTGTTTAATTTACAATTTTTAAAAATTAACAATTCAAAAATTACTTAGAATGAATAGTTAAAAACTATATAAATAAAAAAATTATATAATTTTCAACTGTCTATTCTAAGAAATTTTTCAATTTTTTGCCTTTTTAATTTAATTTTTCTTTTAAGAATTTTTTAGTTGTTTTCAAACTGTTAAAGTTTTCAACTGTTTCTTCTTAGCACATTTTCAATTCTATCAAAAGTGTTTTAATTACAGCTAGTTTTTATTTCTGCAATTGTTTTCTAAGAAGATTTTCAACTATTTTTTAAACACTTCATTCATTCATTTATTGTTATATTTGCATAGCTCTTTACAAACGACTCTTAGCTGTTTTTTTTAGAAATTCATATTTTTGTAAAATTTTATCTCTTACAAAACAAATTCTCGGAGAAATATTTCTATTTTTTTATAATAATAGTAATTTATATTTTCTTTTTCATCTATTTTTATTTCAATTGAGAATTGTTTATTTTTCTCAACAGTGTTTTTATTCATTTTATTTCAAATTTTAGCCATAAATTACCGTTTTATTATTTTTTAAATTTTCTATTGTTTCAAAATTGTTTCTTTTTTTCTTTCACTGTCTTGATTTTTTAATTTTATTCATTTGTTTTATTTTCAATTAATTAATTCTTAGCAATGTTTCAATTGTGTGTAACTATTTCAATCTAATCTAATCAATCAATCAATCAAAGAAATAAAAGCGTTTTTAAGAATTTTTAATTTCAACTGTTTTTTTGCTGCAACTGGTTTATAAGAAGACTTTCAACTATTTTTTAAAACAGATTGCAAATGTTCTTCTAAGATTGATTTATTGTTATATTTTATGGATGTCCACCTTCATATAAAACTAAACAAAACCGATTACACAACAAAAAAATTAATTATGCTCAAAACGTAGAATGAATATTTAAAAACTTTGTAGAAAATTCATTTCAAATTTTAGTAAATTTTAAAAATATTTCAAACAAAAAATATTAAGTTTTGCTTCAAGTAATTTAATTAAATTAATCAAGAAAAAATAATTAAATATTTATCAAGGAAATCAGCTTAAAAATCAATTAAAAAAATATTTAAGGATCTTCGAAAAAAAAAACTAGAAACTTTCAAAAATTATCAAATATTTTTAAAACTTGTGGAAAACTTAATATAAATCGATATTAAGAAAATAGTGAAATATTTCCACAATAAAAAGTTCTAAAACGTATTTAAACGCCAACAAAAAAGAACAATTAGAATTTTTTTATAAAAACAAAAGTCGTTCACGATAAATAAATTCTACAAAAGAAGCAAAGGAATATTTTACTATTTAAAAAAACACAGTTGAATAGTTTTCAGCATTACACAGTTTAAATCTTAATTTTTAAGTCCACTGAAAATTTGAAATAGATCCAAAATTTAATAAATAATAAACGTCATCGAAACACAAGAACACCAATTTGAATAAATCTTTCATTTCACTTTTATATTTTAGAAAATCTATCGAACAGAAGATAAAGAACATATGACAGAAGATATATTATAGAAGACAGAAGACAGATGTTGGATGTCAGAAGACTGATAGACTGATGACTGATGACAGATGTCAGAACACTGAATTCAGAAAAAGAAAAAACAGAAGACAGAAGACAGGAGACAGGAGACAGCAGACAGCAGACAGCAGAAAGAAGACAGAAGAGACAGAAGACAGTCGATACCTAAGACAGAAGAGACAGAAGAGACAGAAGAGACAGAAGAGACAGAAGAGACAGAAGAGACAAGAGACAGAAGAGACAGAAGAGACAGAAGAGACAGAAGAGACAGAAGAGACAGAAGAGACAGAAGAGACAGAAGAGACAGAAGAGACAGAAGAGACAGAAGAGACAGAATGCAGAATCTATCATCTGACAAATGAGATCTATAAACTATAATTTATTATTTACTATCAACTGTTACCTGTTATTCGTGAAATGTCAACTAACATTTGTCAACTCTCTGTTAGCTGTCATCTCCCTACTGTAATTTTTTCTTTCTTTGAAAATATTTTGCTGTTGTTTAAAAATTCTAAATATTTTTCTCAAAGTTTTCTTATATAATTTTATACGTTGAATTATTGAATTAATAAAATATTATCAACTATTCAGTTGATGTAAGTGGTAGCCACCCACCCACCCTATATTAATTATATTATATACATTACAATGAGTGTAGTAATTTTAATTAAGATAATCATAAGCTTGTGTGTTAATAAATATTATAATTTAACAGAGTTTGAATTTAAGTTTCATTTTGTATATACAGGGTGTCCCGTTAATGCGGGGAAATGGCTAGACCTTAGATTCCTGGCGTCAAAATATGACGATTTAACGCAACTTATCTATATCCAAAAATTTACGGTTAAGCCGGAATTTGGCTTCAAAGTTTAAATTTTTTTTTATTTCTTTTGTTTATAACAATTGAACGCTTTATTTGATTTGAATGAAATTTATTATAAATAAGTACCATAATATCATACATCATTTCAGTTATTGTGGCCATTAGTGATTGACAGGAAGTATAAAAAACAGTAGTACCACCACTTAAAAACTAAAATATTTTTTTATTGGTGCATCCAATAGAATCTAAAAAAAATCTACTTGAAAGGGCATTAGATTTAAACACTTATTTGACTCTTACTAGTTTTTGATATCTTGTACGGTTTTTGCACAAAAAAATAAAATATGAATATTGTATATTCACTATGCACTCATTAATAAGTAAATAAACTTACTCAATTGGATAAAAATTAAATAATATCAATTAATAAAATAAATCAAAACAACATCTAACACTTTTCAAACAATTTTCTTTGCAAAATCCTAATACAAACAAGATATCTGTTTGTTCCAAATATGAATATTTATGAACTATAATAAAGTTGAAAATTAATTGTTAAAAGACACTAAATAATTATTATTATACATAATTTACAGTTTTTAAACAAAGACGGCCACGAAAAACATTTATTTTCGATTCGATGAAAAACTAGATTTTGTTTTTACTAGATAAAAAATATATATTTTATTTTTTTGTGGGAAAACCGTAAAAGATATCAAATATTATTAAGAGATGGAAAAGTTTTTAAATTAAATGGTCTTTCAAGTAGTATTTTTTTAGTTTTTATTAGATCCACCAATAAAAAAATATTTTAGTTTTTAAGTGGTGGTATTACTGTTTATTATACTTCTTGTTAACCAATAATAATCATAATAACTAAAATGATGTATTATATTATGGTAGTTATTAAAAATAAATTTCATTCAAATCAAATAAAGCGTTCAATTGTTATAAACAAAAGAAATAAAAAATTTTGAAACTTTGAAGCCAAATTCCGGCTTAACTGTAAGTTTTTGGATATAGATAAGTTGCATTAAATCGTCATATTTTGACCTCAGGAATCTATGGTCCAGCCATTTCCCCGCATTAACGGGACACCCTGTATAGGGTGGGTGGGTGGCCTGTAATCTACTCTCCAGTCTTTATATCATAAGCAAAACTTCATTGACTTAATAAAATATCCGTAACTCTTTAAATAATTAAAAACTAAACTCTTGCTTTTGTTAAAATAATTGGAGGTCAGAATAGTGGCAACCCACTCACCCTACATATAAAATTTCCTAAAATTACATAAACTCTTTTAAATATAATTTTAAAATAATGAAACAAAAATGTTAGTGTTTATGAATATTTTTAATTAATAAGGTTTGAAATGTAGTTATAATATATATGTAGGGTGGGTGGGTGGCCTCTAATCCACCCTCTATTTTAACATTTCTTGAAATATAGACTGTTTTAATCATAATTTAAAAAAAAGGTGTTTAGAAATATTTTAATTTAAAATTGTTGTTTAGTATATGTGGGGCGGGTGGGTTGTACTTTAATCCACCCTACAATTTTCATATTACCCATAAAAGCTTTACTGAATTAATGAAATATTGTTTTAACTTTAATTCACGTAAATGTTTCATTTGATGAGAAAACCCTTACTAGTATTTAAATAATTTGAGGGTGTAAAGTGGCCACCCACCCGCCCTACATATATAAAACTCCTTATATCACAGACAGTGCTGTAATTGTAATTTTCGATAAGATAATCAAAATTGTGAATGATTATAAATATTCTAATCAAGTAGGGTTGAACTTTAAAAGTATTTTTTAACTGTCATCTGTCATATTTGATTTTTTAATTGCCATCTGTAAAATGTCTGTTAACTAAAATTTCATTTGTCATCTGTCAACTGTAGACTATTAACTGTCATCTTTTAACTGTCAATTCTTGTTTGTTAAATACCTCTTAACTGTCATCTACCAGGATATGTTAACTATCTGTTAATTGTTATCTTCCAACTGTTGGTCGTAAAATATCATCGTTTACTGCCGTCTGTCAACTATTATTTTTCAACAGACTATTTACTGTCACCTGTTAACTGCCGTTTGTAAACTGTCATCTCGCATATGTCTATTAACTGTCATCTGACAAATTTCGTCTAACAACAGTCTATGTCGTGCCTTCTGTCAAATGTCCGTTAACTAATATCGGGCCTACAATATCTATCAATTGTAATTTGTCAACTGTCATCTGTTACCTGTCATTTATGAAATGTCAACTGATATCTGCTAACACTCTCTGTTAACTATCAACTCCATACTGTCATCTATCGACTATCATTTGTCAGCTGTCATCGGTCAACTCTTGTCAATTAACTGTCCTTTATCTGTCATCTGTCTGTCAAATATCTGTAAACTGTTATTTGTCAATTGTCAGTTTATTAGCATCTGTCAACTAACATATGCCATCTGACAAATGATAAAAGACACTTTTTTCACTTATTATAATATACTATTATAACTTATTAGTATAATAAGTGTAAAAAGTGACAAACTTGTGTCGTTTACTCATACCAACATTTTCACGTACTCGAACAATCCAATTGTGTTCAACAATAAATGTGAAACCGTCTCAACTGTGTTGTTACATTTCATTTCATTATGTATCCACCTCATCAATTAGATATTTAATTAAGATTGTAGGAGGTCATGACGAGGGATGGGAACAAGTTTCACACTTACTCGAGAGAGACATTACCTTCGGAAATGGGCATGCACAGACGAATATCATGCGGCTGGCCGAAACCGATCTCATCCACAAAGATAAAACAATTCACGCCACCTTCTGTCTAATATCGAACAGCCAAACAAGAGAACCTAAGCATAGGTTTTATGAAAAGTGTTGGAATCACTATCAGTCTAGGAGAGAAGTTCTGGACCTCCACCAAAGAAGAACACCCGTTATGCAATTCTAGCAGGTCAAATATTGAAAAGCTCCAGATCCAGTCGCATTTAGGGGAATTAACCGAAGAGTTTTGGCACTCGGAATACCCACGAAGAATATAAGCGGATGATTTTTTGGCCGTATGAGGAGGAGATGGAAATCGCCACTATCATGATGAAAAGTAACCTATATCACAACGAACAAAGCGCTCAGAAAATTATCAAAGCTTTTGAGCGATAGATCAGGTCCAAGGATTTCCTGTACTGGAGTAATAAAGAGTAAAGAAAGAGTTACTACATTGATGTAGCCCGAAGAAGACCTCATTGAAGAGAGCCAGTAATGTGTTCCTCGTAATTCTTCGCGCATTTCTTTGTTTATAGTTTCATTGTTATTTGTACTAACCTCTGCAAAATGTATTTTTATTAACTCATCAACAAATAAATAAATAAATAGGTACCAGCCATACTTTAGGTGTTTAATTTGTACTCATAAACTTGACACGAAAAAAAGTGATCTGTTTCGAAAATATATATCTTTCGACCTTTTTGGATCGCTGCCCTCGACATTAAAAGTGTATACCATCATTCCGAAACACCTATAGCTTGTCATCAAATAAAAAATTCGGAGAAAACAACAGTATGAGAAATGTTACATTGTGCTGTTTGAGATATTAGTTTTTTTTAGTTATAGTTGTCTGTATTAAGAGTAGTTGTTTAAACTAATTGATAAAATAAATTAATATTATATAATTGTCACTTGCTGATGGATCAATATATCGTTCCCTTTATTTCAACTGCGAATCAAACTTGTTCTCACAAAACCGCAATTTATCTTGGGCGATAATTATGCAACGTGGATAAATAGGAGGGTATCGTGGAAATTACAGAAACACAGTGGCGTGGTCCCACATTATTAGGGAAGCTAGCGTGACTGAAACTCCTGATTAATAGGAAATTCCCTGAGCGTACTCCTTTCAATAATTAAGGTTTGGTTTACACATAATTTTTCCATTTGCAGAATACGGCGGCAATAAGGCGGTAACATCATCATTATCATCATCATCTATCTATTTGTTGAGTTGTGGAACCAACCAACCAAGTTGCCTCATTTTAAACAACCCTTAATCATCTATTTATATAGAAATAACACAATTGTTTCACCACGAGTTACATGAGAAACTAAATCAAGAAATCATCTATATATGTTAATATATGCCTTAATCAATTTGTACATACAAGGGTACTACTTCAAACTTATTTAACGAATAATTTATTGCAACAATTTATTGGATAGTGTTTAATATGATTTAACTCTAGTGAGTTTTTGTTAACTGTTTTTTTTTTGTTAGGCTTAATAAAACCACTGTAAATGTATTAATTACCGATGATTATTTAAGTACTACCCTCGTTTCTTTTCCTTGTAAATTTGTATAATCGCCTTAATTTAGATGTGCACGTACGCTTACGTGTAATCCGGTTGGTTTTTACTTTCGAAATCACCATCTTATTAGAGTAGATTCTTTATATGAATAGTGGCACCTTGAGATGCAAGCTGCACCGAACGCCAGGTGACCGCGCTGACCGCACCTGCCATTTTTTATTGCGGCTGCCGAACCCAGACAGACCGAAAACCCACTAATGTGATACCCACTTCGGACAGATTCATTTAAATACCAATTACACCGTAAATACATCATTACGCGTACACCGCCGACCCTGGAGGAATCGTACCGCGCAATTAAAAATTATTCATTTTTATTATTAATGGGATTAATTAGGGGTTAAAATGAAAGGAGGAACAAGTGAATGGCGCGCCGGTGAACACCTCGTTGATTCTTTTTTGGAAGGAAGTGCTTTATGGTACTCGTAATTAGTCTCAAGTACATGAATGGATTGCGTTTTGGTAATTGTTAAACTCGATTTTTTTTTAATATTTAAAATAAATTCATTAATTCATAATTAATTATTATTCATTCATTCATACTTACGACAAATAGAAATACTTAGATATACCTTAGAATGTAATTTTGGGGCATAGTTCTTGCACTAAATTTAATATCCATATAGATGGAATGAACGTTTTGTTTGAAAGTTGATATATTGAATTTTTGTATATTAGTGTGTGAACAGGTGAGCGGGTTAAACAAAAAGGAAAAGATAATCCCACAAATTGAATAATTGAAACGAAAACGACGTGCGAGTTTACCGTCTGCATAAACATGAGTAATTTGAGGGTGCCCCGAGGGTGGTTGCGAACAAAATATAATAACAGTTCTCGGAACGGGTCTATCTGATTCTTGGCGTACCGATGGTGTGGAATTCTCGGGGTTGGGGGCAATTAGAGGCACAGGTATACATCCTCTCGGCCCTTCCTAATACCCCGGCCGAAAAATGTGAAAATTTCGATTCGATACGACCGTACAATTTTAATCCCTTTCAAATGGATTAATGATATCAGGATGTTTTTAATTATCTTGAGTGTCTATTATAAAATTATTAACAGTATTTGATAATACCCATTTTTAAGAAAGGCGACCCAAGTTTATTACCAATCATTTCGAAAAGTTTTGAAATATTACTGAAAATGCAGTTAGTTCAATACCTAGAACCAAACAACATACTGAAAAAGAATTGAATTGAATTGACAACAATTTGGATTTAGAGAAGGCTTATCAACAACAGATGCCGTCATACATTTCACTGACTGGGCCATCAAGTGCTTTAAAAATGCGTATTTCATGTGATACACAGTCGAACGCTTTGGTTAGATCAATAAAGGAAGTGGTTATATATTGGAACCACTTCTTTTATTGATCTAAAGCCTTCGACTGTGTATCACATGAAATACGCATTAGAAAACTTTGTGACTACAACATACATCCTGACAGATAGAAAACAAGCTGTATTTTTTGAAAATGCTTATTCACAAGTATTAATTAATAATATAGGTGTTCCTCAAGGGTCAATAATGGGACCAATATTATTCTTATCATATATTAATGACCTACCCAAACATGTAAAAGATCATAATGTAGTATTATACGCGGATGACACCACTATAAGTACAAACGAGTCTAACCTGACGTCATTAGAATTGCGCCTTGATTCCCTCATGTATCAAAATGGTTTCGTAGTAACGAATTAACTCTGAACACAGCCAAAACTCAAAAATTTTATTTTTCTGCAGAAACCAAGGCTAAAGACATTCCAAATACCTTGACAACAATATTTTTGAGAATAACTCTGAATATCCAACTTCAATCGACACACCATGGCAATATACTAGCCAAAAAATTAACTTCCACCATTTTCTTACTACGCGATATGGCCAATACATGTGTTGTGCTGAGGGTAGCGTATTATGAACTCTGCCTGACACATATGGAAAATTCACGTCTTTTGAGAGTAAAATTCTTACAAATTCAAAAAATTTTGAAGCCAAAATTATTGTAAAATTTAAAAGCCTCAAAGAAAATTCTCGAAGAAGAGTTCTAACACCCTGAAAGCACTTAAAAAAAAAGAAATGAAAATTTCTAGCAATCTGTAAAAAAACCTGGAAAATTGTAGAAATACAGAAGAAAATTTTCGAATTTGGAATAGTTACTATACTTAAAAAAAAATACTAGAAAACTGACAGAAAAACATACTATACTAGAAAAAAAATACTAGAAATCTGGAGAAGAAATTACTGAAAAATTCTAGGAAAAACTATGCTGAAAAATTGTAGAAAGCCAGAGGAAATTTCTCGTTACTTAGATGCTGCAAAATTTTAGAAATCTAAAAGAAAAGGAAATATAAAATCAGGAAAAATCAATGAACAAAAGATATTGTGAAAAAATCTAAAAGAAAATTCTTGAATTTAGAAAAGTTAATGTTTGAAATTCTAAAAAGCTGTAGAAGAAATTCCTGAAAAATTATAGACAAAAACTGGTCTTTCTATTTAGAAAAGGAAACCATAAAAATAATCTAGAAATCTAAAAGACAAAAATATTTAAAATTTAAGAACCTTCAAGAAAAATCTTAAAAATAGGAAGAGAAATTGTGGAAAATTCTAAAAGCCTTGAAAGAAAATCTCGCAATTTAAAAACAGAATTCATTCAGGAAATTCAGGTAAACTTGAAGAAAACCTCCTGTAAAATATTGAAAGAATTTTCTCTAAGCTGGATAAGAATATGCTGGAAAATTCTAGAAATCTGTAGAAGAAATTACTTGAAAATTTTAAGAAAGAAATTGTTGAAATATTGTAAATAAAAATTGAGCAAAATGCTTCATCTTTCAGCAAGTGCTGAATTATTCTAGAAATTTAAAGGAAAAAATGTTGTAAAACTAAAAGTCTGAAAGCAAAAATTCTGAAAAGTTCTAAAACCATTGAAGAAAATTCTTGCAGTTTGTAGAAATATCATAGAAAATTTCAGAATTTAGAAGACACAAATACTAAAAATCTGAAGAAGAAATTACTGAAAAATTATTTTAAGGCAAAAAATTGCAAAAATTTCGTAGAAAATTCTAACCTATTGGAAAAGAAAATTAGAGTTTAGAGTATTTCTATTTCCAAGCAGAATATTTACATTAATAGGTAAATCATAAGTAATAATAAAATGATAGAACATTCCAGAAATCAATTAAAAAATATATTTTAAAATTTAGAAACATATAAGAAAATTCTTAAAAGCAGGAAGAAGAAAGAGCCTTAAAGGAAATTCCTGAAAATTGTAGAAGGAATTAATTAAAATTCTAGTAATTTGGAAGAAAAACTCCTGGAAAATTGTAAAATTATGGAAGAAAATTTTCAAATTCAAAAGAAAAAATGCTGGAAAATTCTAGAAATATGTAGAAGAACTGAATGGTAAATTCTAGAAAAACGTCCTACTGAATAATTGTAAAATGCGTTAAAATTTAAACAATTGCAAAAAAACTAGAAGAAATTCTCCAATTTAGAAACGATAATGTTTGAAATTCCAAAAAGCTGGACAAGGAAGAATAATAGACAAAAAATGATCTGTCTATGTAGAAAAAAATTCTAGAAATGTTTAAAAAGTAAATTTGAACTTTAAGAACATTCAAGGAAAAATGGTGGAAAATTCTAAAAACCTTCAAGGAAAATCTCGCTATTTGGAAGATGAATTCATTCAGAAAATTCAGGTAATCTAGAAGAAAATCTCCAATAAAATACTAAGAATTTCCTCAAAATGGGAAAAGAATATGCTGGAAATTTCAAGAGTCTGTTTCTAGAAACCTGAAGAAGAGAATTACTGGAAAATATCAGAAAAGAAATGTTAAGGAAATAGTAAAAATCTCAAGGAAAACTCTTGCCACTTGGAGAAGAAAATGCTGGAAATTTCAAGAAATGTAAAATAAAAAAATATTGTAAAATTTGGAAAACTTAAAAAATATTCAAAATATCAGAGAAAAATGCTGAAAAATTCTAAAACCCTCAAGGAAAAAAAGAGAACATTCTAGTAATTTTAAAGGAAAAACTCATGAAAAAATTTAATGGAAAACTTTAGAAAAAGATTGATCTAAGACCATTATAAAAATTCACGTCATTTTGAGAGTAAAATTCTTACAAATTCTAAATATGGGGAAGAAAAAATTATTGTAAAAGTTGGAAAATTTAAACTTTAAGAAACTTCAAGGAAAAATGGTGGAAAATTCTAATAGCCTTGACGAAAAATCTCGCAATTTGAAAGAGGAATTCATTTAGAAAATTCAGGTAATCTAGAAGAAAATCTGTGAAATACTGAAAGAATTTTCTCGAAATTGGAAAAGAATATGCTGGAAAATTGTAGAAATCTGTAAAAAAATATTACTTTAAAACTTTAAAAAAGAAATCTGCTGAAATATTATAAATATAAATTGAGAAAAATGCTTGATCATTCGGAAAGCAAACTCTTTATTCTAAAAATATTGTCAACTTGGAAATCACAAAGAAAATTTTAAAAGCAAAAATACTGAAAAGTTCAAAAACCATTGAAGAAAATTCTTTCAGTTTGTAATTCTAGTAGTCTGTAAGAAAAACTACTGGAAAATTATAGAATTGTGGACGACTATTCTCCAATTTAGAAAGGGAAGCGTTGGAAATTTCTAGAAATCTGAAGAAGAGAATTTCTGGAAAATACCAAAAAAATCATATTATATAATTGTAAAAATCTCAAGGAAAACTCTTGCCATTTGGAGAAGAAAATGTTGAAAATTTCAAGAAATCTAAAACCGAAAAATATTATAAAATTTGGAATCTTAAAAAAAATTCAAAATATGACAAAAATGCTGAAAAATTCTACCTTCAAGGAAAAAAGAGAATATTCTAAAAAGTTCTAAAAATCTGGAAGAAAAAATTATTGTAAAAGTTGGAAACCTCAAAGAAAATTCTCGAAAAAGAAATTCTAACACCCTCAAAGAAAACACCATCAATTTGAATAAAAATGAATGAAACATTTTAGTAATAAGTATGAAAAGTCTTGGAAAACTGTAGAAATACGGAGGAAAATTTACCAAATAAAAAAAAATGCTGAAAAATTACTATACCAAAAAAGAAATATTAGAAATCTCTAGAAAAAGTTACTGGAAAACTCGAGAAGAAAAATCTGCTGGAAAATTGTAAAGGCCTAAAAAAATTGTAAAATTTGGAAACCCTTTTTGACAAAAAAAACTCATTCAGAAATTTCTTTAATTAGAGTAAGAAAAAAGAAAAATCTAGAAATCTATACGTAAATTTAATGTAAAATTTTAGAAACAAAAAAATGAACTATTTTTTTTTAAATTAAGAAATATTCACGTTCTTTGAGACTAAAATTCTTACAAATTCTAAAAATCTGAAAAGAAAATTATTGTAAAATTTGGAAATTCTTGAAGAAGAAATGCTAAAAATTTTATCATCCTCAAACTAAACTACAACAATAAAAAAATAAAGGAATTCTAGTAATCTGTAAGAAAAACTTCTGAAAAAGTGTAAAAATACAGAAAAAAAAATCAATTTTGGAAAGAAAATGTTAAAAAGTTACTATACTAAAAAAGAAATACTAGAAATCTGGAGAAGAAATTACAGAAAAATTCTGAAAAATTGTAAAAGCCTCAAAGAAAACTCTTGCCATTTGGACAAGAAACTGCTGGAAATATCATATAATCTAAAATAAAAAAATATTGTAAAACTTTGAAGCCTTAAAATATATTCAAAATATCAGAAATAAATGCTGGAAAATTCTAAAACCATCTAGAATAAATAAAGAAAATATTGTAGCAATTCTCAATTAACTCATTAAAACATTTTTTAATTTAGGTTAAGAAAAAAGAAAAATCTAGAAATCTATATTTAATGTAAAATTTTAGAAAGAAAAACTAAACTAAAAATTCTCATCTTGTCAGAGTAAAATTCTTACAAATTCTAAAAATCTGGAAGAAAAAATTATTGTAACATTTAGAATCCTCAATGAAAATTCTCGGAGAAGAAATGCTGGAAAGTTCTTACACCCTCAAAGAAAACTCTTAGCACTTTGAAAAAGTAAAGGAATGAAAAGTGCTTATAATCTGTAAGAAAAAGTGGATTATAGAAAATTTTCTGATTTGGAAATATATTCTGAAAAGTTACTATACTAAAAAAGAAATATTAGAAAAAAATTAAAAAATTACTGTACCAGAAAAAGAAATCTAAAATTCTGGAATAGAAATTACTGGAAAATTCCAGCAAAAAAATTTGCTGAAAAAATGTAGAAATCCCAAGAAAATTTCTCGTTATTTGGAAAAATGGTACAAAATTTTAGAAATCAAAAAGAAAAGGAAATATAAATGAACATTCTGGAAGAAAAACTGCTGAAAAATTCTAAATCATTCTAGCAATTTGGAAGAGAAATAAATAAGAAAGTCTAGTAATCTGTAAGAAAAACAATTGGAAATTGTAAAAATATGAGGAAAATTCTCAAATTTGTTAGAAAAAAATGCTGAAAAAATCTAAAAATCCTGATATATTGAAAAGTTGTAAAAATCTTGTGAAAAATTTTGTGAAGAAAATTGAAAATATTGTAAAATTTTTGTAAATTGGAATATGAAAGAATCTGAAAGGAAATTTATTCTATTACCTGTCAATGTAAATTTATTATTGATTGGCACCTGTCAAGTTATTACAACGTGTGTCAAAATATGGTAAACTTTAAAGTACCACTTAAGATAAAAATAAATCGAAAGGTTATAGTGTATAGGATATCTATTAAATAAAAATGTTTTCATCTAAATGATTATGTAAAAAATCAATGCTTGAACCTTTTAACATTTATGTTTTTTTTAATGATTATTTAATTATTAATTAAGATCTTAAATCTTTTGAAAGGCGTACTCTATGTATATTTTCACAGGTTAGAATTTATTTTATAATAAACTGAGGAATTCAATGAAATAATTTATATTCGTAATAAAAGAAAACTACAGAAAGCAAACAATTATTAATCAGGTGTTGAATTTTAGAAAAGCGAACGCCTCGAAGGAGGACGAAAGTAATTCTTGTACGGGGATTACTATTTTTTTACACATTTTACCTTTCTTGAGGCCTCCGAGGTATTGCTTTTCACGTGGCTGCCTTCACTGTAATTTTCTCGGGAGCTCATCAATACAAAACTCGACATTATCTCCATTTTTTTCTGGTGTGTATGTGTGTGTGTGTATAGGTGACCTAAATGTAAAATGCACAAAAGAGTTTTACTCGCATATGGCGCACCAGACATTTTTTTTACTCCTCCGTATTTCTTTTTTTTTTCAACGGTATTTTTTTACGTCCGTGCACCATAACTTTGGCATATGGGATACGGTCACGTATTGTTAAGCTCAACATAACGAATTCTATAAACTCCATTTGGTTTGGTCGTGAAATTTGTCCGCAGAAATTTTTTACGCCAGTCAAATTCCCGAAATCGATTTCGAATACCTTTCGTCAAATGGTACGTAATGTTTTTATCGACTGTGGTAATGAAGCCTGTTGTTATTATGGTGATTTATGATGGAGCAATTAGAGAACGTTACATAATTTTCTTGTCATGGTGTTGATGGTGGGGGAAAACAATTGATTCATTCAAATTGGTTTTAATTTGATTAGAGTTTGGTGCTTGCAATTAATACGAAACCCACTAGTCATTATTGGTGTATATATCTCTATTCACGTTTTATGAGTAATTGAAATTAATGTTCTCTAGGTTTGTTGCCTTTTATAAACAGGAAGAAGTGATGTAATTTGAGAAGAACTTATCTGAAGAGATTTGTAATAGGATTTTGGGCATTTATTTAAGTTCCTCGGTTGTATTCATAATTCTTAATTAAAATAACAAATATGATATTCGATTTATTTGATTTATTTACTTCACAATATTCTTTTAATATCAGATATATTTAAACTTCAAGATTTACATTAATAATTTCTAAAGATTAGGTCGTATGACATGCCTTATTCCACTCAGATCCCTTCTTCTACTTCAGATGATGGAATTATTTGTCAGCAAGTTATTTATACTATTCAGGCAATATTTATGTCCATTTTTTATAGCATGATATTATTAGATAATACTAATAATTAATAATAGTCGATGATATTTCTTGAATGCATTAAAGTGAAAAATTCACTACCATTTAACGAATTTTGAAAATAATGAATTTTCCAATTCAATGTAAATATGGATTACCATATAGTAAACCATTATCTTTATTTCTTGAATGTTCATATTTTTTCTTTACGTGAAAAATCTTGAAAAAAATACAGTCTTTAAGTGAAGAATCTTGAAAAAAAATACAGTACAAACGGTATTTCCTTCAAGTTTCTTCACTTAAAAAGACTAAGCTGAAACTATTACCAGGAATAACAATTAATATTTAATGAATATATGAGAAGATAATAGCCTTTTCCTTCATATGAACTCTTTATATGTAGCCATAAATTTATTATCTATAAATCTTTTTAGATTCTGATGAAAATCGTGAAACATTTCAATGCCAATCTTCATTACGTACGAATTTATTCATAAATCCGCAATATATGCAAATCTATCACTTATTATTCGCAGAATTTACATAGATGTTTATATTTAACCAACAAACAGACAATTGTGGATGAAATCTTTTGGGCCAGCGCCTAATATTAGACGGAGGGGAATGCGGAAAGGATTTTTCCACTGGAATGATTTACGCCCGTCGGCTGCACACGTATGTATATATTGTATAAGTTAAATGTAGCCATAAAAATTCACGAATACCCTATATAAGCCTTGCATTTTTGCAATGTTTCAATATATCACGAAGCTAAGAGACGCGGAGACAAGACGGCTCTCAGAAGGATATGCCCATTAATATTACACGTCACCGAGTAAAACATCCCATTTCCAACGTGAAATATTCATAAACACCTGCTCTCTTGTTTTATTCCATTTACGGGCACCATTTCGGAATGCATTTATTTATTATTATTGCCGCGATTCGTCTCCGGCTTCGGTGGCTGTGAAAATTTCATCCTAATGTGACAAGATAATTCATTCGTGCGTTCATTGTTTATTGCTAATTTAGGATTAATTTATAATGTTTATTAACGTAATAAATTAGATGTAGTACAAATAAATAACATAAATTATTTTGTTGGTGATGATAGCAAATACGTGCCAGTTCATTTCCAAGGAAGAATTTGATGCTTTTTTCATATTTTACTACCTATCAAATTTTCTTTTCTTTGATGATTCAAATCTCAACTTAAGAAAAATCAATTGCATTTGGTGATTGTTGCAAAATTGTAAAAAAAAATCAACTCCACCAAAATCATTCAATTCAAAATTCATTTCCAATTAACGTATTTTTGATATTCCACTATAACAATTAAGGTTTTGTAGCTAGAAACAAAATGGCAGTACTCAAATCTCAAATTATGGAAAGTCAAATATATTCGGTGATTTAGGAAATTGTAAATATCTCATCTTTTCTAGGATTATTTTGAAATCTTCAAAATTCACTCTATATTAATGTAATTTTGATAAACCAATGAAACAGTTAAGGATTTCTAGCTAAAAACAAAGTGACGAGACTCATATCTCAAATTATTGAAAATAAAATGCATTCGATGATTAGAAAAATTGTAAAAAAATCATCTCCCCCGGGATTATTTTCAAAACTTCAAAATCCATTCCGAATTCACATATTTTTGATATTCTACTAAAACAATTTAAATCTTGTAGCTAGAAACATAATGGCGACACTCAAATCTAAAATTGTGGAAAATCAAATACATTGGATGATTAAAAAAATTACGTGAAGATAACTTGATTATAAAATAAAGCACTAAAAACCTTTCTTTTCATTAAACCATTAATAATGGTCACTTTGTGTCTGAGATATATACTAGTAGTATTTGGGATTTCAAATCAACTGTGTGAAGAAAGGTTTTTAGTGCTCCAATGGGACTATTTTTAAAATTTCAAAATGTATCCCTAAATGACTTATTGATGATATTCTAGTACGATAATTGAGGTTTCTTAGCTACAAACAAATTGGCGCACTCAAATCTTATATCTCAAGAAAAGTTAACTAAATTCATTGATTAAAAACTACAAAAAATCATCTCTAGTGAGATGGAATTTATAACTTCAAAATACATCTCTCAGCAATAAAATCTCAAATTGTGAAAAATAAAAAATTAATAATTAATCTTTTAGAGTAATTAATAATATAAATAAAATTTAGTATTCTTAACTTTGTTTACTCTAAAATGATTCACATGTGTGTAAAGTTTGAGTTGACTTCATGCTAAATGTTTCCAGGCTTAACCAGAAGTTTTTCTTCTAGAATTTCAAAATCTCACAACACTTTTCTCTTCCAGGTTTTTTAGAATTTCTGAGCATGTTTCTTTCTAACATTTTATCTGTATCGCGCCAAAATTTTCTTCTAATTTTACATTTTAAGCAATGTTTTATGCAGATTTCTTCATTGGTTCTAATAAATTCTGTTCCATATTTCTCAATTTTTATAACAATTTCTTATAATTATGTTTAAGTGGCATTGAATTTTCATTAGAATATATCAAACTTTGTGTTCTAAAAAACTTTATTTTGTTCCAAATTTTTAGATGGTTGCAGATTTTTAGAATTTTTCTGCACATGTTTTATATTTTGCCTCCTCTTGTCATATCAGTATTCTCTTTGAATTAATCTTTTTTTTGATATTTCTAGACTTTTCAGAAATTACTTTCCAGATTTTTAGTATTTCTCAGCATTTTTCTTTCTGCAATTCTTTTTTTAATCTTGTTGAAATTTTCTTAAAATATATCTTCTAAATTGTAATAATTATCGTTGATGGTACTAGAATTTTAGAATTTTCATTTTGTTTCAAATTTTTAGATAGTTGTAGATTTTTAGAATTCGTTTACACATTTTTTATATTTTTCCTCTTCTTGTTATATTAGAAGTATCTTTCAATTAATCCTAAAAAGTTTATTTGATATTTCTAGACTTTCCCAGAAATTCCTTTTTCAAATTTTTAGAATTTCTGAGCATGTTTTTTCTATTATTTTCTCTTTATCTTGTCAAAATTTTCTTCAAATATATCTTCTAATTTGCGTTAATTATGTTAGATGTTTCATGCAGATTTCTTCATTGTTCTAAAATGTTCTCAATAATTTCTCTTTCATAATTCTCACATTTTTCAATAATTTTCTACACTATTTCTGCCTGTGTGGAATTGAAATTTCATTAGAATAAATCAAACTATGATGTTCTAAAAAATTTCAGTAATTTTTGTTCCAAATTTCTGGATGATTGTAGATTTTTGGAATTTTTTTACACATTTTTTATATTTTTCCTCTTATTGTCTTTGAATTAATCTTATAAACTTTCTTTGATATTTCTAGACTTTCCCAGAAATTTCTTTTTCAGAGTTTTAGAATTTTTTCAGAATTTTTCTTTCTGCAATTCATTTTTAAATATAAATAAAATATATTTTCTAAATTGTGTTCATTGTTTTCGATGGTTTTAGAATATTCCAGCAATTTTTTTCCTGATTTTTTCAAAGGTTCTTTGAATTTATTTTTTAAATTCTAGGACCCTTCGCCAAAATCTTGAAGTTTTAGATTACTATTTACAAGGATATCAAATAAATTGTATTCTGTCATTTCGGAACTTTAGTTTAGTTTAGCAGATAAAAACTTTTGCTATCCTTACGATATTTCTTTAAAGCCTATGGGTTTTAAATTTTTGGAATATTAATTTTGATCCAAATAGATAAAATTGCCACTCATTTCCTTAAGATTCTAAAAATTTTCTTCTTTCTTCATCCATCAAAAATGTTTGTTTACAATTGTTTTTTTCTGTTTATGGTATGTTATTTGTAGTACTCTAGATAGATGTATTCCTAAAGGTAATGCTTGTTATGCTACATCCTTGATGGAACCGGATATATAAGTTTGGTTTTTGAAATATGGAACATAAAAAGCGCTTTTCTTCACCAAACTTAAATGTATTCTTATTAATTTTTCCTCATTATTCTTTAGAAACCTATTTGAAAATGTAATTTTTGGAATATTATTTTTGATACAGACGATAATTGTGTGACTTTCAAAGTTCTTATTCTTTATCAAGATTTTATTATTTGAATTTGTAGGGAATCCAAAAATACAAACATGCATAAAAAATGAATAAAAATTCTAGGAATAAAAAAATGGGAGAAATTTGGAAGCTTTGAAATTCTATAAAACTTGAAAAAAATTTCAATGCAAATAGTAATTCCAAAAGAATTCCATAAAGATTAAGTAAGCATCAATAGATGGTTTACTAAAAATGAAGGGTTCACAAAATCGAGAGGAGAAATTGAAAAGTTTTAAAAGCCTCAAAGCGAATAATATAATTGAAAGAGACATTTTTGAAAAATTGAAAAACTATTAAACACTAAAATAACGGTCGCAACCATTATTATGATTGAAAAACTATTATATAGAATCAACAAAAAACAGATAAAGCCACTGAATCTTGCTTTATTTTTGGATTTATTTTGTTTATGTTATAGTTTTCCACTTTTTCAAAAAAGTCCTTTTTAATTCTATAATTCACTTTGAGAGTTTTAAAATTCTCTAATAATAGAATGGAATTTTTAAAAATCTGATGGAGAAAGAAACACAAAGTGCGCAATTTCTAAGAGCAATTGCCCTCCGATAAGATACAGTAATAAGTATTCTATAAATGTAAACATTATAGAAATACTTGAAAATTTTACAATCATCGAAGAAAATTCGAAAACTGAAATATTCTATAAATTCGAAAAATATTTCAGCAGTTAAAAATTAGAATGTTAATTCCTGTAAGATTGAGTAAGGTTGAATAGATAGTTTCTTAAAAATGGAATGAAAGTTCTAGAATATTCAATACTTCTTGCGCTACATTCTTGATGGAAGGAAATTTTCAAATTGGCTAAATTAAAGCACTTGTTATGTTCCATAATTTTATTTTCAGTTTGCTGACACGTGTTTCGATCTTTTACGATCATTCTCAAAGTGTAAACAGTTTACACAAGTGCTTTAATTTACCCAATTTGAAAGTTCTGGAAATTTAAGAACGTCGGAATGAATTTGAATTGTATAAAAATAAAAGGTAGTATAAAAAAGTTAAACGTTTTTCTGTTATTCATTAAAAATGTACTATGAAGTGAACGCCTCCAAAATTCAAGATAGAATTTGAATGTAAAATAACTGAAACATTCAAGTTAAATTGCAGCAATTTAGAAAACAAAATATTCGTAGCAAATGCCAATAAGTGACGCAAAAATTGGTGGAAAATTTACAAAAATTAAGAAATAGATAGCTGGAAATTTTAAAAATCGGACAGGAAGACAATTAAAAAAATTGAAAGAAGAAGTTATTGGAAAATTCGAAAAACGAAATTGCTAAAAATTAAAGAACACAACAACTTTAGCAATTTTGAAAATTCAAATTTCTAAAAAGGCCTATCAGATAGAAAATAGAGAAGAATTCTTGAAAATCAAAATGAAAATTCTAAAAATCTATAAGAGAAATAAAAACTTCTAGAATCCTCCAAGTAAATTCTAGTACTGATAGAGAAATTGCTAGAAAATTTTAAAAATATTCAATAATAATACAAAAAATCTCATAAAAGTAAAGCAATGATTTGTGAAAAACTGTGTAATTATGAAATGAAAGTTTTCAAAACTCCAGAAAACTCTGATAATATAAAGCAAGAAAATTTTACATATTTGAATGAAAACTTACTGGAGAATTCTAGAAATCTGAGAGAATAGAAAAATTGCTAAAAAATTATATAACATTAAAAAAATTTAGAAATGTTTTTAATTGAAATTATTACAAAATAGATATAATAAATTCTAGAAATATAGCATGAAAAACTTTTAGGAACTTTGACGAAAGTTTTTGAAATTTAAGATGGTAATCTTTATGTAAATTAATGACACATTAAAAATATTGATTTTTTTATAATAAATTTGTAAGCTTTAAATAAAAAAATAATTTAAAAAACATTTTTAGTGTATTTTATCAAAACGTATAGCAATTAAATAAAGATTATATTAGAAATAATTCGAATCTCAGAAAACTAAAAAAAAATAACGAGTAATTTTGGAAAATTAAAAAATGCTTAAAAGTTCTAAATATTTCGATTTTTTATAGCTTTGAAATTTGAAATAAAAGCTAGAAATTCCAAAAATCTGGAGAGGCAATGCAAGGTTAAAAAAAAAATCCTTGCAATTTGGAAGATAAATTTATGGAAGATTTCTAAAAATTTGTACTGATAATTGTTAGAATTATCTCATTTTGTAAGAGAAACATCTGTGAAATTTTTCAGATTTATATCTTAGATAAAATGAATCTTGAAAATTAATAATATATACATATAGTAGTAAAACAGATTTATAAAGTTTATTTTTATTAGATTCGAGAGATACGATAAAGTAAACTTCTCTTAAAATAGAAAACCCTTAAAATATAGTTGCCAAAATTAAAACTTAAAAAGCTTTAACAAAAATAATTCCAAAAATTGAAAATTATTTTGAAGTAGATCATCAACAATTTGTAGAAAAAGAAATTGATGAAAGTGTAAGTTAAAAAATTGTAAAAAATTTTCAAAATGTTAAAAGTATTTAATAACAAAAAAACGTTTAACTTTTTTATACTACTTTTGTGTAAAGAACCCTGAATAAAACACTTACTATGTTTTTAACCACTATAATTAAAAACATAGTAAGTGTTTTTTCAGGGTTCATTATGAATTACCACATAGTAACGGTCGCAACCATCATTATGATTACTTTTGTGTAATTTGAAACTAGTCACGAAGTGTTGTATAAAAATAGAAAGTAGTAGAAAAATGTTAAACGTTTTTCTGTTATTCATTAAAAATGTACTACGAAGTGAACGCCTCCAAAATTCAAGATTTAAAAGTATTTTTCATAATATTTGAGAAAACTTGTAGATACTAAAAGAAACTACTAAAAACATTTTAGAAATCTGAAAGAAAAAACGTTGAAAAGTTCTGGAAATCACGAAATATTTTTTCAGCCATTGAAAATAAAATCTCGGAAATTTTGAAAATCTCGCCAGAAAAATCTGCTTAAAAGAAAAATAAAATTTAAGATAAATTTATGAAAATTTCTAAAAATTAAGGGAAATTACTAGAATTCTTTTATTTTGGAAGAGAAAATAGCGTGCAATTAAAACACTGTACGGGAAATTATTGAAAAAGTCTAGGATTATTGCTTAAAACTTATAAAATCCCAGAAAAAATTCTTGCAATTTGAAATTTGTAGAAATATAGGTTTTGGAGAATTAAAGAAATTTTTTTCTTTTATTTATCGTAAATTGAAAAATTCTTACATCTAGATGAGTAAATATGGAAAAATTATAAAACCCTCAAAGAATATACTTCCAATATGGAAAAATCTAAAAATCTGGAAACGTAATAACTGGAAAATTCTAGAAATCTTCAACAAATGTAAGAATCTTGAGGAAAATTCATTCATTTTGGAATGGAAAATGATAGAAACTCTAAAAGAAATCATTTGAAAATAAAAGTGTAGTTTGTAAAACATTCAAGAAAATGGTTGAATATTTCTAAAACCTTTTTGCAATTTGGATGAGAAAACGCTGGAAATTGTAAAAACTAAAAGATAAATTATTGGAAAATTTTAAAAAGAAAAAGTGTTCTGGTAACCTCGAACATTTTTAGTAACTATTTAGAATATAAATTTTAAAAAGTTATTGTCTTAAAGACAATTCTCTTTATTTTGGAAGAGATAATTCTGTGTAATTATAGAAATTTTGAAGTAAAGTAGTTAAAAAAAACTGTTAATTATTTAAAGATTCTAGAAAATATGCTGAAAAATTATAGAAAAACTCTTTCTATTTGAAATGACTAAAAATTTAAAGAGAAATGTTTAGAAATCCTTAATAATTTTTCCGAAAATTAATAAATTAAGATAGAAAATTGTAAAATCCTAATATAAAATAATTCAATTTGAAAAACAGTAGAAATTTAAACGTGGAATTACTGGAAAATTCTAGAAATATTAAAGAAAAAAAGATATATTTATGAAAAATTCTAAAAATTTTGTGAAAAAGACTAAAATTTATGCAATTCAGAAAAGAAATAAATCGAAAAGTTTGTAATCTGAATTAAAAACTTCCGAAGAAGAATATTTATAGAATATTAGTAATTATTAAATTGGAAAGAGAAAATGTTTTAATTTACTGGAGAATACTGGAAAATTGTAAGAATCTCTAGGAAAGTTCTAGCCATTTAAAGAAGAAAATGAACAAATCTAGAAATAATAAAGAGAATGGTTGCGACCGTTACTACGTGGTAATCCAATTTTCTTTTACATTTTACCAAACCACAAATATTTTTGGTTAAAACATAGTAAATTTTTCAATTCAGTGTAATTCTAGAAATCGTAAAGAAAAAAATGTAAAAGAAAATTCTTTAAATATGAATGAATATATGCTCGAAACTTCTTAACATTTATAATAGAAATCTAACAGAGAAGATGCTAGAAAATTGTAAAAATATGAAAGGAAATTTGAAATATTTCAGTTATAAATATAACATTTCATGTATCTCTCAGTTTGAAAAAATTTCAATTAAAATTTACATTTTTTTAAATTTCTACCAAAAGTATAGCAGTTACATGAATGAAAATAATAATATAGTTTTATTCCTTACTTCACTTGTTTAAGGAATAAAACTGTGTATTATTTTCATTTACAAAACACTTCACGTAAACTCAAACCAAAAATAGTGAGTTACATGAAGATTATATTAGAAATAATTTGGAACTAAGAAAACTAAAAGATAGATTACTGATAAATTTTTATAAATCTAAAAAAATGCTCAAAAGTTCTGAATATCTCGATTCTTTTTTATTACTGTTGTTTAAAAGAAAATCCTTACAATTTGGAAGATAAATTTATGGAAGATTTTGTATGGATAATTGTTAGAATTTTATCATTTTGAAAGAGAAAATTCTGTAAAGTTATAATAATCGGAGAAAACAAACCTTCCTTCCCCTCTCTTCCGTAGCGCATCTAGCTTGCGCCGGGGTAATCTTCTCTTCATTTGAGAAGACACTATTAGTTAGTAATAGTAATTAAATATACCTCCCATCTTTCATACCCTGGATTATATGAGCTCCTTCCAATACAACCTTGCCTCTCCTGCATTTTAATCTCCTTCAACTTGACCATGCCCGCACATTTATCCCATTCTCCAACCATTAACTTTCATCTTTCTACGGTCTAACCTCCACTCACTCCCCTTTATCCCCATGCACTTTCTCCATACCTCTTTCACCAATCTCTCATTATCCAATCCAACCAAATCCATCTCATACTTTACCACTCTCTCCATTGCCTCTCCATGCATACTCATTCTATTTGTTTCCTGAAGCAGAATGTACCCAGGTGTTGATTTTTCCACCCTCAGAATCTGCTTCAGGAATAACGATTGCTTCCTCTAAATTCATTCATACTTCCTCATTCCCCAAGTTTCTACGCCATACAGCAAAATAGGCTTCACACATGCATCCCACAGCTGACACGCCAAGTGAAAGTTGCCTGAAAATCATTTCCCCCACTTTTTTCTCACTATGCCCCAAGCTTTTCTGTCTTTCTCCTGTATCCATTTGGCGCCCGTATCCTCCTGTTCATTCAAATACGAAGCCCAAGTATTTCAATTCTTTCACTCTTTCAATCACCTCCCCCTTCCATTCTACTTTACCCACTCTTCCTTCTCTTGCCGTTTCGGTAATTTCGACGCACTGGAAGGCCAATTGTCGTAAATATCGATAAAACTGTGAATATTTTTGAGTTCAACCATCATATAAGCACTGTTTCGATTGCCCAAGACCTAAATAACGCACAAAAACCGTTTGGAAAGATTTTAAAAATGGTTAGACACAAAAAGCTCGATTAATGGGTGTCACACGAGTTAACGCAAAAAAATCACTACAAAATCGACCCATTTCTGAAGCGGTTAATGAAAAGTGAATCACTTACGACATTGTCAAGCAAAAAAGTTCAAGGTCGAATCGCGGTGAGCCAGCGGAAACGATGGCCTAGCCAGGATTGTCAGCTAGCAAGGTTTTTCTGTATGTTTTATGGAATTGTCAGGGAATTATCTATGAGGTGCTCCCCTAGGGCAAAACTCTTAACTCGGAACTGTAATGTCAACAATTAGACCATCTGAAGGAAGTAATTGCTCAGAAGCGGCCACTTTTGGCCAATAAGAGAGTAATTGTGTCCCATCAGGACAAAGCCAGGCCACACACATCGACAGAGTCTCGCCAGAAGCTCTGTGATCTTGGTTGGGAGATTCTTTTGCATCCACCTTATAGTCCGAACCTGGCACCAAGTGAAAACCATATGTTCCTGTCTTTGCCGAACAATTTTGCTAATGAAAAATTCGCTTCAAGAGAGACCTGTAAAAATCGACTGCCTCAAATTTTGCTAATAGGGACGAAGTCTTCTATGAGAAAGACATAATGAAATTACCTTCAAAACAAACAAAACGGCGCATATTTGACCTAAATCGGAACATTCTAACTGTGATAATTATAGCCTTCAATTTCATGCAAAAACAATAGATTTCTTTTTAGCACACCTTTTACAAAGCAAGAAAATTTTACATATATGAAGGAGAACATAATGGAGAATTCTAAAAATCTGAAAGAAGAAAAGAGACATTGCTGCAAAATTGAAGTTAATTAAACTTTCTTTCTCTGGATAATTGTAGCAATTTGAAAGAGAAATTTCTACAAAAATCCGGTAGAATAAAGCCAGAAATGTCTACATATTTAAAAGGGAAATTTCTGGAACTTACTAGAAATTGCAAAGAGAATTAACTGAAAAATTCTAGAACCCATAAAAATTATGGAAATTTTAAAAATTTCTGGCGATTCCTCTTCCAAATGACTTCAATTTTTATAGAATATTGCATTAATTTTCCAATTTCTCCTTCAGATTTCTAATACATAGGTTGCTTTATTCCCTATTTTTGTATTTCCGAAATTATTTCAATTTTATTTTAGTACTCAACAACTTTACCTTTAGATTCCTATAATATACTCCAATTTCGAGAAATTTCTATCATTTATTTCTTTATATTCTTAAATTTTCTGCTCATTCCTGCTTTTACTTGTGAGTGTTTTACAATTTTCTAGCAATTTCTTGTGAATTTCTACAATTTTTCAGAAATTTCTCTTTTAAATTTGTAAAACTTTCATTCGCTTTTGGTCTCCGTTGCTCGCTTTCGCTCTTCATTGCTCCCATCGCTCTGTCTTACTCTAATTCGCTCTATCTTGCCCACTTTTGCTTTTAATTGCGCGCCTTCGCTCTCCCTTGATCGCTCTCGTTCTCTCTTGCTCTCCCTTGCTCTATCTCTCTATTTCTTTCTCCCTTTCGCTCTCCCTCTGTTCACTTCAGTTCCTCCTTGCTTTTTCTTGATTGTGTTTGCTCACCTTTGCTCACTTTCGATCTTTCTAGCTCTTGTTCTCTCTTGATCGCTCTCGCTCTCTATTCCTCTCTCGCCCTCTTGTTCTGTTTCACTCTCACTTCAGCTCCTTCTTGCTCTCCCTTGCTTGCGTTTGCTCTCCTTTGCTCACTTTCGCTCTTTCTCCCTTGATCGCTTTCGCTCTCTCTTGCTCTCCCTTGGTCGATTTTATTTTCCATTGATCGTTTTAGTTCTCCCTTGCTCGCTTTTGCTCTCCCTTGATTGCTCTCGTTCTCTCTTGCTCGCTTGCTCTTTCTTGTTCTATCTCTCTATTTATTTTTCTCTTTCGCTCTCCCTTTGTTCACTTCAGCTCATCCTTGCTTTTCCTTGTTTGCGATTGCTCTCCTTTGCTCACTTCCGCTCTTTCTAGCTCTCGTTCTCTCTTGATCGCTCTCGCTATCTCTCTTTCTCTTTCTCCCCCTCTTGTTCTTTTCGCTCTTCCTTTGTTTCCTTCAGCTCCTCCTTGCTCTCCCTTGCTTCCGTTTCCTTTCCTTTGCTCACTTTCGCTTTTTCTTTTTCTGTTTCTCCATTGATCGCTCTCGCTCTCTCTTTCTCTCCCTTGATCGATTTTATTTTTCATTGATCGTTTTAGCTCTCCCTTGCTTACTTTCGCTCTCCATTTCTTGCTTTCGCTTTTTCCTGCTCTCTTTCGCTCTCCTTTTGTTCATTTTAGCTCCTCCTTGCTCTCTCTTGCTCGCTTTTGTTCTCTCTTGTTAACATTTCTTCTCTCTTTTGCTCTCCCATGCTCCCTTTTTGCTATCCTTGCTCGCTTTTGCTCTCTCTTGCTCTCTTTTGCTATTCCTTGCTCGCTTTCGCTCTCTCTTACTCTCTCTTGCTCGCTTTCGCTCTCTCTTGCTCTCCTTTGCTTGCTTTCGCTCTCCCATTATTACAATTGCTCTCTCTTGCTCGCTGCTGCTTTCTCTCTTGCTCTCTTTTGCTACCCTTGCTCGCTTTTGCTCTCTCTTGCTCTCCCTTTCTCGCTTTTGTTCTCTCTTGCTATCTTTCGCTCTTTCTTGATCAATTTCGTTCTTCCTTGGTCGCTTTTACTCTATCTTGCTCGCTTTCGCTCTCCCTTGTTCTCCTCTACTCGCTTTCGCTCTCCCATTATTACAATCGCCCTCTCTTGCTCGCTTTTGCTCTTCATTGCTTTTCGAGAAATTTCTAGCACATATTGCTTTATATTCTTAGAATTTTCCGTAACTTCCTCTTTTAAATTACTCATGAGTGTTTTACAATTTTTTAGCAATTTCTTTTGAATTTTTGAGAAATTTCTCTTTCATTTTTTTTCTATTTTCCACATTCATTACTTCATCTTTTACATTCTAGCATTTGCCCTTTCAACTTTTAAAATCACTTTAGAGGGTTCCAGTATTTTCAGCTATTTTTGGAATTTTCTAACATTTTTTTTTAATTCTAAAATTTAAAAATATTCAAAATTTGTAAATTTCTAAATTTTTCCACTAATTTTAGTCTTATATTTTTGGAATTTTCTAATCCAAATTCTTAGAAATATTTTTGCTGATTCACCAATTTGTTTTTTTTATTTTTAGACTTTTCCACGAATTCCATGAATATTTTACGAATATCTCATTCCAATATTAACCAGTATTTTTAATTTTTCTGGCAATTTTCTATAATTCTAGAATTTTTTAGATTCATATTCATAAAACTTGTGTCTAATTTTCCACAAATTTCTAAAAATTGTTACTTTATTTGACCAGATTAAAAAAAATAATTCTAATTTACTTATTTCCTGTACTTTTCCAGCAATTTCTTTTTTATAATCTTAACATTTTTATTCCACAAATAAAAAAATTTTAACTTTTTATAACACTAACTTTATTAAGTGACTATAGTTTCGAAAATTTTAGCTTGTCATTATTAAACTAGAAGTCAAAGTTATAATTTTTTATTTGTGAAGAATAATATATAACCAAGTAGAAGCCTCAAGCGTTAACATTTTTATTCAATTTTTCTAAACATTCATTCATAACACTTTTGTCTCATTATCCAATATTTTCTAAAATTTCTTGCGCAACTTTTTTTTCCAGATTATTTTTAGGAATTTGTCTTCTAAATTGCTATAATTTTATGGAAATTATGGTAGCGACCGTTACTATGTGGTAGTTCATTTTAAAAAAAGATTTATAAATAGTGGTATAAAAACTTTAAAATTATTTTCATTTAACCTTGCTATAATTTTATTGAATGTTCAAGAATTTTCCAAGATACTTTCTACCTGATTTTTCAAATTATGAAGCATTTTTTTGGATTTCTTCTTCACTTGAATTTTTTTGATATTTTTTTTTAGAAATGTTTTGCCTTTTATTTCTGAAATTTCCTATTTTCTATTTTCAAAATTGCTTTTATTTTTTTTAAGTCGTCCAGAATTTCCAAGTAATTTTCTCATTCTTTTTCAAATTTATAGATTTTGAAAGGAGAGTAATTTTTCTAGAACATTTGTATTTGTATTTGTATTTAATGCTTTGTCTCTCTTACAATAAATGAAAATATTACAAATGAATAGATAAAAATATGTACTTATAATTTTGACGTAAGAGATCCAGGGGGGAGTTCACTCGGCAGAATGTTCTTCCACTCCAGCCCAATGCTGCATTTGAAGTTCTTCGGTTGATCCTTCTAGCAGACTTCTGATTGCCATTTTGGCTTTATTTTGCTTTAAAAAGCATTATTTTGCGTCTAAATTGCGCACATTTTATTTTTATGTGATGTCAAACTGACATATGTATAATTATTTGTATTTTTCAAGAATTTGCCACCATCTTGTTTTATATTATCGAAATTGTCTAGAAATTTCTCTATATTGAAAAAAAAATTGTTTTTCATATTTTTAGAATAATTTAGCAATGTTCTTCTATTTTTAAAACTTCTATTTCATTTTTCGAAAATTTGTTAAGATTGTTTGCTTTATTTTAAAGGTATTTTCTGAAAATTTCGCTTCTTAATTACATAAATGTTCCCCCAAATTTCTAAAAATAGATGAGTTGAGCAACTGTGTAATGTCATGCCATCTGTCATTTATAATCTGCCATCAGTAATATGTAATATATTAACTGTCATAATTCAACTGTCATTTGATATCTATCATTTGTCAACTGTCATCTGTCATCTGTCAACTGTAAACTGTCATCTGGGAAGGAAATTCTAAACCCTTAAGAAAGTCCTAGTAATTTGGCATTGTTCTAAAAAGTCCAAACATATTAGGCAAGATTGCTGAAAAATTCTGAAACTTGTGAAGAAATTTTTTACAGCTTGGAAGACATTTTGTTGATGAAATCTGGAGATTCTAAAACCCTTCATTCATGATTTATCTAATAATTTCTCTTCCAGATTTCTATATCTTGAAATCAATTTCTTTTTTTAGATTTTTGCATCATTTCTGCTTTTCGCAATTCTCTAGGATTTTCTTTTTCAAATTGCTTAAGTTGTCTCTTCAGTATTTGTAAATTTTCCAGCAATCATTCTTTCAGGCTTCTGGAATTTTTTTGTTATTTCTCTTTGGTTGTTTTTAGAATTTTTCTAGAGGATTCCAGAATTTTCAAGCTGTTTTAGCTATCTTTAGATTTAAAGAATTTTCAGCAGTTTTTTTTTGTTAAATGAAAACAAAATCGTTCTAGGTTTCTATATTTTTTAGGCACATCTAGAATTTTCGTTTTAAATTTGTCACTATTTTGTTCTTTATTTTTTGTTAATTTTCTATGAATTTATCTTCTTTTCTGTTAAGTGCTCCAGAATTTTCTCATTATGTCACTTTTAGATTTTTAGATTTTTTTAGTAATTTTCTCTTCAGACTTAGAGAATATTAATTACAATTTTTAAAAGATTTGCCACCCCATATTGCTTCATTTTCTAGGAATTATTTTTCCAAATTGCTTTAATAATTTTTGAATGTTCTAGAATTTTCCAGAAATGTTACTTTTATACTTTTAGAATTTTTCAGCAATTTTACTTTTACCAATAAGTCTGCAATTTTTTTATGGACTTATAATTACCCAACTAATGTTGATTGATGAGTTACGTGAAGATGATGCAATATAAAATAACTTGTACATCATAAAATTAGCAAGATAAAAATAAACTGTAGGGAAAGTGATTACAAGTTATTTTATTTTTTACAAAGGTACTAGAATTTAATAGCTATTTCTCTTCCAGAATTTTAGAAATTTACAGTACAATTTTATTTTTAATTTCTAGAATCTCTTTGGAGTATTTTAGAATTTTCCAGCGATTTCTCGTTCAGATTTCCAGAAATTCTTATCAACTTTTCTTCAATGTTTCTACCATTTCCTAATTTATCATCAATATTATTACTCCCATTTGTTCCGAACCTTTTTCAGAAATTTCTGTTTTAGACTTCTTTTAAAGGTTTTTCAACTATTTCTGTTTTAGACTTCTATTTCATATTTATAGAATTTGTTTAGATATTTCTTCAGCTATTTCCTTTGCTAGTTACTAAAAAATTTCCAGCAATTTTCCTTTAGATACTTTAGAATATTCCTATCAAATCTCTTTCAGTTTACTGTAACTTTTCTCGAAGCTTCTAGAATTTTCAGATAAGTAGAATTTTCTCAATTATTTTATAGTTTAGAATTTTATCTTTTTGAAATTTAAAAATAAATTACTCTCTAATTTTCTACAATATATCAGCAATTTCTCATTTAGATTTCTAGAATTTTTGAGCAATTTCCTCTTCAAAGTATTAAATTTTTTAAAGGCTTAAGAAATTTCCAGTTTCAATTTTTAAAGAATTTTTCATAATTTCCTTCTTTTTATCTTCCAAATTGCTCCAATTTTCAAAGGAGAGGAGTTATCGATAAGATAGATGACTAGTATCTTATCGATAACTCCTCTTCCAATGTTTCAAAATTTGCTTCAAGAATTTAAAATTTTCTTCTGTTTCCCTTTCTAGTTTCAAAAAGCTTCGTTACGTCCTTTTACATTTTTTTTTTCACTTTATCTTTTCAAAAAATGTTTCTTACATATTGTTTCAATATTCCTCGAGCTTTTTTGAATTCTAGAGCATTTCCCTTTCAAATATCTAATTTACGAAATGGAATCATTTCACACGAGTTAGAAAAGGTTAATTACTTTTTAATCCAAAAGCACAAAGGTATAATTACGATTAAACAATTTGTATGTGTAGAAGTGATTTATTTCGAAACCTCTGGAGTCTTAATATTTTTTATCTAAGCTTTCCCCTGTATAAATAATGTGTTTTATAAGCTGCTTGCCGCTTAATGGTTATTTCAACAGAAGTATTAAGAGCAAAGGCGAAGTGAATTTATTAATTAATATATCACGTCGGGTTTGTTGTTTTCAATTACGCGCCTAAATTGGTAGCTTAAATAATAAATTAATTAAAAAGAGCTTTCGCCGTATAAGTTACAGTTCGATATGTAAATGAGTCGGAACACTGTCGGATGATTGATATCGCGGTGGTGTGCCGTAAACGTTAAAGAGAAAAATCCGTCCCCCTTCTACACTATTTTCTTACTAATGCATGTAGATGATGCGTGCTTTATTAATCACACACAATACACCCCTTCAAGTGACATTATTATTAATTACCGCGTTATGAGTAGGTATATTTTGGCGATGGCGGAGTAATAACGACTGTATTATGTAAGGGTTGGTTATTATACGAAGCGTATAGCATAAGGAACTAAAATGGCATTGATTTGATGACGAACGGGCACACCGAGTACATTTATGTTTGTGTGTGTGTGTGTGAGAGTGGTGAATAGTGTGGGGCACAGATGTCGTTTGAAGGTCATGGGATGTCTGCTCTTTGCAATTGAGGTACTGCCATGAAAAGGACCTGTAACCGTCTCAAGAGCAACCCCTCAGACCACTAACTATGGTGTAAAAATGATTTACAAACCGGAATTGCGCGTCCACTTAGAAACAAATCATTGCGATGTACTTGAAAGAAATTTGTAGTACTAAAATATTTATTAGTGTTTGGGTGACAGCTTTAAATTAATGACGTTTTATAGAATCATGATTTAAAATTACTATTGATGTAGGTCAGCAATACACTACCCTAATGTATAGATTCTTGAGAAATGTCAGCAGTGAACTGATCGAAGAGGAAATATATTTGTGATATGATTTTACGAAATTTACTTTAAAAGCATATATCGTAGAAATCCTAAAAATACTATGGCAAATATATTGACAATTATTGACTGTTATAATTTTGAAAATACCAAAAAGGTAGATATTTATTATTATTTTTCCTATTGCAATTCTATAGCATTTTATTTCTAGTATGTTTCTTCTATTACGTGAATTTTTGACCTACCACAATAAATTTAAACATCTATATTTTAACGTGGTTTATTTTCAACCTGTATTAATAAATAATGCATTAGTCGTAATACTAATAACAGAAAAATGTTTTTTAAGCTAGCGTGTGCCTGATATACCGCAATCAAATTTATATTAACTTAGCGCACTCCTGCTTTACTCCATTAAACTATATTTTGATGTAAAACTTAAAAGAGATTCTCGTTAGTTCCTAAAAGATATTTCAAATTGGCATATTTACAGACAGTAAAACCAATTTGATGACCCTTGCTGCACAGTAAGTAAGAAAAATCTCTACTTTTACTGGATCAAAATTCATAATAAAGGCAGTAGACATTTAAGACCCAGAAAATTCTGTCAATTTTTTCAAGATAAACTTAACACTCTTCTAGCTAAATAAACATTTGCATGAGACTCTTATCTTCAGCTGAAAAAAGAAACAGTAGTGGCCAACAAGAAGAAAAATACAGCAAAATCCTAAATTTTGTTCTAGGTATTACGAGCTGAACTTATCGAGCTTCGTATAATTTTGTATCATATTTTTTCTATCCCCATCAAAATTTCTAGAAAGTTTAAGATTTTTCTTTCAATACTTTCAGTAGAGTAGTTTAGATTATATTAGATTAGACGGGGTCGTTTGGTTATAGGCAGCCTTGCAGCACTGAAACATGGTTCTATTCCCAAGAAGTCAATTTCCTTGGTAAGATCAATTAACTTCCTAGAAGGTCATTCCCTGATCCGTTCTGACGTTATCTCCATTTCTCCCGTTATTGCTAGTCTGGTGGTAGACAGTGCTACACACGCATAGGATGTGCTCAGGATTTTCCTCTACTAATCCACATAGTCTACAAGTGGTTTTGTCAACCGAAGATGAAGAATAGATAATAGAGGTCTGAAGATGAAAGACAAAGGATAGATGACAGAGACAAATCACAGAGTATAGAAGACAATAGAGGGAGGGCATAGGAGAGACAAATCACAGATTATAGAAAGCAATGGAGATAGGGCATAGGAGAGAGGATATATGACAGATGGCAGAGGGCAGATGACAAAGGACAGAGGTCAAATGATAAATGGCAGAGGTATAAGACAGACGACAGAGGTCGAGCAAGAGAACAGAAAACAGAAGCCAAATGGTAGGGACAGGGAACATATGTTAGAAGACAAATGATGAAGGACAGAGGATTGCATACAGAAGACAGAGGATAAACAAAGATAAACGATAGATGACAAAGAATAGATGGCAGGGGTAGAGACCGAGAAAGATAACAGAAAACAGAAGGTAAAGGACGAAATAAAGAACAGAGAAAATAAAACAGAAGAACCAAGAACAGATGATAAAAGAGAAAGAACAGAAAACAGAGGATAGAGCACGAATAACAAATGATAAAGAATATAGGACAAAGGACGGATGACATATAATAAAAGGTAAACTGCAGAAGACACAGGACTCGGACAGAGAACCGAGGACATAGGACAAAAGACCGAGAACAGAGGATAGACATCAGACGATAAAGGGTGTATGATCAAGGACAGAAACCATAAGACAGAGAGGGTAAAAGATAGAAAACAGAGGATAAATAGCACAGAGTAGGACAGGAAACAGAAGACAAAGGATAGATAGAAAAAAAAATATATGACAGAGTCAGAAGACATATTATAGAAGGCATAGGAAAAAGATAAACGAAAGATGGCAAAGATTAAAAGACACATAATGGATAGCAGAGATAGAGGTTGAGAAAGAGAACAGAAAAAAGAAGCTAAAGGATAGCGACAGGAAATAGAAGCCAAAGGATATAGAACAGAGGATTCAGTACAGAAGACAGATGATAATGTATGGTAGACGGCATAAGATAGACGAAAAAGGGCCGAGACAGAGAACCGATCATAAAATATAAAGAACAGATGACAGAGGAAAGACGACGAAATACAGATGATAAAGAATAAAGAAGAAACATATAATAAAAGGTAAAGAGCAGAAGACGCAGCATAAAGGAGAGAGAACAGAGTTCAAATAGGAAAAGACAGATAAGGGAGGACAGACAACAGACAACAGATGATGTAGGATCGATGACAGAATACATAAGACTGAGAGGGCAGAGAATAGAGGACAGAAGATAGAGACAAGAGGACAGGACAGAAACCCGATGATAAAGAATTATGGATAGAAGACTAAGGATGAAGGACGAAGGATAGATAACAGATACAAAGCTCAGATTATAGAAGATAATAGACAGAGGACATAGAAGGATGATAGAGGAATCAAAGGATAGTAACAGAGAATATATGATTGAGTACAGAAAATAAAGAATAATGTATGGTAGGAACAGAAAACGAGAAAAAATACAAATAAAGAAACAGAAGACAGAAGGCCGGGGCAGAGAACGGTGGATAAAAGATAAAGAACAGATGACAGTAGAATAAAGGACAAATTACATATAATAGAAGGTAAAGTACAGTGCAGATGAATTTGTGAGTTATGTGAAGTTTACTTTAATTAATAAATAAACACTGTTATTAAATTAGTAAACACTAAAAACCTTTCTTCACAATTTGATTTAAATTCACAGATATATATTTCGGACACAAATTTATCTTCACGTAACTCACAAAAATAAAAAATAAACACTGTTATATTTCTTACTTCACTATTTTATTTAATCACTAAATGTATATTTCGAACACTATGTGTTCATTATCAATAGTTAACTGGTCAAACAGTTCAAAGAGCAAAATACAGAAAATTGAGGATAGATGACAAAAATAGACAACCGACGACAGATGATTTAGGACCGATGACGGAAAACATAAGATCGAAAGAGCAAATGACAAAGAATAGATGACAAGAAAGAAAACCGGAGATAAAGAATGGAGAATAGAAGACTGAAGATGGAGGACAAAGGATAGATGACAGAGAAATGGGATAAACGACATAGGTCGGAAAAGGGAATAGAAAATAGTACGTATCTTGTGAAGATGATACTCCACTGGGCAATGTCTTGTAAGGTGACCCATAACCAATCTTATCTCGCTTTTAGTTGCTTGGCGAGAGGCCAATAAACATTTTGGATAGCCTTTGACCTCGTTTGTTTATCAAGTATCCTGTTTTGCACTACCCTTGGGTCACGCTCTTGATAGCTTACAATTAGGCTTTGGTACAATTGGTACCCGCAGCTCCTTTCCTGGCAAGTATATCGACATGTTCGTTGCCTGTTATATTTACGTAACCTGGTGACATTAGAGTGAGCTCGTTGCCCTTGGTCAATTGATTCAGAGCTTGTTTACAGTTCCAAGAAGATTTGGAATGAATAATAATAATAATAATAATAATATATTTACAGTATAGATTGTAACAAATATTTTACAAAACATAATATATAATATAAGTATACATGTATGTAAATATATATAAAAAAACTCACAGAAGTATTTAAAATACTTGTACGTGAGATCATATATTAATTTACTTAAGAACTAACATATCTTAACTTAACTAAGGACGCACTTACACGTTATCTCAGACTAAATATGAGGCTTTATTAAATTGTTTATAAAGTTGGTAGGGGTTGAATGTAACCACCGCTTTAGATACTTTTTAAACGTCTTAATTGATTTTATGTTTTTTATAAAATTAGGGACTTTATCAAATAATTTAGGACCCAGGTAAGAATAATGTCTTTTTCCTATATTTTTTTTAATAGCCGGTTTGTGTGTAATATTATATTTGTGTCTCGTGTTATGTTTGTGTTGTCTATATTGGATGCTACCTTCATTCTTTTTTAATTGGACTAATACAGTAATCGCGTATAACTGTCTTATTGTGAATACACCTAGTTCCGAAAACAATAATTCCGATGCATATAAAATATCTTTATTATAAATAACCTTTAAAATCCATTTTTGTATTACTTCAAGTCGTTTAATGTATGTGTCTGCAGCACTTCCCCAGGCGATGATTCCATATGAGAGTTGTGATTGAATGAATGCATGGTACAGTTTTTTTAATTCTTTTAGATTTAAGATATTTTTAAGATATTTAAATATTGATATTTGTTGTCTGATTTTGTTTATAACATTTTGAATCTGTAGGTCCCATCTCAAATGCCTATCAATAATAATGCCTAAATATGTTATTGAACCACTTTCACAGATATTGAAAAATTTATTTACTCGTAATGGCCCTAAGTTCGGTAAATTATTGGCATAAGATGTAAATGGCAAATATTTTGTTTTTGTTGCATTTATAGTTAATTTATTGGTATCAAACCATTTTTTAATTAAACAGAAATCTGATTCAGATTTCGTTTTTAGGTCGGGCCAGTTTTTATCGCTATAGAATATTACTGTGTCATCAGCAAAACTTAAAATATGCCCCGAGGTGTTCAATTTAAATAAACTATTCATATATAGAATAAACAGCACTGGACCCAAAACTGTGCCTTGTGGTACCCCATATCTTACCTCTAATTTTCCACTTTTCTCATTCTCAATTCTAACAAACTGTTCTCTTTCTGAGAGATAACTTTTTATTAAATCGTAGGCTTTCCCTCTAAAACCGTATCTATATAGTTTGCATAATAGTATTTTATGACACACAGTATCGAACGCTTTCTCGAGATCAACAAATATACACAAGGAGGGTTGATTTGAATCCATAGAATTTGAGATAAGTGATGTAAGATGAGCTATAGCATCTTGTGTAGAGGTATTCTCTCTAAACCCATACTGTGTCTCGGAAAGTATTCTATGCTTATCTAAGAATGACATGATTCGTATTTTTAAAACTTTTTCTAATAATTTAGCAATATTTGATATTAAGGAAATTGGTCTGTAGTTGACGATTTCCAATTTACTACCTTTTTTGAATAATGGTTTAATTTCTCCGATCTTTAGACTTTTTGGAAATTTTCCAGATTCTATGCAGTTATTAAAAATATATTCTAAAGGAAGAGAAATTTCCTCTGCAATCTGATGCAAAGAATCAGATCGTAAATTGTCATGACCTGGTGCTTTATTCGGTTGCAGACTTTTAATAATATTTTCAATTTCTATTTTATTTGTTGGGGCGATAAAAATTGAATCATTCGTTTCGTTTTCTTTAACTTGTTCACTAGTGTCTGTATCGTTAATTTTTTTTGCCAATAGTTCACCAATACCAGTGTAGTGAGCATTGAATTCATTTGCGATGACTTTTTTATCATTTATAAGTTTGTTTTTAACTATAATTTCATCTATCTTGGTTTTATTCTTTTTTCTATTACATATTTTATTTACAGTAGACCATAAGTTTTGGGAGGAATCAGTGTTACTTATAAGCTTTTTATAATATTGTATTTTTGCAGATTTTATTAATTGCGTTAATTTATTTTTATATATCTTGTATTCGTTTTTAAATTGTTCATTGAACGGATTTTTAATCATTTTTCTATACAAAGCCTGTTTCTCATTAATAGAGTTTATTAGCCCGGTAGTAATCCATTCTTTCCGAGGTAATTTTTTATTATTTTTAATAATTTTTATTATTTTCGTATTATTATTTATGTAATTCTGTAATCTATTAATAAATATATTTGTTATATCATCAACATTACAATTGTTGTAAATATCACACCATTTTTCGTTTTTTAAGTCTATTTTTAAATTTTTATAGTCTGTATATGATTTGGTAAATGTTTGAATTGAATTTAATATGTTTTTCTTTAAATTGATGTGAAGAATAATAGGAAAATGATCAGTAATAGATATTTCAAAAATTACCGGGACGAAATTGTCTAAATTGTCTCTACTCTTTATAAATATATGGTCAATAATAGATTGTTCCTGATTTTGAATTCTAGTGTACTTATTTATGTGAGATATAAAACCATATTCACTCATTATATTTAGGTATTCCTGTACATAATCTCCTTTACCAACAAGGTTGATATTTATATCTCCCACAATTATATGTTCTTTGGCATTTTGTTGAGCTTTTAGAAACTTGTAAAGTTCTCTATTGAAGTCGAGGACATTTAAACTAGGTGGCCTATATACAGCACTTATTAAAAAAGTTTCATGTCCTGTTTCTACTTTTAGATTAATAATATTTAAATCAATTTCTTGTATATTGTGTCTGATTTTATGTAATTTATCGATGTGATATGTGTATTTAAGAGTGGTTTTTACGTAGATTAAAGTACCATCATTTTTATTTATTTTGCTTTCATTATAAATAATGTCATATCCTGGCATTTTGAATAAATTTAAGTTGTGAATTTCAAAAGTTTCTGTTAATATAATGATATCGAAATTAAAATCGAATTGGTTAATAAAAACAGTGAATTCGTCAAAGTTTTTGCATATACTACGAATATTATTATGGATAATACCCATAAATGTACCATTACCATTATCCTTTTTTATTTTTATATTATATTCATGAATGTTATTTATCGTTTGCGTCTGTATATCATTGATTTTAAAGTCTCTAACATATGGATCCATTGAAAATGATTAAAGTTACTAATTTTAATACAATTTAATTAAAAGTACCTATATAAATTACTAATTAATAACAATTATTACAAAAAACCTTTGAAATATAATGCTAATGCTAATTATTTTCCTGATTTTACTAATGCTCTGGTATTAGGTTTATGTAGTGTTGTTTTTGTAGTATTTCCTTTTCCATTTTCCCTCAACCGGCTGCTACTAATTTTGATTGGTTGGTTAGTTGGGGTATCGATTTGGAGTATACTATCGTGGTTGATCTGATTGTCATTGGCTCTAGCAGGTGTATGGTGGTGGGGCTCGTCTTCTTGATTTGTATCAACTTTATTTGAATATTCAATAATCGGTGTCGGTGGGGCACTTCTTGGTTTTGGCTGTGTTGGAGTACTGGATGGGTTTGATTCAAGTAGTTGTTCTGTTGAATATCCTATGTCGTTAATATATAGTCTTCCGGATTTTATATAGCAAATATTTTCTTGATTTCGTTTAGCTTCTTTAAGGTGATATCTTAGAATTTTGTTTCGTTTTCGTTCTTCAAAAGTTTCATCGTGATTTATGTAAATATTCGTGCCTTTTAATTTATATCTATTTTTTATTACTTCGCATTTCTTTAAAAACGAAATAAATTCTACAATAATCGGACCAGATTTATTTGTCTTGTATACGTTGTTTATGTCTGAAATTTTTATTTCGATTTCTAGAAGTTTGTTTAAATTTTTTACAACAAATTCAGCAATTGATTTATTATTAATTACTCTCAATCCAAAAATTGTGATATTATTTTTTATTTCCCTTTTTCGGATTTGCTCAATTTGTTCAATAATTTTTCTATTATCCGATTCGATTTCAAGAGTCTTTTTGTTTATCTCTTCTATTTTAAGTAACAGCCTCGTCTCTGAGGCTTCTAATTTATTAACTAATTCGTTCTTACATTTAATGATTTCATCTAATATTAATTTCCAATTAATCTCTTTATCCATATCAAAATATTTGCTTATATTGTATAAAGACGGTTGTATTTTATTTAAGGACGTTTGTCTTTCTTACTGGCGCAATTGGTTGAGGCTTTAGACCGTTGGAACGAAGCCGAACCAAGACCGGGTTCAAATCTCGGATGGGGGAGAGGTGTCTTTTAGATTTTATTTTGTTGAGCTTTTACTGATCGATGAATGTTTTGATTTATTTGATATCAGGTTTTCACTTAACCTCACTTTTTAGCACCGCACTACATTTGCATTTATTATTTATACATGTGTCGTATCTTTGTACCCGCACTGTTTTCACATTCGTTCAGTTCTTATACTTCACTGAAATGTACGTAAGGTGGTTATATTTCCTAATAAGTTATGTTGTACACTTTGATGTTCTTAAGGGTAGCCCGGCTGTCTAAGGTCAGACAGGTGTGTGCATCTTTGTAGTCCTTCTTCGTACAAACCTCCCTAAAAGACTGAATGGCCATGTCTTATAAGACTGAAGGGCTTTATTTAAGAGGAACTGATTCCCTGTATTTAAGACAGAGAGGGTAAACGATAGAAAACAGAGGATAAATAGCACAGATTAGGACAGGAAACAGAAGACAAAGGATAGATAAAAAAAATATATGACAGAGTCAAAAGACATATTATAGAAGGCATAGGAAAAAGATAAACGAAAGATGGCAAAGATTAAAAGACACATAATGGATAGCAGAGATAGAGGTTAAGAAAGAGAATAGAAAAAAGAAGCTAAAGGATAGCGACAGGAGATAGATGATAGAAGCCAAAGGATATAGAACAGAGGATTCAGTACAGAAGACAGATGATAATGTATGGTAGACGGCATAAGATAGACGAAAAAGGGCCGAGTATATTGGCATGTTCATTGCCTATTATATTTACGTAACCTGGTGACATTAGAGTGAGCTCGTTGCCCTTGGTCAATTGATTCAGAACTTGTTTACTGTTCCAAGAAGATTTGGAATGAATGTTGTACACTTTGATGTTCTTAAGGGTAACCCGGCTGTCAGACAGATGTGTGCCTCTTTGTAGTCCTTCTTCGTACAAACCTCCCTAAAAGACTGAATGGCCATGTCTTATAATACTGAAGGGCTTTATTTAAGAGGAATTGATTCCCTGTATTTAGGCTCGTTTATGCTTATATCGGAGTCCATTTCCGTTTTTGATGCATCTGTATACCAGATTATAGAGTTGCATTTTATTTTTTTGATTCGATTCGGGCTGTCTTATAATCACTTTAATAAGTGATATCTGCCGCTATAGGTTTGCAGATTATTTTCTCTTTGTGCGTATTTTAATTAAGTTTCCTATCTAGTGTTAAACCTAAAATTTCACCTGATCCGACAGCGTAATTTCTTGTCCTTTTACTTTAGGAGTTTTGATATTCAGCTTCCTACGATTACTAGAAGCGAAACTATTTTACTATGTTATTGAGGGCGTTTTGGGATATGGTAGGTATGATGTCATATTTTACTCCTTATGACAATTGCTATGTCACCGAGCAAGGTCATCAGGAAGTGGCCTATCACAAAACATCGATTCTAGAACGACTTTGAGAGTCATGAGGAACATCAAGAATTTCTAGTTAAAAAGGAGGTTCTAGATGTTGACCATCACAGAATCTTGACCCTCAAATGACTTTCACCTTCAAATGACCTTAACCATTAAATGATCTAAGTGATCTTGACCTCTAAAAGACCTTGATTTTCAAATTACCTTCAATCGGTCTTGACTTTCAAGCAATCTTGACTTTTGAAAACACCTTTCTCAATTGTAAAAAGAAATGAAATAAATTGAAAGGCGATAGATAACCGAAATTAGCTTTGTAAAGTGTCTTACTTGCCTTAATTTTTTTTAGTTGGATCCATTTATTTGCAATTCGCAAAAAATAAATCCCGTGATGGTGCAAAGATTAGGTAGAAGGGAGCCAGGCCGCCTGCTGAACATAGCGTTGAAATGTTTCCGGATGCTAGAAAATAGGTTCCAAGTTAGGAAAGTTATGGTGCAGGATAACTGCTCGAAGACATTGGGATGCGTGATGGAACTGTGGTAGAAACACCAGAACTGGATATATTATTTCGATATGTGCTCAGTCTAAAGCAGAGAAACAAAGTTCATGAATAAAGTTTTATCAGTACAGGTATCCTATTACTTTCATCCCTTATGTGACCTTAATGATTTGTGTGTAGTTTTGAACATTTGTTAAATTCGTCATTTTCTTCTGCCGTTCAATTGAAGTTCAGGTTGTCTTGTTGAATATTCAAGTCGATTAAATTATGCCATGACATCAAAATTATTGATGCGGACACAAAAAATTTTCAAAATCGCACCTGTACAAAGGAGTTATCTGGAAGAGTCTACACTGTTGATTCTCAGTGGATCATCTCTTTCACGCCAAAGCTACATTAATGTCTTCACCTAGATGTGGATCATCACACTTTTACTTGAAGATAAGGACTATAAGGTTCTCGTTACGTACGCCTGTTACCTATTTCATTCTTTATTCCCTATTCTTTATAAGTTAGTTTATATGTAGCAATAAAATTATTAATGCAGTTGCATTTATTGTTAAAGTTGCTCCACCCTCGAGAAACGAAATCTATGCATTGCCGTTCGCAAAATCCGACCGGCAATGTGAAACACGGCCGCACATATAAATTTCTAACGGGTTTCCTACTGCATTCTGTACATTCTACAAAACAAGGGCCTCGCCGGGCTCCAGACCCAAAAAGTGCAATATAAATCGACGCAATAAATTACGCTGCGCAAATGTACACCGGTTCCCGCAATATCGGCTCTAGTACGGCTGTCCTCCTTTTTGTCTTGTTTCTTAGTTTTGCGGGGTTGGACGGGGTGAGGGGTCGACGGTGGTAAGTTTCCTAGCATTCAAAGTTGACGGCATAAAAAGCAACTAAAGCATAATAGAGCAGAAGCTCGTGTAAACAAAACAACAATCGCCGCGCGGAGCTCCGGAGTTGGGAGTTTTCATAAAGCTCCGCTGGCTCTTTTATGGCGCTCATTATCGTCGAGATGTTCTTTTATAGTGGAAGACGCATTTCGTTTCGTTCCGTTTGCTTATTGCCGTCTAATTGACTCTATGAGTATTAAATATTTGTAATGAATTTAATTTCAAGGTTTTATTTGTCGTTTTTAGTTTAGGGAAAATTAAAACGAAAATGGTGTGGTGGCCATCATAGTACTTTCTCTATATTTTTCTCGAAAAATTTGAGGTTAACGCAAAAAGACTATTCTTAATAATTTTCTCAATTTTGTATTATTTACAATAAATTCCATGTATGTAAGGCAAAAAATGTCAAAATTTTTAATTTTACTTTTTATTCTCACAAGTTAACTACTTAACTAACGAAAAACATGTTTTAATAAAACTTGTTTCCCATACACAATCCATCAAATACCCTCCTATACCATTTAACTAATCTAACTCCCATTGATGAACGCCTTTCATTCCTCGCCCAAAAATTTGCTACCAACCCACATAACCTAGAGATCCTTAACCTTATGTGTATCCCCCGCAATCCCCTAACAACACCTCGATATAAACACCCCGAAATCACCATCTATCAATTCATCACCTCACTTCTCAATGACATTAGCGATCATGACGTTTGAAGAACAACAGACAGTTAACTCAACAAGACATTAGCAATCATGACGTTTGTATGACAGATAATTACAGGCTGAAAGACCGCGGGTCGATAGCCGTTGGACAGAAAACTAGAAGCCAGTGTCTCACATTAGAATTTATTTAATTTAATTTATTACAAGTATTGTACTTTATTTTCTGTAAATAAAGATGTTTAGTAGTAAAACTTGTTCAGTTTCTCATTCAATTTAACTTTTGTTTGAAAAGTTATGTAATATTTTTCAAAAACAAAAAAAAACGCCGCGAGTAAACATTCGCTTCCGGTTCACCAAAAGCTTTTCAGTTCCAGTTTTTTAGCGATAAAACCTTAAGTTTAAAGTTTCATCTCAATAGGATTATTCGTTTTTGAGATACAGTGCACACAGACACAATTTTTTTCCTAGAAATTAGTGAAATCAAAACGGATTTTCCCAAAATTCCCACATATTCAATTACAATACTTCGCCAATGAATTGATTAGAAACGCATTTTAATTCTATTAAAAAAATATCATTAATTAATCATTATTGGAATTATTTTTCCTAGAAAATGTTTTCTAAAATAAAGATTGAATAGAAATTGGTTGACGCAATAAATTTTACGCCAAAAATTTGAAGATGTTCTACTGATTGGAGCGTGGTATAGAGAACACCCACCCACTTTAACATAAATCATTATTATTTTGATTGAAGATAAAAACAAAATATCGTGAATGATGTTTAAAAAAACTACAAATAAGTTTTTTGATAAAAATTTAATTGTATATTAATGGTGGGTTGGTGGCCTCTATCCCACCCTCTAATTTGTACAACATAAAAGAGTGTTTGATTAAATTATTTATTATTTAGTATTTTAACATTAATAAAATTTTCTTGGGAGAAGTTTTCTGAAATAAAAGTTGAATAAAAATTTGTTATGTAATAAATTTTATGTCAATATTTTGAAGATGTTTTACTGGTTGGAGGGTAGGACAGAGGCCACCCACCCACCCTACATATGTGCTTTAATATAAACCACAAATAGTGTTTTATTTCCAATAAAAATAATAATAAAATCGTGAATGTTAAATATAAAAGGCTGTAGTTTTATGAAGGTTTAATTGCATATGTAGGGTGGGTGGGTGACATCTACCTCACCCTCTAATCAGCAAAACAAAATATTCAGTAAAATTTGTTGTTTTCCGATTGGAGGGTGAAATAGAGGCCACCCACCCGCCATACAAATACACATAAATCATAAATTTTGTTTTATATCAAAAAAAAAAAATAATTTAAAAAAAATACAATTACAGTGTTCTAATGAAAGTTTAATTTTATATGTGTAGGGTGGGTGATGGTCTCTATTCCACCCTCCAATCAGTCACACATAAACACTGTTTAATTATATTATTAATTATATATTTTTTTAACATAAATAAACAGTTTGAAGTTTCCTGGAATAAAAGTTGAATAGAAATTTGTTGATGCAGTAACTTTTACGTCAAGTTTTTGGAGATGTTTTACTGGTTAGAGGGCGGGACAGAGGCCACCCACCCACCCTACAAATGTGCCTTAGCATACACCCCAAATAGTGTTTAATTTCTAAGTAAAATAAAATCAAAATTATAAAAGATGATAAAAAAATCTACACTAGAATTTTTTGATAAAAGTTTAATTGTATATGTAGGATGGGTCTTTTTCAACATCTACTAAAACATAAATTAGTGTGTAATCATAATTTAGTATTACATTTTAAAAGAAAGATTTTTAGAAGAGGTTTCTTAAAAATAATAATATAAGTTAAATAAACGTTTTTGTTATAATAAATTTTACGTTAAATATTTGAAGATGTTTTACTGATTGGAGGATGACCTAGAGACCACACACACACACCCTATTTTTAGATTAATACATAAATCAAAAATAGTGTTTTATTTCCAATGAAAATAATACGGTGTTTTGATGAAAATTTATTTGCATATGAAGGATGGGTGGGTGGCCTCTAACCCATCCTCTAAAAGTTGAAAGAAATTTTTTGGATGTAATAAATTTTTCTCCAAAATTGATGTTTAACTAGTAGTAATTCAAATTATCTGTTGACTTACAATTTATTTCATTGGAGCCTTTCTCTCTCTTCCAATTGAGAAGGATACCAGGTGTTTTTTAAAGTCAAAATCACTTGAAGGTTAAGATCATTTAAAGATTATTTGAATGTCAAGGTTAACTGAAGGTCAAGTTCATTTAAAAGTCAAAGTCAATCAGAGGTCAAAGTCAATTGAAAGTCAAAGTAATTTGGAAGTCAAGATAATTTGAAATTCAAAGTCATTTTAAAGTCAAGGTCATTTGGGGTCAAAGCCATGTAAAAATTCACCAGGCAAGCAATTTCGTAAATTTTTGAATATTAGGCGATGTTGTTCGTGCAGAAGGACGCAGTGTAATGCAGTTGACTCGATTTTAAGACGGAATCGCCTCTGGACGGATCTCGAAAGCTTCTATAGAATCATACCCCTATGACCGAAGTCGTTTACCTGTTGGTAAGTTCATGGGGAGTCTTTGAGCACCGTCGGAAAAGCCATCTATTCTTTCTATCCGATACTCGGAACTAACAAAAGGAGGCCCATTTTTGGAGCACTCTCACGTCAAAAGGTGAACACCGATTTGAGCAAAATACGTCTGTATCTCTTTAGCGAACCTCTAAGAATACACCCTAGAAATGGAAAGCCGTTACTCCTCCAAAAAGGCTTCTCGTCGTCTCGAATTCTTAACAGGACACAGGTTCCGTCGAAGTGAGGTCTTCAGTTTGAGCGCGCATTTCGAGGTCTCCCAGCGGGCCACTGGTGAAGCCTTTGGGTCATTCGAACTGACGTATATTCTTCGTGTTATCTTAATTCTATGGAACCGGTAGAAGTACATCTATACTCCCACGAAAGGCAAAACATGTTTTTATTCATGCATCCGTTCGTCCTACTTGAATGTCTGTAACTTTAAAATTGTGTGTGGCTCTTCTTTGCAAGCCATCAAGAAGCACCGCAAACTACGAGGTGAAAGAAAAGATGTTGTCATTCATTAAGAAGTACTTCAAGTCGGTTGTGACCTCGGCCACTCTCATAGAGACGAAGGGCAAGGTCGCGTCTGGATCATTCAAGCTCGCTTCCGGTTCGTCGATGGGCGCTACGGTAACCAGTGAAACAGAGGCCAAGGCTAAGATCACCAAGAAGTCTTTTGACGAAGGCGGCAAAATCACCTAAAAGTCCCCGTCGAAGGCCAAAAGGGCGACCAAGAGTAGTTCTACGAAAAAACCCAAGCACCCAAGTCGAAGAGAGCAAAGGCCGCTCCGAAAACCGTAGCAAAAAAATCGTCTCCAAAAAAGAACTAGTCGACGACCAAAATTATTGTTTTTAATGTGGGAACTTGTGATAAGGGTACAACCTGGGGAAATGTCGTTCTCAAAAAAGAGTCAACATCAAGAGTCCCCTCTTAACTTGAACTAGCCGATTCACGACCCTCAAGGTCAGAGTAGGTTCCAGAATCGGTTAGTAGTGGTAATGTTCTCAGTTAATTTGGCGGTATTGTAACCAATAGGTGTGGCTGAATATTATTACCAAATATTGGAGAGTTTAATAACTTTAAAAGAAGAGCAATCCGCATAATTTTAGTATTGATTAGTTATCATCAATTGAAAATGCTATTTTTTTTGAACGATTGAATTAATTATTTAATTAATTATTTTAATATTAAATCCAGCGGAAATACTGAAAATTTAACAAATTTCTCAATTTAAAAAAAACTAATTCTCGAAAAAGGGAACAGATATGACTAGAAACTCCTAGGAAACCAAAAATAATTCCTTTATTATTCTAGAAATCTTAAAGAAAATTTTAGAAATCTTGAATAGAAGGCTGAAAAATTCATGCTATTTAGAAGAAAAACTTTTCTGGAAAATTGTTAAAAATGAGAAAAAGTATTGAAAAATTTTGGGTAATCGAAGATGAAAGAAAAATTCAATTTATTTAACACATTTAAAATATGGAAAATTTGACCCACAAATATTTTAATATCTTGAAAATTTTGAAATTTTTGAATATATTAGAATATCCTACAAGTATTCATATTAAAATACTTAAAATTATCATTAGTATGCTAAAAATTGTAACACTTGAAAAAAATTGTTGCATTGTACAATTTTTAGAAATGCAAAAAAAACACTGGGAAATGCAGGAAAGCTGAAAAATTGGTATAATATTAAAGAAATCTCAAGCAATAGTTTAGAAATTTAAAATTTTTTTATAAAAAATAAAATTCTCATAATTAAGAAACAAAAATTTTGGAAATTTATATAAAATTACTCGATTTTTTTGAGATATCTTTAAAAATATTTCAGACATCTAGAGGAAATACTGAAAATTGGAAAACTAGATAAAAATTTATTCGAAAATTTAAGGAATCGCAAACTAAAAATTTTGAGAAAATGCTGAAAAAATCCATAAGAATAGAAATTACAGTAAAATATTGAAACACTAGTTTAGAAATTTAAAAACTGTAAATAAATTCCTGAAATATTCTTTATATTTCAAAAAAAACTTAAGTCTTGACGAAATCTTGATTTTTTTTTTAATTTAACCCTTTCGTCCCTAACGGTAAATATATGTTCCAATAACTTTTTAAAATACCTAAATGTTCAACTTATCGTTTAATAGCAGCGAGAATTGTACCAGACCGTAGTGTTTGGTTTCAGGCATGCGCTTTATGTGTTAAAATGTGAGGTTAGAGATGTTTGACTGCCCAAGAAAGTATTTTAGATGATCATCTGTTATTTCTTGTGTAGAAAGTTAGAATTTCTATTTATGTATTAATTGTATTATTTGTCATTTGTATTCTTGTAATTGTATTTTAATTATTAATTTAAGTTTTATTTGTAATTTTAGTCTGTAATTGGCGTTTTGGCTGTTGGGAAAAATCGATAAATAAATAAATATTTAATTAAGGTGCAGGATTATTCTATTAGTCTTAAGGGAAATTCTAGAAATTTAAAATAAGTCTATAACACTTCAATTTAGTTCACGCAATTTGGAATCAAAAAATTCTAGAGACTTAATAAAATGGGAAGTGATTTGACTGCAAATTGTGGTAGAATAATCTTACTATTTAAAAGTGAATGATTTCTAAAAATTTCTATAACGAAAAAATATTAGGAATATAATAATAATATTTCTTTATTGTCCAACAGATAAACCACAAGAGGACATTATTAAATACATTATACTATAAAAAATTAAAAATAAATTACATTTCATAACATAAATTATAAATAATTTGTTTCTAGTTAGAATAGAAATTTCCAAAAAATGATCGAAAATAAGAGAGACTACTAGAATATTCTTGAAAATTAAACATAAATATTCTAAGCGTCTAAAAATTTCAATAACACTGGAAATAATTTTGCAATTTGTAATTAATCATTTTTGAAACGTTATCGAAAGTGGGAGAAGAAATTACTAAAAAGTTCTGAGAAATTAGCAGTAAATAATTAAAATATTCTAGATATATTTTTTAAGATTCTAGAAATCTGGAAAATTATTGTTAGAAGTAAATTTTAGAAATTGGAGGAGTTTTTGATTCTATAAAATATGAAAAAAATCCAACAATTTAGACTAAAAAATTTATGGAAATTTAATACAAAATGATAAATTACTGGAAATGAAAAATTGGAAAAAAATAAAATCTATCTATAAAGCAGAAAAATTGTAAAACAGTTCTAAAAAAGTAGAAAGAAATGACTGGATTATTCTAGAATTCTTATAGAAAATTCTAAAAATCTGAAGAAAATGCAGAACAATTTTATTAAGAGAAAAATTTTCCAATTTGGAAGAAAAGAAGAAAAAGTTGAAAGGAAATTTTTTGATGTAATAATTTTTTTGCCAAAGTTTCGAAGATGTTTAACTAGTTGAAGAATGTTCAGGAATGCTCGAAAATGCTCAATATTGCTGGAAGATACTCAAGACGGCTCGAAAACACTCGAGAAATATCAAGATTGCTTGAGAATACATAGAATTCTCGAAAATATATCAAATAGCTAAGGAATATTCGAAAATATATCATACATATAGAGAATACTCGAGAATGCTCGAGAAAATTTGAGAATGTTCGAAAATATATGAGGGATTAAAAAGATCGCTTAGCTTGTATATCCTCGCGAATGTTTGGAAATACTCAATAATATTCGAGATTATTCGAAAATGCTTCAGGATGCTCGAAAACGCTAGAAAATGTTCAGAATACTCAAGATAGCTCGAGAATACTCGAAAATATATCAAAACGCTCGAGAATGTTCGAAAATATATTAGAGTGCCAGAAAATGCCCAAGAACGTTTACAAATTCATAAAAACGAATGCTCGAGAACATTCAAGAATGCTTGAGAATACTTGAGAATTCCCAGAAACGCTCGCAAGTTCTCGAGAATCTTCGAGACAGCTTGAGAATGCTCAAGAATGCTCAAGAAAATATATGAGAACGTCTCGAGTATGTTCAAGAATGCTCGAGAATGATCGAGAAAGATCTAGGATGTTTGAGAACGCTTGAGAATGCCAGAGAACACTTGAGAATGCCCACGAATGCACGAAAATGCTCAAAAATGCTCGAGAACGATTGATTTTTTTTAATCGCTCGAGAATGTTCTAGTGTGCTCAAAAATTCTCGAGAATTATCGATAAGTATCAAGAAAATCAAACCCTGGACAATGCTCGAAAATATATTATATAAATTAAAGATATAGAGAATATTCGGGAATGCTCAAGATTGCACGAAAATATATGAGATTGATTGAAAATATATCAGAGATGAAAGAGACCGTTTAACTTGTATCGAGAACGTTCGAAAATACTCAATAATATTCAAGAAAAATGCTTGAAACTGCAGGAAACGCTCGAAAGACTTCTCAAGAATGCTCGAAAATATTCAATCGTGTTAGAGAATACTTGGGAATACCAAAGAACGCTCCCAGATTCTCGACAATGCTTGAGTCTGCTCGAGAAAACTCAAGAACTCTTGGGAATGTTCAAAAATGCTCAATAATACGTGAAATTTCTTGAGAATGTTTAGAATATTCGAAGTTATACAGGGTGACTGACGAAAAACCTTTGGTGCTGTATCTCACTTATTTTTTATCCGATTTTAATAAATAAAACATCAAATTAAATGATTCTTAAAAGACTTGAATATGAACTGTACTGATATTTTTTCTTGCATCCAGTTTTTGACAAAAGACGATCAACTTTTTTTTTCAAATTGCACTGCATATATATTTTGTACTGATCCGCAAGGAGATTTTTTTCTGAATCTAAATTTGTAAACGATTTTATCCATTCATCAAACCAAAGTCGAGAAATTGAGGATTAAAAAAATTAAAAATCAAATACCCATAGTAAACAATATACAGAGCCTATCCAAATGTCAAAAGTGACAGTGTCAGTCATTGGTACAATACTGCAATGATTTTTAATAATTTCATAATTAAAATGTTGCAATATTTCAAACACTGTACTAGAATTTTGTGCTTCTACAGAAATCGTTTTTCAGTTTTTGAAATCTTGCAACATTTTTATTATGAAATTATTAAAAATCATTGCAGTATTGTACCAATGACTGACACTGTCACTTTTGACATTTGGAATAGGCTCTGTATATTGTTTACTATGAGTATTTGATTTTTAATTTTTTTTAATCCTCAATTTCTCGACTTTGGTTTGATGAATGGATAAAATCGTTTACAAATTTAGATTCAGAAAAAAATCTCCTTGCGGATCAGTACAAAATATATCTGCAGTGCAATTTGAAAAAAAAAGTTGATCGTCTTTTGTCAAAAACTGGATGCAAGAAAAAATATCAGTACAGTTCATATTGAAGTATTTTAAAAATCATTTAATTTGATGTTTTATTTATTAAAATCGGATAAAAAATAAGCGAGATACAGCACCAAAGGTTTTTCGTCAGTCACCCTGAATAAGAGTGCGAATACTTGAAAATGTTTGAGAACGCTTGAGATTATTTAGGAAGCTCCAGAGTATTCGAGAATGTTTGAGAATGGTCGACAATATATCTCGAGAATATTAGAAATTATTCTCGAGTTGTCTCAGGAATTCTTTAGCGTTTTCGAACTTTTTCAAGCATTCATAGTCATTCTCAAATATTCTCGAGCATTCTTAAACATTCACGAGAACACTTGATAATGTCCATGAATGCTCAAGCATGCTTGAAAATGCTCGAGAATGTTCAAGTATGCTCGAAAACGTTCGAGAAATAACAAGATTGCTCGAGAATAATTGAGAGTGTTCAAAAATATATCAAATAAATCGGGAATGTTCGACAATATATTGTAGATATAAAGAATACTCGAAAATATTTAAGAATGTTCGAGAAGGTTCTAGAATAATACTTTAGAACGCTCGTGAATGCTCGAAAAATATCAAAAAAATTGATAATATATCAAATCGCTCGGGAATATTCGAAAATACTCGAGAATGTTCGGGAATATTTGAGAATGCTTGAAAATATATCAGAGATGATGAAGAAAATGCAGAAGAATTGTATTAAGAGAAGAATTTCGCAATTTGGAAGAAAAGAAGAAAAAGTTGAAAGGGAATTTTTTGATGTAATAAATTTTTTGCCCAAATCTTGAAGATGTTTAACTAATTGGAGGGTGTGATAGAGGCCACCCACCCGCCCTACAAATGCTTTATACATAAACTACGAATGATGTTTTATATCCAAGAGAAAGAAAAATAAAATCGCCAATGATAATTTAAAAAAATACTACAATGTTCAAATGAAGGTTTAATTGTATGTGTAGGGTGGCTGGGTGGACTCTATCCCATCCTTCAATCAGCAGTCCTACCGACTACGCCAGTTTTTTGAGATATGTTTAATTATATATAATTGTATTACATTACATACACGTTTTACAGCCAACCAACCAGGAAAAAATTACACTCAAAAAATATAATGTGTCAATTGTTAAAATATTTAAATGCATGAATGAAAAATCTCAACTGTCCAAAAACGCCAAATGGAGAGTATCAAAAAACTTAAATGACTTAAAAATGTCAATTGTCAAAACGGACATTATTTTAACAGATAAAAATATAAATTGCCTAAAAGTTTAATATTTCAACTGTCATAAATGACAAGTTTCAAAAATCTTAATTGTAGGAATAAAAAATCTCAAGTGCGCAAAAACATCAAATGCAGAATGTCAAAAACCTTAAATGACTAAAAATTGTCAATAGTCAAAACGGACAATTTTTTAACTGTTTAAATTTAAATTGCCAAAAAGTTTAATATTTCAACTGTCAAAAATATATTGTGAAAATTGTCAAAAAAATATAAAATCTCAACTGTCAATTAAGTAAATGTAAAAAAAATCCGCATATTAGTTATCAAAAATATAATGTGTAGAAAATTTTGATTCCAAAAAAAATGAAATCTCAACTTTCATTCTAATTGTAAAAAAGTAAAAAAATTCAAATGTCAATAATCTTAAATATTAAATAATGTCAATTGTCAAAAAGTAAAAAATGTGCTTATCAGTTGTCATAAATATAAAAAATTAATGTCAAAAAAACAGAAAGCAAATTAAAGCTGTCAGAAATTGAAAATCCCAAATATCATTTTAATTGTAAGAAAAAGTAAAAATTTCACCTCTCGATAAATATCAAATGTCAAGTGTCAAAAATTTAAAATGACCAAAAAATGTCAATTTTCAAAAAGTGCATATTTAATAACTGTCAAATTGTCACAAATTTTAATGTCTAAAAACGGCAGGAAGCAAATGAAAACTAACAAAAATATTAAATCCCAAATGTCATTTGAATTGTAAACAGGTCAAAATTCAAAAATATAAATGTCAAATTCTTACACCCTCCAACCTTTAGAATATTCAAAAGTGTGTTAATGTATGCATTCTTTATTTAAGAAATAATTCAAATAATATCCATTGCACTACACAAGTTACTAAGTTTTTAGAATCATTAAAATCTTTGAACAGAATCAGAATTATTTGAAATTGTATAGTTTTTTTCTGTAAAATCTTTAAAACTTCTCTAGAACGTTCACAATTTTTAATATCTTTGGAATTTGTAAAATTTATGAAATCTAAAGAATATTTAAATTTTATACAAATAAATTTTTACAAACTAATACAATATTTCTTTATTTTTAGAATTTTCAGAATATTTAAAACTTCTTTTTGTATGTTTAGAATTTTTAGAGTTTGTTATGAAATCTTTAAAATCTTTAGAGTTATCAAGATCTGTACAATCTCTCGAATCTTGAGAATCCTTACCATTCCATTACATAATCATAGTATCTTTAAAATTTTTAGAATTGTTTTAATTCCTTAGAATCTATAGTATTTGTAGAATATTTCTTAGAAATTCTTTATTTTTTAAAATTGTTGAATTTTCAAAATCATAATTTATAACTCATCTTTATCACTATTTAAATTGAAATATTGAATCTTTATCTGATTTTGAAATAACGAAATACGTGTCAGAAAACTGAATATACCAATATGAAACCAAACAAGTGTCTTTTTCAAAATCATATAATATTCTATTTTCGTTTAGTGCAGTGAGCAAAGTATTTATCCTTTACATTTTAAAAATATTTAGAAGCTTTACTATATTTAGAATTGGTTATATGTTAAGAAATTTTGGTATATTTAGAATATTCAAAAAATTTAAAACTTTTAGAATCTTTTAAACTTTACGATCGCTAGAATCCTCAGAAAGTTTATAATCTTTAAATTCTATAGATTTCCTGAAATTCTTACATTAAAGAAATTATAGAATCTTCAGAATTATTAAAATAATAATAATAATAAGTAATTATACAAATTGGAGAAGTTTTTTAAAATTGTTAGTATCTTTAAAACTTTCAGTATTTTTCAGAATTTACATTCTTTTAAGTATTGATTACTGATAGAATATTTCTTAAGACTTATTTAATTCATTTTTATTTTTTATTTTTCAATATTGCTGATTTATTAGAATTGTTAGAATGTTTATAACACTCACGATTCTTTGAGTTAAAATATTAAATCTTAGATTTTTTAAATCTTTAGAACCTTTAGAAATTTTAGTAGAACTTTTGGAATATTTAGTTAATTCGAATATTGGGATTTTGATTGCTAAAACCATAAGAAACTTTAGAATCTTTAGACTCTAACTTCTATAGGAATATAAATTGATTTTATTGAATCGTTAGAAAATTCTAAACATTTTTTTTTAGAATTTTTAGCGTTTTGAATATCTTTAGAATAATTAGAATTTTTGAATAATATTTGTAAACCTGAATTCTTGTTATTTTTTTCTCTTTGGAATCTGGGTTTTTAAATTATCTACTAGCTTTATTATTTATAGAAATTTCGTTTGGACTCTTATATTTTTTGGAATAATTAAAATCTTTATAATCCTCAGGTTTTTTTGACTATATTGAATCGTTGGAACTTTTTAAAATTTTAGAATTTATTTTATTATTTACTATACTATACTATTAAAAAATTTAGAATCCTGACGGTCACTATAATCTTTCAAATCTTTATATTCTTTAGAGTATTTAGTACCTTAAGATTAATATAGATTATGAATATTCTTTAGAATCTTCAGACGCTTTAGATTTCACAGAAACTTTGGAATTTCTATTTTTTTTTTAATTTAAGGAATCTTTTTAATAATATTTGTTTTTGAAACATTCAGACACTTTATACAATTTCAAGAATTGTTAAGAATCTTAAGAGTTTTTAGAATTTATAGAATTTTTACAATCTTTTAAATCTTTCGATTCTTTCATTTCTATTGAAAAATTAGAAGCTTAAACTTAGAATTTTTAAATTTACAGAAAATGTAAAATAATCTGGTCACTATCCCACCTCCCAATCAGTAAAACATCGCTTCAATTTTGCTGATTAAATATTAACATAAAATTCAATAAATGAATTACTCGTTATGTGCAAGAATTTTTGCAGGAAGCCTCGAGAATATTTAAAAAATTGAAATGTGGGATAGAGGCTATCCACCCACCCTACATATACATGGTAATTTCAGTTACTAATCGAGGGTAAATTTTGACGAAATTACAAGAAATCATCATCACTGTTTTACTTTATGTCAAGATGAATATGTAGGATGGTGGGTGGTCACTATCCAACCCTCCAATCAGTAAAACACACGCTTCAATTTAACTGATCAAATATTAATTAACTGTATAAAATCAATGTATAATTCAATCAATGAATGACTTTTTATGTGCACGAAGTTTTGAAGGGGCATTCAGAAATATGTAAAAATTGAAAGGTGGTAAGTTTCCAACAAATCAAAACCTAAAAATTTTGATGAAATTACAAGAAATGTAGGGTGGGTGGGAGGCCACTAACCCGTCCTCGAATTAATAAAATCCCGCTTCAATATTAATTTACTGTATAAAATTAATGTAAAATTCATTCAATGAATTACTTGTTACGTGCAAGAACTTTTGAAGGAACCCTCGATAGTATTTAAAAATTTAAAAGGTGGGATAGAGGCCACCCATCCACCCTACATATACACGTTGTCCCCTGAAATTTTGAATACGGGGAATTGAATGTATTACTTGTTGCTTAGCTACCACGCTTGTAATAAAATAAGGAATCAAAATGAAACATATTTACATGATATTTTAATATTACTATTTTTACAATCACAATTCTGGCGTAACGAATAAGAAATAACTACAATGTTCATCTTATTAAATATTCGAAAACATCTCCTTGTTGAGCCAAGCAATATCCCAAACGATCGTAAAATTCCCATTTTGATGTTATATAAGTCAAATTGACATTCATTTGCAGCAACAACCATGGCAACCAATAATAATAATCGAGATGCAATACAAACACATTACTCATATTCAAAATTTCAGGGGACAACGTGTATATGGTAATTAAAGTTACTAATCGGTGTTAAGTTTCAAATAAATCAAAACCTAAAAATTTTGATGAAATTACAAGAAATCATCGTGACTGTTTTACTTTATTTATGTTAAAATGAATATGTAGGGTGAGTGGGTGGCCACTAACTCACAATCAGTAAAATATACGCTTCAATTCTACCGAATAAGTGTTAATTAATTGAACAAAATCGACGTAAAATTCAATCAATTAATTACTTGTTATATGCATAGTATCCTTAAATCGTTATCGTTTTTAACTTAGGAATTTATTGATTTTTTTAAAATTGGTGTTTTAGCTTGAGTTTCAATGTATACGTAGGATGGGTGGGTGGCCACTATCCTACCCTTCAATTCCTTAACGTTAATAAGATTTAATTTGAAATGGATCAACATGACAAATCGATTACTTTCTGATTACTTTGTTTATCTTGTATAATTAATTTTAGAAGAATAAATTGTTAATGTTAAAGAATTGGAGGGTGGACCTTATACATATATACATATAATTACAATCACTATTTCGTTTGATTTCCCCAAAACGAAACAAAAATAATTCTAGGTTGATGTAAAAATAAATTGAACATAGTTTTTAGCTTAAGTGTCAATGAATATGACAATAGGGTGGGTGGGTGGCCACTATCTCACCCTACAATTACAAAACTATTAACAAGAGTTTGTTATTGCAGATAGGCAGAAACAAGCAAAATAACTACACGTATTTATAATATGTTTTATCTGAATTGGAATAAAATTGTGAAGAAAGGTTATTAGTGCTTTATTCGTCAAATGTTTTATCTGCTTCTGGTTATCGGAATATCAGCGATGGTGGTATGATATCTGACTTCTTTTAAATTAAAACCAAAAATTATAACAAGAAAGTTATTATAATCTAATGGAATTAGTTTTAAATGTAGTTTATTAAATATCATAAACAAACTTTATATATTCATTAAAACTAAATATGCAACACCAAACACATAAACTCAGCCAATTATTATTTCTCAAACAGTAACCATCCATGAACAACGTCCTGGTTATTGACTGTTTTCGCGATCATTCTACCAACAAGGTCATACGTAATTCCTTCCTCATTACTTATTCTTTTTAATTGTATCCATAATCCACATCTGTACCCACAAGACTCTTAAAAATCTATTCATTCGTATATTCTTTTCTCTCTATCCCAGGGCGTGTGCTTACACTCGTACGACATTTAATTAATTAATACACCCCCTAAAAGCGTGTCGCGAAAACTGACATTTAATGTAAAAGACGGTTACGTTTCAGCTAACTCGTAAGTAATTAATTTTTCTTAATGAACGCCCGCATTATTCCGGATAGTTGTACGCGGTAGCATTTATTTAATGACTGTGGCCCCACGTTACAGTGTATATAAATAAAACACAGGACAGTTTGACACACATATCTTATATATAGTCATGCTAATTTTATATATGTTGAATTCTCTGATAGTTTCACCTGTTTACAATTCCGTTTCTGACGTGCCGCGGGATTAGACATCATAAGGAAGCGCCTAAGAATAATAAACGCGTCACTTTGGGGATGACTGTATTAAAAGTATGTTGAACTCGTTGAATTGGACGTGAATCACTAGATCTTATCTAATTATAATTGTTGAACAGAAAAAAAAATTGGGAATCACGATCGAAGACAGGATATCGGACTGCATACGTAAAATATTTACGGCGTGATTCAGGCACCACAGGAGTAAATAATATCCTGTTATTTTCGAAAACAAAAACATTAATTTTGTTTACAATTCAATACGACCACCGGTTTCGGCGGTGTATTTATTTTTGGACACCGGCCCCTACAAGAGATGGTGGTTGGCAAATTGAAGTGGTTTATTTTGCACCCAAGAGATGTTAAATTTATTTAATTTGAAGTATAACTAAAAATTATACTCTTACCTTATTTTTTAATCGTTAAAAATATAATTGCCTGATTAGATTATAAAATAATATTCTTAAGGCTCGATCTAAAATATTACATTTTATAAATTATATCAAAACAGTAGAATACAAAGTGTATTTCAATTACTTAAATTTAAATGTATTATAAAAGCACGTCTACTTACTCTTATAATTATATTTGTGGGTAATTTATACGGCGTTTTTCATAAAATAAGGATTAAAGAAATTTTTTGTTCCAAAAATCTATTATACAAATATGTAAAATGTATTTGTATTATCTCAGAAATTTTCAAAATGATTGTGAATGCTGTCAAATCAGGTGGCAGACTTATTGTTCAATATGATAAATGACTCTATAGTGACGGCAATTTTGTGGAGAAGACGGTAAAAATAGAAACTTTCATTTAAAAATAAAATTTTATATATAATATAAAGTAACTTAAGCAGCATGTATAGAGAGGCAATTTTCACCATTGCCGATACATCGAATTCAAAAGCATTACTGAAAAACGATTTTGTGCTTTATCTATTTTAAGGATGGAACTTGATCGTTTTGAGATAATCTAAAGAGGAAATATTTGTCGCAAAAAGAGGTATGATGACCCATACCTAGGTGAAAACAAAAATGTGGCCAGGCCTTGTAATTACACGAAAGGAATGAATCACTGACACCTATTCCAGAAATTTCCTTTTGGCAAATGTGATTTCGACAATTTTTTGTGATTGGCGATTATTTTAATGTCATCGCATATATTTTGATCGACTTGAAAGAAGAACAAATTCAATAATTATTTGAAAATCTGGAAAAACCATTAAAATTAATCTTGCAACCTTGCCGTCCCTATTGCTCTTTCTTAAACCTAGATGCTACATACATGTCTCCATGGCCACCCCCAAATGCTTGAGGTACTTGAATTTTGCTACCTCCTGACCTAGCTGTGCGTCCTGTGCTTCTCCTCGAGTGCTATGTCGCCTCTGTTTTCTGCAAGGACAATAAAATTAGAAAAGCCTAGAATACGTTCCATTTATCGTATTCTTGACTTATCCCAATAAACACTTCAATGAAGTATCGTACTCACAACCTACCCCAATACATCGTACTTTGACATAGGTCCTTCAGTTCAACTTCTCCACCTAATCTATCTAATCTAATCTAAACTACTATCAACAGATTTTAATAGCTTCTAAATCACTGAAAACGCATCTTAAGGAGAAGAAGCAAAAGAATAGAAGACCTGAGAAAAAGTGATTAAAAAATAGACAAGGCTACAAATTGATTGGCAGAATGGAAAAGAGTAAATTCGTTATAACAGCCTATATAATTATAGCCTATAGCTATGCCGCAGGCAGAAACCGGAAGGAACCTACACAGAAACAATAGAGGAAAGTCTCAAGGAACTATTAAAAGTCCACTTTCCAGCCTCAACAATTCTGGCAGAACACAACAAGCCAGACAATCCCAGCCAAAGACCTAAAAGGCCCGACCGAAAGGACTGGAGATTAGCCACTGAGGTCACAAGACCCACTAAAATTAAATGGGCCATCAGCAGGTTTCAACCTTACAAGTCCGCGGGACCGGATGGGATTTATCCCATTCTGTTACAAATGGGCATAGAGGAATTGGTGCCGCACCTGTCAAAAATCTTCAAAGCCTGCCTAGCATGGGGATATATACCAAAATCATGGCAAAGCGTAAGGGTAATCTACCTGCCGAAGGTAGGCAGAATAGCTGACCTAACGCCAAAGTCATACCTATCAGCCTATCTTCTTTCTTACTAAAAACAATGGAAAGACTGATTGATACGTACATAAGGGACGAGATACTGTTAAAAGATCCCCTCAACAACAGGCAATATGCTTATCAGACGGGTAAGTCAACGGACTCGGCGCTGGACGACCTAAACAGGCTCATCACAAAGTCAATGGAAGACAAAGATATAGCCATGGCCACATTTCTGGATATAGAAGGGGCGTTTAACAACGTCACAACAAACTCTCTCGTGGAGGCACAAAAAAGGAAAGGAGTCCCGTTAAGCCTTTACCAATGGATCAAGGCCAGCCTAGAGAAAAGGACAATCATATCCACTTTGGGGGGCCATACCATTAAGGCTAAGGCAGGGGGAGCTGCCCACAAGGAGGAGTGCTATATCCACTGTTATGGGCTACACTAGTGGATGACCTTCTAGGAAAACTGTCCAAAGAGGGCATCAACTGCCTAGGGTACGCGGATGACTTAGCCATTGTCATCAGGGGCCGGTTCGCGGGAGTTGTCTCGGAGCGGGCACAAAGAGCCCTAAACATAGTAGATAATTGGTGTAAACAGGAGCGATTGACAATCAATCCACAAAAAACACAAATTGTCGTATTCACAAAAAGACGAGCATTGCAAGGCCTAAAGCCACTGAAGCTCGGGGGTACGGAAATTCCCTTCGTAGGGGAGGCAAAGTACCTGGGAGTAACCTTTAACGCCAAAATGACGTGGAGACCACACATCACAAAAGCTACCAAAAAAGCTACAATATCATTGGGCAGGTGTCGCAGAATGTGCGGAAAAAATTGGGGACTAAACCCTAAATTGACTCTATGGCTCTACACCAGGGTGATAAGACCCATGATAGCCTATGGAGCAGTGGGGTGGTGGACTAGGACAAAGCAGTACACAAAGACTAGCATGTCTCAGTACAACAGGAGCCCTAAGCACGACCCCAACAGCAGCCCTAGAAGCCATCTTGAACATACCACCACTACACATCTTCATTCAAGGAGAAGCCAGGTCCGTATCATACAGACTGATGCAAGGACAGGCGCCCATAATCCGATCACACGGAAAAACGCACCAATGGCTAGAAGATGAGCTGAAGGCTAACACGATTACAGCAATGCCTAGCGATGCCATGGTGAAAAAATACAATTTCGAAAAGAAATACAAGATTCTAATCCCACAAAGAGAGGACTGGGTCGAAGGCCAACCTACCAAAGCAGAATCATGCTGGTTTACGGACGGCTCAAAGACCGACAAAGGGGTAGGAGCAGGTATATACGGCACAAAACCCGAGACAAAGATTTCACCAAGGACACCACGGTGTTCCAAGCAGAGGCGATAGTTCTTCACCACTGCACAAGAGAAATAGCAAGACAAGACACCAAAAGTAGATCAATTGCTATATTCTCCGACAGCCAGGCGCTACTAAGAGCACTAAGCTCCACACAGGTCGAATCTAAGCTAGTGTGGGACTGTATACGCGCTTTTAACCAACTTGGCTGTCACAAAAAAGTACCAATCACATGGGTCCCAGGACATGGAGGACATCCGGGGAATGACATAGCAAACGAATTGGCCAAACAAGGCTCGTCAAAAGCAGTAATTGGCCCGGAGCCCTCTTGCGGAATCTCCAAAACCGCAGTCAAACGATCCATAAAAAAATGGGTGGAGACACAGGCCCATACCTGGTGGACAAACTCACCAGGACAGAGACAGGCGAAACAGTTCCTTAAGAAACAATCGCCAAAATTCACGACCGAACTCCTGAACCAAGACAGGAAAATGGTCAAAACAATAGTAGGCCTGATAACAGGACACTGCAAGCTCAACAAACATATGAGCAAAATAGGCCTGGTGGAAGAAGCATCATGCAGATTCTGCCTAGAGGAAGAAGAGGACTCGTTCCACATCCTATGCCACTGCGAGGGTATAGCAAGGATTAGATATCAAAAGCTAGGCACTACAAACCCAAGCGCGGAGACTTATACCCAAGCCCCTCTGGCAGGGCTAATAGGACTAATCAAAGAGGCAAAGCTAGAGCTGGTCATCTGAGATAAACAGGGATCCACAATAGACCTGGAAAGGTCGCGGTGGAATAGGCGCTGGTGCCACCCATACAACATCTAATCTAATCTAATCTATGCCGCAGGCTATTCTGCAGATAATGGAGACTAAAACACAAAATTATAGCGTCCGTACATTATTGTAGTAAGACCCATTATAACATATGGCTGGATAGTATGGTAGGTCAAGGCTAAACAAGCAACGGCACAAAAGAAACTTTAAACCATTCAAAGAATGGCATGTCTTGCCATCACCACCAAAATGTTAATTCATATTTCCGTCTTCACAAAAAAGGTGAAGTGGATACCACCACTTGAAGTCTGATCTAGACAGGGGAAACGGCTGAGCACATTCTGTACGTTTGTTTAACCACCAGTTAATTTCTTATTTGCATATAATTTACAGTTTACATTGCATTACATTTTTGCATTTGCTCTTCTTTCCCAAGCCGGTGTGACCTACAATAGTTCGGAGGTCGCCTCGTTAATCAAGAGACTCTTGGTATTCTTTATAGCCCATGTTCGCCATTAATCTTACGATGGCTCTCGCCGATCTTGCTGCCACTACTGTCACTTCTTGAATCTGGGTGCTGCACACGGTTTTAGTCTTCATAACCACGCCCAGGGACTTGAGTCCTGAAGTAGGATCTTTATGCTCCTCGAGAGCCATGCCGCTACGGTTTTCTGCGCTTGCAAACGACTCCGCCTAATCTATCTAATTTAACCGAAACTGCCATCAACAGATCATGACTGAAAACGTATCTTAAGGATAAGAAGCAAAGAACAGAAGACCTTAGAAAAAGTGAACAAAAATTAGTCAGGGCATACAAATTGATGGCAAACTGCTAGCAACATCCTTCCAGTCTCCCACAATAGGACGTCCGTGTTAGAGATCAGCTGGCTCGAATTATAAAATAAATAGTTGTCAAAATGACATTATTGTGGTTAAAAGCCCGAAGACAACAGTGGACATGTGGATGCTGCTAGCAGTTTGCCATCAATTTGTATGCCCTGACTACCATACGCACTCAGTTCCCGGGGAGGAAATTATTAGTTGGTGGTTATATTGAAAATTAATACTGTCATTATTAAGCCCTGCTCTTCGTTCATGTTTTCCTATTGTCGGAGCTTCCTTCCTAAATGTTAAATTTTCATTATATAATAATTGGAATCTTTCCTCTACTTCAAGATCTCGTGGCTGGGATTTTAACCAAGCTCTCTACCTTTTCACGCCAATACGAACTAATCATACCCACTGGTAGACTTAAACTAGATGAATCGTCTAGAAAAAGGCTTCCAACTCTATGACCTAAGAAAAACTTTTGTTGCTATTAAACACAATTCTTCTTTTAGTAACTTTCTAGAAAATACTGCTTCAAGTCTAATAAGAGATATTTACACCATTTTGATAGTAGAGTGTCTTCTATTCCACCCTCTAATTATTATTATTATACAGTGGGGAAAAGCCAAATGGAATAAATTCGCTCCAATACACTCATTGTTTCATAATGTAAAAAAAACAAAAGAAAAACACATGAATGTTAATGCAGTAGATGAGGGAGACCGAAGTGGTTCAGGTAAAAACCCCTTAACTGAGATGGTAAATCCGTGGCCACGAGCACGCTCGCGCATATACCAATAATGCAGTAGATGTTCAAAATGTTCATCGTGAACATCTTGGCAACATTTTAATCTTAAATAACAGTTTATTTTAACTTTAGCTGACCGAGCTAACCGCAAGCTTTTGATGCTTTCTTTTAAGTCATCTAAATCATGTGGTATAGTTTTGTATTCAATACTACTTACATATCCCTAATAAAAAGAAGTCCAATGGTGTAAGATCAGGTGGTCTTGCTAGCCATTCTATTGATCCTCGTCTCCCTATCCAGCAATTTGGAAATGTGAAGTTGAGGTACTTGCGGACATTGATTCGGTACTGTGGCGATACTTCATCTTGCTGGAACCATATCGTATTCGCCGGAACTCGTGAGTTTAATGATCAGGATATTAATTTGCTCACAACATAACATATAACAGTTATAGAGTTCTCTTATTGGAACTATATATATCATCAAATATAACTTCAGTGGCAGCAATGTTATCAAAGCTATATCAAGCAAAAATTGAAGAGCCTTTTACTGCGAAGTATGTTATTTTGATATTTTTCTATTTTTGGTCCATTATTATGGCAAATAAATAATAAAATGTTGGAAATATTCCTCATAATAATGCCCTGACGGATAAAAGAAGAAAACACGTGTACGAGTGGAAGATCATTTTGCAAGTGAACTCTATCTTATTCGTGTACGCTTTAAATTCTAGTATAAAATGTATTAATGTGAATATGAAGTAGTGCTAAACGAACAAAATACCAATGATATAGCTTCCAACAATCCCTGCCAAAATATGAATCTTTTGAGGGTATTGTGTACGTTCTTCTCTTATTCAGTGAGGATTTTCCGTTGACTAGTAGCGGCAATTTTAACGATTAGCATGGCCGTTGAGGAATAAAGTGCACTCATCAGAAAATATTACGGCTTCTACAATATTATCCAAATTGTTATTCAACATTTCATGAGCTCTTTAGTATCATTTTATAGGGATACAGATTACAGATGCTTGTCTACTCGATGTATGTGAGTTTTCCTCAAACTCTAGCATCACATCTAATTTGGTATCATCACCCAGTGCATTGGAAGCTGCCTTTATTATCTGCCTTACATGTCGAAACTCTTAAAACTGCTTTTCTATTTTACTAATTGTACCTATAGGATATAAGCGGCAAATCAGGATTTTTTTAAGAAATAAGCGAGCAACTTCAATTTGAGTTCGGGTGTTATCTCCGCAATCAATCATTTCTAAAACAATAAAATATATAAGTCCTTTACGTTGTAGATAATTCACTAATAAATAGAAAAAACACGAAAATATATTCGTAAAATCTACAACAAATGAGTCTTATTAAGACTACAAGAACAAATCACTTTTGAAACAACTACTTCTCTAGCTAATACTTCGACAGACATTGAATAATACAAAAGTAATTTGCGTGTTACAAAATAGCAAGGCTATCAAAGCAACACTAGTTTGAACGTATTTCTTTCTGTAAAATGAACTAGTTGACTAGTTGACTAGTGTTGCTTTGATAGCCTTGCTATTTTGTAACACGCAAATTACTTTTGTATTATTCAATGTCTGTCGAAGTATTAGCTAGAGAAGTAGTTGTTTCAAAAGTGATTTGTTCTTGTAGTCTTAATAAGACTCATTTGTTGTAGATTTTACGAATATATTTTCGTGTTTTTTCTATTCATTTCTAAAACTGTTATTTTATGCACTTCTGTTAATTTAACCATTTTTCTGAATTTCAGTTAATGAAATTCAAACGGCACCGAAATTCAAATGAATTTATTCCATTTGGCTTTTTAAACTGTAAATATATTCATGTGATAAAATATTGTAATTATGCTTTTTACAATTTAATTTACTTTTTTAACTATAACGATGTCAATAGTTGACTGAAAGGTAATACATCTTAATGGCTTCGAGATGTAATTTTCCAGAAAATTCAACGCTATAGTCAGCAGGCACTCTTCTACTTAGTCTTCGTACCATCACTGGATTCATTTTTTTGCGAATTGCAAAAAGAAAAGAAGAACATTAAGGCTCTCAATTTTATTTTATTCCCTCTCTCCCAATTAAGAAGTATACTAGGTGTTTTTTTAAAATTCAGGGTGACTTGAAGGTCAAGGCCGTTTGAAGATCAATTTGAGGTGAAGATCACTTGGAGATTGGGGCCATTTAAAGGCCAAGGTCATGTGAAGGTCAAGATCAAGAACCTCCTCTGACCTTGAACTAGCCGTCTTGTATCTCTTCACGACCCTAAAAAGTCAGAGGAAGTTCTAGAATCAGTTAGTTACCTCTACTAAAATAGTAAAAAAATAGATAAATATTTTAGCTTAAGTTCCAAAACATATTTAGGGTGAGTGGGGTGCCTCTATCCCATCCTCGAATTCTTATAACATTGACATTGTTTTGGAAATAAATGCTTTTTAAACGAATTTTGTGTAATAATATATAAACTTTCTTGTAATCAATTTTTTATTTCACTACTGCACTTTACTGTTTAGAGGGTGAGTTTTAAAGGCCACCTAATCAGCTTACAAATAACACATCACTCAATAAGTCCTTAGTCTAACACATATACAGAAATATTGTTGACAGATCAACGTGATTTTCGGGTAATACTAACCTTCAAACAGTACGTATTAAAATTCCATGGCATTCTGGAGGTTAGTTTAGAGGTTACAGTCGTTTTAGTAGCACCGGTTTTGTAATTTTCAAGATAGAAGGGAATTTGGTGTATTTATTTTATTAAATCATGTTTTTTGATGAGGAACAATACTTGTGGAATCATACACTGGCTTGATAAGAATTATGGTTTAGGATGCTGAATTTATTGATTTATATCTTTGGTCTTCTTTCTTAAAATAATACATAAAATACAGAAAAAAAATTACAAAAACATACGTAAAATTTTGTTCAAAAGAAGCACGGGCGGCGTTCATAATAGATTATGTTCTTCCACTCAAACCCCATTGGCACCATGATGTTAGAATGTCAACGATCTTCGTCCACATCTGGAGGCTTTTATTTTGTCCTTAATTTGGTTTTATATCCACTTTTTTATGAGGAACTTTAAACGCGGTCGATCTGGTCGCCTAAAATCGGCAGTTATTCCGAAAAACATAAAAATATCCCCAAAAGAGTTATAAAAGACAGTAAAATAAAGTTCTGTGAAAAACAATTTTATATGAAAATTTGGGCATGCGCAAGTTGCTTTCGAAGTGAGTGCTGCGTTTGCTCACACCGAAACAGAAACAAAAACGTGTTTGCTTGGAGCTGTTTAAGGGAAATAAAATTGATTTCTTAAGTTGGTATGTGATAATGGATGAAACATAGACCCACCACTACACGCCTGAATCAAAAAGATCGTCAGCTGCCGGTGAAAGTCGTCCAAAGCGATAAAAAACTCAAAAGGCAGCTGACAAGATTATGGCGTCCAAAATTTGGGATCGTCTGATGGTGGTGGCTTTGGTCTGGTAGATATGTTTCTATTGCCATGGCACTCATCCTTAATTTGGATTCTAAATTCTTACAATCTAGAACCTTCTTAAAATCTCAACTTCAATATTAAGTATTCACACCATTTTAAATACTTAAATTTAAAGACTATGAATCTTAAGGAGCTTTATTGCTTTGGAAGTAGATGACAACATAATATTTCTACATATCATATATTCTGTTGTCATCTTCTTCCTAAGTAACCAACATTCTTAAAATTCATATATTTACAAGAATAATTACTTAATGTGAGTTAACAGAAAGTGGAATTATAGAGTAATTTTAGTAGTTGTGAAAGAAGAAGCATCCAATCTTACCAGTGACTGTTGGGCGTTGAACTTGTTATTATTTTTCTATTGGTATATTGGCATAGATTCCAATTTCTCATAATCTGATAATTGATTATTATCTCGTATTATTACAAGGTCAAGGCGAGCTATTCAAACTATTTTACCTATTTAAATTCAATCGAATTAATTAAAATCTTTCAACCATATTTTATTTGCTTTCAATATTCTTTTCCTAATAAAAATGGTTGCGACCGTTACTACGTGGTAATCCATACTTAGACTGAATTGAAAAAATCACTAAGTTTTAACCACAAATATTAGGAACATTTTCCTACTTCGCGTACATTTTCATTATAAAGTTTTTAAAACTAATTTATCGCGTTGTTATCATCGCACCAGTTATATTATTATTACTATTTCGTAAATCCATGCAACCGAGATCGAGATATGCACACGTGCACAAATTGAAAATATTGTTTCAGTCGATTTCAGCCGGCGAAAATTTTTAATCGCCGCACCGCCTGATATTTAGTTAACTTAATTTATGCGCGGATTTCGGGTCCCGAAACCCATTTAGGGTGGATCAATGCAAGGGGTTGTTACAACATACAGATATGCAGTTGGCAGCGGCGTAATGCATGAAACACAGTCCCGTGTTTATCGGCTTACGGCGTAATCCAAATGGATATATTTGAATTTGGTACGTGTAAACATACTACAAAATAAATATGAAGTCCGCCGCGGGATTTCCATTAAAAAAAATAGTAATAATAATCATAACGAAAATGATGGGAAATAAAACGCAGGGCGCACGGTCGCGTGTGCGCAGTCCCGGAATATTTCCACCAAATATTTCAAACGGGGTTGATGAACTCTCCCCAAATAAGGGAACAAATAAATGTAGCACACTTGATGAATTACCCTCGAAACTCTGACGTAATATTTCTGGCGCATTCATCCCCTAACATATTGTTGTTTTTTTTTTAAGCTCGTAGCTCGAGGAATAGCTCATCCCTTTTATTTGTGGTTGTATTCTAACGAGAATCTAGAACACTGTGTTTTATACATTTTTTTAAACTAAATTTATATTTACAACTACATATTATTATCCTTAATAATTTTAACATGTATTAATGTTAACTGATATATGGTTAAAATTAATTTTGGAAAAATATTTTAGGTTTAAATAAAGATATTAAAGCATATTAAAACTAAATTTTTATTCATTAAAGCTTCTACTTCATTCTACACCATTAATCACAAACCAAAATTTAATTTTGTTTTGTATAACTTAAATCTTATTATACGATGATGTTAGTTTATAAAAGCTATATTATTAAGTTATTTTCATTTTTATTTTATTTTTACGATTGATGTAATAAAAAACAAATGGGTATCCATTATTCTGCAGATTTACATAAATACACGAGTATATTATGTATCATCACTCGGAACTATTAGGAAATGTAGACAATATGTTGGAGTAACTCGGTGCGGAATTGATCAGAAGTAAATCCATAGGAAACAGCGGTTACTCGGAGGGGTTGCCGGTCACCCTCGCAATGTACCCCGCAGTAAAAAAAAACACACCCGGAATAATTCATCAGCACTCTGCGGTAGAAGTCGGAGAGTTCCCTCAACGGCCGTGGCGCGATGCCTTCAGGGCGGGGGGCGCAAAATATGCGCAGCATTGATTTATAAAAAGTGTTTGGCTCCGCAAATTGCTACTTATCCGCATCGTAGAGATACGTAAGGTGTGTTTACTTAATTTTATTAATAACAAAAAGGGGCAACAATAATTCATACATGGAAAAGAAAATGGGATTATTCTCTTCCCACCCTCCCTTAGAAAAACATACTCGAATAGTTAGGTACATAAATTATTTCAAGCAGACAACTTGACACTAGAAATGAACTTGAGAAAAAGATTGGCAGAAAAGTCGAGACAAGATGAAATATCAAACCCACAGATATGAGAAATCATAAAAGTTTAATCACACCAGAAGACATGCAGAAAAGTTAGCTGTTACCTTCCCTATAGAACGATAAATGATTATCTAGACCGAAGATTCGGATATTCTCTAAAAATAATAGAGGAATCATTTGGTAGGGTAATACATTTAAGAAGTCAAGAACTTGTAACAGAAATGGACATCTAAGGTAGAAAGTAGAGAAAATAAAGCTTCTTTTTAAATAACATAATAATAATGTTTATTGGTGCTAATAACTTATACAGTCTTACACAAGTCAGAAAAAAGCGAAATCTTCAACATATATAAATAAGAATATCAAGGTAGGCCTCAAATAACAGACATAGGCAAATAGTGATAAGTTGCATTATTAAATTAAACCTGCTAAGACTATTAAATAAGTATTGACAGTAATGCTATTTAGGTAAAAAAATGTCAGCTAATCAAATCACTAAAAGGTGACAACTTTCCCTTGAAATAAATATCAGAAGAAGGTGAGCAAATCAGCAGAAAAGTCGAGACAAGATTAAATAACAAATACACAATCACGAAAAACTATAAAAGTCGAACGGACCTATTGAAGGAAATCCAGAAAAAATCGTTGATATATCATAGCCATGTAAAAACTTTTCAAACTGAATGTTTTAGATGTATATCATATCCTATTATATCATATCATTTATTTATTTCAATATGCTTACCTTCCAAAATTTTATATAAAGAAGAGAGAGAGTTCACAATAGAATCTTCTTCCACTTGTACCAACACTTTCTTCCATGAGGAACTTGCTTATTGAAGCTCATCTCAAAATAGTTCTTCTTTATTTTAGCCAAATGTACCATATATCCTAAAAAAGATATTACACAAATATATGACTTATGTATGTCGTCTTGACAGATATATAAAGCCCAACAAATATCTGTTGTAGAAAGAATGGACTATAAATAGAGTTATTATTCGAAGCTACATTTTTAAGATCTTTTTTTATATATTACTCTTAATTTTACTTAAATAACTCTAATATACCGCTGTATGAGCTTAAATTACCTTAAAAAGTCGTTGACGTCCTTAATTGACTTTAAATGGCTTTAAATAACCTTGAAGGACTACCAAATCACCTATGGATAACCTCAAATTACCTAGAATGGTTATTGATGCTCTTGATTGACTTCAAATAAAACTTGTATAAACATTTAATCACCTTGAATAACCTCAAATAATTATCAACGATTAAACCACCTTGAACTATCGTTAGATGACCTTAATCAATCATCCTATCACCCTAAAGGACCTTTAACGAATGTTGGATGACCCTAAGTAACCTTGAAAAGTCGTTAGCGCCCTTAATTAACTACTTTAGATGTATTGGGTAAATAGTAACTCTTGTTTTGTTCCATATTGTTTTTATTTTCATTTATCTGACACGTGTTTCGGTCTTCGCAGACCATTATCAAAGTTAAACTGAGTTTAACTTTGATAATGGTCTGCGAAGACCGAAACACGTGTCAGATAAATGAAAATAAAAACAATATGGAACAAAACAAGAGTTACTATTTACCCAATATTAATATATGTTTCCATCAAGAGTGCAGCGCATCAAGTATTAACTTTACTTTAGATGTATTTAAATAACCTTGAATAATTACTAAATCATCTTGAATAACCTTAAATAACTCTGCATTCAGGTCAATACCTATGAATGACCTTAAATTATCTGGAATGGTAATTGATGCCCTTGATTGACTTTAAATAAAGCTTGAGTAAACATTAAAATTATCACCTTAATAAAACCTTTAACGAATGTTGGATAACCTTAAGCAACTTTAAATGGTCGTTGATGCCCTTTATTAACATTAAATAGTCATAAATAATTTTTATTGGTTATCTTATTACCTTAAAAACTTTGAATAATGTTATACGATCATTGGATAAACGTAAAATATCTTGAAAGTCGTTGATGCCCTTAATTGACTTTAAGTAACCGTAAATAACCTTTAATGATTATCAAATTACCTTAAATCTTTATCTTTATCTTTATATAAGCTTCATCAAAACATAGTTACAATAAAGACATTCACAATATTGAAGGAGAAGAGAACATAAATATAAAAAATAACAGAAAAACGTTTAACTTTTTTATACTACTTTTTATTTTTATACAACACTTTGTGACTAGTTTCGAATTACACAGTGATCATTATCAAACTAAGTACTTAAAATGTAAATAACAGGTGTATATATAATAAATCTAAAATGCTTCGAAGAGAAGGGTGTACATCAGGTCAAGCTGGTCGTTAAGGATGGAAATTCCCGGATTAATTTTGGCTTGACCTGATGTACACCCCTCTCTTCGAAGCATTTTAGATTTATTATATATACACCTGTTATTTACATTTTAAGTACTTAGTTTGATAATGATTACTGTGTAATTCGAAACTAGTCACAAAGTGTTGTATAAAAATAAAAAGTAGTATAAAAAAGTTAAACGTTTTTCTGTTATTCATTAAAAATGTACTACGAAGTGAACGCCTCCAAAATTCAAGACATAAATATAATTTTAACACCATGTGACGGGCGGTGTTAGTTCTTTCGGATGATCTTCCACTCAAACCCATATGCTCTTTTCTTCCACTGTTCATATAACACATATAAATAACCGTGGATAACTATGTACGAATGTTGGATGACACTAAGAAATCTTAAATGGGCGTTAGTGCCAATTATGAACCTTAAAGGGCATTAAGAAACCTTAAATGAACGGTGGGTATCCTTAAAAATCATACTGTTGCTGCTCTTGATTAACTTTAACTGATCTTAAATAACCTTGAATGGTTATCGAATAACCTTAATTAACCTTGAATAACGCCGAATGATCGTGGAGTGACTTTAAATTACCATGCTATTCTTGATTGATATTCTTGATATTAATATTCTATGTTGGCCTTGATTGACTTTGAATAACCTTGAATAACTTTAAATTATTGATATATGACATTGAACAACCTTGAGCGATTGTCAAATGATTTAAAACAATTACCGTATTACCTTAGAAGACATTGAATTAACCTTTTATGACCCTGGTGCCCTTGAATGACAGTTGGATGGCCTTAAATTACCTTGAAAGTTAGTTGATGCCCTTAATTGACTTCAAATGGCCATAAATAACATTGGGTAATTATCGAATCACCTTAACTTACTTTAGACAACATTGGGTGATATTAATCAACCTTTAATGACCCTAAAAAATCATCGTATCACATTAAAAAACCTTGAACGTTTGTTGACCTTAAAAAAACATGAATTGCTGTTAATTATATTAAATAACCTTGAGTTATTATAGGATCACCTTAAATAATCTTCAATAACACTGAACGACCATTGGATGACCTTAAGTTACCTTGAAAGGTAGTTGATGCCCTTGATTGACTTTAAATGGCTTTAAATAATCTTCAGTAATTGCAATAACCTCAAATGTCTATAAATGAATGAATTATCGCCAAATGAGTTTAACGTTGAATGCATCACCTTAAAAAAACTTGAATGAACGCTGGATGATCTTAAACAACATTGAATTGCTATTGGTGCCCTTGATTGACCTCAAATGAAATTAAATAACCTTGACTTATTATAAAATCACCTTTAACAACCTTAAATAACTCTAAACAACCGTTGGATGATATTAAATTACTTTTAATGATCGTTGATACCCTTAATTAACTAAATAAATTTTAAATAATTATTAAATCAACTTGAATAACCTTAAATAATTATTACCAATCGTTAGATGACATTAAACAAACTTGAATTGTCGTTGGCTGACCTTAAACAATCATCTAATCACCTTAGAAGACCTTGTGTGAACTTTTGGAGAACTTAAACATCATGAATGGCTGTTAGTGCTCTCTAATATCTTTAAATGGTCCTAAATAACCTTGAATATTCTATGGTGGCCTTGGTTGACTTTAAACGGCCATGTATAACCTTGGACAATAATCAAATTACCTTGAATAACCCTGAATAACCTTGAATAACTTTAAACGATCGGTAGATGACATTGAGCAACCTTGAGCGATTGTCAAATGATTTCAAACGATTACGGTATTATCTTAGAAGACAATGAATGAACTTTGGATGACCCTGGTGCCCTTGAATAACCTTAAATGATTCTGAATGAATGATTATCTAATCACCTTAATTAACCTTGATTTACTTTAAATGGCCTTTAATAACCTTGGACATTAATAAAATTACCTTTAATAACTTTAAACAATCGTTAGATGACATTGAAATGACCTTTAATAACCGTGAATAATAATCAAATTACCTTGCATAACCTTCAATAACTTCAAACGATCGATGGATGTCATTGAACAGTCTTGAGCGATCGTTAGAAGATCTTAAATGATTATCGTGTCACCTTAGAAGACCTTGAATTAACTTTGGATGAACTTAGTGCACTTCAATAACCTCAAATTTTCCTAAATAATCTTGAATAACCCTGAACGATCGGTGAATGACTTTAAATTACTTTGAATGTTTTGAATGTTCGGTGGTCCCCTTGATTGATTTTAAATAGCCTTTAATAAACTTGGACAATAATCAAATTATCTTGAATAACCTTGAATTTGTTTCACAAACCAAGTGTTTTTAATTTTTTAAGTTTTTGAATGAACTTTGATGCCATAGAATTACCTTAAATTATCCTAAATAACCTTGAATGATTATCTAATCACCTTAATTAACCTTGAAAAATGATTGAATGATCTTAAATTACCTTGAATGTTCGTTGGTGCACTTGATTGACTTTAAATTGCTTTTAATAACCTTGGAAAATAATCAAATTACCTTGAATAGCCTTGAATAACTAAACGATCGGTAGATGGCATTGAACAACCTTCTTGATTCTCTTGAATTACCTTAAATGATCCGAAACAACCTTAATTGATTACCAAATTACTTTAACCTTAAATAACGCTGAACCTTGAATATTCGTTGTTGCCCTTGATTGACTTTAAATGCTCTTTAATAACCTTGAAAAATAATCAAACTAACTTTAAATAACCTTGAATAACTTTAAACGATCAGTAAATGATATTGAACAACCTTATGTGATAATCAGATGATCTTAAACAATTATCGTATCACCTTTAAAAGCCTTGAATGAACTTTAGATGGCCTTTGTTGCCCTTAAATAACCTCAAATGATCATAAATAACCTTAATTAACTTAAATAAGGCTGAACGATCGGTGAATGACCTTAAATTACTTTCAATGTTTTTCCGTGCCCTTGATTAGCTTAAAATGACCTTTAGTAAACTTGGACAATAATCAAATTACCTTGAATAGCCTTGAATAATTTTAAACGATTGGTAGATGACATTGAACAACCTTGAGTAATCATCAGAAGAAACCAAAACGATTATCGTATCTCGTTAAGACCTTGAGTGAACTTTGGATTACCTTGGTTTCCTTAAATAACCTTAAATGATTTTAAATAACTTTCAATGATTATCTAATCACTTTAATTAACCTTCACCATTCGGTGAACGATTGTCGAATGAAGTTAAATTAACTTGAATGTTCGTTGGTGCCCTTGATTCATTTTAAATGGCCTTTAATAAACTCGGACAATAATCAAATTAACACGAATAACTTTAAATAATTTTAAACGATCGATAGATAAAATTTAACAATTTTGAGTGATCGTCAGATGATTTTAAATGATTATCGTATCACCTTAGAAGACCTTTAATGAACTTTGGATGGCCTTGGTACCCTTGAATAACCTTAAATTATACTAAATAACTTCAAATAGTTATCTATTCACCTTCATTAACCTTGAATGAAGCTGAACGATTATTGAATGAACTTAAATTAGCTTGAATATTCGTTGGTGCCCTTGATTGACTCTAAATGATCTTACATAACCTTGAAAAATAGTCATATCACCTTGAATAAACCTAAATAACATTAAACGATAGTTAATGACATTGAACAAGTTTAAGTGATCGTCAGATGATCTTAAACGACCATCATATCACCTTGAAAAGACCTTGAATAAACTTTGGATGACCTTGGTGCTCTTGAATAACCTTTAATAATTCTAAATAACTTTGAATATTTATCTAATCACATTAATTAACCTTCAATAACCCTGAACGATCGTTGGATGGCATTATCTTACCTTGAATGTACCTTGATTGACTTTAAATGGTCTTAAATCTTAAATGACGAAACAAAATAGAAGAAAAATTACAATCAGGAGAATCAGTTAAAACGAGATGAAAATCGCGTCTGCAAATCCCCAGAGGAAAGATAAACAAAAGGAGTATTTTTACAATATATGTTGTATGTGTGTAAATAAATCTATTATTATTTTTTAAATAACCGCGAGTAATAATAAAATTACCTTGAATAACCTTGAATAACTTTAAACGATCGGTAGATGACATTGAACAACCTTGAGTGATCTTGAGTGATCGTCAGATGACCTCAAACGATTATCATATAACCTTAGAAGGCCGTGAATAAACTTTGGATGACCTTGATGCCCTTGAATAAAATTAAATCATCCTAAATTACCTTGAGTGATTACCTAATCACCTTAATTATCCTTGTATGATGCTGAACGATCGTTAAATGAGCATAAATTACCTTGAATGTTCGAAGGTGCCCTTGATTGAACAATAATAAAATCCCCTTGAATAACCTTGAATAATTTTAAACGCTCGGTAGATGATATTAAACAACCTTGAGCGATCGTTAGATTTCGATTATCGTATCACCTTAGAAGATCTTGAATGAACGTTGAATAAACTTAAACAAGCTTGAAGTCACCTTGAATAACCTCAAATAACTTTACTCGATTGTTGGATGACCTAAAATAACCTTGAATTGCTGTTAGTGCTCTTTATTAACCTCCCATGATCTTAAATAACTTCAAATGTTATTATGAACGTTGGACAACCTTGAAGAATTCTAAGTTGCTGTTCACCTTAAATAACCTCGGATAATACTGAATGACCATTGGATGACCCTAAAAAAACCTTGAAAAGTAGTTGATGCTCTTGGTTGACTTTAAATGACCATAAATTACTTTGATTTATTGTAAAATCACCTCTTATTACCTCAAATAACTATAAAAATCATTAAACGACACTAAACAACCTTGAGAAATTGCCAGATGAGTAAAACGTTAAATGTATTACTTTAAAAAAACTTGTACGTTGGATAATCTTAAACAAGCTTGAATCTTTAAATTACCTTAAATAATCTCAAATAACTTTACGCGATTATTAGATGGCATTATTAAACAACCTATATTATCATCATATCATGTTTAATAACCTGGAATGTACATTGAATGAACTTAAATAACCTTGAATTGCTTTTGGTTCTCTTAATTAACTTTAAAAGATTACTAACGTTTAAATAACCTTGAATATTTATTGAATCAACTTAAATAACTTTGAATAACTCTAAAATACCGTTAAATAACCTTAAATTACCTTAAGTGATAATTGATGTCATTGATTGACTTTAAATAAACCTTGAAAAATTATAAAATCACCTTGAATAACCTCAAATAAAAAGAAGATCTTAAACGACCTTCAAAAATTGTTAGTGCCCTTGTTATATAAACTATATTAGTAAAATAGTCTCTCTTAAAGTAGATATAAAAATTATGTACAGTAAATCCAATGCATTGTGAAATATAATCAACATTTTTAAACTAAACCAATAAGTCAAGTATTTATATTTGCGGTTTCAAGGTAAGATCGTCACTGACACATTGTAAATATAATTTACAAACTACTGAATGTTTAACCTGTATACCATTCTTAACATATCATACTTTTCTTTATAGACTTCCTTTTTTCAAATTGGTACAGACTTTTTAACATTATTTATACACCAATCTGTTATAGCCTTTATAGCCTCTGTTCTGTGTGGTGATGATATTAGATATAATTATAATGCTGGCTTCTATTACTGAAACAATTCCAAACTTATTGCAATAATTTTAATATCAATAATCTTGAACAATAATCAAATCACCTTGAATAAACTTAAATAACTTTAAACGATCATAAGATGACATTAAACAACTTTGGGTTATCGTCAGATGACCTTAAACGATCATTGTATTGCCTTGAATCAACGTTAAAAAAACTGAAATAACCTTCAAATCATCTTGAATAACCTCAAATAACTTTACACAATTATTGGATGACATTAAAAAACCTTGCATGATGGTCAGATAATCGTAGACGATCATCATATCACTTTTAATAACCTAGAATGTACGTTGGATGACCTTAAACAACCTTGAATTGCTATTGATGGGCTTGATTAATCTTAAATGATCTTAAATAACTTGAAAATCCTTAAATGAACGTTGAATTACCTTAAACAAACTTTAAAATAGTTTTGAATTATTATCTAAACATTTTAAATAACCTTGATCAACTTTGAACAACCATTGGATGACATTAAATTACCTTGAATAATAGTTGATGCCCTTTATTGACTTTAAATAGCCTTAAATAACCTTGAATAATTACTTAATCACCTTGAATAACCTTAAATAACTTAAAATAATCGTTATATAACATTAAAAAACCTTGAGTAATTGTCAGATAATCTTAAACGAAATTCTTATCACATTAAAAGGCAATGAATGAACGTTAGATAATTTAAAAAACCTTTAAACTCTGTTGCTGCCTTTATCATTAGCCTCAAATGATATTAAAATTCCTTGAATAACTCTGAAAGATCGTTGGATAGTCTTAAATTACCTTGGATGTTTGTTGGTGCCCTCAATTGACTTTAAATGGCCTTAAATAATCTTCAATGATAATCAAATGACCTTGAATAACCTTGAATGAGAATCAAGTCACCTTAAACAACCTTGAGTAGCTGTTTAAATAACCTTGACTTATTATCGATCACCTTAAATAATCTTGAGTAACTCTGAACGAGCGTTGGGTGACCTTAAATTTCATTGAATGATCTTTGATGTTCTTGATTGACTTTAACTAGCTTAAATGACCTTTAATAATTATCGAATCACCTTAAATAACCCTAAATAACTATTGGCGATCGTTGGATGAAATTAATCAACCTGGAACGATCCTATAACCTTGCATGAACGATGTATGACCTTATACAGTTGCTGTTAGTGCCCTCTATTATTCTCAAATTAAAGTAAATAATCTTGATTTATTATCGAATTACTTTAAATGGCTGTTAATAACTCCGAAGTAAATGGTTGGATGGTCTTAAATATGCTTCAATAATTAAAACATCACCTTGAATAACCTTGAAAAACTATAAACGGTCGTTGGATGACATTAAACAACCTTGAATCGTTGTGTGTTTCCTTTATTAACTTTAAATAAAATTAAATAGTCTTGACTTATTATCGAATTACTTTGAATAACTCTCTAAAAGATTGTCAGATGACCTCAAATTACCTTGAATAGTCGTTGATGCCCTTGATATAATTTAAATGTCGCTAAATAATCTTGAGTAATTATTAAATCATCTCAAAGAATTATAAATAAAATTAAACAACCTTTAATGATCTTTAGATAAACTTAAAATATTGTCGTGTATCTTTTATAAGTGTTATATGACCTTAAACAGTCTTAAATTGCCGTCGGTACTATTAATTAACGTCACTTGATATTCAACAACCTTTAATTGTTGCCAAGTCACCTTAAATAACTTTGAATATCACTGAACGACTATTGGATGACCTTAAGTAGCCTTGAATTTTTATCGCCTGAGAAGAAACAGTTTAGTAAATTGTCTGCAGCTGGTTTGCTTGACTGTCCATGAATTTTATTAGAAAAAAAAAACAGAATGTTACTGTGAAGTTAGCAAAAAAATATTAATGGAAATTTATTGCCAAAATTAGGTAATTAGCGACTTTTAACAATAATAATACTCGTATAAACATTATACTGTGTTTATATGTTATATTCAATTTTTGAAACAATATGTATTTCTTATCTAAATAGAAAAATTTACTTTCTAAGATTTTTTTATACAAGTGGTTTGTTTTTATAGGAAGTAACAAAAAAATTTGTATTTTAAAACGAAAATGTAATTTATATAAGCAAATAATAATTGTATAAAGGAGGTAAAATACATGTTTAATGGATAAAAAGTATATCTTATGTTTTAATTATAACAATTATTATATTATTATATTATGTGCGACATTTGGTGGAAGCGCCGGACCAATAGTTGTTAAACATAAAAAAATTACTTCATAGATGTTACAGTGATGTAAGTATTTATTAGACTATATTATTATTATTATAATTAACTTTATCATAGTACATTTTTTCCATGATTAAAAATCATTCTGAATTAATCGATTGAACTAATAAATATTTAGTTATGTATGCTGAACAGTATTTATATATATTTAATAAGACAAAATAAAAATTTTAATATGATGAAATTTATTACACAATACTTATTGTACTATAATCTAATCTCTAATGATTTTAATTAAGTTTCTTATGTAAAACGACCGCAAAAAAAAAACGAAAAACCGTTAAAACACAAATCTACAAATTTAACCATTGTAAAGATATTGTAAAGAAACATGAATTATATTATTTTAAAATTTAAATTAAATATTCAATTCAATTTAATAAACATTTGTTTTACAGTATCAATTTCGCGTCGCTTAATTCAATTCGTACGAATTGTTTCGATTGCCAGCAATTTTATTCCGCCGCGTCCAGGAAACTACTCCAATTAGAATAAACTGCGAAACTAATTATAAAGTACAGTTGAAAACATGGACAGCGCATTTTAATTGAGAAAATTACAAAGCGCCCCCCCCCCACGTCACATCTGAGACCGCCGACCGTCGAGGATTGTTTTGTGAATAGCAACATGCAGATTATCAAACTAATCGAGTCTGAAAATGATGAATTATTTCATTACGTCCACGTCTAAACGGGAATAGATAATGTTAACTGTGCGCCATTGTGCTTCGTAATGAACGTCTCAGTTTATGAATTTGTAACATGCAAATAGGAATTCTACTACTGTAAACTGTTGATAATTATGTGAAGAGATGATTATTTATGTAAGAATAAATAGGCGTTAAATACAGGTATTATTTGATTATATTGAATTAACTGTTGATGATGGTTATGTGAGGAGATAATTATTATAAGTAAGAAGAAAAATTGTTTGGCATATTAATGTATGAAGAGAGTTATCGAATATGGGTTACAAAAAAATGTATAGAATTTATTAACAGCAATAGTTTTTTAAGTTAAGTAAAAAATAGTAAAAAATAGTAAAATAGATACAAACTTATACTTTTTAAATAATTAATTGTGGACTTCTTCTTTGTAATACATTTTAATAATTCAAAATTAATAAAACAATTAACTTTGTTAGTATCACTTCTTCAAAGAAGTGTTTTATTTGTTTTAAACTTTTTAGATAGAATCTAGATATTACGTTCAGTACATATACTGCTACTGGTGGTTAACCGTGATTAAAAATGATAAATATAAGATATTTAATTAAAAAACACTTGGTTTGTTTCACAAGATTTTGTGAAACAAACCAAGTGTGTTTTAATTAATTACCTATTATTCCACAATGTTTCACCACGAGGTAAATGAGAAAATCATTAATGAAAAATAAGATATTTATTTCCAAGTAGAATTAAATAATTAGGCTATCAAAAAAGTACAATTTAGTTTAGTTTGGTTTATTTATGTCTCTTTACAACAGATATATAAAATCAAAAATTATTCACAAAAACTTCCCTTTATATATTATATAGGGAAAGTCAAAATACATGAAATACATACATTAATATACTAAATAACTTTTGGAGCATAGATCTTGAAGGCTTAATTGACGACTTCTGTTGTTATTCCACTTGCTTTTACTACCCAGAGATCAATACAATACAATTTTATGATTATTCATATCTAACAACATTGTGGTTAATTACTCACCTTTTCCCCTCTACTGGCAATTCACAAATTCAGTATTACATATATCCATTAATTGGACCGTCCGGAAATTTCTTTTACATCCCAAATCTAATTAGACTCGGCATGTTCCAGGCTAATAAAGGCACATTTATTTGGAACAATACACCGTCACCCATCTTTATCAACACACCTAACCCTCCTACCTAACGACGACTCTTTTATTGTTATGTACTCATCCCAATTTTATAAAATATTCAGCCAATCCGAGTCCCCCGACGGAGGATGTATTTGCTGAGTAGTTATCCGCATAAATAATTCACCAGTCGCCGTCGACAAAAGACTATATTATTCATCAAACAACTCCAATAAAAACACAATTACTTGATCGATAATTACGCTTCGGAATTACCCGAGTTGCAATGTTTGATTGAATGGCATTAATTTTTAATAATACAACGGCTGGAATAAGAAAACAATGGGAGATTATAAACTATTTTAAGAAATATTTTATATAAAATAATATATTTTGCAGAACAGTAACTGCAAAGAAGTGTTTTATCATCAGCATAATGGGTGGTCATTACCGGGGCCAAATTCCCAATGCCGTTTTGTGTAAATGTTTAATATTATTGGAGATAAAGTAGAACCTTGCGGAACACCTGAAAAATTAAATTTGCTAAAATGCGTGTTTCAAAATTTTTACCACGTATAAAGTAGCGCATGACTCACTCTAATTAGATATTCAAGGAATTTACGATGGATAATATCTATAAAAAGTGCAATAGTATAGTGTTAAATCCTAAAGCTTTCTAGAAATAACTCAGTAACCTTTGGGAGCTGATGATTGAAAATTGTATCCTTTCTTAAAGACCGAAATTCAAGGCATTAAAATATAACAAGAACCACTTTTTAATGACAGTGACATCAAATTCCATTAAAATATGTCTAATAAAAGACTAAAATATGTTTTATTCAAGCATTAAAAATATTAAAAAATACTACAGAAGATATTTTGGGGCAGTATTGATGTTATAGAATCAAGGGTTTTAGTGGAAGATCCTTCGATGAAGAGAACCCGTCCTCAGTTCGACTAAAGTTTTGAGTATATTTTCATATTTGGTATTATAAATTTTAAGGAGTACAAAGATGATAATAAATAAATAATATAATAAACCTGCTGTCTAGATTACTAGATAAAACATGTCACTACGTGCTAGGTAAAGTGACAAATATTTAGAAAATATTAACTACTAAATAATCAGAAACTATTATTTGATTGTGGTATCAAATCAAAATCAAATCTCTTTAATGCCTTAAGAAGATCAAAGATGGTGCGATGGTGCGAGATTTGATTTTATACCACGATCAAATAATAATATTTAATTATTGAGTAGATAATATCTTCTACATATTTACCACTTTACCTAAATGGTCCTGTTGGTAGAGCGTTGAAGAGGTAATTCAGAGGAGTATGGTCTATGTAAAACACTAAAATCATAAGAAAAATATGATTTCTCCCTCTTATATTTTGCTTTCTGTCATCATTTTTTCATTTTGTCTTCTAATATCTATCATCTTATCAGAGGTTTTATAATTTTCTAATCTGATATTTACTGTCTTTATTTTTTTGTTTTGTCTTTTGCTAGATTATCTCTAATTAAATGTCGTATTCTCTCATTTATCTTCAACATTCTGTTTCCTTTTTTTTGTCATTAGTTTCTATCCTGTCGCCACTTTTTTTTTCTCTTTTGAATTGAATGTTATTTCATTTTCCCTCAGTTTATCATTTCAAACATCTCCCTTCTTCATACCTTTTTCTTATTTTATCTTTTGCTTTGTTTTTCAATTTCTTGTTTTCTGCCCTTATATTTTCCGTATTCAGTCTGTAATTGTCTTTTAATTGTTATTTTCTGGCATCTGTCTTTTAACATCTTGACCTGACCTTTTGTCTGTATCCTATTATCAGTCTTTCATTACCTATCTTTTAAATTATCTTATTTCCTTATCCATTTTTTTCCATCTTCTGACATCTGTCCGCTTTTAGCTATCTTCTTTTTTTTAATTTGTTTTATGTTCTTCCAAATTGCCTCTTCTTATATTACCTCTATATTTTCTCTCTTCTGTCGATAATCGTCTGTGAATTGTTTTTTATAATTTATCTGTTCTACTTAGGATTCTTTATACATTCTGTTTTTGTTTTCTTCAGACTTTTATATTCTATTCGTTGTCAGTTTAATCATATCTTTTTTTATTTTTCGTTTGTTTCCTTTAATCTTCTGATATCTTTCTTCTACTAGTTATCTTCTTTCTTTACGCTAAAGCAGAGTGTGAAGTATTGAAATAGGTAACAGGTACGCTAAGACAAAGATTAAATTATTGGGATAGGTCAAGCGTACGCTAGGTCAAGGAACAAACAATTGGAGTAGGGCAGGAATATGCTAAGGTAAGGAATAAACTGTTGGGATAGTTCATGAATACGGCAAGTAATGTAAAAAACTATTGGTATACGTCAAGAGTAAGCTAGTCTCAAGCATAAACTGTTGGTATAGATGATTGGTACGCTAGAACAAGAAAAATATTGGTATAGATCAAGGGTACATTAGGGCAAGGAACAAACTATTAGGATAAGTTAAGAGTACGCTACGACAAGGAATAAACTATGCTATTGGTCAAAGGAATAAACTGTTGGGATAGGTCATAGGTACGTAGAATAAGAAAAGTATTGAGAAAGATAAAGGGTACGTCGGGCCAAGAAAGTAGCTTGGGGTAGGTGATGGGCACTGAGAATCAGAGTTGTGCTAGTATATTTCAACATTATGACGCGAAGCTACCTTAGTAAGAGGACACTTGTATACACAGAAGCAGATGGCAAGGAGGTGACTAAGAAGAGCTCTCAGGGAGTATACAATAGTGTGGACATTGTGGGTTTCCCCAACGACATAATAATCGTTGTAAGGAACAGAAACCACGAAGAATTCAAGCGGGTGGCTCACGTGACCACCATAATGGTATTAAATTGCATGTCCGAGGTATGAGGCTCTCTACCAAACGAGCAGGAAGAACCTTACAGGAAGAAATTGAGGTCATGGTTCACCAAGTTCAGACAAGTACCTCAATGAAGTATCTTGGGGTTGAGCTGGAGGCCAACAGGAACTGCAGTAGACAAGTGCTGCTAACAGCGGAGGGAGGCGCTTGGAGCTGCCGAGCAGTTTTAAAGCTTTTGGCTAACTTAAGTGGTCCAACAGATAAGAAGAGGAGGGTCCTATTGGGAGTCTCCGGGGCCACGCTTCTCTATGCAGCTCGTGGACGGGCAGAATGCATCAGGACAAAAAGAAATATAGAAAGTCTACGTAGGGCCTTGAGGTCAGTTGTGCTCAGAGTGTGTATGGCGTACAGGACGGTGTCCAATAAAGTCGTGGCGTCAATGATACTGCCGGATTTTAAACTGGTTCACAGAAAGAGGGTATATAGGCAGGTTATAATAATAATAATATATCTTTATTTCAGAATGTATATGTAACAAAATGAAATTGGCTACATTGGTTTAATGTTTATTCTAATACACGTAAACTTAGTTAGGTAACGTTCCTCGAAGATTTGAAGTTAAGGATGAAGCCTACAGGGAGGCAATGGACTACTGACAGAAGAGATGAGAGAGAGGCATGAGCAGGGCATCAACCCGTAGGCTTATACCAATTACATAGGAGGTATGGCATTTTGAACCATTACCTCACACAGGTACTTACTAACCATGAGTATTTTTGGGAGTACCTGAACAGGATCGGTAAGTAGGATTAAAGTGAGTACAAGCACTGTAGTTTTAGGCGCATAGTCACGGCGGAATACAGGTTGCTGGAGTGTGATGCATAGTATTGTGAGCGGCGTAAGTTGTCGGTAGTCCTGTGCACCCCCCTCGAGTGGATAAACTCGTCGGGCTCATGCTGTAAGACAGAAGCATGTGGAAAGCGGTAACCTCCTTTGCAAGAAAAATCTTACACAGACGAGGCAACCAAACGAAAGGTCGCAGTATTGACAACAATCGATTAAGTCCGCACTAACGGGATTTAGGACACCAGGAGGAGAATGCCTCTAGCGATGCCACTGATGTCCTGAACCTGTTACTGGGTATGGCCTATTTAGAAGGAGTATGAGGAGTTCCACACACCTTTATTCGAAAAAATGTGCGTAAAGCATTCCTTCTCTAAAAAAAAGGGTGATGGGTATGCTAGATCAAGAAGAAATCTATTGGAGTAGGTCAAGGGTACGCTAGAATAAGGAATGAACTATTAACATAGATCAAGGATACGATAGGACAAGAAGAAAACTCTTAGGATAAGTTAAGAGAAGTCTAGGATAAAGAATAAAATAATAAAATAACCCAAGAGTACATTATGACAAGGGTTTGCTAAAGTAAGATTAGAAATAAACTAATGAGATGGATTAAAATAAACTATACTAAAAATAAACTATTTTGGTATTCTAAGACAAGGATAAACTATTAATATCAATTAAGAATATTCTATCGACAATACTTAGACTATTGTGGTAGGTCAAAAGTACGCTATAACAAAGAATGAGGAATTGAGATAAGACAGGAGTGTTCAAGGATATATTATATATTATAATGAATGGGTAGATCTATTGGAAAGAGTGAAGTGTACCTTAGGCAAAAAAATAATATATTGAGGTAAGTAAAGTATATGCTAGTACAATTTTAATGTTGTGGCTGGCGGATATTTTAATGATTAAAAGATGCCCACCCACGCAGGTACGTCTTTTAATATTTTATCGTTACTGTTTTCTATTATGTAATTTCTTCTTTCAATTATTTGATTTCATTTTCTAACACCTGTCTTCTGCTAGTTATTTTCTATTTGATTTTTCTTATATTTTCTGTTTTTTTTATTAAAATTTTTGATTTGTATTTCTCAATTTAAATTTTATTTACATTTTGTTTTCTTTCTTCTAGCATCTGTTATCTTTCAGCTATCTTATTTTTTTATTTGTTATGTGTTCTTCCGAATTGTATCTCCTTATTTTTCCTTTATATTTGCTCTTTCTTCTCTATAATCTTCTAATTGTTCTTCTAAAATGTATCTGTCTTCTCTGACATCTTTCCCACATTCTGTGTATCATATTTTTGCCCTTTTCCTTTTCTTTTGTCTACTAATTATCTTCTAGGGTACGCTAAGGCAGGGATGGATCGAGGATATGCTAGGGCAAGGAACAAACTAAACAAAGTTTAAGAGTACGCTAGTCTAAGGCAGAAACTGTTGATATAGGTCATGGGTACGCTAAAATAAGAAGATAATTATTATGATAGATCAAGAGTACACTAGGACAAGAAATAAACTATTGGGATAGGTCAAGTGTACGCTAGGGCAAGGAATACACTATTGGTATAGGTCAAGAATACGTTAGGATAAGGCTACAATGGTTGGAATAGGTCATGGGTACGCTGGAACAAGAAAATAATTATTAGGATAAGACAAGGGTAAGTAAGGAGTAAACTATTGGCATTGGTCAACGGTACGCTAGTGCAAGGAATAAACTATTGGTATAAGTCAAGAGTACTCTAGGGTAAGGCATTAACTATTGGGATTTGTTATGGGCACGCAAGAAGAAGAAAACTTTTGGGATAGACCAAGGAATAAATTACTGGGGTATTTTAAGGGGTAGGTCAAGAGTATGCTATGATAATTTTAAAAATGAGATTGAACTCAGATGTTTTGTTGGATTCAGACAGTGGTAAATTGACTGCTCTGAAAAACATGCTGTTAAAGACCGCGAGTTTATTTTTTATGGGGCTGCCTGAATCTGCATGGATGTAATTGAACGTATGTGTGGATTTTGTGAAAATATTAAAATCTAATTTGTTATTTTCTCTAGTAATTAAGATGTCTAGGAAAGGGAGTTGATTATTAGTTTCTGATTCAAAGGTGAAACGAATACTCGGATATAAATTATTCAAAGTTGACAAGAAGGAGTTGGAAAATTTGGAATTATATTTGTGGCTTGGTTTTCTATGTGGTTTAAAAAGATGTTTCCAATGAAGAGTGATAAGGAATTGCCCATTACGATGCTAAAAGTTTGTTTGTAGAATTTATTATTGAATTGAAACGCGTTGTGTTTTTTCATTAATATTTCTGTAAGTTTGAGGTATTGAGTTATATCGTCGTCTGATTATCTATTAATCATTTTTTTAAGTATATTTAACGTTTTATTTATAGGTATGCTTGGGAACCAAGATTCGACGTCGAAGGAGATTAATTGATCGTTTTTCGTGATTTGTTTGTTAAATCTATTGCATTTTTCACCGATCAATAATTATTTATTTTGAATTTATTGATAAGCCACTTTGCTAATTTGTATGTACGTCAATTTTTATTACTGATCTGAGTTTTTTTTACCAGGATTATAAATTTTTGGAAGGCAATATAATCTTGGAAAACTTTTTTTTGTTGGTAAACATTATTTTTGTTGATTAAAGAGGTTGGAAGTTTAAGAGCGTTATTCATAATTTTGATATAATTGTTGGGAGGATTTTTTGGTAATTCTATATAGGAGCCTGACTTTAGCAAATGATTGACACTCTCTGTGTAGTCTGATTTTTTTATTTTGTTTTCCGTTACCTTTATCTGCTTTGATGTAGGAGCAGTCCTTTTGTTTTAATAATTTGATTGTTGATGAATCTTGATTTTCTTTCTGAGTGGAACAGGTTCAGAAGCCTCCCTTCTGAAGACTGATTATCTAGCGTGTAAGAGTGAAGTTTTCTTCGATTATCAATATTCAACCAATTAAGTTCGGAACACTTTCCACTGATGTGATCATACTTTCTTATCCCAAAAATTAATCGTATGCACGAATTTTGAACTTTTTGTATACGGTCTTTCGTCACAATGTCCAGGCAAGCGATGTAGACGACACCAGAAAAATTGAAGTGATTTAATACTATCATGTCACAAAGGATGCGTTTAGTGTTTTTCTGTTAGAGTATATAATTCTTAATTATAAGCTCGCCAATGTATTAAGGCTGATATGATTATTAAAACGCAAATCACAGTATAGGATTAATTCTAGGTTCCGTACAGATTCTACAAGTGGAATAGAGATGTTATCGAGTTTAATATTTAGAGACTGCCTAGCATCAGACAGAGGTTTCTTAGGGACGAATAAAATGTCAGATGTTTTACTTGGATTTATTATTAAAGAGTTTATTTTGGATATCAAAGAAAGATTAGAGAGGTCGTTGTTTATATTACGATGGGTTATTGTAGGAAAATGAATATAAAATTTGTGTATCATCAGCATACTGAACGGAGCAGCAAAAGTTATGAGTAGAGGGAATAAAAGATGAGTAAATAGAAAATAAAATAGGACCTAAAATTAAGCCTTGAGGCACACCCGCAATAATATTTATTTGTCTGGATGTGATTCGATTTATTGTAACCTGCTGTCTAATGAATTTGGATCAAGGCCGATATATTTTAACTTTGCTAATAAGAGAGCGTGATTGAGAGTATCAAACGCCTTACTGTAATCAACTAGTATTAGACAAGACAGTAATCCCCTGTCAGTAGCGTTAATTATGTCATCGGTCACTTTCAGTAAAGCAGTTGAGCAGCTATGAGCAGATTTGAAGCCAGACTGGTTGGTAGGAAGGAGATTATTATCCTCTATAAAACTGGTCAACTAATCCTTCATTACAGTTTCAAGGATTTTAGAAAGTACGGTTAAAATACCAATTGGTCTAAAATCCTTAAATGTATCAGGATTATCATGTTTCGGAATTAGAGTTATTGTTGCTAACTTCCGCGCACGAGGAAAAACCTCCTTTTCAAGACAACAATTAATTATGTGTGTTAAATATTGGGTATTATAAGGGTAACATAATTTCACCATTGCTGCGCTAAGACCATCCGAACCTACTGCAATTGTTTTAATTTTTTGTAGCTTGACACTTATTAATGAAAAACTAAATTTAGATTTAGAGTTTGAATGAACATTACTTTTTATAAAAATATATTAAGTTAGTAACACGTCACGAATAACACCTATTCAAGAAATAATGGAGAAAAATTACGTCAAATTATTACACTTAAATCTGTCAGATTAAGAACTTAACAAACTTTTCAGACAATTAAGCAGCACCCCCGCTCTTTATACGACAACACAGTTAAAATCCACTCTAAGTAGTACCGCCTTGCCTGCAAACTAAATGTATTAGTATAAATAAGCCGCCCTTTTTTTTGGAATCTGTTAGTTAGCTATTGATAATGAGCACTTAGTGCTCGAAATGTACATCTAGTGAATACAAAATAAATTGTGAAGAAAGTGAATTCTAACGTGTTTTATTAAAAGAAATAAATTATTGGGATACGTCGAGAGTACGCTAGAGTAAGGCATAAACTGTTGGGATAGGTCATTGCTACACTAGAACAAGACAAAAACTATTGGAATAGGTTAAGGATATACTAAGACAAAGAATTAACTATTGGGATAGGTCACAGCTACACTAAGACTTTAGAATAGGTTAAAAGATTACTAGAATAAAGAATAAACTATTGGAATGGGCCAAGAGTACATTATGACAAGGGTTTTCTAGGGTAAGATTATAAACAAAACTTGACATAAGTTCAGAATAAGCTATAGCAAGAAATAAACTGTTGAGATACGCTAAGACAAGGACTAAACCATTGATATGATTAAGGGTACTCTGTAGCAATACTTAGACTTCTGGAGTAGGTCAAGAGTACGCTAAAACAAGGAATGAGAAATTGAGGTGTCAGGAGGAAAGTACAATGAAGTGAGTAAAAACAGGATGAATTATTAGAATAGTAAAGGTTACAAAATATTATATTGGTGTAGGTAAAGTATATGCTAGTACAACATTAGTATCGTAGCTGAAGTTTAATTTAGAGGTTGGAAGTTCCTACCCTATACATACATGGTTTACTGTTATCTGTATTAGAGAATGCCTACCCACTCTGCATATACATCGTCATTTGATATTTATCCTTTAGTCTTCTGTCATCCTATATTATTACCATTAGTCTTTTGTTTTCTGTCTTCCTTTATGTATTTTTCCTTTTGTTTTGTTTTATCTTTTAATATCTTCTTTCTTCTAGGCGTTATCTAATTTTTTTCTTCAGTCGTCAGCTCAGAAATTATTTTTTAAAGTAATAAAAATAAACAATAAAATTCTTTCTAAATTCTAAAGTCTTTTGAATTATGTCTTCTTTTTGCCATCTAACTGATGTTTTGTATCATTTATCTTCTGACATCCTGCCTTTTTGTCTTTAATTTTTATCCTGTCGTCATTTTTTATTTTCTGTCGTTTGTCTTACATTTTTTTTAATTTCTTTAATTTTTTTATTTTCAGGCATCTAGCTTTTGTAGATATTTCCTAAAGCACGATAGGGCAGTGTATACTTGTTAGGATTTGTCATAGGTAGGCTAGGATAAGAAATCGAGTATTGAAAGAGGTTAGGGATCTAAAGTGCAAGAAATTTTCTATTGGCGTAGGTCAAGAGAACGCTAAGCCATTATATAAATTATTGGGATACGTCACGAATACGATAGAATTAGGGAAAAATTATTATAATAGGTAATGAAATAAAGTATTGTGATAGGCTGGCAAGAGATAAACCAGTAAAGGAGAACAAGGAATAAACTATTGAAATGGTTATGTTAGATACATCATCATTTGATATTTAACCTCAATCTTCTGGCATTCATTTTTCCCAATATTTATTTAAGTTTGTTTTTATCCACTCATCAGACAGAAAACACCTTTTCATTATATATATTTTTTCGTAAATACTAAACTAAATTACTATGTATTAAAGGTCGCAACTATTCTTATGATATTTGTTTCTTTTATCATTTTGCATCTGTCTTCTACTAGCTGTCTTCTGTTTGTTATTTTTATCAAATTTTTCTTTCAATTCCTTTTATATCTATGTGATGTTAACCTGTTATAATAATATACGAATTATAACCGCCCGGATAATCGGTAACAATCACAAAGGCATTAAGTGCGCAAAACGGGGCCAAAAGCGTAACACGCAAAACATGCAGTGAAATGGGTAGGAATGTGCGTATTTATGCGTCCGGCCAAAGGGAAATAAAGCTCGTTTGGGTAGAATGATAAAGCACCAGGATAGAGCAGATGACGCTCGAGCAGGATCGGGGTTTCCATGGCCACGCTTCGAAAATGCAGTCGGACACTTAAATATTGAACAGGTTTCGACCGGCTCGCCCTACCAGCCGAACAACCGGCCGAACGCAGTACTAAAACTATGGCATTATTTTGAGGGAAGTTCTAGTTTCCACACGCAGAGAAAAAAAAACTAAACTAAACTGAACGCACGCCGCCCTTCCTCTTCCGGACAAACTGTTCGAGCATAAAATTAGGATTTAACATAGTGTCCAATACAGTATTTACAACTAGCTTATTTGATTATTAAATGAATAATTATACTTTTACGTTTTAATAACTTTATGTACAGGATTTTATTACTAAAAACGTCTACAAATAAAAACTATTAATTTTGAATAGTAGTAGTAGTAGTAATAGTAGTCGTAGTAGTAGTAGTAGAAGTGGTAGCAATTAGCTTTTGGATATTTACTCCTTCTTTCTGCGTTATAACGTTTCACTATTTTCTGGTTTACAAGTTTAAACATTTTAGCATTTCAACACTTTAATTTTCTATTTTTCGTGGAATAATATAGTTTTAATGATTTTACACTTCGAAGTTTTTATCAATTATCAAAAGGTAAAACATACTTTCATAATAGTTTAATAAGAAACTATATTAAATCTTCTGGCTTTATTTAATGTATTTTTAAGGGACTAGCCATATGAACCAAAACTAATTTTTTGAAGGGAATTAAAAATGGAATATATACTTCAGCATTAATTCAATCAAATTTGTTTTATGTATATTTATACATTTTATTGCATACTGTAAATACGTTAATAAAGCAATTAGAAATAATTGCAAAACAAAACGAATCCGAACACAACAAACCGAATTAACATCATCAGCTCTCCCATCCCATTATTTCCTGCCAAGGCAACGTTAATTTATACATCAAATGAAATCTGATACACACAAAGAAAATAAGACATTCGTTTCACATTCCGGACCAACGCAGTTCGTTTTTCCCGTTATCGCGATCAATGATGATATTTTCAATTTTGTCGCGTTGCCACGGCTACTGCCAACCAACCAAACCAGCCAACTAACCCCGATGACATCTTGATTTATTTATGAAAATTCGATACGTCGCGCGTTTAATTGGCGGACGATTTTAATGCTAATTAAAATTCGGCTAACAATGGCATTGTTTCCAAATCGCAAATCGCCGTGCGCCTATTATTATTAATCCGACACGTTCGTTTTGTTAATATTTATAATGTGTTCGGTTTTCGGATAATGTTTTTACGGTTGTTTACTTTCTATTAAACGGCGGCGGTGTATTTAATGCACGCTACAATTTTGGTAAGCGGAATGTAATTCGATTTCAATCCGGTGTGATTACATTACACCGGTGGCTTTTATTTATTACGAGGGGATTTTATTGATTAGTGTCCCTTTTTTTCGTTGGGTTTTGTATTTTATTTAATACTCGTCCACGTTTTAATTAATTTAAATTAATTAAATGAAAACACAGTAATAAAACTATTAAATTCCGTAACATTAAAGGATTTTTGCGATATGTCAGAATTACGCTACACTAAGCCACTCTAGGCAATTAATTATTAGTTTTTGGTAAAAAATACGCATTTACTGTAATAATATCCAGGACTTGGTGGTGAATGAAACGACATACCTTCCCCGTCGTTAACACATTCCGCGTTAAATCTCCGCTCCGCAAAATATTGTCTAAAGTTAATAAATTACCCGCACAGTCTCACATTGTGTCCGTAATTTGTAAGCGACATAATGAAGATATTGTATTCGTCAGCGCCGTATCCAGGATATACGTTAATTTTGAATTAATCATTCGCCACCAACATTAATTCACTGTCATCGTGTTTAGCTCAGCCGCCAACTTATATGCTAATATCATAACTCCGGAATATTTGATATATGTAGTCACGTCGGATTTTAATCACTACGTATTACGGGTATCATCACTGATACTTGCACTTAAAGTGTTATAAACAATGATGAGCTATGTGTAGTCCATACAAGTGTGCTTGACGGAAAGGTAATTAAAAGCGCAGAAATCATAGTAAGGAAAGAATAGTGCACAAAAAGATCATGGAGGTCACAGTGCAGGGACGCTAAGTGACACCACCTCATAAGGACAAATAAAAGGGATGGATAAGTAGAAGATGCGGGTAGCTACGTTACTATATACTCCTTATCCTTGCCTCCTCTAATCTATTTACTCCCTCCTTTCGATGCCTCCTCCTTCTATCATTTTGTTACTTCTTATTTTATTCCTTCTCCTCCACCTCCCATTCTTCCGTTAATTCTCATTTTACTCCACCTCCTTCTCCACCTAGATCGCACTCCTTCCTTTCGATGCCTCCTCTTCCTTCTATCATTTTGTTACTTCTTATTTTACTCCTCCTTCTCCACCTCCATCTGACTCCCTCCTTTCGATGCCTCCTTCTCCTCCCATTCTTCCCTTGATTCTCATTTTACTCCTCCTCCTTCTCCACCTCCATCGCACTCCTTTCTTTTGATGCCTCCTCCTCCTCCTATTCATCTGTTACTTCTCATTTTACTGCTCCTACTCCACCTTCATCTCACACGAGGTAACCAATGCTAGAATCTCTTACCAAAGGAGGAGGTTCTAGAATTGGCTTTTTCCTTCTACTGTAGTCTATTATCATAAAGAAACTATTTACATAGAGGTGATAAAATATTAAAAATCATTCATGAACAAACAGATAAGACAAGAACTAAAAGTTGCGTTAGGAAAAAATTCTAAATATACTATCCAGGCAATAATTGGAAGTATGAGTATAAGAAGTATAAGAAGTAAATTCTCAGATGTTGAAGACGTATAAATAAAAACTTCTATTACTTTCCACTAAGTATTGTATATTAATTAAAATTGGAATCAAATAAGAAAGGAAATTGATTCAAGGAGAAATCATGAGGAGGATGACAGTAGAATGATTGGAAGAAGATCTCAGGATAAGTGAACAAACGGCGAAGGTAGGAGGAAGATGAAGGAAGAGAGATGGGAGTTATTAAATATATGCATAGAAGGGAATTGGGTGGGTAAAAAAATATACATTGGGCTAAGAGGATCGACATTGATTAATTACATAGTCACCAGGGGCTTTTCAAGGAAAGAAGTCGCAAGAATGGAAATGGAAGAAGTAATAGGATGGGATCAGCTACTACTGAAGGTTGAGATACAGGTGAGCAAAGATAATGAATATGACAAAAACAAGTATATGAGAAATTGGAGAGTGGTAAATACCTTTAGGAATAAGACGAACATTAGAGAAGATTCAGTGGAATGAAGTTAGATCAATAAAAATGTTAGAGGATCATAGTGAGATGCGGAACAAAAGTGAAAAGTAAACATAAGAAAACGTGTACGTGGTTCGATGAAGAATGTTGAAAAGCAAAGGGAGAAATAAGGAAAGCAATAAGGAAATGTATATCTAGCGGATGGGCAGAGAAGCTTGTGACGACAGCTAGGAATAAGTATAATAGTAGATGTAAGAGAAAAAAGTTACAGCCTCTGGAAGGAATGGGCAAACAATTAAGAACTTGAATGAACGACACTTATAACTTTTTTTGTATAACACGTAATTTATTTTTATGACTTAAGTTTCGGTAACTGCGCGTACCATTTTCAAACAGTGAAAAAATGGTAGGTGCAGTTACCGAAACTCAAGCCACAAAAATAAATTACGTGTTATACAAAAAAAGTTTTAAGTGTGTTTCATTCTGTTCAACATGTATAACAAAGTAGAAGCCTTCAACATCAACAAAATTAAGAACTTCTACGCAGTAAAGCAGACATGTAAAATATTCCAAAAAAAATGGAAAAGGAAGAGACAAATAGAAGTTCCATTACAGGAATCGATGAAGAATTTAGAAATAACAGTGGATTATGTGGTACAGAATACGGAGAAAAGTTATTGAAGATTCATAAACAAACAGGAGAAAAAAGTTTTTGGCGAAGTATTACCATTAAAAGCTGCAGGAAATTAATGGAAAGAAAGGGAAAAAATAGGACGCTGCTAAATCAGATTTGCGGAAAAAATACTTAAATATCGCATCATGCGGATTATGTGCCGGTACACAAAGGAGGAGATAGTGCTGATGTAAAAAAAACTATAATGAATAGTGAGTATAACATTGGCATGACCGTGGTGTTTTCAGAGAAAATGACGTTGAGAATAATGGCTTGCTACCAAACACTCAAAGGGTTTTTAGAGGATGAAGAAGAGGGACAAAAGACCAGAACCTTACTCTGAAGAGGATTGTAGAGAGTGTAATGGAAGAAAGAACATGAGTGCACGCAGTGTTCTTAGTTCTTAGACTCAAAAGCCAGATATAATGCCTAGGGTGACAATGATTGTAAAGAGAGTGATGAAAAGGAGAGAAGTGTGTACGCAATGTTCTCAGACTCAAAAAATATACTGCCTAGGGTGAGTTAGCTAAAATATCAGAGAAGAAAATAAGTGTGTAATGTAATGATATATTTGATTAGAAGTAGCTAGAGTGTACAAAGAAAAGCGGATTGTTGAGAAAGTTGAACTTAATATATCAAATATTTTTTAGCAGGGTAAGCTCTTTGATATTTAATTTAGTACAGTCGGGTACTTAGAACAATAGGGAGGTACCGAGGAGGTCGTTAACTGTCTCTTCCCGACCAACGTATGCCATGCATATCCGAGGGATCCGCCAGAAAATTTGAACGAGAACGACCTCTTCAGCGAGGAAGTGGTGGAGGTTGCTAGAACTAGCTACCAGAGAATTTGTCACCAGTAATCCTGCCGGCGTCATAGCACTCTCCAACCTACGCCTGTTCAGGAGCGTGATTCCCAACTGCTACAAGAAAGCGCGAAAGGGTGAAAGATCATTCCTCACGCCAGGGGATGTAGGCCTCTGTGCCTAATAATAGTAATTGGATTTACTTTTTAACTCTTTGGCTTATGAGATCCAAAATAGATCGAAACCGGTCCGTGGCTGTTAGTGACAGGGAACAATTATTACATTGCTTACATCTTTTCTGTAAATAATTGTCGCCGTTGCCAAGATCCCTTTAATTGATGGTGGTTATCCAGTTCCAGGAAAATAGTGCAACATTTAGACAATAGATGGCACTCTTATGGTAATATGTATTAAATGTGCTTGAGACTTTTTTAAGCGGATAGAATTTGGATAGATACTTCCAAGTTGTATAGTGTTGTGAGTGTTTATTCTGGGATACGTTTGATATAAATTGTGTCGTTTTTTAACATATATCAGACACTCGTAGATGTAGAGGCATGGCAAGGTTAAGATCTGTTCGTCTATGAAAGCCTGGCGACGGTCATCATCGTAAAAATGAGCACACATTAACCTCAAAGCTTTGCGCTACAAATTGAATATTCTGTGCCTAATCGATAATTAACCGATATAGCATATGAGATTGAAATAGCGCAAAATACACAGCTCATAAAAGATCCTTCGATACTTGTGACCTAAGATTGCGAATTGCGAATATTCTTAAGTTATTTTTTCTTAAAATGGCATTGCCATTCCACATTAAATCTTAATTCTCAAAAAAAATTTTGATATCATAGGGTCATCAGTTTTTTTTTGGGAGAGAATGTAATAATCGCCATTATTGTATCATAAAGTTTAAGACGATTTCTGTTAAACCATTTGGATGCATTTCCTTGAGCTTCACTGTTCAGAGCTGCAACATCATTTAGAGTCTTCAATCTACTTTGAGTCAGTAGTGTCATTAGCATATAGTGTCAACTTTGAATCTTTTTAAATAAGAAACAGCAATGGACCCAATATTGAACCTTATGGTAGACCACGTACAGTAGGAAGAGTTTTAGAAACTTGGCCATTTGATAGAACACATTGTGTTTGCCAGATACGTAAGATACTATTAGGCGGCATGTATCTAGATGTACAATATAGAAATATAGTTTCCTCAGAAAAATTGTATGGGAAACACAATCGAACACCTTTGAAAGATTTAAAACGACCACTTCTTTCTTCAAAGCAATTCAAGGTTGGCTCTGCAAAATCAAGTGATTTTGACATTATTTTTCATACATTTTTGACCTTTTCTTTGATATGAGTACGAAATTGCAAATCCACACCTACCTATTACAGAAAAAAAATTTAAATTAATAGATAATTCTCCAAGTTGAGATTTTTCCAAATCCGTCATACTTCCCTGCATAACCCTGTATATAGGGATAACCAAAATTTTCTTTAGAGCATCAGGAAAGATGTGTTTTCGAATGCATTTATTTCTTAATTTTGTTACTGGCACAAGAATCGCATTGGGAACTGGCTTAAAAATATCATACCGTAGCCCAGTACCGTAGTATTAACGCTTTTTCTTGGTTTTAGATTATTAATTACCTTACTCACATCACTAGTTAAAACCTCTTCAAATTTAAAATAGATTCCACTAGTTAAATTTTAAACCATAAATTTCGGCGAGTTTTATAAGCTGTGACTTATTGGAATCATTACATCAGATCCACTATTGGATTGTTCTTGTAATAATCTACAAAATCTTGGGCACTGAAGAAAATGAAACATCTTGCTGCTCTTCCAAATAGTAACTTTCAATGTATTTGGAAGTCCATTTCATTCCAAATGCAACAGTAGCAACTATGCATTTCACCTTATCATCCACAAAGTTTTCATGAGTATCCTTGTTTGCATGATATGCAGCAAAATCAATTCCTTCAATAAATGTTAATAAAGAAGCCAGCCTATTTCAGACGCTGCATCCCATGATCGTGCATCTTTGAATGCCCTCAAAAAGACCTAATTAACCTTCAATTTCTGCAGAAAAATACTCCTCCTAATAAAGCCTAAACACAAAATCTGTGGATTCCTTAATTTTAAAGATGCAACTATATCTTTTCGAACTTTTAGTTCAGTTACTACTAAAATTGGCACATCAGGAAAATTAGTTTGTAATTTACTCAACTCCCTGTACTGAAAGCGTGCTTACACAGTTAGCTTCATTTATAGCTATCAAAATGAAACTTAATTTATTATTTATGTCTCTAATAACGTTCGTACCATAATTCCCAGAACAGTATAGAGGAAATGGTCACCTTAGAAAGAGCTAGAGAGAAAGAGATGCAAGAAAAGATCAATGGGAGAAAGTTATAATAATAACTATCTCTTTTGCTTCAGTTAAAGATTTTGTCATCTATTTATATATTCATATTTTATTATTTGAATTATAACTTATGAAAGTTGAACGTGAAGCTTTTTATACGTCTTTCCATCTGAGTTCTCATGCATTGTTGCAATTCAGCAAAATTAAGTCATTGATAAACTCAAGGACCACAGTAATATGTCTTAATGTCTAGATGTCTATTTAGAAAAATATTTTGATAAAATATAATTTCTTTGATAATGTTTTGACTCCTGCCATATTTAAATTCTCTTATAATTGCTTAAATTCTTGCAAATAAGACAAACAAGTTTTCTTGTATGAAATCTTAGGTTCAGAAGAGGGTTTAATGTAGGTATTTCAATTCCTACCATGTTTTAGTAAAATATATAATGAATATATTTTTAGATCTGTAGTTTAAAAGAAAATTGCTGCTAAGTTTATTCTTCTTTTGAAATTTAAAAACACAGTTTTAATTTCTTTGCCTAAAGCTTTGAGCGTTGTAACGTTAATTTCTGCTACGTTTAACAATTGCCTTTTGCTTCTATGAATGCTTTAATGTTTGCTACGCTGTAGAAAACATCTCGGTAAAATATAATAAACAGATCTTTTTGTATAAAATCTAAAGTTCAAAAGAAAATTCCTGGTGAGGTTCTTTACAAATTTGAAAAAGCTATTGGCAGGCTCAATTTCTTTGCCTCAAGTTTTGAGTGTTGTTTGACGTTAATGCCTGTTACGTTTTAAAATTATGTTATTAGAATACAGAAAGGAATTTTTATAGATATATCAATTCCTGAAAGGTGTTAGGAAGCATCTTGATAAAATATAATCAACAGATCTTTTTAATTAAATCTTTAAAGTCACTAAATTCTGTGCCTATATTATGGGTTATCACGTAGTAACGGTCGCAACAATCATCAGAATTAAATCTTTAATTTAGAAGAAAATTCTTGAGAAGTCGTACTTGTTATTACTTTGCTTGAGTATTGTTACGTTTTAAAATTGGATGAAAAGTTTAGAAGAAAATCTTTTTATGAGTTTAATATAAAATTTCTTTTGATATATTTTTTTTTGTTTGTTTGTAAGCTTATGAGTTCTTACGTGGATCCCTGCTACATTTAGAAATTATGTTAATAAAGTTCGATAATTTAAGCTTTTTGTTGTAGCTTTAATTTTGGTTACGTTTTTGAAAGCATCATAATGAGCTTCAATTTTCTTTAGAAAGCGTCTTGATAAATTTTTGCTAAACGAATGATTTCGGATGAAGTCTGAAAAATCCTTCTGAGGTTATTTTCCTATGCAAATCTAATATAAATTTCTTTGTGTGAAGTGTTTAATAGTTATTTTGATTCCTGTTTAGAACTGTGTTAATTGAGTACAAAGAGGAACAATATTTTAATTCCTGTTCCTCTTTATCTTAGTACAATATTAAAAATAGATCTCTTTTTTTGGATGATATATTGAGTTTGGAAACAAATTTGTAATAGCTAATAAAATATGATAAGTAGTTATTTTAAAGATGAAATCTGTAGTTTAGAAGAAAATACCTGTTTTTGTTTTCCTAATGTCTCGGTAGAATATGACAAACAGTTTATTTTTTAAATGGAGTATTAAGTTTGAAAGCAAATTTCTGATGAGGTTATTTTTCTTTGTTTATTTGAAATCGCTGTTGATAATTTTATTTCTTTATTTGAAGGTTTGAGTGTTGTTACACGAAATTGTTTTAATAGTGTAGGATAAGGAGATTTTTAATTTCTGATAAGCTTAAGAAAGAATCTTGATAAAATATTCCAAACGAATTATTTTTGCTCGAAATCTACAGGTACACTTTAGAAGAAAATTTCTTGTAAGGTTTTTTTCTTTGAAAATTTAGAATCGCTGTATACTATTTTAATTTCTTTGCTTAAAATTTATGTTAATAGAGAATGAAAAGGACTTTTTTATTATTACTTTAATTCGTGCTATACACGAGAATTTATAATAAAACGATATTTTTTAAACAAATTTTGTAGTTCAGAAGAAAAATTCTGCTAGTTTCTTTTAGTTTGAAGTCGCAGATTTAATTTCTAGGCTTGATATTTTAAGCAAAATAAAATGGTGATGTGACCATCATAGTACTTTCCCTATATTTTTTTCGAAGACTATGAGGTTTGTGCAAAAAGGCTCAATTTTTAATTCTTTCCAATTATTTGTTATATAAATTTCATTTAACTCCTACAGTTTATTAGCAATAACAAACAAAAATGTCAAAATTAATTAGTAAAGAACTTTATTAAAAATATATTTTAATGTATGGTGGATGAGTAGCTCCTAACCCACCCTCCAATTAGTAACACATAAGCGAGGGTTTTAATTAAAAGTGGTAAAACCTAAATAAATATAATATAATAATAATTATTACAAAATTTAATAGATTTATTCAAACAAATTTTTTAAATAATTTTTGATATTTTACTGATTGAAGGGTAGGATAGAGGTCACCCACCCACCCTACATATACATATTAACTTTAATTACTGCAATAACTTTAATTACAAATTTTGAATTAAAAAAAAATTGACCCAGCAAATTTTTTCAGCAAAACATTTTGGAAAGTTTTGGGAGTTATAAATATTCAATTAGAAAACCCTAGAACTTTTGAAAAAATCATAATTTGAAACGGAAATTGAAGAGTGTAAAGAATTTACTGGAAAATTCAAGACATCTGAAATTGCAGCAAAAGTTTTCAACTTTTGACGTATATTTCGAAAATCTGAAAAATAATTCTTGAAAGTTTTTGAATTTTAAAAAGAAAATTCTGAAACTCTTAAGAAAAATCTATAGATTCCGATTTTATAATGATAAAAATTAAAGAAGTTTACTGGAAAGTTCTAAAAATTAAAGTTTATAAACAAATTCTGAAAGCGTAGAAGTAAAAAAATTAGAAATTTCTAGGAATCTGATGAAAAATTGCTGGACAATCTGAAATACTTAAAGAAAATCCTAGGAAATTAGAAGACATATTCTTAGATTTATAACAAGTTTTTGGATTTGTAAAAGAAATTGTTAAAATAATTTAAAACTCTTGAACAAATTTTGGAAAAAGGAAAATATTATAAATATCAGAAATTGCTGGAAAATTTAGGAATGATCGAAGAAATGTTTAAATTTGCAAGGAAATTCCTGAAGAATGGAATAAAAGTAGTTGTAAAATTCTGGAATTTTAGACCACAGAAAAATAAATTGCCGAAACAGTTTACTGTGCTTATTTACAAATAAATATTTACACTCGTCATAACATATATAGTTTTAAAGTATAACACACATCCTAGTAAGTGTAACTTCAGAATTTCAATATGAGATAGACATTTTATGATGAAACGAAAATAAAATTCCTTACTTCACTTATTATTTTTATTAATTGTTTTATAAGTAAATTTGGGAATGATGAAACAAAATGAAAGGTTGTAGCTATCTAAAAAGGTTCTGCTATAAATTTTCTTTAAGAAATTCAGAAATGAGAGCTTTCTGAGACTGAAAGAAATGTTGCTGGAATATTATTAAAATCTGACAAATTTAGAAAGACGGAAAAATGTTCAAACCTAAGGGCCTATGAATATATAAATCTAAGTCCAAAAATAATCTTGTAATTTCGTTAATCTATAAAAAAAATTAAACGAAAATTCTGAACCCATAGAAAATTCTAGAAATTTGGTGACTAGATAATTCTTAAAATTTTGAAATTAAATTGCTGAAAAACCTTCTAAAATCAATTTGGAAATATGGTAGAAAAACTTTTGGTAATACTAGTAATCTAAAAAAAATTATATTAAAATATTTTGGCCCCTCGAAGAAAATTCTAGAAATTTGGAAGGGAAATTTCTGGAGCCATAAGAAATTAAATTCTAGAACTACCTCGAAACAAATTCAAAAAATATAGGAAAGCGCTTTTGAATTAAAAATAATAAATAAAAAAAATTTGGAACACCTCAAAACAAACAAAAAATAAATTTGTAAGATAAAAATTGGAGATTGTATGACAAATTACTGGACAATTTTAGACATTTTCAACTTTTACCATAAATTCTGAAAATCTGAAAAATAAAATCTTAAAAGTTTAGAATGTTAAAGAGAAAATTCTGGAATTTTCAAGAAAATTTTACAGATTTGGATTTTATAATGATAAAAATTAAAGAAATGTATAGAAAGTTCTAAAGATCTAAATTTAAATTCTGAAAATCTAGAAGAAAAAAAATGTTTAGGAATCTGAAGAAAAATTGCTGGACAATTTGAAATACTTAAAGAACATTCTAAGAATTTGGAAGAGATATTCCTAGATTTCAAGTTTTTGAAAAGTCCAGAGACGAAATTGTCAGAAAAGTCGAGAAGCAAATTTAAAAAAAAAAAAAATTTTGCAAGGGAATTTAATAAAAACTTTTAATATTTTTTAGAAAAAATTCCAGAAGACTGGAATAAAAGAAGCTGTAAAATTCTATAAATGTGGAAAACTTTAAAAACCTGGAAAATAAATTACCAAAATAGTTTATAAGCCTAAAGCAAAGTTTGCAAATCTGATTGAAACATTCTGCTGGAAATTTTTCTTCGAGAATTTCAGATAATTGTAAAGATAGCATGTGGAGACTGAAAGAAATGTTGCCGTCCACAGACATATTTACATACCTTAGAGTCTGTGAATCTATAAATCTAAATCGAAAAAATGGCAATTCTAGAAATCTATAAAGAAATAATTTGAAAATTCTGGAATAGAAAATTCTAGAAATTTGCTGAATGATTTTTAATATTTGGGAAATGAATTGCTGATAGAAAAATCTGCAAATTTGTTAGAAGAATTCTTGGTAATTCTAGGAATATAAAAACAAATTATTAGAAAACCCTTGAAGAAAATTCTAGAAATTTGGACATGAAAAAAAAAATTCGAAAATTAATGAAATGTTGAAAATATATATATATAACTTAATATAAACAATATACAAAAATATTGTAAAACATTTTTGAAAATTTTTAGGAATTATAAATAATTAATTAAAAAATTCTCGAAGCCCTGAGAAAAAATATATATTGTAAATTAATGAAAAATATATACATGATTCGTGGAAACGCATTAAATCAAGCCTAAATGTGATTAACTATAGAAAGTCATTTATATTTAAACTTTAATTTGGATTATGCACGTTTTACTGCTTTTTGCAGCGAAATCATCAACATTTAGTACTTAAAGTTATCATGTATATGTAAAGTGGACGGGTGGCCTCTAACCCACCCTCCAATCAGTAAATCATAAGCGAGTGAATCAAATCAAATCAAATCAATTTATTGCACTTTTGCCACCCTAATACATATATAGTTAAAAACATTAATACATATTTGTGGATGTGTTCGTCAGTGTTTTAATTAAAAGTTGTAAAATGCAAATAAGCAAAAAATACAACCCAAAAAGGCTATTCCTAAAAATTTACTCAATTTTAGATTCTTTACAAATAATTGTTATATAAATTACATGTGACTCCTATAGTTTATTAGCAATAGGCAAAAAATATCAAAATATTTAATTTTTAATTTTTTTCTCACAAATTAAGAACTTTACGAAAAACATGTTTAAATATTTTTTTTCAGTTTCTTGTTTCCTTTAACTTTTATTTGAAAAGTTATGTAATATTTTTCAAATTTAGAAAAATATCAAGAAAGATTAAAAAAAACGCTTCGACTAAACATCCACTTCCAGTTTATGAATGTTTTTTTCTTTCATTACTTAAAATAGGAGTGAACAACTGTGAATATTTTTGAAATCGAAAATATAATTGAATTATATTAGGTCGGGGAATAAGTTCCCAGAGTATTTATATTTTCTTTTATTTTACAACGATTTTTTGTTGAATAATAATATTCATTCGATAGAGCTTTATCTGCTCTACAAAACTCGTCTTTTGAGTAATTTAATTCTTTATTACTTTTGAGGCTTAGAAATGGTGTATCCAGGAGGTAAACAGCAACGGTTTCGACACCTGGTCTTCTTCGCTTTTCATCGAGTTCAAAGAGCTGATGAAGCTAGTTTATTGACTATCATATTATCTCTTCTCCTAATCTTCGTCGAATAAATCCTAAAAATTAATTTCAACTTTTGCTTCCGATTAATCACCATTCATTTCGAAACACCCATTACCCATCTTTAGAGTAAAAAGAAAACTCTACATTCTAATATCTTAATTAACTATAATTATATAAAGTATTTCAACATTTTACACTAATAATAAAGAATTTATATCCTTATACTACATCAGCATCTCCTTAAGTAATAAATTATTAACTCCAAAACCCGGCGCGTGAATTAGCACGGGAAGTAGTTCTTTCAATCCGTATTTACTTCTCACTTTAAAAGAATTTCCCATTTCCTCATTAATCAAATATGTATATACTCACTCACTCTTTTCCTCTCGAACTTAAGTAATAAAATTCCGCGTCTTATATATCCGCCCATCCGCCCTTTACGGAGCGCTTTAATATTTAATTACGAACAGGAAAAAAAAATTACAATCCATTTCATAAATAAGAACGTTACCGTCCATTATCTCCGTTCCGTACGATGAATGTAAAAGAAGCATGTAAAATGCCGATCTCTAATTACTTAAGAGGATAACATAAATTATTACAAAAAGAAGAAAACGGAGGGCAGAGAGGAAAAATAAGGCGGCGTGCATCATAAAGTAAACTTTATTGCGCCTTAACAGAATCGTAAAACATAGTTACAGTTTCCAAAAGTGATTAATTAGAGATGAGTATTGCATTAAGACACGTTATGAATGAATCTTGTAATATATGAACACTTTATTTTTATGTGATCTTTCTTTGTTTAAATTTTACAGAAAATATAGCGAATTTTATTTTCGGTTTAAATTTTCATTTTATTACATGACCTTGGGTCATCCAAGGATTTTTCAAAGTAACTCAATGGTCCTTTAATTCTTCACAAATTTTCATTTTATTATATCCAAGGTCATCCAAAGATTTTTCAAAGTAACTCAATGGCCCTTCAATTCTTTACAAATTTTCATTTTATTGTATCCAAGGCCATCCAAGGATTTTTTAAAGTTCACAAATTTTCATTTCAATAATCAGTAACTCAACAATCATCAAACTAGATCATGGATTACCACGTAGTAACGGTCGCAACCATTCTCTTTATTAGAACAACCAGTAATGATTTTTACTTAATACCTCGTTAAGTTTATATAAATAATTTTAAGGGATAAAAAAAATGAGCAGTACTGGGATAATCACCTTTTTTTCTTTGGATTCTAATTTACAGTTGTGTAATTTACAAATTGAAAGCTCCAGGCTGTTGAATTTTAAAATTCGACCCGACGCACACTTAAACGACCAGGAAATCCGGACTAATTTCTCGCCGGCGGAAAATAAATATTTAAAAGCCCTTTTGGAATATCGAGAGCCAATATTTGCCCCTCCATCCCCCTCACCGCTCCAAACGTATAAGACGGTGGCTGCAGGAAAAATAAAAACGACGCGTGTTTGTGATTTGATGGACACCATTCAGAGAAACGCCCTGGAAAATAATATCATGAACGGGCGACGTCCTTCGCACTTTAGAATCCAATTTTCCCGACGTTGAAGGCCATCATTCCGTACGATTTGCCCTTTAACCTAAGCGAGGATGTCTCAGGGTCAGGGCTTCATGGTCTATTTAGAAATTCTGGATCACGGTCGTTGCATGTAATGAACTCTCGAAGTAATGGAGATGATGGTGTGCTAGGGATACGTGCAGGAGTTGCTGAGGGCTTGCGCAATTTTTGTTTTATTTAAATTGCTTTATTTTCTTATTTGGGCCATTATCGGATCAGCTTTAATGGAGATTAATTCGGCGCTAATTCAGACTAAAGCTGCTCTAACGGAAAAAAAAGCGTTTAAACTCCGGAGATTACAGTGTTGATGCTGGAGTAAGAAAAATATTTGGTGGGACAAGGCTTCAGGTTTAAAATAAAACGCTTATTGTAGGTAAACTGGCTTGAGCGTAATATCACTTATAATAAGTATTTGATCTTTACATGATTATGTTTTTGTTTCAACTGATATATGTAGAATGGGATGATTTTTGGTGTTAAAAAAAAATAAAAATAATGTTTGAATTTTAATATGAATGCATATGTAGGGTAGAACTCAATTATTTTAAGCTTACTAAATAATTGTGCAAATGACATACCTTGAGGTATAAATTACGCATATTTAACTTACACTGAATGGAAACATTTTAACCACAAATGATTTTTCAATTCACTGTAAGTATGGATTATCATATAGTAACGGTAGCAACCATTCTCTTTATCATATGGATAGGTTTAGTCCAAACATCCACCATGCATATTTGCTTATTGAGTACTCTGAGTATGTGGTCAAAAGAAAAGGAGGTTTTGTTAAATTCTATGATTTAAAGCTTAATTTATAAATATTATCATGTTTTTAGTTTTATAGAAATATAATATATATATATATATATATATATATATATATATCAATTGAATGAAGAGTTTAAGATACTCTTATATAATCACTCATTTATATAAGAGTATCCAAGAATTATCTATAGACGTCTATTAGCCAGCCTTGTTCTGCTGAAAAATTTTTGTTCAAGTGGTTGATTAGTTCTTTTCCAACTAGTTTAGAAAATTAGCATTGTAGAATAAGTTTAACTCTTTCAATGTATTATGATGTGAATTTGAAAAAAAAGTCTAGGCATGGGGGTTCAGTTCGACTATCTTACCCAAAAAGGTCAAACTTGCATTTTACCAATTTGACGTTCGACAGTATATGCCAGGATATTACTATGCTTGCTTTAGGTGCTAAAAGCTGAGACAACATCGTCCAGATGTGATAATCCAGCTATCTGTTTCTTAGCAAGCCAGTATATATATTCAAAACCTTTATTTGGCATTCAATACAATACAATACATAAATCCATATAATTATCAAAACAATATATATATATATATATAATATTCTCCCATAATCATAACTATAACATAAATTCTCTTCCTCTGTACTGAATTAGCTGCTCCTCTCTGGCCTTTGTGTCACATTTGCTTTTAGCACCTCAATCCCGTTCCCACTCGCACACATACTCCTCTTTCGACCTTTTCCATTTATCTCAAGCGCTACCTGCAACCCCATACATTCCCACATCCAATGTATGGGAGCACATCCTTCCCAATTCCACAAAACACACATTTCATGTACTCTTCCCCCATCCACGCCTTTCTTCCTCTTTCCTCATTCTCACATCTAAACCGTGCAAGTAGCCGTGCGTGGAAGGCCATTAAATACTTGGATCTCTTTATTCTTAGGGCTCAAGTTGCTCTTCTCTATTCTTATTTGTCGCAACTGCAACTTGATATCCTTCGCCCTTATCGCATACTCTATCTCAAGCTTCTTCCTCAACGCTATTTTCCGATCCACTAATTGGCACGACCACCCGACTCTCTTGTACAAAGACTTTTTCTCTCATCTATCCTGCTCATTTAGCATTCATACGCCATTCCTTATAACAAACACACCATGCCTCCTTTACCAACCTTTCATCTCCTAACATACTACTCTCCTCGCTGACTCCCATTCCACGGACATTCTTTGGCACTCATAATACCATATATCTTGGTGTTGTTCGCTCTACTCCTAAAATACTTTTTAAGTATTGCAGGTGTACCTTTTCCATACTCTAATGTCCAGACACTCCCCATACTTCTGATGCATACATCATTCGCGCTCTTATACAGGCATCCCACCACACTAACTTCATGTTCATATTTTCCCCTAACACTTCCTCCCATACATTCCGCATCCCCCCATTATCATTATCGCCTTCTTACATGCATACTCTATATATATGCTTAGCTGGGCCTCCGTTTTCGGAGAACATATATCCTAAATATTTAAACTCACTCACTCTCTCCAATCTCTCTTCCAACCACTTCAAGTCCTCATCCTTTCTTCGACCACCCGCATTCTTACATACCATCCATTTAGTTTTCTTGACACTCACAACCAGCTCCCTTTTATTAAAATACCTCTCCAGTCTCCCTTTCATCTCAATCAATTCATTCATAGTTCTAGCAATCACTACCACATCATCTGCATACACCAGGCTCCATATCTTCCTTCTTCCCACCACTATTCCCCCTAACTGCCCCATCTCTAAAACCTTCTCAAAGGGCACCCTTGTCTCACACCACGCACTACCTTGATCCTCTCCGACTCGCATTCACCTACTCTTACCTTACACCTTGTACTCATCCAATTTACAATCTGCTCTGACACTCCCTTACCTTTCAAACATTCTATCAACAACTTTCTCTCAACCGAATCATACGCCGCTTTCAAATCTACAAACATCAAATACACCTTGCCTTTCTTAGCCAACTCCCTCTCAATCAGCCAGTTTAGAGTAGCTATCTGATCTACTGTAGACCTTCCCTTCCTGAAGCCTGCCTGTACTTCTGGTAGTAGGCCCTTCTCTTCCACCTCCTCCTCCAACCATTTCTTTACCATACCTATCATGACTTTATACAATGTGTCCAACAGAGTTATACCCTATAATTTGTTGGGCACATTTCATCCCCTGTCTTATGTACTGGTATAATAATTCTCTTCCTCCATTCCTCCAAAAATTGCTCCTCCCCTCTTCATATCTTATTTAAAATGCCCCTCATGGCCCGTTTTCCTCCTACACTACACCATTTCCAAGCCTCTCCCTGGATTCCATCTGGCACTGCCGCTTCCTTTCCTTTATCCCTCTGAGAGCTCTATCTAACTCCTCCTCCCTAAAGTCTCCTGCTCCATCGAATAACCTTCTATCGTAATTCGCCTCTGCCTCCACGTATCCTACTCTTAACAGATTTTCGAAATATCCCTTCCACTGTGTCATACTTATATTCTCTCCCCTTATTCTTCTGTTTTTTTTTTTCTTTCATTCATTCTTCTTTTCTGCTCTTGCACACACTATCACAGTGGTACCTTGCTTCCTTCATTTCTTCCTCTGTCCCTAGTCCTCTTCTCCATTTTTTAGTGGCCTTCCGCGCATCCTGACACTCGCTATCAAACCTGCCCCTCTTCGTTGGTACCCCGTCCCCCCTCTTCTGCCTCGTCATTGCTGACTGTACTCCTGCTCTCAGTTGTTTCACAGATTCTATATCTTCGAAACATACCTCTTCAATTCTCTTTCTGTGTTGCCAACCTTGACCAGCACCAACCTTCTTTCTTTATTGCCTGCCCCTCCTTTCCCCTGTTCCCAAGTTTAACCGTTACTGGAAAATAATCGGTCCTCAACAGCTAAGTGTGTTACTTCATCCCTTATCTCTTCCCCAACCAGGATACAATCAATTACCGATTTCCCTTGTGGCCCGCTATATGTCACCTACCCTTTCCAATCCCCTGCAGTACACCCATTTAGTACTTCCAGCCCCTCCTTATCTGCCCATTCTATCCATTCCTCTCCATCCTTTGTTATTATCGAGTCCTTTGACTTTCTTGCTTCTACTAAGTTTCCTTCTTCGTTTATACACTTAGTCTGCATAGTTCCTATTCTGTCATTCCAATCCCCACCCACAATTTTATTCCCTGGCTCTTCCGCCTCCTGTTGTAGCCATGTTATATAGTCCCTAATCGCCTTCCCTGCTAGCTGGTAATAAACAGTCACTATCCTCCATTTCCTTGGTACATTGCAAAGTGTTCTGCATACTACTCCTTCTTGTATCTTCCTTTTCTTTGACTCTTCTCCTTCTTCCAATCCTCTTCTAATCCCTGTGATAATTCCCCCCTTTGCCCTACCTCTTGCCTTTTCCCTTCTCGCCCTAACACACTTCCATATAAACGTATTTGGCATTTTCTGCTTTAATGACTCCCAATCCTCTAACTCTACCCACGACTCAGTAATTCCGACGACATCTTTGCCCCTCACCCAACTTTCTAACTCTTCGCACATATTGTCCTCCAGCTTTTTCTTCAGACCTGCAATATTCCAAAATGATACTGCTCTCCGTTCTCCTTTCTCTACATCTCCCCCACAAATGTCCCCTCTTCTCTAGTTCTTCCATTTTCCTGATCGCATTTTTTGATAGAATAGTTGTACCTGTTTCCGGTTTATTCTTTCCTCTCTAGCCCTTTCTTTTATCTTTATTATTATTATCTCCTCCTTCAACAAATCATCGTCCAAATATAAAGTACTTTTTGTAGTTTTCAATACACCTTTTTTCGCAATAATTTTCTTTTTCTCCTCAAAATCCTTGCATTTGACCAGAATTGCCCGTTTTCCCCCACTGTCTTTGCTCCCAGCCTAGCAGCATTTTCAATTCCTCCGCCAATTTGTTATCTGTTTTCACATCTTCCCCTTCATCCAATCCATTAATAATTATGTTGTTCTTCCTTTATTCCTTCTCTCTTATCATCTCTGCTCTTTCTAACCTATCTATTCTGCTCAATAAAGCGGCATTTTCCTCCTCCCACTTCTGTTCCCTTTGTCTCAACTCCTCTTTCAAATCACTTATATTCTTATCATAACTCCCCAACCTTAATTCTAACATTTTCAATTTATTTAATATCCTATCTACTTTTGCTTCGATTTTATTCGGTTCGGGTTTGTTTTCTTCTGCCTTGCTTTTCTTATTCACCTGTTCAAAAAGGTGCCTCAAGTCCCCACAGCTGTTAACCAGTATAAGGACGAAAGAAAAAATCAATTACTTCGAATTAAAGAAGAAACATACACCTCCTGAATCTCCAGTGGAAAAGCCTCAAAGGCAAATCAAATAATATCAGATCTTATCCTTAGCAGGATAATAATAATAATTCATTTATTAGCCCAACAGTCACAAGAACAGAAAAGGGACAACTTAATTTAAGTATAATAACTCAATAACTAACATTGAGCCTAACGATTATATTGATTTAAGTTTATTTTAAAATCGAAATCGAAGAGCTGGAACAAATGGTCAAGTAGAAGTGCAACGTTTTAAGTCGCATATTAATGAGTTGAAGATTATTCTAGATAATCTTAATATGTATTCAAGAGGCCATTGACAACGCACCAGGGGAGAAGTGGCCATATTTCTAAAAGAAAAGGCTATTTTCGAAGAGATTTTATTAAGAACATTTTTTATGCTATAGCTTGTGAAGTAACATCTCCACTGATTGTTACCATAAGCAAACTGTATTTTTCCGATGGAATGGGAGGTTCGCCAAGTTTTTGTTCTTGTGCAGCAGTTACTTTCTTCTTCTTCTATTCAGCGTCTCCCTCGGAGGTTAAATTATTTATTTATTTACTTTACTTTACTTTACAACGTCCTGTTAATATTGGATATAAGAAAAACCTCAAAATATACATAAAAATATTACAAAAATTTAGCTCACAGGACTCCACTTTTTCTGATCCATGCCGAATTTCCTGTATCCAGAAGATATAATATTTCAGCCATTACAGGAATATTTAGGCCCATTTTACATGGGGCTATTTTAATGACTTTTGATTGTTGTTGATCAACAAGGAAATCCTTTACTTTAAAGATGGCTGCGCGGAATAATTCAATGGATGATTCTACGTCCCTCGATTTTGCCTTGTATAATGTGCTGCAGAATTTCATATTGTGAATTGGGAGCTATGTGCCCAAGGAATTCCAATTTCCATTTTTTATGCTAAATAGGACTTCCAGTTCTTTGTCCATTATTTCTGGAACCTTTTTGTTTGTAATGTGGTCCACTCAGGAGATTTTTAACATCAGTCTGTAGACCCACATCCCTTTGATGTTTCCTTATTCAGGCCATATCTATTACTCAGAGATTTGAACGCACATAATCAATTGCGGGCGACATTTGTGCAACTTGTTTACTGGTTGCTAAGTAACGCTTTCATTAGTGCACTGCGGGTAAATATGCTTTCATTAATTGAATTATTGAAATGACATTAAAATATTACTCATAAGAATATATTCTTTGAAATCCTTTACGATCGAAGATAAAATTTTGTAAGGCACACGTGTAAAAAGTTTCTTTATTGCACTCCTGGCTTTAAAAAAAACTCGCTCGTTCCTCGCTCGTGTTTTTAAACGCCAGTTCGTGCAATAAAGTATCACTTTTTACACTTGTACCTTAAATAACTATTTGGAAACTTTAATTAGAAGTATTACAAATAAAAAAATTTAGATTTTTTTGTAATTTAGGAGCAAAATTCTTAAAATTTTGAACAAAAAATTGTTAGAGGTACTAGAATTGAAATTTTTTGTAAAACTACGAAAATAAAAATAAATCCGAAAAGATAATTGATGAAATATTGATAAATTCTCGGAAAGAAAAAGTACAGAAATACTTATGACTAATTATTAGAAGAAATCTGGAAGAAAAGGGCTATAATATTCTAATAATCTGGAAACGGTTGAAGAAAAACATTACAACTGAGAAAATACATTACAAAAAAATCTGATAATACATAGCTACAATTTCTCAGAAAAGTATGTGGAAAATTCTAGAAATTTCGAAAAATCTTCTAATCTGATACATTTTACAAACCAGAAAGAGAAACCCTAAGAATTTAAAATTAAAAATTCATTTAGAATTCAATAGAAACGTTAGGTTAGAATTGTATGAAAGAAAAATCCCAAAAAATTATGGAAAAAAGTTCAAGAATCCTTAAAAATGAAATTACCAAAAAAATTTGATAAAATAATTCGGAAATGGTAACAATTTTTCGTAAAATAGAAAAATAGTTTCCGAAAAATCCAGAAGTCCAGAAGAAAAAGTTGTTTGGTGAGTATTACTAAAAGAAATATCTTGCAATTTTAAAGAGTTATTTGGGAATAATTGTTAAAAAATTTTCATAAGATGCTTCGGAAAATGGTGATAAATTATCTTACTAGGAAAGAAAAATTGCTTAAAAATTCTAGAAATCCTCAAAACAATAATGGAAGGTTGTTGACTCTCTAAAAAAAATCAAAGAAAAATTCCACAATATTTTGGGAATTCAAAAGGAAAACGAAAAATCTTTTACAATTTAGAAGAGATATTCCTTAAAAATTCCTTGATTTTTATATGTCAAAGCTCGAAAATGTCGAGCTCTAGACTTAATCTTTACTTTTATAGCTTGTGCATGGGCTTTGAAGGAGAGTTGGGAGTCAAACAGGAAGCCTAGGTATTTGCAGGAGTAAGTAGGGTAAATAATGGTATTATTTATGGTAATGAAGGGGGAGTGCGGTGTAATTTTATGATGGGGAATTAAGAGTTTGGATTTAGGGCGATAAGGGTGGTATCATATTTGCTGATGATGGAGGAGAAAAAAAGATTTTTTCAAAAAAAGAAAAATGTACGAAATCTAGAAAAAGAAATACTCGTATTCTACAAATAAAAACAATCACTGAAATCAAAACCATCAAAATAATTATACATGGAAAAAACATGCCATGGGCTTCAGATATGAGGAGTAAGATGTAAAAATTTCAAATTAGAAGAGAATAAAAGCAACACTGACAAGAATGATGTGTCAATTTTTTTGGAATTCTAGATAAATGTAAGTACAGTTCTTACAAAATAAGAAAAAAATCTTATAGAATCGGTAGATAAATGCAGGAAAAAAATACAAAAATTAAAGAAAAAAATTAAAAATCTCTGATAAAAATCTATTAAATGAAGAAGAAGATAAAGAAAAGTTAACGATATATTCTAGAAATTAGAAAGATTTAGAAGAGACATTCTGGAAAATTTAGAAAATTACACAAATGTAAAGCTAAAAATTATAAAACGATTAGGAAATTCTTTATTTCTTATATTACAGAAAAATTGATAAAACAAATTAGAACCATTTAACAAATTTCTTGCAATTTAAAAGAAAAATTCTTATAAGTTAATAAAAAGAAACTAGTAAAAAAAATATTAAAAAATGATACGAAACTTGTCGAGAAGTTCTAGAGATCTAGAAGCAGAATTAGTGTAGCATTGTTGAATCTTTGGAAAGTCTAAAAAAATTCTAAAAATAAAAATAAAATTTAGAAAAGAAATATTTCTAAATATCAAATAACATAAAAGCAAAAATTAATTAAAATATTAATAATATAAAAAAATTTGAAAGTAGAGAATTCTTATAAAATTAAAGAAATAATTATATGCAAAATTCTAAAATTACCGAAAAAAATGCATACTTAAAAAATGCAGATGGCATAAAGCAAGAAATATATAAAATTCTTGAGAAATTAATAACAAATAAGAGAAACATTTTAGAACACTTAAAAACAGTTCTAGAAATCTAAAGAAAAAATTTAAAAATTTGTGATGAATTCTCATCAAATTAAAGAAAAATTGTTGAAAAATTTAGTTGATATAAAGCAAAAAACGTATGAATTACTTAAAAATCCTGAAACTAGAAAAATTGAAGAAATGGTGATAAATAAAAAAAGAGGCTGAAAGACCACTGGTCGATCGCCATGAAACAGAAGACCAAGTATGTTAGAATTTATTTTATTTTATACATTACATGTATTATATTTCATTTTCATTCTGTGAATAAAGATGTTTAGTAGTAGTAAAAAATAGAAGAAATGCTAACTAAATTTAGAGTAAATTCTAAAATATTTGAGAAACTCTGCAATTGATTTGGATAATATAAAACAAAATGTGTTAAAATACTTTAAATTTAATATAAAATTAGTGCAAAATATATCTTAAGAAATGGCAGAAATTTCTCGAAAAATGGAAGTAATTTTTTCTAAAAAAGTATCACAATTTATAAAAGACATTGCTAAAAATTATATTCAAAGCAAGAATTGTTATTATTTTTTTCGAAAACTGATAGAAAATATTATAGAAAAAGAAAATTGACCACGTAAAATATTTGAGGGTGTAAATTAATAAAAATTATATATATGATACGTGGAAGCTTAAATGAGATTAGTCATTTATATTTAAACTTAAATTTGGATTCTGCTTTATTTTTTTTTTCAAGGTTTTATTGTTATATACAGCAAAATCATCAATAATTGTATTTAAAGTTATCGTATATATGTAGGGTGGGTGGGTGTTCTCTATTCCACCCTCCAATGAGTAAAACATAAGTGAGGGTTTTAATTAAATGACGTAAAATATAAATAAATACAAAATAATTACAATTTTTAGAGATTTATTCATACAAATGTTTCACTAATTTTGATGATGTTTTACTGATTTGAGGGTAGGATAGAGGCTATCCACCCACCCTACATATACATATAAATTTCAATTATTGATCATCTTGCGGTTTGGAGTAAAATTATTACAAAATTTTCTTAATCAAAAATAAATTCAAAAGGTAAAATTTTTGAGTGACTAGTTTCGCTTTTTAATGCATTATCGAGAGTCGAGTAAATATAGAAAAATTGTGAAACAAACCAAGTGTAATTTAATTTAAACCTTCATTAGTAATAATTAAAAATGTTTCACCAAGTGATAAATGAGAATGTGATTCAAAAGATATTAATTAAGTTTTTTAAAGTGTTTTCCAGAACATGCAGTCTTTTTTTTAACTATTTACCCGAGTTTGTGCTTCTCCTGGCTGAGATAACATATCATACAAGATGAAAAAGAATCAATTTTTTGCCAGTAAAACCAGTAACCTGGCATTTTATATTATAATATGGGAAAAGAGTGATTAAGCATGAATCTGTAGAGAAGCAACAATAGTGCCTCTTCTTAAACATAGAAAGGATTCAAATCTTATTAATAGTCACCGCCTAGTTTTTTTGACTTGATGCTTTAGTAAGAATTTTTAGAAAATGGTCAATAACTGGCTGGTGTGGATTCTCAATTCGCAAAGATTGATTGTACCTTATTAGTCGGGATTCAGAAAACACTTGTGATGTTTAATTGCTGCCGTTAAGGTAGAGACGTCTTCGATTCGCATGCCTTTAAGAGACACATTTCCATCCTCAAGAAGTATTTAGACTTCAAGGCTATTATATCTTCAAACTGGATGTTATACCTCGACAAGGCGCCAATAAAGGAGTGGGTATATTTCTAAAAGTAGGAGTCATTTTCAAGAGATATTATTAAGGACAGTGAAAAAAAAAACGTTTTATTATGCTCATGAAATTTTTATATCTATTGTCAATGGTACACTGGCGCAGGCTGCTCTAAATGCCCATATTTCAGAAATTTGGGTAATTGCCGGGTAGCTCTGCATAAGGAGTGTACGCGGACTCGCATAAAAACCATCGCAACCTCATTTGCATACATGATCTTTTCACACTTCATAAGTGACCTTTTGGTGCGCTATGTCTCTCATAAGCATCATTAGGCATTGTTGAAATCCGAAAATTAGGAGCATCTAGGCTTTAAAGCTAGTTGAAATTACGCTTAGGGTAGTCGTCACCTCGTTTCCTTCTAAATAGTAGGGAGTTGTGACTTTTCGAGGCAGTGATGTTCTTTGGGGATGCTGCTTAAGCTAGATTAGTTATATAGGTGTGAACTCGTGTGTCCTAGAAGGATATACCTGAATTTCATCCTATATATATCACAGAAACTTGTTCCGGGTAGAGCGTTGCAGTTTACACATCTGCTGCGGTTTACCAACGACTTAACGTTCAATCAGTTCTCTTTGCTGATCGTTCTGTAGCCATTTCCTTTGAGGCACTCCTTCAGTTTTTGCAGTTTTCTTTTTTAACTTTAATCTTGTTTTTTTCTTAGAAAGAATGTTTTGCGATAAAATTGCGAGTCAAATTAATTGATGTCCTTTCTGAACATGACATTCCCTTAACTTCATGTTTAGAGTTGGTTAACTTTCATCTTGATTTAGACGTTTAAAATGTATCCAACAATTTGTCTTCAAGATACTTAGAATTTATATCGTATTTTCTTATATTAGTTAAAAAAAGTTTTTAAAATTTCGTACTTTCTCTTATTTGATTTTTGAATCAATTTTCCCCTAAAAATTTCTAGAAAATTTTTAAAGATTTTTTACTCTTTTCGTTATCAGAATTTTTCATGGATCTCTGTTCCAAATTGCAATAATTTTGCTCGGAGGATTTCTAGATCTCCAGATTTTTTTCTGCCTGCATATTACATTTTTTTCGTGGCTTCTATTTTATATTTATCTTCCTATTATACTTTGATTTTTGGGTCATTTTCAATTTTATATTGTAAAATTTTTTTTCATGTTTTAATAACTTTTTTCCAAATTTCTAGAATATTTAATATCAATTTTTCCAATCTAAATTTTATATTAATTTTACTTCCGAAATGCAAACTTTTTTCAAGGATTTTAGATTTATTTCCATGTTTTTTTTTTTCATATTTTTAAATTTTATTTCGTTATCTTATAAGAATGTTCTGTGCTTTTGTTCCATCAATGTTTTTAAATTTTTCCAGCAATTTTTAATTGTGTTTCGATTCTGATTTCCATTTTTTCGTTTCATAATATCTTCAAATTTTCGTTTTTTTAAAAAATTACTAAATTTTTTTTGCGTATTTTCTTGTATTTCTCTTTCGGTTATCAAAATTGTAAAATATTTTATAGGTTCTAGATTTTTTCCAGATTGTTATTAAAGCAAGAAATGTTTTTAGACTTTATATTTTAACACTTCCTTATTTTTTCTTACCAGAATTTTCTTAGAATTTCCATTGTGAATTGCAATAATTTTCTTTGGAAACTCTAAAAATTTTCATTATATTTGCTCTCTGATTTCTGAGATTCTCCAGGAATTTATCTGATTTCAAAATTTTTATTTTTACGTTACCAGAATTTTTTATGAATTCTTGTTCTAAATTGTACAAATTTTATTCGAAGGATTTATAGATTTATTAAATTTTCCAGAATTGGATTTAGTATTAAATTGTTTCATGGGTTTAATTTTATATTTGTCTTACTATTTTAAGAACGATTTTTAGTGAGATTTTTTTTTATTTTCTAAATTGTAAGAATTTAGTTTCAAAGATTTTAATAACTTTGTTTCAAAATTTCTACATTATTTCAGCAATTTTTCTTTCATTTTTCTAAAATAAATTTTGCATTAATTTTACTTACACTGTTGGAAATTGTAAGACCTTCTATGGGTTCTAGCTTTTTTTCTAGATTTTTTTTGTTGTTAATATATTTCTGATAAAACTCAATAATAATAATAAGGTAATAAAACCAAATATCTTCGCCTTTGCATCGACAAGAGTTTTATTTCTTCTTCGAAGCTGTTTATTTAATAAATTTAGTTTTTTAAAGATATCGGCTAAATAACTCACAAATTCATTTCAGGTTTGTTACCATAATAAATCTTTTCAAGGAGTTCCCTTTAGAGAGCCATCTTACTTCAGTGTGAAGAAAAAGACTCACATAGTCAGCATTTTGTTCATCACAATATAGCTTGAAGAGACGCTCACATTTGGCATTAACTGTAATAGCCATGATACACTTTATTACTGAATGAAGTACTTCATTTAGAACAGGCAAGGTGATTTTAGCTACCACAATGAACACGAATTGTTGTTCTCTTTTCAAAAATTTTCTTTATAATTTGAAAGTAATTCAAATCTAAATTAATATGAGCACTATGTTTCGCCTTCAAAGGTGCCTCAAGACGACCTCGTTTCGTTGATTTGCTGGTATAAAAGACAAAAAGGAAACCGCTCATCATGAACAGTGGGTATTAACCAGAATTTTAAATATATCTCCGAATATTGACGAATTTTTTTCTTGCTTGCACCACACATTTTACTGTTTTGACAATTGTACATTTGAGATTAGGTTTTACCTATTGCAATACGATTCAGATGAAAAATCGGTCTATTGTCAAATTGCCCCTTTTAACAATCAAATTGCCCCACGTTGGGAAACACCGCTTTAAAGTAATTTCAATGATTTAACAAAATAGTTTTTATGTTTATTTGCAAATATTATTTAATTAGACGTCTTTAATTGTATTATCTGTAATATTTCCTTCTTAATACAATTGGAATTAATTATAAGTTTCCAGATAACACAATAACATTCAATAAAAGCCCATCTATCTGATAAAGTATGCAATTTGTGGAATGACCCCGAGATACTTGAGTTAATGTAGAAGTTTTCCCCGGGAATGCCCTTAAAGCCCAAGTTGTAACAAGCAATAACTCAATTAAAACCCTTCGTACAATAAACATCGAAATTTGATGTGCTCTAAATAACTTCCGTCCGGTATTCTGGGGGTGGAGTTCTAGTTGTATTGCACAAATTGCAAAAAGAATTTTTGATGAATGTTCAATAATATTTATAATAAAAAGAAGAGTAATATTGTGTCGGGTGATTCAGGACTATAATTGGAAGGGCTTTTGTTGCGCCGTAATAGTGCAACAAACCCCGATCCATTGATTTACCAGACGTACAGTAATCCTATGAGAAAAGACGCTTTACAAAGTGGTGGAAACCCTAGATTGGTCGACATATAATGCAGACAACAGCTTAATGAAAAGTCTCGTCGTGCAGCGAGGGTGCGGTGGTGCGGTGGTGGTTCCCATGGCGACGCTGCATCAGCTCCCTTGGTTTGTTCCGGGGTGCACACCACTCGCTGTCTGTTGCTCTGCTCTGCTCTGTTCTGTGCTCTGTTGCCACCCCTCAACGGCCAATAACTCCTGCAGCAGGTGCTGTTTTGTTAACATTTTTACCGCGGGCGCAAACCCACCCCGGCCCTTTGCATTTAAATTTTACGCTCTCCAAATAATTTCTGCACTGCACCCCCCACCCCCACTGCCGAGCGGCGAGGATGCGGCTGGTCATTTACCCATGGACGACACACATCCAGACCAACAGACAAAATCGATAAGAAAACACGAAAATGAGCTTTATTTGCCTCATAATGTTCCCCCCTGAATGAAAAGCCGTCTGAGTGTTCGAAATGCCATTGAGCTCATCCATTTCATTTCTTGCCAAATTAAAATATTAGATATAAAATAATAATTTAAATATGTATTAAAATATATACTCCCAATAACACAACCATAAATTATATAATTAATATTTCGTGTTTTAAATTATTACTTAATTTTTCTACAACCAAAATAGTTACATCAAATATTCATAATTTCTAACCACTTGATATATGATTTTAATTTGTTCTATTATAGATAATATTTTAAGACAAGCGAATTGATTGAAAATACTTTTTCAAATTTTATTTCTTGATTGATAATTTTAATATACAACCTATCGATTCCGTTAAAAATCATGTTTACGTTATTTGAAAAGATATTTCCTTATACAGACACATATTTTTTCATATGCAATCGCCTTATATGTGTTGACTAAACGTATAATCGATATATGTTTGTACCTGCTAGGTTTTACATACTCAAAACTGAAGTTTGGATAAGTGTCGGATCTATTTTATATTCCTGCTGGATTTCATGAATAAATTTCAAGCGCACTATGTTCGAAACATTTTTATTTCTAATTTCATAAGATTAATAAATTTATGGACTAGATAGACAAAACAATTGAAAGACCAGTGCAGTAAACTCAATCAAATAAAAAAAATAAGTGTACAAAGTTAGTGTTTAATAATTCGTTTCAGAATATATAATTAGTAAAAGCTTTCTAAGCCTCTTTAGTCTTTATAGTCTTTATAGTCTTTATAGTCTTTATAGTCTTTATAGTCTTTATAGTCTTTATAGTCTTTATAGTCTTTATAGTCTTTATAGTCTTTATAGTCTTTATAGTCTTTATAGTCTTTATAGTCTTTATAGTCTTTATAGTCTTTATAGTCTTTATAGTCTTTATAGTCTTTATAGTCTTTATAGTCTTTATAGTCTTTATAGTCTTTATAGTCTTTATAGTCTTTATAGTCTCTATAGTCTTTATAGTCTTTATAATCTTTATAGTCTTTATAGTCTTTATAGTCTTTATAGTCTTTATAGTCTTTATAGTCTTTATAGTCTTTATAGTCTTTATAGTCTTTATAGTCCTTATAGTCTTTATACTCTTTATAGTCTTTATAGTCTTTATAGTCTTTATAGTCTTTATACTCTTTATAGTCTTTATAGTCGTTATAGTCGTTATAGTCTTTATAGTCTTTATAGTTTTTATAGTCTTTATAGTCTTTATAGTCTTTATAGTCTTTATAGTCTTTATAGTCTTTATAGTCTTTATAGTCTTTATAGTCTTTATAGTCTTTATAGTCTTTATAGTCTTTATAGTCTTTATAGTCTTTATAGTCTTTATAGTCTTTATAGTCTTTATAGTCTTTATAGTCTTTATAGTCTTTATAGTCTTTATAGTCTTTATAGTCTTTATAGTCTTTATAGTCTTTATAGTCTTTATAGTCTTTATAGTCTTTATAGTCTTTATAGTCTTTATAGTCTTTATAGTCTTTATAGTCTTTATAGTCTTTATAGTCTATATAGTCTTTATAGTCTTTACAGTCTTTACAGTCTTTAGTCTTTGGTCTTTAGTCTTTAATCTTAAGTTTTTAGCCTTTATAGTCTTTAGTGTTTATTCTTTGGTCCTTAGTCTTTAGTCTTTAGAGTCTTTAGTCTTTAATCCCTTGTAATATTAACTATAGGATAATATAAATTTTTACTTTTACAATTGTTATTTAAATGCTAATACACTTTTAATCTAGATAACGTTTTACGACGTCTACAAAACAGATTAAACTATTCCCCCGAATCAAAATATATATATCACAATCCGTGCTAAGTGCACCGAAGCAGGAGGGCTCATTTACTGGAGTACGTTTACGGCCATAAATTATTTAAAATTGAAACAAACGCTGCTGCCCGGATACGTTGTTCATGTTCGTTCTCTACACACGTTCCCTATTTTTATTTTCACCCTCGGTTTATCTCTGAAAAGCTTTGTTTGCTCGTCGTTTTTTTTTTCGCAGCAGCAGCACCAGCAAAGCGGAAATCGAAAGTCCCATGTTACCCAGCGCTAAAATCAACATCTCCGACATAGCGGAAGTATTCTCAGTGCACTATCCACTTTTTTTTACCACTTTGAAGCCCCGACAGGACTTCCCCGAGAAGCTATAAATTTCCACCGACCCTCGTTTCGTCATTAAAAACGGATATAAACCGTTCATGTAAATCAGATTTAAAAAAATAATTATTCTACGTATTGACTTATCATCTAAATCTCTATGGACTATTTTTTTAAATATATTGTACTCAAATAATTACTCAGATTTTCCCTTTTGATTTCAACAAGCGCAGATTTGAATATCCGTTCATAAAACTTGGAAGCTCTAGGGGGGAAAGAACAATTCCATTATCATATGAGATAATCCCTTTGCCATCAATTGGCAGTAGAAAAGAAAAGTTTTCCAATACTCGCTCGTGCTGCAATCCAATAATAGTATCGATTAAATAGAACTAACGCCCGGTTCAATAGAGTGGGCTATTTTATTGCAGGTGTTTGAGGAACTTCCTGTACACAGAAAGCCCACTAACAAATAACTCGGGGGATGTTTAAGCGCCGGATATCAGTAGCTACTATTCGTGCCCTTTTTTCTAATCACATCCATCAAGTAATAGTAATAAATTAACTTTAAAATTTGATATAATTACTATTTCTGCCTATAAGTCAAATTAAAAAAATAGGCTGAATTATAAAATAAATGTATTTAACTAAAGAACACTTTCAACTAAATTATCAACAAAGCTATTCCTCGACGTATTTGAGATGTAACAAGATAGTTTCTAAATCATATAAAGTAAAATTGGTTCTTAAGACCAAAAACGGTACTGAAGAAGTACAGAAGTATACAAATTCTAAGAGGATCTCCATATAATCCATTAGTACCATCTATAATAATTCAACAATCTAAAATTGGTGATGTGATCGTCATAGTAATTTCCCTATATTTTTCTCGAAAACTATGAGGTTTACGCAAAAAGGCAATTCTTAATAATTTGCTCAATTTGGCAGACGTATAGGATAGACGACAAGGGATAGATGATAGAAGACAAATGATACAGAACAGAGAATTGAGTACAGAAGACAGAGGATAAACAAAGATAAATGATAGATGACAAAGAATAGATGGCAGAGATAGAAGAGAAAAATAATAGAAAACTAAAGTTAAAGGATAGCGACAAAAGATAATGTATGGCAGAGGCTATAGTATATATGACAGAGGCCGGGAAAGAGAACAGAAAACAGAAGACAGAGGGCCGGGACAGAAAACAGAGGATAAGAGAGAAAAAATAAAAAACGGAAGACATATTACGAAAAACATATGAATAAAGGGCAGAAGACACAGAACACGAACAGAGAACGGAGAATAGACAACAAACAATAAAGGGTGTAGGATCATAAACAGAAAACATAAGACGGAGATTGCCAAGGATAGAGAGCATAGAATAAAGAGCAGAGAATAGGGTAGAAAACGCAAGAGAAAGGATAGAGAACAAACGACTAAAGAAAGACAGATTAGAGAAGGCATAGGAAAAAGATAAACGACAGATGACAACGATTAGAAGCCAAATACTAGATGGCCAAGTACTACAGTCGAAAAAGAGAACAGAAAACAGAAGCTAAAGGATGGCAACAAAAGATGGATGATAGAAGACAAAGATTCCCCTCATAGTATACGTGACATGTGTTGAGAAGAATAAAGTTTTCAATAGCTTTTTTTGAAAATTCTCAAGGTAATTTATATATGTGTCATACATAGGCGAACAAATATTCTATTTTGCTTATTACTAAAGCATTAAATAGTTTTACAATTGTTTCACTTCTATTAAAATCTTTGCAGTTTCTAATTATGAACCCCAGGAGACGGTGACATTGATTTACTGTATGACATACATGAGTGCTTAACGTAAGTTTCTTATCGAATATCACACCAAGATCCTTTGCTTCATTTATTCTTTAACACATATGCATCCAACTCATAATCATAATAAATATTGTTTACTTTCTTAAAAAAATGTCATTATAGAGTATTTATCGTAATTCAGGTAAAGTTTGTTTCTTTTACACCAATCATTTAATTTAACCAATTCGTGTTGTTACAACTAGTTATTCTGCTATAAATTTTTAGGTCATCAGCGTATAACAAACATGGTGATTTAATGTATTGTACCAAATCATTAATAAATAAAACAAATAGCAGAGGTCCAAGACTGGAGCCTTGTGGGACCCACTTTTTGGTGTATACGATTTAGAAATAGAGAATTATAACTATTCTTGAAGATGGGACACACACGAAAATTTTTGCAGGTAGTAAGAAAAAATATATGTGATCTGTGGATATAAGACACACGCATAGTCTTTTACTAAAAACGAAGGAATTTGATCTGTACCCGTTGTAAATTTTGCACGTAATTTCTTCAAGTGAACAAGAACTAAGATATCAGAAACTTTAAAGTCTCCCAGGTGTTCCATGGAAAAGTTCAGTGTAATTGTTTCGTCATTGTTCTCGCACGTATGGACAGAATTAAACAAATCCGCAAGCAAAGCAGTTCACTATATCAGTCGCATCTGTGTATTAGTTGTTTAAATACTTGACTGTTCCTGGAATTCCTGAAGAGTTTATGTGTGACCAAAATTTAGATGGATCAGAATTTAATTGTTCTTCTATCGTTCCGATGTAGTTCCTTCTGGCCTCTTTAATTGCACTTTTTAATTTGCTTCTTGAGAGGTTAAACTTATTTTTGTCAACTTCGTTTTTAGTTTTAAGATATATTTTTCTCAGTTTGTTATTTTCTTCTATGGCTGCAGTGATTAATTTATTAAAATAGGGAGGATATTTTTTAGAGTTTGGGTTACATCTAAATTTTGGCACGTATAGATCGAATCATTCATATAGAAATTGATAGAATAGGCTGCAGGCGATGTCTATATCAGTAATTGTATATAATTTATTCCAGTTAATGAGTTATAAATGCGAGTAGAATAAGGGCAAATTAGCTCTTTTAATATTATAGAGTCAAATGTGACCTAAACATAAATTCACAGGATAGTGCAGGGTGATACACATTCTTTTTTTATGGGCTCAATTTCTTTATTTACAACACAATTAACATCCGATGAGGTTATTATTAGATCTAAAATTACACCGATTTCATTACTAACACAATTGTGTTGACACATATTACAGAAGTTGAGAAAGTTATTTAATATCTCCAACTGGTTTATAGAGGATGCAGCATTATGTTGAATGTATTCTGGGATATTGAAGTCTCCAATTAGAATGATCGGATTTGATGTATTAATTTTATTGGATAATATAAAAACACTTCCTCACATGTAGTACAATTAAGATTAAATATATAGTAAAGTGACTGATAAATTATCGCTCATAAGTTCTACAGCAACACATTCAATAGGAAATGTTAGGGTAAGCTGTTTGGAAATAAATGTATTTCTTACTCCTATTAGTACACCACCTCCGATTCTTTGTGATCTGTAGTGTCAAAACATATTGTAGTCTTGTGGCATAATTTCGTTGTCATTAAAAGAACTATAACCATGTCTCCGTTAAAAATATAATGTCGTAGTAGTTGCAAGCAATGTTACTATGAAATTCTTGTAATTTGTTCCTTATGCTATTTGTGCTTTGATAGTAAAAATATAATTTACAATTGGTTGATGATGTCCATCTGTTCTCTAGTTTTCTCGATTTTACAATTTTAGGTTCTGGATCCTCTTGAGGGATTGCAAAATTTCCTCAAATTCTTCTCTTTGTAAGGGTGTTCTATCTGGATGTACTTTAATTTGAGGTGGTAATTTATTCCTGTTTTTCATGATTTCGCCGACACATGATAAATCATTGGGACGTAGCCGTACCACTGAATTTATCTTAAAAGTTTTACTGATGGATTGTTACAATCCATTTTCAAACTTTTCAAACTCCTCAAGTTTTTTGTTCCATTATCAGATGTTTCCGGTTCAGGTATTGCCTGCATAATTAATTTTTACTCACGGACACGACGGTTCATTTAAATGATAGCTATTATCTTAAGAAATAAATGTTTCTAATTTTCTCAAGTGAGGTAACTGCAGATATTAGTTGCTGTTTCTCTAATTTTCAAACTTCGATACTTCCTACTGTAATAAAATATATAAGTCCTTTACGTTGTAGATAATTCACTAATAAATAGAAAAAACACGAAAATATATTCGTAAAATCTACAGCAAATGAGTCTTATTAAGACTACAAGAACAAATCACTTTTGAAACAACTACTTCTCTAGCTAATACTTCGACAGACATTGAATAATATAAAAGTAATTTGCGTGTTACAAAATAGCAAGGCTATCAAAGCAACACTAGTTTGAACGTATTTCTTTCTGTAAAATGAACTAAAAATGATTGAATGTACGTTCGAAATCGTGAAAAAACATTAATATAATAACTTTTTAACAATTTTAAATATGCAAATTCAAAGACGTTAAATTCCTCTGAAGGATTTTCTAACTTCGAAATCTTGAGAAAAAGACATTAACAAAATCAAGAACCTTACACTCTTCTGAAGGTTTTTCCACCTTCGAAATCTTGAAGAAAAGAAAACATTAATATAATAACTTAGTATTTGCAAATTCAAAAACAATAAATTCTTAACAAAAAATAAAAACAAAAATAATCTATATCAAAAGGTAATAATTCAAAAATTGACAACCCAGAAAAATATGCTAACTCCAAACTCTTTAAAAGTATAATCTAAACTTTAAATGTTTGTTTTCGGAAATTCTAAGAAATTAAAACTTGAAAAGGTGATTTTGTAACTTTAACATATATAGATTAAACATTAATGTATGCATTCAGAACAAGTTCTCAACATACAATTTTAGAAATCTTCAAAGGTTCAAAAGCTCTGGAAAATTTTCTGCATTTTGAATGATGATTTATAATTTTTAAACCAAAAAAAAAGATTTTTCAATTATTTCGAAGGTTCAAAAGCTCTTAAAAATTTTCTTATCATAAAACATTAAAAAAAAACATATAACGTTTACCAAAAGTTCTTAAATCAAAAGATGTTTAAGTTCAAAAACTATGAAGGATATTAGGATTTTCTAGCTTCGAAATCTTGAAACAAAAAACGTTAAAATAAACATAAAATCTGCAAATTCAAAGACCTTAAATTCTCAATAAAAAATATAAAAAGATCATATCAAAAGGTCTGAAACTAAAAATTCTTAATCCTGTAAAATTTTCTAACCCTAAAATCTTATATTTTATGTTTCGACTTCTCTTTTTTGACTGCTGTCTTCTATATTTTCATCTTGTCTTTTTTATTTTACCTATTATCTTCTATCTTTGGGCTAGTTGTCTTGTCTTAGGTTATTTGACTTCTCTCTTCTGCCTTTCTCCTGTCTTGTGTTATCTTCTGCCTATTTCTTTTATTTTCTGTAATATTTGCTATAGTATTAATTTTTCTTCTTTTTGGTCTTTTATCTTCTTTCTTATATTTTTTAACTTAAGTTTTTTGACTATGGTCTTCTGTTCTTCAACTAATATCTTTTATTTTTCTTTGCCTTCTGTTTTTATTATGATCTATCTTTAGTCTATTTTTATTGCTATCTTATATTTTTTCTTCTCTTTCTTATATTTTCTGCGTTCTGAATTATTTCTATTTAGTTTTCTATTTCTGCTTGTCTGTTATCTTCTCTTCAGACTATTTTTGTTCTTTTGTTATTTTTACTGCTGGTTTTTCTTTTTACTACCTCAAATCTTTTATTTATTTATTTTAATTTTTTCTTCTGCCTCATGTATTTTACATTTTACTCTTAGTCATCAGTATTCTGCCTTCTATCTATAATCTTCTATGTCTGTCTTTTGTATTGCGCCTTTTGTCTTCCATTTATTTGAAACTTCTATCTTCTGATTTATTTTTTCAGTCTTGTATTTTCTAACTTTTGTCTGTTTGTATTTGTATTTTATGTTTTGCCTTTTGATTTTTTACTGCTATCTTTTATATTTTCCTTTTATATCTTATCTTTTTTATTCTACATTTCTTTGAGCTAGTTCTTTAGTGTTCTCTTTTTCTGACTTCTCTGTTTTGCCCTTCTTCAGTCTTCTTTTATCTTTTGTCTTTTGCTCACTTTCTTTATCATTTTTGTTATATTGATTATTTCGGACTTTTAACTTTTTCTTTTTGCTCGTGTGTTATTTTTTGTCATTCATCTTCTATCTTATATTTTTGAATTTGATCATCTATCTTTAGTCTATTTTTATTACTATTTTCTATATTTTATCTGTTTATCTTATGTTTTCTGCCTTTGAATTCTTTCAGTATCTTTAGCATTACGTTTTCTGCCTTTTTTTACCTCCTAACATTTATCTTGTATAGCTTTCTATTGCTTCTTGTCTATTGTCTTCTGAGTACTTTTTTCTTTGGATTTTTTTCTTTTTACTCAATCTATAATCTTTTATATTTTATTTTCTGCTCTTTGCCTAATACTCATGAGTCATGTCATTAATCTTTTCTCGATTTAATTTTTTTTAATACTTCTGTCGCGAGTGTTTTATATTCCATTTTTTGTATTCTATCTTTCATCATCTGTTTGCTTTTTGTTAACTTTGTATTGCGTCCTTTATCTTAAATATTTTCGCTTATAATTTTTACTTTCCCTATATACGAAATTTTGTGTGCAATATAAAATTATTACTTCCCTTAGGATCATTTCTATCAATTTTGAATAGATGCCATCAGCTTCTCAAATCACTATAAACTTCTTGAGGTTTTCGGTTATTCCTCTTTTTCGCTCTTCTATACGTTTTCTTGTAATAACGAATAATATATAAATCTTTTTTTCTTTTTTCTTCTTTATTCTTCAGATATTCCCAGGCATGCGTAGCTTTCCTTATCCTGAAAGATCAATTTGCTCTTAGTTATAACAGATGTTAACATCAAAGACCTGCTTAAAAGTTGACTAAACGGACTGGAAGTTGATATCTATGACGAGGAGATTGTCAAATTCATATTTTAATCGGAAAATGCTTCTAATTTAACAGGGTCGAAAAGAAATAAATGGATTTTGATTATTCTATAAAAGCACAAAAGTTCCAAAAGACACAGATAGAAAACGTTTCGAAAAAATCAGTAGGGAAAGAATTAACTTTCAATTATTAAGGTGAAATATTTCGTTCACAGTGTACATTGGAATATTTTAGTAGTGGCTATTTGTAATATTTACAACCTAATAATATGAATTGAATTTATTCCAAGCATTGAGTATAAAAATACCCACCGCATACATTACGCCAATTAGATAATTAGTTGTGAAAATAAATTTTACAATAATTCCTGCACGCTCTGACACTAAGCATCCATGGCACAATTTCATAAGTTTTCTATTTCTCTCGCCGCTGTCACATAGAGGAAACATGTTCGAGTAGCATTGTCTCGTTTTTCTAATTTTATTCGACTGGACGTCGGCCAAACGTATTTAGCTTTAGTCTCTCTTCTCTCTTCCTGCAGCAGCCCGCTTTTGTATATATTAATACTGGAGCGGGGGGATTCGATTACATTTAAGGCCGAAAGCACCGTGGACCCAATAGAGAAGATCAGTCATTCGTTTAATTTTTGTTTTTACTTTTTCGGAGAGCATTGCATAGACTGGACTGGTGGAAAGCGTGCTAGTCAGAAGGAGCAGCGCCGCGACGAGACGTCGGTCGATGACTGGAAACAGCTGCGCCTTTTCCCAGTTTTGTGCACTGATGCATACTCTAACCCATTATCTATTTACAAATTAGAACATTTCACGTGAACACCATACAATGCTGTTTCATTATTTGTGACCAGTCGATTATTTCGAGGGAAAAAAAAATGCTAAGTGTTCCCATTTTGATGCTTAAACAACTTTCCAACTTATGTAAATCGGTCTCTGATTGCCAAATGGTCGTAATTGTCTGATTATAAATTTAGTTTTATATATAATATTTAATTCGCTATTGTTGCATCACTGCTATATTAAGGCTTAAACAAAAAGGGGCCCAAGAATCGATCCTTGAGGTACATACCTCCCGTATGTTATTTGTGAGGATACTTTCATTAAGTTTTATTACTTATAATATAGTTTTGACTATTCACTAGATAAAACTAAATTAATATTTTAACAATTGTCATAATAATGCAAACAAGGTCTGACTAAACCACTGCCTTAAATTAATATTCAGTTAAGGCAGTAACGATGAGTTAAGTGGCTTTTAATAATTCCACGCACAAATATCTACATACAAAAAACTTCAAATTGCGGTTTTCATTTATATTATATATATTACTAAGTTTGTTATCATCCTCCCCGAGCTGTATGAAACTTGGCGTTGAGAATGTGATTTAAAGTAAGCCGGGGCGGTTCGGCCCTCGGCCCTTAAGAGGGGAAGGCACGTGCCTTTTACCCTCTTTTCATTTCACTGACGTAATTTATTATAATATTATACAGGGCTGGATTATGTACAACACAGTACGCCAGGTGCGGGCCCAGCCAAAAAGCCGAGATTAAATTCCGCACGCACCGAATCTACCTACGATTATTGCTGGAATTATAACGCCGTTACTGTTTTCGATCCGGCGATCTTAACAATATTACTTGATAGGGGTTTTATTCAATAACACCCCGACGCGATTAGAATTCGCATTAAAGCAGGCGTTTCATAAGTATGCAACCAAATTTGCACGAGTAATATTTCTGCCTGGGCGACAAGATTCCTCAGAAAAATAGATAGCTTAATAAAATTGCTAGCGAACGGCAAAATAAATATTTGAAAGTTTTATCGTATTTCATTTACGAAAATTTACCAAAGTGAATAAAAACATAAATAGGTGTTAATGTTTTTATTCAAGTTTATTAATAAAATCTTTACTTATCTCAAACACGAACTTCAATAGATAGTTTATTAATATTATTAAATGTACGTAAAAAAGTTAAAGATATTTCGTAAAGTGAGTATCCCAAATTCATAAGTCATTTGATAATTTGGCGAAACTGCGCTTTAATTAAGCGTAACCCGTCGTCGTCGCGTGACCGCCTGAAATATTACTTTCGCTATTTTAAGCGGCCATATTTATAACGTTTAGCAATACCTGATGTTGGTGCAGTAGTCGACTTAGCGGGAAGGTGTTATCTTGGGACACGGTGAACTGAAGACAGACAATGGCGGCGTTTATTGTTGTCAGGAGTGCCAGTTGAATGAAACTATTCGTGTGCGCCAAACTTTATTATATCATATTTTCCGGGTGCTGATGGCAAACAATTCCGACAATGCAAGAGAGTTATTTTGTTAATGAAAAATTGAGAATTTTAATTCTAAACAAAGTTTATTAAAATCCGTAATGTATACTATACTTGGACTATACATATAAAACTTTATTTAAATTATTTACCGACCTTTGCTTAAGTTATTTCTGTTGGTTTGCTTGTGAATTACGTGAAGAAAATTAATAATATAAGTTAGATTTCACTTTCTTCACAATGAAGAAATTTAACTTACTAGCCTAAGCTATTTAGAAATAAATTATAGATGCATAATAATAAACAATTCATTAGTTGGTGAAACAATTGTAGTGAAAATAAACACACATTTTTTAAAATCTTAGTTATTTACAACTTTAATATACAAAAGTTGTTGTGAGCCTAGAAAATTATTTCTAATTGAATTTCATTGGGTGTTTTTCAAAGAAGAAAAGGAGAGAGTTTGCCGAAAACAACATTAGTAGGCACGAAATTTTTTCCTGAATTTCTAAAATTGTGTTATAAAGTTTTTAGGATACACCAGCAATTTCTTTTCTTTTTTCAGAACTTCCTAATAATTTCTTTAATATAATTTTTGACATTTCCTCCAGACTTTTATTTTTTGAAAAGATTTTGTAGAATATTCTAGCACCTACTTTCAAATTTTTCAGAATTTCTCACTTAATTTGTTTCTTCCAAATTGGGGGAATGTTTTGTTGAAGAAAGTTTTGGCATGCCTTCCAGTTTTTTTGTTTCTTTTAATTTTTAGAATATTGCAGAAATTATTTTTAAGTTTTCTAAAACTTTCTAGTATTTAGCCTCCCCATTTTCAGCAATTTTCTGGAAATTTTTAAAGAAAATTTTCTCCAAATTTCAAGAAAATTCTGTAAGTTCTGTACAAATTTCTAGAATTTTCCAGTTTTTTTTTACTTAGGCTTTCGCTATTTGCTAGGTGTCCCTAAATCTATAATAATAAGAAAAACTGGGAAACAACATGGAATTTTCTAGAATTTTCTCTTCACGTTTTCAAAAATTCACAACAAAATTCATCCGAAACACCAAATTTTTGAATAGAATTTTTTGAAAAAATTTCTTAAAGATTTAACGAAATGTTCAATAAATTCTCTTCCTGTTTCTGATAAGTCCCCAAAAATGTTTCCGTTACAAATTTGTTGAATTTATTTCAAGTGTTATGCAATTCTTCAAAATTTTAAAGATTTAAATACGGATTTTTTTCTTATGTGTGTGTAGAATTGGTTAAAATTTCCTCTATATTTCTAAAGCATTCTTTAAAATTTCTAGATTATCCCAACAATTTCTTCTTCTACTTTTCCAGATTTTTTCAGTAAATTTACGTTCAAATTTTGATAAATTCTTAGATACTTTTTCTTCCAAATTGCGAGAACCAAGAAAGATAAAGAATCAAGTTTTATAGAAAATTTAGATTTTTCTCCATATTTCCACAATTTTCTTTAGAATTCCCAAATTTTTCACTAATTTCTCCTTCGGTATTAGAAATTTTTTTGTCTAAATTGCAAGAATTTTTTGTTTCACAAGTTTTAAAAAATTCCTCCATATTTGTTGAAATTTTTTGCATGTTTTCCAGTTTTCTAAAATATTCCTTTTAATTTTTAGAATATTCCAGAAATTATTTTCCAGTTTCTTAAAATTTTCCAGTATTTAACCTCTCCACTTTCTGGAAATTTTTGTAGAATTGTTGATAAATTTCTAGAGTATTCCAGTAAGTTCTGTACAAATTTCTACAATTTTCCAGTTTTTCTTTACTTAAGCTTTCTCTATTCAGTCACGATTTATTTGCTACATGACCTTATATCTATAATAATAAGAAAAACTGGGAAACAACATGAATTTCAGTAATTTCTCTTCACATTTTCAAAAATTTCCAAAAAAAAATTCATTCAAAATTCCAGATTTTCTTTTCTACTCTTTATAGAATTTTCTTGAAGATTATTTTAACGAAACCTCCAATAAATTATCATCCTGTTTCTTATAAGTCCCCAAAAATGTTTCCTTACAATTACAATTCTACAAAATTTCTAGAAGACTTTAAGACGAATATTTTTTCTTATGTGTTATAGAATTGGTTTAAAATTCCTCTATATTTCTAAAGCTTCCATTAAAATTTCTAGAGTACCCCCAAGAATTTCTTCTTCTACTTTTCCAGATTTTTACAGTAAATTATCTTTTAAATTGTGATAAATTCTTAACTACGTTTTCTTAAATACTTTTTCTTCCAAATTGTAAGAATCAAGAAATAGAAAGAATCAAGTGTTATAGAATTTTTAGAGCTTTCTCCAAATTTCCGGAATTTTCTAGAATACCCCAAAAATGTAATAACTTTCCCCGAATTTTTCCGTAATTTTTCATTCTGTATTGATGATTTTTCAGATTTTTTAATTTTATTTAAAATTAACCATCGGTGCAATTTAATTAAAAATCACAATATATGATTATAAAGAGTGTAGTTTCAATATCACATAAAAACAAATGAGAGTTTTCTTCCACAAACAAAACTGCAACGCTCTAAAATGGAATTAACAAAAATTGAAAAGTGCAATCTGTGATTTAAAAAATTATTTCAAATTAACCATGCGTGTAATTTATTTAAAAACTACAATATATGATTATAAATAGTTTAGTTTCAATATCACATAAAAACAAATGAATGGTTTCATCAAGAAACAAAACTGCAACAATCTAAAAATCAATTAACCAAAATCGAAAAATGCAATTTATGATTTAAAAAATTATTTAAAATTAAGTATTGGTGCAACTTAATTAAAAATTATAGTATATGATTATAAATAGCGTAGTTTCAATATCACATAAAAACAAGTGAGAGGTTTCATCCAGAAACAAAACTACAACGCTCTAAAGTAGAATTAACCAAAATTGAAAAATGCAATCTGTGGTTTAAAAACTATTTAAAAGTAGCCAACGGTGCAATGTAATTAAAAATCACAAGATATGATTATACATACTGTAGTTTCAATATCACATAAAAACAAATAAGAGATTTCATCCAGAAACAAAACTGCAACGCTCTAAAATGGAATTAAGAAAAATCGAAAAATGCAATATGTGAGTTAAAAAGTTATTTAAAATTAACCATCAGTGCAATTTAATTAAAAATCACAAGATATGATTATAAAAAGTGTAGTTTCAATATCACATAAAAATAAATGAGAGTTTTCATCCAGAAACGGAACTACAACGCTCTAAAGTAGAATGAACAAAAATTGAAATATGTAATCTATGATTTAAAAAAACTATTGAAAAGTAGTCAACAGTGCAATATAATTAAAAATAACAATATATGATTGTAAATAGCGTAGTTTCAATATAACATAAAAATAAATGAGAGATTTGATTGAGAAACAAAACTGCACCGCTCTAAAATGGAATTAAGAAAAATCGAAAAATGCAATCTGTGAGTTAAAAAGTTATTTAAAATTAACCATCATTGCAATTTAATTAAAAATCACAAGATATCATTATGAAAAGTGTAGTTTCAATATCACATAAATATAAATGAGAGTTTTCATCCAGAAACAAAACTACAACGTTCTAAAGTAGAATGAACCAAAATTGAAAAATGCAAGCTATGATTTAAAAAACTATTTAAAAGTAGTCAACAGTGCAATATAATTAAAAATTACAAGATATGATTATAAATCGAGTAGTTTCAATATCTCATAAAAATAAATGAGAGATTTCATCCAGAAACAAAACTGCAACGCTCTAAAATGGAATTAAGAAAAATCGAAAAATGCAATATGTGAGTTAAAAAGTTATTTAAAATTAACCATCAGTGCCATTTAATTAAAAATCACAAGATATGATTATAAAAAGTGTAGTTTCAATATCACATAAAAATAAATGAGAGTTTTCATCCAGAAACGGAACTACAACGCTCTAAAGTAGAATGAACAAAAATTGAAATATGTAATCTATGATTTAAAAAAACTATTGAAAAGTAGTCAACAGTGCAATATAATTAAAAATAACAATATATGATTGTAAATAGCGTAGTTTCAATATAACATAAAAATAAATGAGAGATTTGATTGAGAAACAAAACTGCACCGCTCTAAAATGGAATTAAGAAAAATCGAAAAATGCAATCTGTGAGTTAAAAAGTTATTTAAAATTAACCATCATTGCAATTTAATTAAAAATCACAATATATTATTATGAAAAGTGTAGTTTCAATATCACATAAATATAAATGAGAGTTTTCATCCAGAAACAAAACTACAACGTTCTAAAGTAGAATGAACCAAAATTGAAAAATGCAATCTATGATTTAAAAAACTATTTAAAAGTAGTCAACAGTGCAATATAATTAAAAATCACAAGATATGGTTATAAATAGAGTAGTTTCAATATCTCATAAAAATAAATGAGAGATTTCATCCAGAAACAAAACTGCAACGGTCTAAAATGGAATTAAGAAAAATCGAAAAATGCAATATGTGAGTTAAAAAGTTATTTAAAATTAACCATCAGTGCCATTTAATTAAAAATCACAAGATATGATTATAAAAAGTGTAGTTTCAATATTACATGAAAACAAATGAGAGATTTCACCCAGAAACAAAATTGCAACGCTTTAAAATGGAATTAACAAAAATCGAAAAATGCATTTTCTAGATAGTTTTCTATCAAAATTTAACAATTTCTTTCGTTATAGAATGTTTCAGCATTTCCTCCAGATTTTTTAAGCAATTTTATTATAGTTTCTCATAATTTTCCAGTAATTACTCCCCCCATTTTCGATAATTTTCTAGAAATGTTTTCTTCCAAATTGAGAAATTTTTCTTTTGAGGAAGCAATTTCTGTCTACTTTTTTAGAATTTTTAGTGTTATAAGTGACGTCATTAAAGGAGAGCTTTAATAGAATTGGTAGACTCATAGCTAACCTCAAGTCTTCAGAGAAGACGATAGAAATTGAGTTGCTTGGTAGTAGTATAAAAAAACATAAAATAATTGCAGACAAGTTACGAGAACTATCAAAAGGAGAATATATAGATATTGAAGTATTAATGTAAAAATATAACATTTATTATAATTTATCATTTGTCATAATAGAATTTTTCAGAATGTTTTTCAGCATTTCCCAAGGATATTTTGTTTATGCTTTCAGAATATTCTAGCAACATCTTTTCTGTTTCCTAGAAATTTGCAGTAACTTTTTCTGTTTTCAATAAATTTGCAGATTTGTAATTGCAAACTTACATGAATTTGTAATAAGCTTTTGCAGCATTTTCCTTAAATTTTTAGAATAGGTATCACAAGTTTTAGAATGTTCCACCAATTTCCTTACAGTTTTTAGAAACCTTTATTTTTCTAATCGGCAGAATTGTTTCAAATATACTAAATTTTTTGGAGACGTACTGAAGAAAATTTCCTTTAAACATTTTTAGAAGATTCTAGCCATTTTTTTTTTAGTTTCTCAGAATTTTCCAGACATTTCTCTTCATAATTTCGTTAAATTTATAGAAATCTTTCTCTTGCGAATAGCAAGATTTTTTTCATATGATTTTCCAAAAATTTCAGCATTTTAGTAGTTTTCTAAAAATGTTTGCCATTCATTAATCCATATTACGAAAAAATCTTATCAATTTCTTATTCAACAGTTTCTTTTTGTTCCTCAATTTTTTTTTTTACTCTTCGAATGTTATAGAATTTTTCAGCAGTATCTAGAGGTTTCTATAATTTTCATTAAGAAATTAATAAATTTTGACAATTGTTTTTAGCATTTCCTCCGACTTTTGAAAAATTTCTTTAGGATGTCTACAATTATCCAGGAATGGCTTTCTAGTTTTTAAGAACTTCCAATCCATTTTTTTCCAACTTTTGATACGTTTTCTGAAAGAATTCTTTTCGAAATCTGAGCTAGATAATATACGTCAATTCTGTTCTGACCAATAGATGTCTACACTTGTATTTTTAACCAACTATCTTCAATCCAATCTACCTAGATACCAGTTGACAGACCATCCACCATACTCACCAGACCTTGCGCCGTCTAGCTAGTTTTTGAATGGTAAACAATTCAATTCAGACAATAGTGTCAAACAGCACATACTTCATTTTTTGCTGAGAAAGGCCAGACGTTCTTTGATCGTGGCATCATGAACATCATGATGATAATAGATGATCAAAAAGAATAGTAAATACATAACAGAATAAAATTATTTCTTTCTATAAAATTTTGATTATTATTATTATTATAGTAAAAAAACGAAATAGCTTAATACTCAACCGTTTATTTAAACTTAAGTGAACACAATTATTGATATTGAATGTTATTTAGATAAACAAACAAACATTCTACATTTCTAAAAATACGAATCATAAAATTTATTCCAATGAAAACCATCAAGTCTAGAGGAAACACATCGAGACGTGTATATTAATATCTTCGCGCCTCCACATGTGTATCAAATATATTATGTGCGAAAATATGTGAATGGTCCTTAAATAACGGTCTGTTTACGATTATCGGTTAATTTGATTAAATCCATTATAAACGCGTTAACACCTTCGGATACTCTGCGGTGTTAATTTTTTATATATAGCGATTTTATTTCGGTTCAGGAAGGATAATCAAACAACAATAACATTAAATCTGAATCAGCGACGATAAACATGTCCATAATTCGTTTGATGCCGACCGAATGAAAATTTTGCCAGGAACGCTTATAAATAAACGTAAGGTCAGTGTCGGAAATTTTTTTCGTATAAAAGACAAATTCCTTGGTGTTAACCTTTTATTTTCGGCATTTTTATTTGATAGGTTATTATTGTTTACGTGTTTATATAAAATTTAAGTAGCTATTCTCAACTCAACTTATAATTATTTAAAAAAATTATATACGTTAGTTTACATATTTAAGCAATCAACCAAATTTTCGACATACCCTCAGATTGATACATCAAGCAGTTGTCATCACGCCAGCGACATGTACCAAAAGTGATTGATCGTTGGCCCACATGTCGATGGAAAATGTATTCCACAATTAATATTGATCTAGTACTGGATACATTTCGAGAGCGCAGGGTTCGAGGGACGGGGGGAAATTTATGAAAATCATATTCCTTTCGTGTGTGATATAGGGGCAAACCGCCCCCGTTATGTATATCTACTTTACGGATGGGCCTAGCGAGTTATGAGACAACGTTCGGGAGCGATTCCTCATCTCAAACCAGCCGTGGCGCCCCGGAAGGAATATTCTTTACGAATTGCCTTTATAAAGTTTCACCCTTCGGTCGTTTCAATTAAGTCGAGTCACGGAAAACGTATTGGGTAAATTGTAACACATAAATAATACATTTGAATCGGTGGTTTTTAAACTTGTCCATACGAAGTGGGAGAAAATATTATAATAGTGAAAATTTTTCCAATGCCGATATAAATAAATTATAAAAAAGTTGAAAATTAATTTGTCAATAATAACTAGAAAAACTAGAACTACTATGTTGGTACTTACATCATACACATTACATTAGAAAGATGCATTTCTGCATTATCCTAAAAACACCTCGATGATGCTCTAAAAAGTGCTAAAATTACTAGAATATTCCAAAAAAATTCATAATTGGAAAGAAATGTAAAAATAATTTATGTAAAATTTTAAAACCCTAGAAGCTAATTATTTAAATTTGACAGAGGAATTTTTGGAAAGCTTAGAAAAGATAAAACAAGAAATGTCTTGAAAATTTTACAATCTCGAAGAAAAGTTTCTTAAGGAATAGAACCGTATTTATATTAGCCTTCCTCCAGATTGCTTAAAATTCTAAAAATAACAATTCGGATAAGCAATTGTTGGAAAATATAAGAATTTTTAAAGAGAAGTGTATAGAAAAAAATAAAGCAAGAGACTCTCGAGAAAAAATTCTAAAATTCTAGGAGAATATGTTGAATTAAAATCATAATTTAGAAGAGATATTTGTTGAAAATCCTACAAGCCTGTAAAATATGCTTAGAAATTCCAAACCTCTTGAAGAAAATGTTTGCAATTTCGTAGATTCTAAGAACTTAAACTAAGAAAATACTTACATTTTTTTAAACTCTGGAAAAATCTCTCTTCCTCTATCTCTCCTTTTCTAAGAAAATAAAGTAAAACTAAAATCATAATTTAGAAGAGATATTTGTAAAAAATTCCGCAATTTCGTAAATTCAAAACTGACGAAACAAGGAAAATCCTTAAATATAAAAGAACCAGATATATTTTTAAAAAGTTTAAAAATTTGGAGAAGATTTTTTTTTTTAAAATATTGTTAATGTTACACATTATACGTTATGCATGTTTGAATAATTAATAAAACACTTCAACTTTGTTTGTATAACACTGTATATTTTATTTTGTTGACTAGTTTCGGCAACAAGTGGAGTTGCCGAAACTAGTCAACAAAATAAAATATACAGTCTAATATAAACAAAATTGAAGTGTTTTATTAATTTAAAAAAAAATCAAGAATTATTTGAAGAGAAGTTTCTAGCAAACTTCAAATAAAAAAATAAAGCAATAGTTATTTAAGGTACAAGTGTAAAAAGTGATGCTTTATTGCACGAACTGGCGTTTAAAAATACGAGCGAGGAACGAGCAGTGCACTAATGAAAGCGTTACTTAGCAACCAGTAAACAAGTTGCACAAATGTCGGCCGCCATTATTATTTATGGAAAAAATGTTCGCTTTATTGTAATCACTTCGACTTGCATTAAATAAAATCTTCAGAGTTCTTAAATCTGCCATTTGGTTTGTATTATATATTTTATTTATAGTTTATTAGTTATTTGTATAAATTAATAAAAAAATAAGTTTTTCGTCGAAAATTTGTGCTATAATATATTCATCTGTCAAATTTGACATTTCTGTGCAATAAAAACCGTTTGACATTACCGTGCAATAAAAACGTAAAAAAGCACTAGTGCTTTAAAATGCCACTTTTACAATGAAAAATTATGCAAAAAGTGTCTACTTTCTGTACGATCGTAGATAAAAGGCATTAAAACTCTCGCAAGAAGGAAATTCTAAGAGAATGCGTAAAACTGTAATTATAATTTAGAAGAGTTATTATTGAAAATTCTAAAAATCTGGACAAAAATTTCTTAAAAATTGTAGAACACTCCAAGAAAAAAAATTCGCACTTTCGCAGATTCAGAGATGAGACAAGACCGAAAAATCCTTAAAATATGAAGAAAAAAAATATAAAATTTTAGAAATCTGGAAGAGAATTTGTTAGGGAATAGACAAATGACGATGATAAATGGCAGATGACTGATGACAGATAGCAGATGGCAGATGACAAATTTGAGCTCATACACGACCAATGACAAAATAGTGTTGATAGATGACATGAGACAGCTGAAAAATAATACAGGAAAGAGGACAGGTGACAGAGTTAAAAGTCACAGGACAAATAACAGATTAAAGACGGCACCGACAGATACCAGAAGAAATATAACATAAAATATGTTACATAACAGACAATAGATGATAACTGACAGGTGACAGATAATATATGATAGATGACATATCATGAGTAACAAATAATAAATGATTGACAGATGACGAATAAAAGATAATAGCCAACAGATAAAACAAAACATGACAAATGTCAAATGAGGAATGACACATAACAGATAGCGTCTTCTATAAAATATGACATATAACAGATGGCAAATGATAGTTGACAGAAGGAAATGATAGGTGACATATTACGAGTAACAAATAATAAATGACAATTAACAGATGACGAATAACAGATAATCCCTTTAAAATGAAACATAAAATGATATATGACAGATAACAAATGATATTTGACACATAATAAATGACCAATGGCAAAAAGTGTTAACAGATGACATGAGATAGTTGACAAATAATAGAGGAAAGAGAACAGGTGACAGAAGTCAAGAGTCAAAGGGCAGATAACAGATTACAGACGGCAAATGCCAGATGAAATATAATATAAAATATTACATATAGCAGATAATAGATGATAGTTAACAGGCGAGAGATGATAAATGACATATTACGATTAACAAATGATAAATAACAATTTATAGATGATGGATAAGTTGACAGTTGACTGATAGATGAAAAACAACAAATGAATATTAATAATTGACAAATAATCGATGGAAATGACAAACGACAGATGACTTGGGTGACAGCTGATAAATAATAAATGGCATGAGCCAATAAACTCTTGACATATTAAGAGTTACACATAAAAACTGTCAGATTACAAATGATACATGACAGAAAATAAATAACGGATGATAAATGACAGATGATCAGATGACAGTTAACAGACGATAGATGACAGATAACAGATGACAGATGATAGATGATATATTAGAAATAACAGATTATAGATGACAAATTGTAGGGATATTCAAACCTAATAAATGTCAATTGAGAAATAATGAATAATACATAATTAGTGTCAGATTAAATAGAAAACAGATGACAGATTTTAGATGTAGGTTGACAGTGTGCAGATAACAGATGAAATATGACAAATTGCAGATGATATTCAATACATGAATTATTACATTTAATAACAGACAGTTTTTATTATACATGACAAATAATAAAAAAGTGCTGACAGGTGATATGAGAAGAAAGTTGTTGAATAAGAGAGGAATGAGAACAGATGACAGACGTCAAAAACTAAAGAACAAATGACACAGACAGATGAAATGTAACAAATGACAAAAAAGTGTTGACAGATGATTTGAAGCAGCTGACAAATAAAAGAGGACAGAAGACAGACAAATAATAAAAGACAATTGGCAGATAATGAATAATATAAAATTCCTGTCAGATAAAACCGAAAACAGATGACAGATTTTAGTTGTAGGTTGACAGTGGACAGATAACGTATGAAATATGACAAATTGTAGATGATATATATGAAGAATTACGCATAATAACGACAGCTTTTAAAGTATACATGACAAATGAAAAATGACAATTGATAAAAAAGTGTTGATAGGTGATATGAGAAAGTTGTCAAATAAGAGAGGACTGAGGACAGATAACTGACTTCAAAAACCAAAGTATACATATCGCAGATAGATGAAATATAACCAATGACAAAATAGTGTTGACAGATGACATGACAAATTATAGATGAAAGAAGACAGGCAACAGTGGTCAAAAGTCAAAGGACAGATAACAGATTATAGACGGCACAGACAGATGATAGTTGATCGGTGACAGACGATGAATGATAGATGGCAGATCACTAGTAATAAATAATAAATGACAATTGACAGATAACGCATAGGAGATAATAGCTGTCAGATAAAACAAAAAATAGATGACAGATTATAGATTAAGGTTAATTAAGATTGATAAATTATAGATAATACTTATGTTGGATGCTTGAAGCCATAACTTTGTGATACATATTGAATCAGGAACTTTATCAAATGATAAATAAAACTTACTTTGTTAATATCACACACGGAATTTATTTCGTAACTATAGTTTCAACCTTACAAGGCCAACTGTACGTTTGATAATGGCCTTGTAAGGTTGAAACTATAGTTACGAAATAAATTCCGTGTGTGATATTAACAAAGTAAGTTTTATTTATCATTTGATAAAGTTCCTGATAGATAATACTTGACAAATGAAGAATTACTCCTAACAACTGCCAGTTTTTAGATGATACATGACAAATGAAAGATGACAAATGATAATAAAGTGTTATACTAAAATAATAAAAATAATGTGTTGACAGATGACATGAGACAGCTGACAAATAATAGAGGAAAGAGGATAGGTGTCAGAGGTCAAAAATCAAAGGACCTATAAAAAAATTAATGACGGCACAGACCGATGACTGATGAAATATAACATAAAATATGACATATAACAGATGATAGATGATACTTGACAGATAAAGAATTACTGATACCAGCTGCCAGCTTTGAGATGATACATGACAATTGAAAGGTGACAAAAGTGTTAATAGGAAACATGAGAAAATTGTTAAATAATACATTGAAGAGAGTAGATTGCAGAGGCCAAAGGACAGATAAAATATAACTAATGACAAATAAGAGTTGACAGGTGACTTGAGATAGCTGACAAATAACAGAAGAAAGATGACAGGCGACAGAGGTGAAAACTCAAAGAACAAATAACAGATTACAAACGGTATAGACAGGTGACAGATAAAATGTAACGTAAAATATGACATATGACAAATGATGATAGACGATGAATGACAGATAACAGATCTCGAGTAACAAATAATAAATGATAATTGATAGATAACGAATAGCAGATAATAGCAACAGAAATTATAGATGACAAATTATAGATAAATGTTGGCAGTTGGCAGATAACAGACGAAATATGACAAATTGCAGATGATACTAGACAGATAAAGAATTACTCATAATAACTGCATGACAAATGAAAGATGACAAATGATAAAAAAAAGTGTTGACAGCTGATATGAGAAAGTTGTGAAACAGTTGACAAAGGAAAGAGGATAGATGATAAAGTTCAAAAGCCAGAAAACAGACGACATAGACCGATGAAATCTAACATCTAACTATCACATATAACTGATGAGAAATAGTAGTTAATAAGTGACAGCCGTTAGATTTAGAGATGATAAGAAACAAATTAAATAGCTGTCAGATATTAACAGAAAGAAGATAAAAGTTGACAGTTAACGGATAAGACAAATGAAAGCTGTCTGATAACATCTGAAAGATAGCACATGACAGATGACAAGTTAAAAAAGACAAACAAGAGTGGACAGATGACATACGATAGGTAATAAATAATTGAGGAAAGATAAACGGTGACAGAGGTCAAAAGTCAAAAGACAAATGGTAATTTTAGACGACACAGACATGTCGAATGACTGATGAAAGCTGATAGATAATAAATGATAAAAGACAAATAAATAAATAATAAAAACTGTGAGATTACAGATAAAAAATGACAGATATATAACAGATAATCTTATTACAGATGTCAAATAACTCAAAAAGTTGCCAGATGGCAGATATAAAATGTCATAAAACAAGTGACTAATGATAAAGGGTATAAGACAGGTGATATAGGTCAACATTCAAAGGATAAATGACAGATTACAGATGACACTGGCAGATGACAGATAAAAAATAACACACATATGACATACAGTAATAAATGGTAGCTGAGAGGTGGCAGATGATAGATGGCAAGAAACGAATGATAAGGCAATAGACATATAAATGGCAAATAATAGCTCTCAAATGACAAATAAGAGATAATACATATCAAATAACAAATAAATATCAATAATTATCAAGTTGCTGATGGGAATTACATATGACTAATGACCACTGATAAATAGTTATAATTAATGATAGAAAGCAAATAACTCTTGACAAATTAAGAATTATACATAAAAACTGTCAGATTAAAGATGATACATTACAGAAAATAAATGACAGATGACATATGACAGACAATCAGATTACAGTTTCAAATTACTCAAAAAGTTGCAAGATGACAGATGACAAATGTCATAAAAAAAGTGAGTGATAATCGAGAAAATTAAGGCAGGTGAGAGGTTACAGATGACACAGACAGATGAAAGATAAAATATAACAAAAAATATGACATGTGATAATAAATAAATGGTATCTAAGATATAGCAGATGACAGACCAAAAATAACTAATGACAAATGACAATTGATAGATAAATGGCAGATAATAGCTCTCAGATGACAAATGACAGATATCACATAGGCAGGTAACATTTGTTAATTATTACAAATAGCCAATGAAAATGGCAAATGGCGGATGACAGCTGATAATTAATATTAAATGACAAAAGGCAAATAACTCTTGACATATTAAGAATTTCACATAAAAAAAACTGTCAGATTGCAGATAATATATGACAGAAAATAAATGACAGATTATATATGCCAAATAATCATATTACAGTTGTCAAATGAAACAAGTGACTAATGATCGAAGAAAAAATGTCAAGTGATAGAGGTGAAAAGGATAGATGACAGAATACAGATGACATGTAGTGCACCTACAAAATATGACATAAAATAGATGATAGATATTAGCCAAGAAGTGAATAATGACACGTATACAGGAAAAATTAAATAAGCTTAAACTGTAAACTTAAGGTTTTATTCATTTTGAAAAGAACATTTCACTTGAAAATGGATGTTTATTCAAATACCCAATTTTGTATTACGATTAATCCGTTTTACAGATTATTTAAATTAAATTGCTTGAATTAAAGAAAACCCATAATTATTAAAGTAATTGCTGGTAAGGTTTGTCAGCAGTTTTTATTTGGCTCAGTCGATAGGATTTAAAAAAAAATATATGTTCCAGTTTATAATTTTTTAATTGTATTATAAACATCTATCATTACATTTTCTAATAATAATATTAAATTAAGTGCTAACATGCCTTTTGACAAAACTAATTAATCGCACATTATATTTACACTCAGCAACTTAATTTTATTTGGCACAATCGATAGGATTTTAAGAGACTGGCCTTACATTGTTATTATTTTCTATCGTAGATATAAATGGAAGACAGATAACATATAGAAGGTTAATACAGGTAAGACGTAACAGCATACACGTTACAGATAACACATAGCAGATAAGATGGATGATGACAGATAACAGATAACAAAATGCGGATAAAAAAAGAAAGATGACAAATAACAGATGACAAAGGAGAGATGACAGATGACGTAACTGTTATAACAAATAACAGATGACTAATAACAATTATGTTAGATAATTGATGATAAGTTTGACAAAATGGCAATTATAACAGATGACTGGTGAATGTTATGTCAGATGATAAATGTCAGATGATATGAAATAACACTAATGTGAATGTTTACAGGTAACAATTATGACAAATAACAGGTGACAGATATGACATTTAACATTTATCAAAAATCATATTTATGATGATTGGTAAATATATTGGATGACAGATGACAGTTATGGCAGAAAACATAAGTCAACTATGACATATGAACACAAATTTTGAAAGATGACAGATTACAGACCACAATTTTGATAACTGATATACAAAAAACATTTTCAAACAACGGAGAAAATTTGTATAAAAAACCCTTCAACAGTTATCCTCAATAATACTGAAAGCAACTAAAATTGTAGTATATTATGCAATTGGTGATTTAATGTATTTTATTTAGGAGTATACAAATATAACGATTTTGTATAATTAAAATATATTCAAAATAAATGATTTTATGAACACGTTGTGAAAAAAGTGTTTATATCATTACTAAAAATATACAACATACCCACTATACTAATTAAAAATATTATTTTTTTCTTTTGAATAAAGTATTTATTATTATTATTATTATTAAAATTTGCCTGAAACGTTTTCAAACTTTTAATCACGATATATATATTTTTTGTTACCGTTTCGTATCCACCCCATGCGAGCTGTTTACTTTTCACGCGCGATTCTTTGAAGTACAAAAGTATCAAAATCTTGTGAAAATTCATTAACTAACAACCCTCTCTTTTAAAACCATCCACACAAAACATACAGCGAGTACGTGTCGAAAGCCCTTTTAAACCGCCCTTACGACCCTTTCGTCCTTATCACTGCGTAATCGCACTTGTGTATTTTTCGCCCTTGCGCCATTCACACAGGAGCGAAAATGAAACCAAGATGAAGAAAAAAAATCAAGCCATCGCCTTTGTCGTGCGAATTCTGCGTTTTCGGAACAGCTGTCCAGGAAGTGTATTCGGTTTCTGTTTACCTTTTTCTCAACAAAATTCGGATTGCAGATGCACACCGCCTCGGGATATATTTAGTAGCAGGCATTAAAGAATACCTACATTGTGTTTGTTAAAAAGAGACGACGGCCTGGTGGTGGGATTAGATGGGATGGAGGTTTTAAAAATAGAGAAGAATGTTTGATTTTTGGTCTATCGGGTGCATTTTGTTACAAAATAGCTTTAAAAAGACGATCTAAATGATCGGTTTTATAAGGCGCTTCGTCTTGAAGTATAAAGGTAACCATCAATAATCAAATAAAACAGTTAGGACTGCGTGGATGATAATTACTACTATTGCTGCTGCTGCTAATATAATACTTAATAAATGATTTTAACAGTATTGTTAACTTAACTTGTTAAATGTATAAAAATAATAGTTAGAAATTTATTGATGTATTATTTTATATTAAAATAGTATGAAATAAACCACCATAAACAGTAGTAGTGTAGTGGTGTAATGTTTTATAATCTATAATTTAATTTGGATGATATTTTTTATATACAGAAATATTGCTTCTGTTTGATAATAAATAAACTTAGAAAGTGCTGTCTATAAAAATCTACGTTGGAATACTTATAAGGCTTGACTCTTGTAACGTGACACTATCAAGTTACACTATGTAATACTCCTATCTGCATCTTGCAAACTCATGAAATAATTCCATCAGCACGTAAACATTACACTTGGTAACACAAATATAATTAGAGCAAATTTTTGGTGCCGTTGCCGAACGCATAGATTACAACGGTCCGTCGTTTCGGCGGATGATAAATGAATCAATTTTAAATTCGACCCTTTCCTTGGCGCCATATGTTACGGACGAGGGGGTGGCGGCGCCCCCAGAAATCCGTTCCACGGGTTAGCGCCCTTTTCAAAGGCGGCATCGTCGGCGGTTCGCATGTGGAATTTAAATATTTCGAATGTGAGATAAGTGGCCGTCCATCTGTTACACAATTACAAGTTGGGTGTGTGTGTGTAATTATTTTTAAAACGTTAAATGTATACGTTTTAAGTTCAAACGAAACGGCCTACTAGTGCCACGGGCGTTGCATCCTAGGCCCTAGGGTCGTGGGTATGTGTAGGGGCAGGTAGGTAGGAATGGGTCGCCAGCTGTTCGCTAGAAAGGAAACAAATGTTGGAAATAGGTATTAATATCATTTATTTAAAAAAAAATGTGCTTAAGCTTTAATTAATACAGTAAACGCTTGATTATATAAACAGCTGTTAAGGGAAACAGAAAATTCTTACTATAGAATCAGTGATGTAACCACCTACAATTCGTGGTATATTTCGATATTTAGAATAAAGAAAACACTTTTATTTTAAAGTGGTATAAAAAAACAAAATTCGGTATACAAACAGTTAGTTTAGGGCACCGGTTATAATAACAAAAGAATGCATTTAATTGAGATGCATTGATGCTACACACAAATTAAGGCTACTGTTTATAGGAAAAACATAAAATCTACTTTCATTTGGACTTTTTAAGAGCTCTCTTGATTATGACTGTTAAAAATTCGCTTGAATCTCCAAATATCTGGAATGGTTTTACAAGCATTTTTATCTTACCTAAGGCAATAAAACTAATGGTAAAATGGTTAATTTTGTAGGTGAAAGATTTCGTAAAAAGGCAATAATCTTAAATATAACTGCACCGATCAAATCGATGAACCAACACGTAAAATCAAAATTAATTGTAATCATTCTTATATAAATGTAATTAAATTTTATTAAATTTCTAAATATAAACGTGTTAACAATGTGTTAAACTGATATTTATGCGTCCGCGTCGATTTGACAATTAGCAAACCATGCGCGAGGTAATTAAACTCGCACTTGCTGGCTAGCCGGTTGCGACGAAATCGAAATACTTTATATGCAATTAAACTTAGTTGTAAATCATCTCTAGTTAGAAACATATTCAAAACCATTTCACCACCACGATTTATACCTTTCATCCTGCGAATGATTAATGCCCGCGCAATTAATTTCTATTCGCATTATCAGAAAGCGGATTATAAATTTAAACTCGAAAATTTAAATATTGCATACAAAATTACTTTTAGAATAATATTTCTTTAATAAGACAAAAATCAAAAACCGTCGGCTATAACTTAAAATTGGAGGTAAGATAGATAGATTTAAGTACATAACTGCTTTAAAATTATTAATAATCTTAATTTTTGTTATATTATATATAATTTTTACTATATATATGTAAAGTAGGTGGCTGAACAGAAACATTTGAAAACAAAATATGGCAGTATAGAAAATAAAATTGTAATTATTGCAATAATCCAATAAATTTTATATTAATTTTTAGTGTACTTATTTCTTAATAAATCTTATATATTATATATATTAGCGTACTCTTGACCTACCTCAATTCCTTTTGTATTAATCCAGCGCACTCTTGACCTTGCCCAATATATTCTCCATTGACCCTAATACACCCATAAACAATATATTCGCTTGGCGTACTCCCGACCTACCATAACACAAAGTGTATTGACCTAGCGTTATCCTGACCTACCTTAACAAACCGTAAATTAGTATAGGGCAGTTTTAAAGCGCGCCAAAATTCAATTTATTGTGGTAGGTCAAGAGTACGCTAGTTTTATTTTAAAAAATCACAAAAATGTAATAAAAGGTAAGCTAGTTAAAACAATTAAAAACATTCGAAAAGTACATAGAACAAATAAGAATAGAACGAAGTAAAATTTCTTCAAAAACAAAGAAAAAAGAAACAGTGTTCAAATAGTATAAATAATTCTGGAACTCTTAAAGAGTATTCTAGTATTTGGAACAGGACATTCTGTAAAATTATATAAATCTAGAAGTGACATTAATGGAAAATTGGAGAAGTCTAAAAATTTTGGAAAATTCTAGAAAACTCGAAGACAATTCAAGTGTTTTAGAAGAAAAAATGGTAGACCACTATAGAAACAAACGCCAGCGTTGGTTGACATCGAACTAAGAACAGCGAGAGTGCAGAATCGTTAGGCTGGGTGAGCAATTGAGTGGGTGACCAGTACCTTTCGCCATTGGTATATAATATATGGTGCTTTATAGTGACAAAAGCGATCCTTTAAAGTAATAAGTTCATTTACACAAACATAAATACACAAAACAAAGTGAAAGGACCACGTTGGTCGACACCTATACGATACTACTACTAAATCATACAACCTCTGACAATAAAGTTCGATGAATAGTCCGAAGTTACCTTACATAAACACCTTCCAAAATAATAATAATAATAATAATTGTATTTGGTGTTAGCACATAACTATGCACCGCTGAGATCTGCTATACATATCCTGAAAACTTATCAAGAAGGCTTCTTTTCGGATTGAGTTCAAAAGCCTCGTCACGTTTAGTTAGATGTCAGGAATATTATCAAATCTCTTTCCTTTCAAAGCGAGTTTGAGTCGTAATTATAGGAGGTGATTATTTTAAGGTAACTTTCGTTAATATTTCATATACAGGACTATTGATCGAACTTTATTGTCAGAGGTTGTAGTACAACAGAAACAATAGAAAAACTCTTAGAACATAAAAGAGTAAATGCTGGAAAATTGTATAAACCAAGGAAAGAAATTACTAAAAATGATTAGAAATCAGAGAAAAAATTGTAAAAACCTTGAAGAAATTTCTCGCAACTTAGAAGAGAAACTGCTGAGAAACTCTATAAATCTGGAAAAATAAAAACGTAAAAATTACAGAATCTTTGAAGAAATTTCTCGCATTTTGGAAGAAATTTTAAAATCCACGAAGAAAATTCTAGAAATGTAAATTATATGAAATTACTGAAATAATATGCAGAAGAAAAATTTTGTAAAAATCTACAATCCTCAAAGGAAATTTTTTCAATTTAGAAGTGATAATGCTAGAAATTTTTTGTAAAATTATGAACAATACAAAATATGTTTTAGCTAGTTAACCTAACCTAACATGAATTAATAAAACGCGTTAAAATTCACTTTCATTATAATTTATTTTGTATTCACTAGATGTACATTTGGAGCACTAAGTGCTCATAACCTAACATGGTCTAATCTAACCTAACTAAACCGGACCTAACCTAACCTAAATTTTCCAGAAAATTCGGGAAAATTAAAAAAAAATGTATAAGAAATTACTATTACTATTATTCGAAAAAATCTAAAACATTCAAAAAAATTCTACCGTGGAGAGACCGTTACTACGCGGAAATCAATACACTTAATTTTAAAATTTAGTGTAATATTCGGAAGAGATAATTCTGTAATATAAAACTAATCTAGAAGAGAAATTAAAGGAAAAAAAATAAGATAATTTATAAAACCTCGAAGAAAATTCACGTCTTTTAGAATTAAAAAAAAACTTAAAAAAATATAGAATCCCTGAAGCAAATTCTTGCAATTGTAAAGAAGAAAGGCTTGAAAATTTTGGAAATCTCAAAATAATGCTGCTGAAAGAGTTGAAAAATCTCATGAAAATTTCTCGCCATTTGGAGAAATAACTGCTCGAAATTTTATAAAATCTAAAAGAAAACATTAAAAATGTAAATTTGGAAACCTCAAATTAAAATCTAGAAGAAAAAAAATATCCGAATTATAAAACCCTCGAAGAAAAATCCTGCAATTTGCAAATGCTGAAAGTTTCTAAATATCTAGAAGAAAAATTTGTAATCTAACCTAACCTAACCTAAGCCACAGAAAATGCTGGAAAATTTAAAAAAATGCATGCATTACTTGTAAATTCGAAAAATTCTAAAACTTTCAAAAAAATTATACCATGAAGAGAATAATTACGACCGTTACTACGCGATAATTCAATACACTGAATTGAAAAGTTAAGTGTAATATCCGGAAGAGATAATTCTGTAATAAACCTAGAAGAGAAATTGATGGAAACAAAATGTAAAAAAATATGAAACCTCGAAGACAATTCACATGTTTTAGAATGTAAAAATAACTATAGAATCCCTGAAGCAAACTTTTGCATTTGGGAAGAAGAAATGCTTGAATATTCTAGAAAATAATGCTGCCAAAAAAGTTGAAACATCTCATGAAAATTTCTCGCCATTTGGAGAAATAACTGCTCGAAAATTTATAAAATTTAAAAGAAAACATTACATAAAATTTGGACCCCTAACTAAAATCTAGAAGAAATAAAAACAGAATTCTAAAACCCTCGAAGAAAATTCCTGCAATTTGCAAATGCTAAAAGTTTCTAAATATCTAGAAGAAAAATTTGTAATCTAATCTAACCTAACCTAAGCCATAGAAACTGCTGGAAAATTTAAAAAAATGCATTCATTACTTGAAAAATCGAAAAATTCTAAAACTTTGAAAGAGAATATACCATGAAGAGAATAATTACGACCGTTACTACGCGATAATCCAATACACTGAATTGAAAAGTTAAGTGTAACATACGGAAGAGATAATTCTGTAATATTAAACAAACCTAGACGAGAAGTTGGTGGAAAGAAAATAAAACATTTGTGGAACCTAGAAGACAATTCATGTGTAGTATAGAATGCAAAAAAAAAACTTCTTCCCCGAAGCAAACTCTTGCAATTGCAATGCTTGAAAATTCTGGAAATCTCAAAATAATGCTGCTGACAGAGTTGAAACATCTCATGAAAATTTCTCGCCATTTGGAGAAATAACTGCTCAAAAATTTATAAAATCTAAAAGAAAACATTACATAAAATTTGGATACCTCAAACTAAAATCTAGAAGAAAAAAATTAGCAGAATTGTAAAACCCTCAAAGAAAAATCCTGTAATTTGCAAATGTTAAAAGTTTCTAGATATCTAGAAGAAAAAATTGACAAAAATTGCTTTAAAATTATTAAAAATAAAGAATCTAAAAGGCAAAAGTTTATAAAATTTGGAAACCTCAAACTAAGATGTAGAAGGAAACCAATTTTGTAAAATACTAAACTCTCGAAGAAAATTATTGTAGTATCACACAAACATGGAAGAGAATTGAATGATAAAAGTCTTTAAAAAAAGAAATAAAAATTTTGAGAAACCTTGAAGATAATTCACGTGTTTTAGAAAAAAAATACTTTAAAGTTATAGAATCCATGAAGAAAACTCTTGCAATTGGTAAGAAGAAATGATTGAAAATTGTGAAAATATCAAAATAATGCTGCCAAAAAGTAAAAAATTCTAATGAAAAATTTATAAAGTCTAAAAAAAAAGTTACATAAAATTTAGAAACCTCAAACTAAGATATAGAAGACAAAAAATGGTGTAAGATTCTAAAATTCTCGAAGAAAATTCTTGCAGTTTAGAACGTTTGAAAAAAAAGCAACTGCTCGAAAATTTATAAAATCTAAAAGAAAAAGTTACATAAACTTTAGAAAGATCTAGAAGAAAAAAATGGTGTAAAATTCTAAAATTCTCGAAGAAAATTCTTGCATTTTGGAAGAGAAAATCCTGTGTCTAGAAATCTAAAAGAAAATATGACAAAACTTTACTTTAAAATTATTAAAAACAAAAAAATCTAAAAGAAAAAAATTATAAAATTTGGAAAATAAAATCTAGAAGAAAAAATATGCTGTCAAATTCTAAAACCCTCAAAGAAAATTCTTGAAATTTGGAAGACAAATTCCTGGAAAATTCTAAAAATCTAGGAGGAAAATGTTAAAAAATTGGAGAACTGGAGAAATTCGTTAAAATTCTGAGAAATTCTAAAAAAATCTGAATTTAAAAAATTGGAAAACTCGAAATATGAGAAGCTCTTATGTAGTGAATAACGCCAATAATTTATTATTATTATTATTCTATTCTATAAAAAAGGATCTCGATCTCGCATTTGTAGAGGAAAATGCTGCAAAATTCAATCGCTGAAAAATTCTAGAAAACTGATAATAAAAATTTGGAAATTGTAGAATCTTGAGAATTTACAAGAAATATGGAAGAACAAATGCTGAAAATATCTACAACCTTCGAAAAATGATTCACAATTTTAAAAAGAAATGGTGGAAAATATAAATCTAAAATAAAATTAGTGTAAACCTTAATAATAGTTTAAATTTTACAAAAAAAAATATTTATTTTAGAAATAAACTAATGAAATTTGCCAAGAAAATAGTTTAAGTATTAAAAAAATGTCTAAATGTTCGTCAAAATATTTTGACTTTTACAAGCGAAAAACAATTAAAAATTGCTTGAAAATACAAAATTAAAATTTATTAAGAGAACAATCGAATACTTAAAAAAGCATATTTGATCAATCAGTGAAACAAACCAAGTGTTTATCTATTCTTTACCTATTATGTCATAATATTTTACCATGAAATAAGTGAGAAAATTATACAAAAAAAAGTTCAAAACTTTCTTTAAAAAATATTTTAAACTTTGTTGAAAGAAAAGCTGTTGCAAACTTAAAATTTGCCTAAAAATAAATGAAATTGTTAAAAAAAAACTTAAAACACTTCTTATATCAGTGAAAATTTCTCCAAAATTTGAGCAGTTTGCTTAAAACACAACGAAAAAGTAAAAATATAGTTTAAACACTTGGAAAAAATCTTCAATCAATATTAAGGGTTGTTTACAACGATTGGTTTCACATATTTTTGCAATTTATTCCAGCTAGTTTCGATTTTTATTATTATCTAGGAATGGTGTAAGTAATGATGTAATTAATAATAAAGTAGTAATAAAAATACAATTGAAATAAAAAAAACATGAAATATATAAGTGAAAAAACCATAATAAAGACAATATTGCATAAAAGTAGTTTAAATTTACAAATAAAAGGAATGAACAGTTGAAAATCTTAAAATAATAATAAAGAAATTGCTTTAAAATAATATTCACAAAAATAACGAAATTCAACCTTCCAGCCTTTCTTATATACAAAACAATTGAATAAAAAAAATGTTAAGAAAAAAAATAATAAAATTATTTTAAAACAGTTTGTTTTTTTTCAAGGAAATAATTGGCTTTAAATAAAAATTGAAATTTATTTTAAAAATATTTTTTTAATTTTTTTTCATTAAACTAAATAATTGATAAAAATGAAAACTTGTATAGAAACATTTGATTAATAACAATTGAATTTTATAACAGCAAAAAATTGAAAATTGTATAAATAAAAATTCAAAATTAATGTAAAAATTAAAAATTATAGAAGTATAAACTTGCTTCTAATTAAAAAAAAAAAAGTAGCTAAGATTTGCCAGATAAAAAAACAATTGATCATTTCAGGGGAAAAACAACAAATGAAAATGTTACAATTTTTTTATAAAAAAAGATTGTAAGATTTTCATTTGTTCATCTCGAAAATTTCTCATATAAGAAACAATTGATTAAAGATTTGGCAAATATAGAATTTAAAATATATTTTTTTAAATCTGTGTTGAAAATTGATTATCAAAATAAAAATTGGTAAAAATAGATTTGATGAATGAACAAACAAAAAATAATTGACATATTTCAAAAACATAAAAATAATTGAGGCTTGATAAAAAATAATACATTTGCTTTAAAAATCAATTGATTTGAAAAAATGATTGATCTAAAAAATCAACAGATGAAAATCTAAAACAGATAAATTGCATCTAAGTAGTTGGATTTTTACAGACAAAAAATTGAGAAGTCATTCAAAACTTTACTATTTACCAATTTATGGAATAAAAAATGTTGAATATTTGAAGAAAACGTTCTCAATTTTTATTTACATTAGGGAATCATGGATTAAAGAAGGTCTTCATAATTCGATACTCCTTCCCATAGCGCTGTGATAAAGTTCATTAAGCTCGAGGGAAAGTGTCAAAACTGGTGTAACAATATCCGTTCTGAAAAACTTAATATTTGCGTCACTGATCATTCTTTTGAAATCCTCGCATTATAATATCTCTAGGCACTACTAATATTTTAATTATATGTATGCACATTCCACCCTTGAGTGGCGCCAATGCCTACAATCATGTATATGAAATTATTGAAAATTTCTATTACAACTATGAGCATTTAACAACAGTTGGAGATTTTAACATAGCACGTTATGTAAAATGGCACTTGATGACTTCATAGAATTTCATGATTTTCTTCAGAAGAATACAATTGTAATTGTAATAATATACTATTGGATCTAATCATCACATATGGTGGGGTAACATGCGACGTGCATTGACATCCTGAACCACTTGTTCTTGAAGATGAGCATCATCCCAACCTCGGCTGCTCAATTTCTATTAAATCGGATGCACTTACAAACTTTCAACCAAATAAGGAACTCAAGTACAATTACCAAAAGGCCAACTTATTAAACTTATATTGTGATATCCTGACAATTGACTGGAATAGTCATGTACTACTGCATAGGTGTTGATACTGCATGCGATTTGCTATATGAAAATGGAATCTTTTGTAGTATGTTGGATAAATAAATACCTAATACCTATGAGACTAGTTATACAGTATTATTGACTTTCATGTTCCTAATATCTTGTTGATAAAGTTAAAGGTTATATTTTTGGAAAAGCTGTAAATATTTGTATATCGTCTGCAAACAATAGGTAGCTACTATGCGTAAAACAGTTGAAAATTGAAAATGAGAGGACTTATATGTGAACCCTGCGGATCCAATTAAAAAGTGGACAGTGATTACCTATTTTACTCAATTTTGATAATAATACACTATGATCGAGTGGGTCAAAAGTTTTAGTGAAGTCAGTGAACATGGAATAAATCTACGTTTTTCCAATAACTTAAAAATTCTCCAAATTTTAGGGAATTGCTGAAATTGGTCAAGAACAAACAATTCTACCTTTTAGGTAATAAGCAACTCTTAAGATAATTGTTAATAATTGCTTTTAAATAGATTTTACAGAAAAATAATAACAAAAATCTTTCATATATTTATTTACTATAAACTTAAATTTGCTTGAATATTGTTTATAAATATATCTGTGTTAAAAAACAGTCGACATTTTTCGTAAAAAAATATTATAATGATTTTGCGTCGACTGTAGTTGAAGGGGTCCTCGTTTCGAATCCGAGCATGGGCATGAATGTTGTGAGCATTCATACAATTTTCAACTTAATTTGAAAAAATAGGTCGTTGCTGAATAGCCTACTAGCTTAAGCCAATTTCCCCATATCAACCCACAATTCCATCCAACATCCTTCATTTTAAAATAAAATAATAATATGTTTAATTGTGGAGGCGTTTACTTTGTGGTATATCTTGAATATACTGGAGAAAGAAAACATGATCACTTTGTTTTACCACTTTTACCAATAATAATAATAATAATGATTTTGTTGACATAAGAAGTATTTGTAATTTTATAAAAAATTTCAATTGTAAAAATACTGAAAAAATTAAGAAAAAATCTAAATAATAGTTAATAAATACTTATAAAGAATAATATTTTAAGTAACAATGTGTATGGATTTTTTATATATTATAGAGAAAGTAACTTTAAATTATTTACTTACCTTATTCTCGTTGATTCTATGTTTATATATTTTTTAATATTTCACTACTTATTATAATTGATTAAATGATTAAAATAATTTTAATATAATTCAAATTTTTTTCACTAGGGGTTTAATGAGTAATTAATCAACTCTAATTTTAAGTTTAAAAAGGCGTATTATAGGATAGGATGCATAAAAATAATGTAAATCCAGTACAAATACATTTTATTATTGTAATAATATATTTCACTAGATATATAATATATATATATATATATAATTCCTATTATATATAATGTATATTTTGTGTGTGATAAAATAAATAAGTAATATAATGGTATAGCAACATTTATAATATATGTATTTTAGTATGTAGAAAGATAATATATTAAGTAGAGAATATATCTTATATATATATTTCCGAAAAAACGTGTACTCGTACAAAATACTGACTGCATAACATATATAATATATGCTACGTATATATTTATATTTATTAAAATATATATATGGGGGAGATACCTCTTACAATGAATTCACTTTTAAATCTTATTGACATCCTCACAAATAACAATCAATAAAAAAGCAAACTTTCCCAAAGTACATCGGATAGTTGTCATGATTAAATTTTATTTATTTATCTTCTCTTTTTAATATCAATTCACCGTTTTTTCTATCGAATGTATGATGGTAAGTTTGACATGTACAACGCATGGGGTTACACACCATGAACACTCATTATAAAATATTTCACATCGAGAACACGTTCAGTGGAACTCTGAAGGACAATTGTATAAAACAAAGAATGACAAACGACACTAAATCATACAATCATCACACATCAACAACGGAGTCTTTCAGAATATTGCACTTTCGTGTGTTGAACACACGTTTATTTTTTATTTTTTTATTTATTATATGGATTTAGTATCATTTGCGATGAGATTGATCGATACCGTCATCCTTGAATATAATAATAAGTCATGATCATCAAAAATGAAAGGTTGTAAATGCAAAAATATAATTTTTAGTATACGTAAGTAAAATTCCTTTATAATCATCTGAAATTCTACAAAGGCCATTTAAGGTCCTGTAATTCAGATTAGAAATAAAGGCGAACTCAAAAAAATATATTTGTTTATTATTTTTTTTTTATAAGATACTAAGTATGTATATATATAAAGGTCTTCACGACATACTAATCTGAAATACATAGGACGAGTTTTTTGTGTTGACAACGTTCACTTTTATCATTTTTTATATTTTTCACGTAAAAATTATTTTTTGTATTTTTTTTTTTATATTTTTCTTTATTTATGTAGATTATCTTGACGCACTTTTAAAATATTATATAATATGAAAATATATAATTTCCATGCGGCTAGGGTTTTACAAAAGTTATTATTTGGTGTGAATACATGGTGCGCTTTTTTTTTATCTTAAGGTACGACAACCTAGTTTTTTCTTCTTTTTCGGGTAAAACCTTTCATATTTTGTTTTTTTTTTTTAAATACGTTACAATGAAACCCTGAAAAAAGGCTACGACTACGCTCTACGGTACTATTATAAGGAATGTGATTATGACATTTTCAAACACGACTACATTTCACAAATCCACTGGTAAATGCTTAATACTAATAAATAATATATTATTCAACGTCTTGTATAATAAGGCTCTCCTACTATTTAGATATTTTTTTCTTTTCTTTTAAATATATCTCTCGCAACAATTGGTATTTCTTTTTTTTAATTAAAAATTAATTTTTTTAAAACGATATAAATATAATTTGGACATATTTTTCTTTTAAATAAATTCCACTCTCGACGTTAGATTAGTTTGTACTTAAATTTTTTCAGGTATATCATTCCACGTTCCACGCTTTAAGTCTTTAAATTCCATTTGCCAATGTTTGTGAAATGTAACCTTTTATTTTCGTATTTTTTGTTTTATTATTTATTAAAGTCCATGTATATTGCTTGAGGATGAAATAAGATAAAGAAGTACGATGATTGGTCACCATGATTTATTACTTAATTATTTAAATGGTAAATAGCATAACGTTCGTTTCACATGTAATTTCTTAGGATGTACGAATTGCGTGCTTGAAAAGCTCGGAATGTAAATGTGAAAGGAATTCATGCTACGACAACTACCAGAGTTTAGTAACTTTATGATTTTTTTTGGCACCAGAATATTAATAATAATAATATAAAATTTTTCTTTTTAGAATGCATAGTAATTTATCGATGTTTTTGTTGACAACTGTTCCCCAATATATAATTATTGTTTATATTTAAAAAATGTGCGACTATTTTGTAAAAATCATGCTGGATGTTCATTTCTTCATTTTTATCGAAAGCAACAATGATAATACAATCGACAGAAAGCAATTTTTAGCGTTAATTTTTTTTTCTTATTAAGATTTTTTTTTTCTTGGCTATTTTTAAACCTTCACCTACTGAATATATATAATTAATATATATACATTAGTATACGTATTAATATATCGTGATAGAAACCGTATCTAAATATTTCTTTCTATAATTTAGTATAACTGGAAAAATATACACACTGCACACCCAAATTATTTTTTGTCTTTTTTTATCCCATTTTTACTTTAATGCTGTTGGCGCATACACTTGGTGGGGGGAAAGGGGGGAGGGGGGATATAAACGGAATGGAAACCATAAACGCATAAAATCGTACGTTTTTGGGGGGACTTAACATTTTTTCATTTTTATTTACTATTCCGAAATAACATTTAAGTCAGTCTTACGAATCACAGTGAAGCTTTGATATGATCAAATTATTGTGCTCGGTTTCTGTGTCTTGTACTCCGCCATGTTGGAAAACATTTTTTTTAAGACTTTGGCAGATCATATTATGGAATGTAGGTATCTTTTCTTTATAAGGAATGTAAATTATACACTAACTACTTTAATCATAATAATGATAATAATTATAATAAAAATCACCTATGCGACTAAATTTTTCGGTCTTATTGGAGCCGAATAATTTAAAGAGATTTATTTATTTATTTTGTGCACATAAAACTCCCTTCGATGATTCGAATAAATTGTGCCCAACAGCAATAAAGTGCGTATTTTTTTTTATATAACATAAATTTATAGAAAAGACAAAATCTAACCATTATTAGTACGTTCAAACAACTCGCACACATTTATTTTTATATAGAAATACTTTAACATTTGCAGCTAAATATTATTTTTTTAGTATATATAATATATAGTTTAATATATATATTTTTTTATTATAATGCTGAGCGGGTTGACTAGCCTGGATCGCAAGTTTATTCTGTTACGATCAACGATCTATTCTACGTATTTTTTTTTTATTAAAAGTAGATAAATAGATAGCTTTTAAAAGTTATTTCGTTACCTTATTGCTTTCAGTTACGATTAGAAGACGAAATTTTGATATTTTATATATATTATATAGTGCGGAATCAAAGGGCTGTGAATTGTTGAATAAGTTCAAGAGGCTATTTTCGGCATTCCTTTTCATCTTTAAAACGGGGTTAGGACTGAAATGATTCGCGCATTCCTACTTATCACAAATAGGAACATATTTTTTTAAACGCTTTGTTATTTCCAAACGAATAGCCCCTTCAGGGAACTGGAGTTTTCTTCCGGACAACCCATTGAAATCCCGTAACAGTTAGACCTGCGAGCCATAGGCGTACGTCTCATACAGGAGGCTACAAAAAGATATATTTTAATATAAATATTTTCATTTTACTTTATAATATAAATACAGTTTTTTTTTTCTAGAAACATCTATATGTTATTTTCCTTATACTATCTGAAAAATTACTTTCATATATAATAATTATGAAATATAGATATTATTACTTAAATATCATAGTTAGGCCTGTATATTAAGTGTTAAAAATATGCTAATATACAGTGTGATTTGCTATGTGTCGCAGTCAATTTGTGAAACGATGAATCATCCTTGAAATGTCAAGTGGTTATGATTTTTGCATGTAATTTATTTTTTTCCATTTTTTTCGCTTTTAAACTTTTGATGAAAATATCTTCTCTTGTAAATTTTTTTTTATTGCAGCAACGACGTGGTTTGTTATTATGCTAGTTTCAAAACACTTACGAAACGAACATCTAACAAATATCCACCTCGATTATCATATATATTTTATAGATATATAATTCTTTTTTTGTTTATCTCATATATTTATATTCATAAAAAACGGACACTAAAACACATCAAAACACAGCGATGATGAAAATGCCAATTAGACTATCTAGTTTAAAAAAAATTGAATTAATCAATTTTTTTTTTTCTTTATTCGGTATAATTTACTTTACGAAAAATCCATTGAATAGTTTTACTTCATTTTTGAAAATTTATTTGGACTGTTCTTTCATATTTTAAAAAGCAAATCAATTACAAACTTTTCAGACTGAACGACTTACGATCGATAGCCTAAAATAAGATGGATGGTATATTGTAAATACTATCTTCAATAAAGATGTTTTCTCTATCTCTATGAACTGTACTTTCATGTTAGTTTTTTTTATATTTCAAAAGATTCACACTTGTTTTCATTACTTATACGTTAAGTATGATTTCTCATATTTCCAATCTCCACAATCGAATCTTATTAAATTATTTAAGTGAGTGCTTTAAGCTCACTATAAGCATAAAATATAAAACACTTTAGACGTATATAATTTATTATAGGAATGTTTAAACATTGCGGAGATAGTTTATTATAAAAGTATTGCTGTTTAAACGTTTCACTTTTTCAATTTTAATCTTTGCACACTGACGAATCATTTGCAGCAATGAAATAAAGCTTTTAAAAAAATGTAATTGATAAAAACAACATTAAGATGGCCTATGCAACCGAATTGAGTGGATATACCAGTGATACCAGTGATAATTAAGGAATTGTTAATATTAATCACGTAAAAATCATTGAATAATTGCGACCATGATAAACTCTAAACTAAACTAAAAAATTATCACTCAGAGAGGTAAAAGTATAGTAAAAACGATTTCTACGTTTTTAGTTTAGTGTTTAGTGCATTGAATTATTATTTCCTCGTTAATAAAAGCTACGAACCGGTTTAGACAATTTCGTGTCTCATCAGCGCGGTGCAGCTAAAGAAGGAACGTAATAGAAATATTAATCGGGTAAGTTAATATTTGAATACAAGTAAAGAGATAAAACTAAAAGTTTACAATTGGGGAATGTTTTATCAATGGTCGAAGAAAAAATCAAACTATCTATAGTTTATTCATTTTGTTATTTTCCCTATATAGTATATATAGGGGAAGTATTGTTTTCGTGATTCTTTTTTGTGTGTATGAATTTTCTACCTTTTCCAATTTTTATTTCTAAAAACGTTTGTTTAAAAATTCTACCCCGATGAGAGTGAGTGAATATTTTCCATTAGAGATCAAACTATCTATAGTTTAATCATGTTTACTTTTTTGTGTGTGAATTTTCTACTTTTTCCAATTTTACTTTCAAAATACGCTTGTTATAAATGACTACCCTGATGAGAGTGGGTGAAAATTTTTCAGTGAAGAACAAACTATCTATATATATTATTGTTTATTTATTTTTGTGTGATTTTTCTACCTTTTCCAATTTTTATTTCCAAAAAGGCTTGTTGTAAATTATCACACTGATGAGAGTGGAAGTATCGTGGGTTACAGTTAAAACTGGCTCTTATGTTTTACTGACTAGAGGGTGGGTTAGAGGACACCCACCCACCCTACATATACATTTTTACTTTTGCATTATTATAGGTTAGCTTTCACTTAAAAAATTATTCAAATTTTGATGTTGATGTTAATAAATCTTCTACGATCGTTCTAGCCTAAAACACTTGTATATGTAGGGTGGGTGGTTGTCCACTGTTTCATCCTCTAATCAGTGTAACACAAACGATGCTTTATCGAAACAATTCAAATAAAAGAAAACATTTCCCTGATAATAATTAAAGTATAATATTTTTACGATTAAAAATTCATTCATTAAAACTAGCTCTTATGTTTTACTGGTTGGAGAGTGGGTTAGAAGCCACCCACCCACCCTACATATACATTTTTACATAATTACCGTCACTGATTTTATGTTACAAAAAAACAATTACACTTTACTGTAGATGTTTTCGAAGAATTTAAATTCAGTCTTCTGTTATTTTTTTGTAGGGTGGGTGGGTGTTCACTATTTCACTCTCCAAACAGTATATTACAAAAGGTGGTTTATCAAAAAAATTCCAAATATAAGGGAACATTTCCCTGATGTTAATTCAAGTATAATAATTGTTACGATCAAATATTCATTCCTTACAACTCGTGCTTATGTTTTACTGATTGGATAGTGGGTTGCAAGACACCCACCCACCCTACATATACATTTGTACTTGTCCACTATTATAGGTCAGCTTTTACATAAAAAATTACGCCCATTTTGATGTTGATGTTAATAAAACTTCTACAATCTTTTCAGCTTAAAGTACGTGAATATGTAGGGTGGGTGGGTGTCCACTATTCCATCCTCTAATCAGTATGCTTTATGAAAAAACATTCAAATAAGAGAAAACATTTCCCTGATAATAAAGTGTAATATTTTTAATGTTTAAATTATCATTCGTTAAAACTAGCTCTTATGTTTTACTGATCGGAGAGTGGGTTAGAGGCCTCCCACCCACCCTTCATATACATTTTTAATTAATTGCCGTCACTGATTTAATGTTTCAAAAAAACAATTACAGTTTTCTGCAGATGTTTTAGAAAAATTTAAATTTTTCTGGTGTGTGTATATGTAGGGTGGGTGGGTGTCCACTATTTCACCCTCCAAATATTATTTCACACTCGGTGGTTTATCAAAAAAATTCCAAATATAAGGGAACGTTTCCCTGATGTTAATTCAAGTATAATAATTGTTTCGATCAAATATTCATTCATTACAACTCGTGCTTATGTTTTACTGATTGGATAGTGGGTTAAAGGCCACCCACCCACCATACCACACTCTTACTTCTGCATTATTATAGTTTAGCTTTCACTTTAACAATTATTCCAATTTTGATGTTGATGTTAATAAAACTTCTACAATCTACCCACCTTGCGTAAACGATGAGAGAATGAGAAGAGTAATGAATAGAACAATATGTGAAATTGTTGAAATATTATAGAAGTATTACAAAATTCTAGAAGCTGAAAACAGCTGAAAAATTCTTGCTATTTGAAAGAGGGAGACATTTCTGGAACATTATTGAAAATGGGATTAAAACTGTTTGGAAAATTGAAAAGAAAGTGTTGAAATATTCTACAAGTTTTGAGAAAATTTTAGCAAATCTGAGAGATTGAAAAAAATTCTCAAAATATTGAAGAAAATATATAACTTGTGAAAATGTATCAAAAGTTGGAAATGAATTGAAAGTTCTCGAAAACTAGAAAGCCATACTTGGATAATTGTACAAACCCTGAAGAAAATTTTAGAAATGCCAAAAGTTCTATAACACTTGAAAAAATTTTTGGAGAAGAAATTTGTTGGCAAATTATAAAAATGTCAATAAAAATACTCAAAAAAACTCTGGAAAGAAATTGATGTAGTTTTATATGTAACTTGCTATTTGAAAGAGAGAAATATTTCTGAAAATTTATTGAAAATGGAATTATAAGAGTTTGGAATATTGAAAGGAAACTGTTGGAATATTCTAGAAGTTTAGAGAATTTTTTAGCAAACCTAAGAGATTCGATATCGCTTCAAAAATTTCAAAGAGAATAAATTGTGAAAATTTATCAATAGTTGGAAATGAATGAGAAGTTTTCATAAGTAGAAGGCCGTTCTTGGATAATTGTAGAAACCTTGAAGAAAATTTTGGAAATTCTGAGGAAATTCTAAAAGTTCTATAATCTGGCAATTATCGAAAACTCTGGAAAAAACTGGAAAGAAATTGATGCAGTTTTTTTTTATGTAACTTAATGAAAATTCTAAAATGCTGGAGATAATATTGAAAAATTCTATAATAAACTTGGAAACAAAAATCTGTAAAACTATCGTAAATAAGTGGAGAAATGAACAAGAATATTCGAGAAACTAAAAATAAATTGTAATCTATGAATAAGAAAATAAAAAGTTTTTTTCGTATTCTGGATTAATGAATCGCAAACAATTCTAGATAACTGTTAGAAAACAGTTAAAAAATTTTTGGAAAATCAAATGAAAAATATCTTAGAAAGAAACGTATGGAAAATTCGGGGAAACTAGGAAAAGAAAATTGCTAGAATCTTCTAAAAATCTTAAAGAAAGTTCTAGAAATTAGGAAATATACTTATTTATATGAATCATATTCCAAAAATATTTAATTATTTTTTAATTAACTGAAAACAAAGTGGTGATTAAAAGTCTCCCTCTTCATTATCCATTCCAAAAAGTATCGCAAAAAATTATAGAAAACTGTTGGAAAAATCTTTGGGAAAACAAATGAAAAAAAACTATTTGTGAAAAAAAAAATTCTATAATTTTATTGAAATTAAGATGAGAAATGTATGAAAAATTCTGGGAAACTAGGAAAAGAAAATTGTAAGAATCTTCTAAAAATATTAAAGGAAATTAAAGAAAAAACCTGCCTGTAGTTTTATCTTAGAAACACCAGTATGTTTTTATTGCTAGTACATTGAGGTAGTTTTTTTTATTTTGAGCTTGGAATATATTACCCTATTCCCCGTGAAAAAAATAAATGTACCGAGGCTGATACTTGGTGAAACTCACAAATTTTCAGAAAACTAAACCAGTGATGGTGCTGAAATTATTGTATATATATATAGAATGGGTGGGTGGCCTCTAATCAACAAAGCAATTTAAAAAATGGCGTAATATTAACCCACCTTAAAACAATTGATATAAAGAAATTGGAAACAAAACAGCAACATTACAAAATTGAATTGGAGGAAAACCATTTTTTCATCTCCTGATTTAAAAAAAAATCAGAGTGAATGTACTATTAATCAACCACAAAATAATTGATGTAAAGTGACTGGAAACAAAATAGCAACGTCACAAACTTGAATTGGAGGAAAAGAAATTTTCATTTCGTGATTTAAGAAATTCTTAAAAGTACACCACTTGTAGAATTAAGGTAAAAATTTGTAAATAAAATCAGAATGAATGTACTATTAATCAACCACAAAACAATTAATGTAAAGTGGCTGCAGACAAAATAGCAACGTTACAAATTTGAATTAGGGAAGAACGAAATTTTCATTTCGTGATTTAAAAAATTCTAAAAAGTACAACACTTAAAGAATTAAGGTAAAAATTTGTAAAAAGTATCAGAATGAACGTACTGTTAATCTACCACAAAACAATTGATTTAAAGTGACTGCAAACAAAATAGCAACGTTACAAACTTCAATTAGGGGAAAACGAAATTTTCATTTTGTGATTTAAAAAAATTGTAAAAAGTACATCACTTGAAGAATTAAGGTAAAAGTTTGTAAATACAATTGGTTTAAACGTATTATTAATCCACCATAAAATAATTTATGTAAAGTGACTGGAAACTAAGCAGAAACGTTACAAACTTGAATTGGAGAAAAACAAAATATCATCCCGTGATTTAAAAAATTCACTTGAAGAATTAATGTAAAAATTTGTGTATACAATCAGAATTAATGTGCTATTAACCTACCACAAAACATGTGACTGGAAACAAAATAGCAATGTCACAACTCTGAATTTCCATATTCCCCGAGCTAAAGAGAGAAACATTCTCTTCTTATTTCAGAACAAATACATTGTGTGCAATTTTTCAATCTTTAAACAGTTTTGCTATTTTTTTTGCTTTAGGCATCATAATAGTGGTAAATCTATCGGCAGTAAAAAAATATATCCCTTCTGATGTCAAAGAAAAAATTCTATCCCTTTTGAAGATAAAAAAAATTCTTGTAGATTTGTTCATTATGTCTTCATTTGAACCGCCAACTAATTGAAAGATAATAAACCACTTCTTTCTTAAATGGTAAAGAATTGAGTTATTTCATAATGTTCCATCAAGAGATAGGTGAGAAAACTATTCAAAAAATACTTCTTGCTTGTTTTATTTAGAAGTAGATGTCTAATTTTTCAAATTCTCAATAAATCGCTCAGGTGGATTTAAAAAGAAAATTTATATTGGTAAAAATGCAGAGTTGTAAGTATGTTTTTAAAGTTGCTAAACATTATCCAAATAAAGTAGATTATAATTATTCGAATTTCAAAAAGGTCTTTTCAGATGTTAACGGCAAGATTCGAAGTTTTTTTTTTAAATGTCAAAAATGGTTCTTTTAGTTTTATTGATCTTCTATTCATTTATACAAATAATTAATTAAAACATCATACACTATTTCTGAAATAATTTTCTCACTTATCTCTTTGTGAAACTGTTAATGAATTCTTTACCAATAGATTCTAAACTTCTTCTTACTAATTTTCTTAAAAGTAGATGCCAATGTTTTTGAAAATGGTTTCCTTTACAAATTCTCCAAACGCTCAGATGGATTTAAAAAGGAAATCTTATCTGATAAGGAAAAAATCTGCGTTGGAAAAATAAATAAGATTTTTAAACTACTTGAATTTTGCCATGTATCTTCTCGAGGATATATAAAAGTAAATATAAATAAAATATTGTTTTTCTTTAAGAGTGTTCAAACTTCCCAGAAGGGTTTCTGAGTTATTAAAGCGAAAAATAGTAAAATTTTCAGATAAAAATTCTCCAATCGCTTCAAAAAGGGAATCTTTTCCGAAGTCATGATGGAAAAAATGCAGAGTTGTAAGTACGATTTTTAAACTACTTGAAGAGTCATATGAGAGCTTTTCAGTACTACAAAAAATCCCCATGCACTTTTTCGAATTTAATGCTTCCAAAATGTTTTTCTAGGCATTGAAGGCGGCATAAAGAGTGTCAAACTTCTCAGAATGGTTTCTGAGATGTTAAAGCCAAAAATAGTAAAATTTTCAAATACAAATTCTCCAATCGCTTTAAAAAGAAAATCTTTCCCGAAGATATAAAATTTACATTGGTAAAATGCAGATCTTTAAACTACTTGAAGTTTCCTAGGAAAGCTTTCTTGTATTGAAAAAAAACTAGCCATGCATTTTTGCGATTTCGAAACATCGGGCAAACCTCAACCGTAGAATTCATCATATCCTCTCAAGTTACAAAAATATGTAAAACAATCGCCACTAGCTTGAACCGATCTATATTGACAGAACAGTTCTATGATAATCTATTAAAAAATTGACACCACTTCCGTTAATTTAGAAGAAAATTATGAATAGGGCAAACACCAGCTGTAGAATTCATTATTGCTTCTCCAGTTAAAAAATGATATAAAAACAATTGCCATTAGCTTGTATTAACCTACATTGACACACCATTAACATTTCTATCTATTACTCGCCAGTTTTTATAGTTGAAAATTTAGAAAAATCGAATAAATGTTAACTCTAGAATTCATTAATTTCTCCAGTTAAAAATATATACTATAAAATCCTCCAGTTAAAAATATATATTATAAAATATTATTTTTCGAATCTAATGCTTCCAAAAGGTTTTTCGAGACATTGAAGGCGGCCAAAAGTGTTCAAACTTCCCAGAAAAGTTTCCGAAATATTAAAGCCAAAAATAACAAAATTTTCATAAAGGTACATCTTGAAAACCATTCGGAAAGTTTTTGAGGGGAAAAATGATGTTATTATAAAACCTTTAAGTAAGTTAGTTTTGAATTTCAAAGATAAAAATTATGTAATTTATAATTGATTTTTAATAAAAGGCAAGAAATTAATAGATCTTGGTTTCTCTCTCAAAAGTAGATTGGATCTTTTCAAAAATGGTTTCTTTCGCCAATTTACTTAAACTAGTCAAGTCCAATCCAGATAAATTTACAAAACGAAATATTTTTAGAAAATATGAAGTCTACAATGAAAAGGGAAATGTTTAAGCTCAAAACTTTTTTACTTTTTTATTCCCTTGTGTATATTGTGGTTGTCATTTATTAATTCAGTAACTGATTATTTAAAGAATAGTCAATAACCTCCCACCCACCATAATAAAATATTTAGAATTTTCAATAAAATACTAGTTTGTTTTTTTTTTTCAATCACTCAAAATATTTTCAAGTTTCACTGCAAACTTAAAGACTATCAGTGATTTAAGTACATAGTATATGTAGGGTGGGTGGGTGGCCTCTATCCCACCCTCCAATCAGTAAAACATACGCGAGTGTTTTACTGAATTAATTCCGCATTTGTTATACTATTGTTGCAAAAATGTATTTATTAAATTCGCGTTATAATTTGCGCATAAAATTTTTGGAAAAACTCTCGCTTGTGTGCAATAAATTAGAGGGTGTGTTAGAGGCCACCCACCCACCCTACATATACATATGGCTTTAAACTACCGATCGCCTTTAAGTTTGCAATAAAATTTTAAATATTTATGCTGGTGTGATTAAAAAAATGCTTAGATGTGTCAGAAGAGAAAATGCTGAGAGTTACAGGATCTTACTTAAAAATATTAAACTTGAATTCGAAAGTGTGGATTTTTGGTTTAAACTTACAAATTTATCTAAACTTAATAAGCCCAGTTAAATCAACAAAGGAAATACTCTTTTGGGACGTAAAACTGGTAGAATTGTATGCAGACAAAATAATATTTCATAAAATAGTTGATTTATGAGAAAAAAAGTGAATGGATAAATATTTAAACCGAAATTGTGGACTCATTTTGAAGATCTTTGAATTCTCTACAGCTTTGTTTATTCATTTAATCATTTTTTGTTAATGTGCTTCATTAACCTGTTTATTAATTCAATATAATGCTTGTATGCGTTTTACTAATTGGAGGGTGGGTTAGTAACCAAAATTCAACTGTCAATATTCTAGGGAATATGATAGATAACACAAACACGTAAATGAAACTTTGAAAATATTTTAAAACCAATTCGTAGGAATTTATTAGTTTTAAATACAGTAACTAATTATTTAAAGTATAGGTGAATAACCTGCCACCCATCATGATAAAATATTTTGAGTTTACAATAAAATATTACTTTGTTTTTTTTTTCATCACACCAACAGAATTACCTAAAGTTTCACTGCAAACTTAAAGACTGTCAGTGATTTAAGTGCATTGTATATGTAGGGTGGGTGGGTGGCCTCTATCCCACCCTCCAATCAGTAAAACATTAGCGAGTGTTCACTGAATTAATTCCACATTTGTTGTAAGAGTGATGCGAAAATGTATTTATTAAATTCGCGTCTTAATTTGCGCATAAAATTTTTGAAAAACCCTCGCATGTTTATAATAAATAGGAGGGTGGGTTAGAAGCCACCCATCCTCGTTTGTGTACAATAAAGAGTATCTGGTGTAGTATGAATTATATTTCCTTCATTTCTTTTATTTTGAGTAATCTTCTTTCATGTTCCCTCCAAGTAAATCTATTTTTTGGAAAGATAAGATTTTTAAAATCGTACTTAGAATTTATCAAAAAAGTACGATATTGAAACTCCTTGAAAACCATTGTAATCCCAAAAGTTTAAGATATTTTTTGGACACGATTATTTTGAGATGGCGCATGTTCACTTGCCAATTTTAAAATTTACTCTCATCATTAAGTTTTTGGTAGATTTTATTTCTAAAATTGGAAAAGGTAGATTGCACCTTAGTATTAATAAAACTTAAGCTCAATTTTATTTTATCTTCTTTGTATTTCGTTTTAATAGCTCTTATTTTTTTAGATTTGTCTTTTGTAAGTATAAGCTTAACTTGTTTTTGCTGTTGTTTGTATTTTGATTTAAAGAACAGTCTTTTTTTTTGTGTTTTGGTTTGATTGAAGAAACCGTTTTTATTGTGGATTCTCCGTAAAGTAAATTATATGATTAATTAAATATATTATTAAAAAATGTAACGTTTAAATTTGATCGAATAAATAATTAAATCTAAATGGGATGATTTTCGGGCGGGAAGACTTTGTAAAAACCAACGGTCGCATCAAGCACCCATAAAAGTCGTGCCCAATCGAACGGTGCATCGTCATATATATTTCTATATCAATTCATACCCTAATTCAATTTTTTTTTTTCATTATATTTGCCTAACCTATTTATTACTTTACTTTAGCTAACACCGTTCCTTACCCCGAAAATTGAATCGCTATCAACCATTTTTTGAGCAGAATTTTTACATTTCCACGCGATAGTTTTTCTTTTATTTTTAAATATATATATAATATATTTATATATAACATCATTAATTAAATATATTTATATATGTGTCTATTGAGACGCTAAACTACGTTCACGCGTACTAAAATATTTTATATGCGATTATAGGAATATATATTAAAATATAAAACGCGATTCCTTTTTCTATATAGTCGTGAATGAGATTGTGCCTCGTGATGGTGATGCTGGATGCAGAAGTCTAGTCTCTACAGTACCCACTAAACATGCGGTTTATGAGGAAACACCAAACGACACAAACTAAAACACAGCGCATGCGCATTCGTCTAAGTAATAATAACAAGAAAATTTGAAAAGAAAAAAGTAAATGAAAGAAATAAAAACAAAAATAAATATAAATCACGAATTTATTATGACAATATTTGGTAGCAATTAAATTTATAAAAAAGTCAATCTTAAAAATATTCTGCTAGTATTTCCTAGAGTTGCCCCAGCTAAGTAACGGGTTTAGTCTTGTGTGTGTGTATATATGTATATATAATATAATTTTATAATAAATATACCCCCCCCTAACCAGGGCAAATCCGTGCGGGCGATGGCCAGGAGAAATAAAAAATATAATTAAAAATAAAAAATAAGTTTAAGCGTCGGCCATGCGCACTAAATATAATAATAATAATAATGTAAATTCATTAAAATTTCTAAACTGAAAACACACTTATACATTTAATAGTCAAAAAAATCAATAAAAAAGATACAAAATTACAAAAAAATCACCACAGGCTGATTTATAAAATTAAAAATATCATCAATATAAATATATAATCAAAATTCTAATTAAACTATTTCAAAAAACAGTCACTCTGCACACAAACTTTTGTGGACATGTACTTGTACTAACATTCATAATTAAATATCTTCACAAAAATATGTAAAAAAATAAAATAATAAGTAATAATAATAATAATATGGTATTAATAGCTATAAAACAACAACTTATATATATACAATGTACGTATAAACAAAAATTTACGCGGGATTGCGGTCCATTCCCGCCTCCGGATGGCGCAGACCACGTTTCATATATATTCAGGATTACATTATTAATAATAAAATATATATATTTCATTTAATAACGATTCACTTATATCCGAACTCTTAAAATAAAAAAATAAATAAACAGAATATTCCTTCTAGTAATATATATATAATAATGAATATATTAATCTTAAGAGTAATAAGCAATAATAGATATTATATATATAGAGGGGGGGAGGGCGGGGGTCTGCGCCAGCCGCGCTAATTCACTAAATTGTAAGAGTGCTGGGTGAAATGCTAAAATGAATGATTGGATGGTAGCCGTTTTTTTTTCTTTACTTCTTATTCACACTTTCCTATCCATTTTTACCCTCGTAATCATAAGGAAACGAACACTATTCCGAAAATAGGCGATCGTACACGACAACTTAGCGGGAGATTCAAATCATTAATCTTCAAATATTCAACATAGAATTAGCAACTTTATATTCACACGAATTCAATTTAATTCATTTAATATTTCTAATGGTTAAACTTTTGCCAAAATTGCTACGAATTGTCTGAAAGGTAATGTAGTATTATATTTAAATTGTTAATTCTGATTTTTACTTTTAGTTGTGATAGAGCAATTTTTTTGGCCTAACAATTACTAAACTCATCGTTTTGGTGTTTGATTTCAGCATTTTTGTAGCTAAACGTTAAGGCACCTAGCATTATTTCTGACCTATTAATTATTCTCGTTTTCGACGTGTATGAGTTGGTAACATTCATCATTGGAGGTGAGTAAAACGGTTTATTTTTAAACCACACATCAATAGAGTATTTTACAACACGTACCTAAATACTTCAGACTTCCTGTTTTTGAAATAATTAGCTGATCAACAATTTCTTTAGAAAACATAAACAAGAACGACATTCAAAAAGAGTACATTTCCATACCATAAAATTTTTGCCTTCTGATTGTATTTAATTAATCAAATTTTATCCTTATCACTTAACTTCTGAAAATGTTTGATTAATAAAATGTTATCCTTATTAGATTGATTAATCAAAATTCATTCAGAACATTTAAAACTTCGTTATTAATTAGTTGGCCAAAAGTAGAAACTTTTCGAAACGATTTACAATTTTTATTTTAACCAGTTCCAATAACGCAGTGTTATTTATTGAACTCATCATTTACATATCTGTTGGTGTTCGCTTAATCAATAATTGTTTAAGGCATTAAAAACTCTTGTTGTAACAGTGTTTGGTTTATCAACATTTTTTTTTCGAGCAGCCTGAGATCAAGATTGCTTAATGTTAATAATACTAGACGATTAAAAGTACCAACTGTATCAGATTTTAAGCTATCAGCTGCAATTAATGCAGTTACCCACTTTTTTAAGGCATCAGTAATATCATTCACCAAAAGTACCAACTTTTTAATTGAACAACGAATGCATAAATCAATTTGTAAAAGCTTTGTTAACTGTAGTACTGAACCAACATTTAATGCAACAAATTATATTGTAAAAGCTTTATATTGTTTGTTAACTGTAGTACTAAACTATTAAAAGTACTATATGTATTGGTTTATTAATGATTTTATTAGATTGAATGTAGTTTGTAGTACTAAACTCTTAAAAAAGTTATCTGTATTGGTTTAAAGAATATAGCACTAAAAAATACTATTGTTTAGTAATTATGTAAGCAAACGACTTAAAATTATGTAATTGTATGACACATTTAGTGGTACTTAAATTTGTAGTACTGAATTTCTCTTTTATTCGATGTATAATTGTACCAATTGTTATAGTAAGTATAAAAATAAATCCTATTTTCCGTATTTATTTCTTACTTACTATTACAGTGTCAATACTGACGATTGGTACTACCTAAAGAGCTAAGCTTTATGTGACTAATGCAAAAAGTGAGAGATTTTATAAAGTATTAATTTAAACCTTAAATTCTTTACTAAAAATTAACTATTTGTTGCTTAAATGTAATTCATAATTAAAAATTGGTTGATTAGTACTACGTGAGCTGCATTTAGTTTCACCTTTTTATTTAGTTTTCACCTTTTACAATCGTTGTATGGTTTAAAAATAGTGGAAAGTATTAATACCTATGGTTAGATTTTACTGTATTAGTTTTAACGTTTGGTACTACCTAATTAGTTGGGTCCAGTTTCGAAATTCCGTTGCAATATGAATGTGCTTTTTTGACTAAGGCTGAATGGCGATTCAGTCACGACTTTATGAATGTGCTTATAAACTTAAATTTAAAAAAACACCAACTACTGTATATAGAGATAAATGTTTAGAAAGTACAGTACTACTTTTAACACTTGGTACAATCTTATAAAACGTTTGTAGGTTTTACGATTTAAAAAAATGAGAGATATAACTTTGTAATCGTGAATTTACTGCTAACACTTAAGATTTTTTAATAATATAAATCAGTATTATTAATTTTTACAATTGGTACTACTTCTATTAGATAGGTTTACTTTCGTAATTCCCTTGCAATCATGCGTATAAACTTGAATTTAAAAAAAACTGCATGTAGAGGTTAATGAATGTTTAAAAATTCCAGTACTAATTTTGACAATTGGTACTGCATTATAAATTTTGAAAGTTTCATATGACGGTTATATGATTAATCAAAATGAAAGGTTTAACTTTGTGAATTTATTTAAGATAACTTAATAAAATAAGTCAGTACTGCTTAAAATTTCTGCAAAAAATTGAAATTTATGTCGTCAGAGTTCATTTTTTTTGAGCTAAATTCCCTAACAAACTAATAAATTTACTCCCCACCTCATCATATATTGAAAATTATTCATCACCAGAATGAGTACCTTATAAATCGTACCGCTTAAGAACTCTCCTTTTTGTATGATTGATCAAAAAATGAAGATTTAACTTTTTAGGTGTGAATTTAATAATATAAATCAATATTATTATTTATCACGATTGGTACTACCCATTTTAGTTAGGTTTAGTTTTATAATTTCCTTGCAATATGATTGTGGTTATGAATTTGAATTTTAAAAAATCAAACGGTTTTGTGTAGAGGTTTATAAATTTCTAGAAATTCCAGTACTAATTTTTACAATTGGTACTACCTTAAAAATTGTGGTTTCTAAGGTTACTCGCAAAGGTTTTTTTAATAAGTCAGTACTGCGTAAAATTGCTGCAAAAATTAAAAATTTTTATTAATCGTGAGAGATAGTACTACATTTAATTTTCGAAACTTTTTTTAGATCTAAATTTACTTTCTTTTACACAAATAAATTTATTGTATATTGCTACATATATTGTAGTACCTCGTTATAATCACAATTAACACTACTCTGGGTAAATATCAGTTATTAAGCTCATCGATTACGTATATTAAATAGCTTTTGGACATTTGAATTAAACATGTAACACCTAAACACCAAGAGTACCTGATTGTACCGATTTTCCGAGTTTTTATATTTGAATTAATGCACAGATTTTAACAATATTAAACACATAAAGTATTCACGATTATTTACGAGTATTTATAATAATATTAATTGTTAAATGTACCTCAAGTACTTAATGGTACTTTTTAGTACTACTCTTATAATAGATTTAAATATTATGCATTACAGTTGGTACATTTTATTATTGTTGTCGTGGATTGAGCGTTTTGTGGTATTTAAATTATTAGTACCCATCAGGTTATTAAGAGTACTCATTGGAGAATTGGATACATTTAAATACCTTTCAGATCGTAGAGAATCTGTTAGAGAAATGGATAAATTTTTAGCACCTATCATGTTCGTGAGAGAGGTTTCTGGTGATTAAATCGTTAGTACCTATCAAGATCTTAAAAGTACTCATCAGAACGAATGCATTTATTGAGTATTGCATGCATTTTTAGTATTTATCATGATCGTGGAGCAGTTTTTGGTGGTTACATCGTTAGTACCTATGAAGATCATAAACGTACTCATCAGAATGAATGCATTTATTGAGTATTGCGTGCATTTTTAGTACTTATCATAATAGGTAGAGAGGTTTCTGGTGATTGAATCGTTAGTACCTATCAAGATCTTAAAAGTACTCATCAGAATTAATGCATTTATTGAGTATTGCATGCATTTTTAGTACTTATCATAATAGGTAGAGGTTTCTGGTGATTGAATCGTTAGTACCTATCAAGATCTTAAAAGTACTCATCAGAATGAATACATTTGCACACATTTTTAGTACCTATCATGATCGTAGAGAGGTTTTTGGTGATTGAATCGTTAGTACCTATCAAGATCTTAAAAGTACTCATCAGAATTAATGCCTTTATTGAGTTTTGCATACATTTTTAGTACCTATCATGATCGTAGAGAGATTTTTGGTGATTAAATCGTTAGTACCTATCAAGATCTTAAAAGTACTCATCAGAATTAATGCCTTTATTGAGTTTTGCATACATTTTTAGTACCTATCATGATCGTAGAGAGATTTTTGGTGATTAAACCGTTAGTACCTATCAAGATCTTAAAAATACTCATCAGAACGAATGAGTTTTGCATACATTTACATTACCTATCATGATCGTAGAGCGGTTTTTGGTAATAAAATCGTACCTATCAAGATCTTAAAAGTACTCATCAGAATTAGTGCATTTATTGAGTATTTACTCAATATGATAGTAAAATATGTAATGATAAATTACAAATTATTCTCCGGTTAATTCAACTATTAGAATCTCAGAGTATTTGATAAATTTTGGTACTATTAATTTTATTGTTTATTATTTGGTACTATTTTCACGTGTTTATGATCTGATCGTGAATATTTGTTACTAAAACTTTTTAATGCTTTTAATATTGTTATTTGCACGTATATTTTGGAAGATGTTAGTACCTTTAATTCTCTAACTGTTTTAATACATTTGATAGCACTTTTTATGATCTCAAAATACTTTATATACTTTTTATAGTAATGATTATTTAGGTTAAGTTAATTCATTTGGTGGTGTTTGTATTTGTAGTACCTATACTTTATAAAGAGTATCTGATTAATAAATTTAGAATTATTGATTTTTTAGCTATTTTAATCAGTTGGAATTTGTAGTTCCTATCATTTGCTGGCATTTGTATTTGTAGTACCTATAAAGAGTACCTCATAGATAATTTTAGAGGTATTGAATTTCGAGCTATTTGAATCAATTGGAATTTGTAGTACCTATCATTTGGTGGTATTTGTATTTGTAGTACCTGATAGATAATTTTAGAAGTATTGAATTTCTAGCTTTTTTAATCAGTTAGAATTTGTAGTACCTATCATTTTGTGGTATTTGTATTTGTATAGTACCTATAAAGAGTACCTGATAGATAATTTTAGAAGTATTGAATTTCTAGCTATTTGAATCAGTTGTAATTTACAGTACCTCTCATTTGGTGGTATTTGTAGTACCTGATAATTCTAGAAGTATTGAATTTCTAGCTATTTGAATCAGTTGGAATTTGTAGTACCTATCATTAGATGGTATTTTTATTGTAGTACCTATAAAGAGTACCTGGTAGATAATTTTGGAAATATTGAATTTCTAACTATTTTAATCAGTTGAAATTTGTAGTACCTATCATTTGGTGGTATTTTTATTGTAGTACCTATAAAGAGTACATGATAGATAATTTTAGAAGTATTGAATTTCTAGCGATTTTAATCAGCTGGAATTTGTGAATTTGTAGTACCTATCATGATTAAAGTTAACGATATGTTGGTACTATTTTTGAAAATTTTTTGATCAGTGCTAAATGAAATGAAATATTTGCTTTATGCAACTAAAGCAAAAATGAAAATTCACATTTGTAATTCCTAATTATGATCATTGAGTACTACCTAATACAATTTGTGCTGTTTTTATGTATGGTACCTCTCATGTCCGCTGACTATATGTTAGTAAATTTTGGTATCATTGATTTTGTAGATATTTTAATGTATTCGGTGGTGTTTTCATTCGTGGTACTAATTGTAATCATTAAGTATTTGATGAAAAATGCATACTAAAGTTCAGTACCTTATGTATTTCGTGCTATTTTTATGTATGGTACTATGATCGCAAAGTATATGTTGTCAAATTTGAGTACTATTGATTCTGTGGTTACCTTAAATGTACTTCATGCTATTTTCATGTATGGTATTATTATAGCACAGTATATGTTGTCAAATTTTAGTACTACTGATTCTGTAGCTATTTATATGTAGTACCTATCATGTTAGCAAATTTTAATACCAATGTATTCACTGTATATGTAATGTTTTTGATGGTTTTTAGATTTATAGTACCAATAAAAATGGTACAGTATTTGAAGAAAAAATTAATCAGTTATTTTAATGAATTTTTAGTACCTATTAGGTTCTTAATTTACCTCCTGAAAATTTTTGGTACTACTAAATTGCAAATTTTAAGGTGCTGTTTTCATCTATAGTACCAATAAGAATCGTCCAGTACTTGAAAACAAATTGGATACTAATGATAATTCGGTTGTTTTAATGAATGCGTTGTACCTATTACAATGTACCTCTTCTAAAATTTTGATAGTACCACCAAATTGCAAATTTTCAAAACTATCTATTTTTTAGTTTTCGGTGCTGTTTCCACTTATAGTACCAATAAGAATCGTCCAGTACTTGAAAAATAAATTCGGTACTAATGTTTATTCGGTTGTTTTTATGAATGTGTTGTACCTATTACAATGTACCTCTTCTAAAATTTTGATAGTACCACCAAATTGCAAATTTTCAAAACTATCTATTTTTTAGTTTTCGGTGCTGTTTCCATTTATAGTACCAATAAGAATCGTCCAGTACTTGAAAAACAAATTGGATACTAATGATAATTCGGTTGTTTTAATGAATGTGTTGTACCTATTACAATGTATCTCTTGTAAAATTTTGATAGTACCACCAAATTGCAAATTTTCAAAACTATCTATTTTTTAGTTTTCGGTGCTGTTTCCATTTATAGTACCAATAAGAATCGTCCAGTACTTGAAAAATAAATTCGGTACTAATGTTTATTCGGTTGTTTTAATGAATGTGTTGTACCTATTACAATGTACCTCTTGTAAAATTTTGATAGTACCACCAAATTGCAAATTTTCAAAACTATCTATTTTTTAGTATTCGGTGCTGTTTCCATTTATAGTACCAATAAGAATCGTCCAGTACTTGAAAAATAAATTCGGTACTAATGTTTATTCGGTTGTTTTAATGAATGTGTTGTACCTATTACAATGTACCTCTTGTAAAATTTTGATAGTACCACCAAATTGCAAATTTTCAAAACTATCTATTTTTTAGTTTTCGGTGCTGTTTCCATTTATAGTACCAATAAGAATCGTCCAGTACTTGAAAAATAAATTCGGTACTCATGATTATTCAGTTGTTTTAATGAATTTGAAGTACCTCTTAGGTATTTAATGTATCTCCAGAAAAATTTTGGTAGTGCCATAATGTAAATTTTCAAAACTAATTATTTTAAGGATTATGGTGCTTTTTTCATTTATTTTGAAAAAAGTCTATACTTATAATTATAAGTTATTTTAATGAATTTGTAGTACCTATTAGGTCTCCTGAAATTTTTTGGTAGTACCAAATTTTGGTAATGTTCATTTTTAGTTGTTTAGAAATGAGTGTTTGTATTTTTTGCATCTGTTCTGACTATTTTAATGCAATTGATGGGAACTATTATGATCGTACTTTAAGTACTATTCATTTAAAAACGCTCATTAGTATATGTTACATCGAACAACTATTTAAAGTAGATAAATGTGATTTCAAAAACAATTTTAAAGTTGTGCGATTATTAATTAATGTTTTTGTTGCTAGGTATAATTTTAGTACTTCAAGTTACTACAGTTTTTAAGTTATTATAACTAGATGGATAAGTTTTAATGGTTTTTTTAACAGTTAATATTAGTTGGAAACGATTTTAAATACCTTTAAACTAAGCTAGTATACAAAATAAGTTGTAATCAACATTAAGCTAATATAATTTGATATTAAAGTTACTATGGCTAGTTGATATCGGTATGGAAGTTGCTATTTTTTAATTAGGTGTTAACTTTCAAACTTGTGATAGAGGCTTGTTAAAAATATCTTGTAATTGTAAACAGATTTTTATATGATTAAAATTACGCTCGATGTTGGCAGTACTAGATCTTTAAGAATACCAACAATTTTAAAGTTACTTCACCAATGTTGGCAGTACTAGACAATTAAAAGTACCAATGATTTTAAAGTTACCAGTTGAATGCGTTTTAATGTTTTTTTATTATCTTTTAGTTATTATTAGTTGGAAATAATTTTAAACCTATTATTTCAGACGATTTTTAACTTTCAAAAAATTAGTTATTGCTGGTGTAATTTAATATTAAAGTTACTACGGCTAGTTAGTCGGTAAGTATGGTAAGTTGCTATTTTGTTTATGAATATAGGTCTTTTAAAACTTTTCAAAAGTAATCAATACTGATGTGAAATTGATAACAGTTTTTAAAGTTGCTAATTCTAATCAATTTTGACTAATTTGAAGTTGCAGCTTTCAAAAAAATGTTGTTTGATTTTTTAAATTACCGAAATAAGTTGATGTCGGTATGGAGCTTATTAAAAGTTATCATCATTTTGAAGATGTGAATTTAAATTTGGAAAACGTAGAATGAAAGGATTTGATGTAATTTCAAAGTTGGCAAAAGTAGTTATTTGATGGATGTAACAGTATTAAAGTTGCTAATTCTTATGATTATAGATTTTGACGAACTTTTTAATGGGTGTATTTTAAAGATACCGAAACCAATCAAAATCGGTATGATGGAGTTTTAAAGATGTGATATGGTTTTGAAGTTAATGTATGAACCAAAAATAGGTTTGAAGTAATTTTGAAGTGGTTTTTGGTACGTAATATTGTTGTTGTCAGATAGTAAATTGAATTGTTCCCGTTTTGATGTAGTTTTCGAATTTTGAAAATTACTAAGTTTCCTTATGATTTGTAAAGGTAAAAGTCGAGGAGAAGTGGTATATGATACAAGTATAAATACCGTGAACGTGCCTTGGGTAAGTTAAGTAGACAGTGAATACTGGAGTTGAGGCACGAACATTAGGGCGGGGGCCGCGCAAAGCTACGACTAAGGTTGCGGACACCATTGTTTTTTTTTTTACTTAAAGTTTCTCTTATGTTTTTTTTTGAAGCCCATGGGATCGCACAACTCGCGACCGCAGCGGTCTCGCCATTGTTGAAGCTGCGCACACGTTTCATTAATAAATAATTTCATCATCTCATAAAATACTCTTCAATAACTTATAGGCTATAAGAAATATACTTATATGTTTATCACACATCACATGACATAACAGAACAATAGTAACAATGAGTGATCAACTAACAATATAAGGGATATGTATGTCGTTTATTAGGAGTGCGAGCCTCGTATTTTTTTGGGACCGTTGTGGCCTGTGGCAGTTCGGATCACAGCCAGGCCCCCTAACCCCGCTCTCTCACCGCACAAATCGCTTTTTTTTATAAAATTTTTTTGCATTTTTTACGATATTTTTGTTTTTTATACAATATATTAAACTTCAATTATTATATTATACTTAAACAATATTGAGAATTGCTGAATCAGACTTTAATTATGTGACTCGTCACATGGCAAAAATTAAAAAAATATATTTAAATTAAATAACGAAACACTCGTGTATAGGTTTTACCGTTTCGCATATAAATGTCCTTCTCACTCGTGTGATTAGCGAATGGATAAAAAATATACCAATTTGACTCTAATACTATAAAAATTTGTGATACGATTAGGGAATATAAAATTAAATCTGTTTAAACTGGCATACACGATGACTACGCACCGACCGCGCTCGTACCGCCTAGGCCACACTGAGTAGCAAAAAACAATAACAAAAAAAAGTATAAAGAAACTAAAAATAATTGTGTAAGTTTCGTTGTGAGCCATGTGGCCTAGGTTGCGCGAGGCAAGCCGGGCTGAACACGGGGCTTTGGCCCGGGGAATGTGGATGGGCGCGGTGAGGATCGATCGGCAGCTTAAGGGTTGGGCGAATATATGCGGATGGCCTGGATGGCGGGTAAGGAACAGACAGGACATTGGGGCTCGCTACCGTCGCATACGCGATTGGCACACTCCATGCAGAAGAAGTTGTGGCCGCAGGGCACCAGGGCGTGAGTGACCTTCGCATCCCCGCAAACTAAACACTTCGCGGAGCTGAGGAGGGAATCCGCTGGACTCGTGCTGTTGGCTGGCGAGGGACGCGCCGGCACCGCCACAGTCGGGTACGACCAGATGCTTGACAGAGCGGTCGAGCTATCGAAACTCGGGGAATCCCCTAATCCCTCGTCCCTGTCGTTTGAACTCCAGATCGCGCCGAGGTCGCCGCGTCCTCCTGAACTGGACGAGCTGCTCGAACACGATCCCGAACTAGAAAAAGCGCCGGTGCTTCCGGTCGACGAGGTCATGTTCGGAAATGTATCGGACGCCGGCTCCATGTAGTTAAATAAAGAGGTGAACCCCGTCTTGTATAAATTTGTCAAGAGATCATTCGTCTCGTCCATGTTCCCCAAACCGTTCAGACCGTTTATGGACGTCCCGTTCCCCGTACGCATCGCGATATGCGCCTCGATCTCCCTGCGTGCGGTCTCGACACTCTCCGGCAGCCCGGTCACCTCGAACACCGGCTCCTTGTCGCGGCTGGGCGTCACTATGTACGTGTGCGTCTGGTGCTGGATGCGCTTGATCGTGGCGCCCTTCGGTCCCACCACCAGTCCTACCACGCGGTACGGCACGCGGACCTGGATGGTGACGTGGCCGGGGATGTTGGCCGGCGGACCCGGCGGGGTGCTGGCCCCCGAACTCAATCCGGCCAGGTTGTTCTTGCGCGACGCGCGGATCTGTGAGAAGTGCTCCGCCGCCGACAGGATCTCGCGCTTGGCCTTTGCGACGTCCTCCTTGCGTCCGGTCACCACGAACACGGGCTCCTCGCCCCTCACCGGTGTCTTGATGTATGTGTTTGTCTTCGCTCTCAATGCTTTTATCTTACAACCTGTAACAAAAAGAAATCACAACATCAGAATATTATTCTAAAAACAATTACAATAATATAATTCCAAAAATTCATCCAAAAATTCAAGACAACATTAATAGTAGTAGTAGTACAGTGTTTACAACAATGACTTCTTTATGTATCTATACATGTGACTTATAGTAGTACAGTGTTTAAATCAATTCCTTCTTTATGTATCTATACGTGTGACTCTGGATCTGGATTGAGTTTGCCAAGGGTGATCAAATCATTGACCAGAGCACTTAGGCCTCACTAGGCCCATTGTGCCCCCCTGACTGGGACAGCCCTGCGTTGTTCTATCACTCATTTAGCCACCCAAGGTGGCGAGCAAAGGACAGCACAACGCTTGGAGGGTTATCCCTTATGTTGGCCATGTTCGGCCAGAGCTCCCCTAGCATGGACTCTCTAAGGTGGGCGAGAGCCGGGCAGGTGGTTAACACATGTTCCACTATCTCGTCCTCTTCTTCACATGCTCTACATATGGGGGTTTCCACCAGTCCCATAGTAAACAAGTGTTTCCTTAGCTGACAGTGACCCGTAAGGATACCTGTGATAAGACGCAGATTCCCCCGGGATAGTCGCAAATAATATTCAGCTGTTTTCAGATTGGGTGAGCGTATTGCTTCCTTGGCCTGTCTGCAGCCTGAGGTGTTGTCCCACGTGTGACTCATGCATTTCCGTACTAAGAAACGTAAAGCAGTTAATATCTATCTAGTTCTATCATCATCCTAAAATGATGGGACAGAATGAAATGAAAGACAGAACGCTTGTCCTAATCCTCCAATATAGAGCGATGAGTCACAGTCAGCTCTCGGCGGCTCGACTATATAAATGTTGTCACTTTAAATATCCCAATAGCAAAGGACTTACTCATACAATTAATAAACTTTTGCCGTTTCCGTTTTATTGCCATTAACTAAAAAAATTCTATTCCCAAAACTACAGCTACTCTTCCCATCATCACTTTCTTACTAGAAATACATAAGCTCAGACTTATCATCCCGTTTTACCATCCCCAACACCTACTGTGTACTTGCGAAAAGCATATAAACGAGAACGCACGGTGAAATTCGGGAAACCTATACTTCCTTTAGAACAGCAAAAGAGCATCCCATGGCAGAAACTGCTGGACTTCATAGAAGACACATGAGTACACAGATAGTAAAACAACCAGAGGCACACGAAAGGACCACCGAAACCGCAGTGCAGGGACGCTAAGCTACACCACCTTATGAGGGGAAAAAACCATCCATCAACTTCAAATTGGGAGAAGTAAAACTCTTGTTATGTTCCATTTCGCTACTTTCAGATAACTGGCACGTATTTCGGTCCTTACGGATCATTGTCAAAGTTAAAACAAGAGTTTTGCTTATCCCGATTTGAAAATTTGGTTCCATCAAGAGAGTAGCAGAACAAGTATCGATTATATAAATACTTCCAAATCAAAACTAAAATTCAACTGATAATTTATTTCCTAAAGCAATGTAAGAAAAACAATGTCTTCCCTAATTTCATACAAGTGAAAACAGTACAACACAAATATAACATAACAAAACTTGTGAATAATTTCAAATTGAAATTATTAAAGTGTGAAATGAATCTTATCAGAATTTTGTTTTTAATTTTTGAAAACTAATTTTAAAAATATTCTGAAAGTGAGATATCTGAGGAATTCTATAGAAGTAAATCCAGGAAGAATATAGAGTAATTAAAAGTTAAAGCAAGAAATTATTTAAAAAACTCAAAAAATGAAAGTAACATTACTACAAAATCCTGGGAAAAAAATTCTAAACGCTACAAGAGGAAAGCCTTTCTTGAAAACAATTAATGAAAAGTTCCTGGAAAATAAAAGAGATGCTTTTAAATTGTGGAAAGTTCTTGAATTGTATATTTAGATTGCATTGACAGGTTTCACATGAAAGTATATATAAATAAAAAACATTTTGTAAATTTTGTAAAAGAAATTCTCTACAGATTTGACAACAAAATCGAAAAATTAATCTGAAAGAAAAATAACTGAAAAATTATATAGAAATAAATCTAGGAAGAGAATAGAGACATTAAAAGTTAAATCAAGAAATTATTTAAAAATTCAAAAAATGAAAGTAACATTACTACATAATTCTAGGAAGAAGATTCTAAATCCTTGAAGAGAATAGAATTCTTAAAAACAATTTATGGAGAATTTAAAAAAATACTATTGTCTACAGTATGAAAAATTAGTAGGAAAATTTCAAAAATGTAAACTATTAAATAATAAGACTTCTTAAAAAAAAAATTCTAAATAGATAAAGCAACAAATAATGGAAAGTTCTTGAAAGACAAAGGAGATGCTTCAAAATTCTGGAAAGTTCTAGAATTCTATCAGAAGAAATTCTTTGCAATTTTGAAAAAATTCTAAAAATATTCTAAAAGAAAAATATCTGAAAAATTCTATAGAAGTATATCCAGAAAAAGAAAGAGAAATTAAATGTTTGAGCAAGAAATTATTTAAAATATTCAAAAACTAATAGAAACATTACTACAAAATTCTAAGAAGAAATTTCTAAACCCCAGAAGAGGATAGATTTCTTGAAAGCAATATTTGAAAAATTAAAAGAAGTATATATGCAGTAAATAAATTCTAGAAAGCTTTTGAAAATGTAAAGCATAAAATTATATAGAATTTTTTAAATAAAATTCCAAAATATATTAAGCAAAAATGATGCAATATTCTTAAAAGATTAAAAAGATGTTTCAAATTTCTGCAAAGTTCTAGAATCCTATCAGAAGAAATTCTTAACAGTTTTGAAAACAAATTCCAAAAATATTCTGAAAGAAAAATAACTAATTATTCTATAGAAGAATTTCCTGAAAGAGAATACAGTGATTAAAAATTGAAGCAAGAAATTCTTTAGAATATTCAAGACTAAAAGAAACATTAACACAAAATTCTAGATATAACATTCTAAACCCTAGCAGATTATACAATTCTTGAAAACAATATTTAGAAAATTTTGGAAATAAGATTGTATGTAGTATGACACATAAGTTCTAAAAAAAATTTCGAAAATGTAAAGCATGAAATGATAGAACTTCTTTAAAAAAATCTAAGTATATAAAGTAACAAATGATGGAATGTTCTTAAAAGATTTAAAAGATGTTTTAAAATTCTGAAATGTTCTAAAATACTATCAGAAGAAATTCTTTACAGTTTAGAAAGCAAATTCTAAAAATATACTGAAAGACAAATATCTGAAAAATTCTATATAAATAAAAAAGGAAAAGGATAGAGTGATGAGTTCTAGGAAGAAAATTCTAAACCTTCTAATTCTAATAATTTTTGAAGAATAAAAAAAAAAAAATTGTGTTAAAAAAATTTCTAAAATGTAAATCATAAAATGATAGAACTTTCTGTATAGATAAAGCAACAAATGATGAAATTAATTAATTATTAATTAATTTTCTATAGTGTAAAGGACTTAATACTTTTTTAAATAATGGAGTGTTCTTAAAAGATTAAAGAGATGATTTAAAATTATGGAAAGTTCTAGAATCTTATCAGAAGAAAGTTTAAATAGAAATTCTAAAAAAAATCTATAGAAGTAAATCCAGAAAGGGAATAGAGTGATTAAAAGTTTTCTTATATACAAAAAGAACACAACTTGAAATCACGGCCTATGAACAACATCTACGCCTCAGCAAAGAACTTCATCCACAATTCTGGGAAGATTTTGAAAGACACATGTACGTAGTGATAAGAAAAAAGGTACAAATCTACAATTTTACAAAAGAAGTTGAAATCCATCTTGCTGAAACAACCACCACCTCAACGACATATCCCCCAAGAAGATACACAACACTTGACACAAACATTAGTAATAAACAGAACAAACATCCCATTTTGCGAAGAAGAATTAAAAAAAATACTAAGTCGTGGTCTGAAACACCCAATAAATCCGGAAAAATTTCCAATAGAAGACACCATTAACGACATTGATATTGCATCTTCAAAATTAACACCGATCCAAGCAGCAGAATTCCGCTCATCAGCTAAAGAAGTATTAAAGAAAATTTAAGAGGACTACAAAAAAGAAGAAAGAAACAGTGCTCATAAAATTGTGATAAAACTAAAAGAAAAAGACTGTCATTACATAAAATCAGACAAAGGAAACAGTTTAGTGATAATGCACAAAACAGCATATAACAACAGTGTTGGTGAACTTTTAAAATCAGGCCCTTATATTGTACAAAAGAAGAACCCTATCAATTCATACATCAAGAATATTAATAACGTATTAAAAGCCGCAACATGCCTAATAGATAAGAAGCTCAGTTTTAAATTAAAAGTAAAAAATCCAAAAATGACACGATTATACTGTCTACCTAATAAATTTAGACCTATAGTTTCAAACATAAATTCACCAACATATAAAATTGCTAAATGGTTAGTTACCCAATTCCAGTCTTTAAACATAGAAAATAACATTTCAGTCAAACATTCTATAGAACTTTCGAACAAACTAAAAAAACTTGACATTATCAAATAATCAAAAATTAATTTCTTTTGATGTTGAATCCTTCTTCCCTAGTACACCCATTAGAGACACTATTGCTATCCTAGAAACGATATTATTGAAAAATCAAATCCCAACGGAAAAAATCAAAGTTTACATTCAACTCACAGAATTAGTCATGGAATGTAACGTTTTTGAATACAATAATACATTTTACAAACAAACCTTCGGTACGGCGATGGGTAACCCCTTATCACCGTTCTATCCACAACCTATACAATTCTCTTATAGCAGTTGACTAAGATATTGCCTTCACATTTAGTCTTGAAATGCTATTCTGCTTCAAAATCTTCGCCCCGTAGGTACGATCAGATTCTTACCAAACATAGGCACCATCCCAATCCTATCCACAATCTATACAATTCTTTTATAGCAATTGACTGAGATAATCCCTATTGAAGAACATTTGAAACGCAAATTTACCAAAAACCTATTTGGCCGTAAAAACCTCAACTAAACATATAATCCATTGATAAACTCCAAGGCGAAATACCTCAGAATAACACTTGATCCTAAATAGGCAGTTAAAATTAGTCGCCAAAACTTTAAAGGAGAGAGAACACTTAATGGATGAAAATCAAGAAATATCTATACATCTATAAGATGAACAATTGCCTTCACATTTCCTCTTTAAATGCTGTTCTGCTTTAAAATCTTCACCCTGTAGGTACGATCTGATCCTTACTAAAAATAGGCACCTACTCAATCCTATCCACAACCTATTCAATATTCTCTTATAGCAATTGACTGAGATAATCCATATGAAAGAACATTTGAGACGCATCTGCCTAAAATTCGCCAAAAATCTACTTGATCATAAAAACTTCAACTAAATATATAACCCATTGATAAACTAGAAACCGAAATACACGAAAATCGCCATTCATCAATTCATTTCATCCACCCATATTGACGCGAAAGCAGAGATAAAGAAAACGACACGACATTAAAAAAATTGTAAAAAAAGTATCAAAATCAAGAAAAAAAAAATCCTCCAGATACACTTTTAGCTCTTGGGAATTTAGTCGCTATGGATTATTTCTAGGGAGCAAAATTATACTGTCACTGCAAACTGTAGATGTTTAGAATTGTATCTGTACAAGGTAAAGATGGGAAGATCTACGCATATTGAAGAAAATGACACAACACTTAAAAATCACAATGTATCAAAATAAGACTTTTCTACAGATCTTACACTGAATTGAAAAATTCACTATGTTTTAACCACAATAAAAAAATTATTTGTGGTTAAAACATAGTGAATTTTTCAATTCAGTGTAAGTATGGATTACCACGTAGTAACGGCCGTAACAATTCTTTTTATTTCTACAGATCAATCAATTTCTTCTTGAATACACTTCTATATTGTGTTTCTCAATATCCGCCTTGTACAGTCTGTTTTCCTTCAGATTTTGAGAAGGACACTACACTTTAGAATCTTAACGAATTAAGGTCGAGAAATTTTTACACCTCTAAAAGATGATCTTTCTTCTTCTTCTTCTCGAATACTCTTGCTATATTGTGTTTCACAATATATGTTTTCTTCTTCTTGAATACACTTCTATATTGTATTCCTCAATATCCGTCTTATACGGTTAGATCATCTTAAGATTATGAGAAGGATATTAGAATCCTAACGAATCAAGGTCAAGAAATATCTACACATCTACAAGATGATATATCTTCTTCTTCTTAAATACCCTTGCTTTGTTGTGTTTCACAATATACACCTTATAAGAGCAATTCTTCTTCATATTAGGAGAAGGACCCTATACTTTAAAATCCTAACCAATCATGATTAAGAAATTTCTACACATCTACAAGATGATCTATTTTCATACCTAATCAGGTATTGTTTCAATCGTATCCACAATCTATACTTTTCTCTCTTATAGCAATTAACCAAAATAATCTCCATTGAAGAACGTTTGAAACACTTATCTTTAAAATTCGCCAAAAACCCACTTAACCATAAAAACCTCAACCAAACGTCTAATCTTCAAGCCAAAATACTCGAAGACCGCAATTGATCAATTCATTTCATCTACCCAAAATGACGTTAAAATAGAGATTAAAAAAAACGGCACAACACTTAAAAATCCCAACGTTTCAAAATCAAGAAATTTGTACACATCTACAAGATGATCTATCACTTTCTTCTTGAATACCCTGCTATTCTATTTTAAAAACTCCGTCCTACAGAAATAAAAAGTTATTTGGAATGTTATCTATACAAAGTAAAAAAGGCAAAATTGGTAAAACAAATTGAACAAAATCACTAAAACTTCAAAGTTAATGAAGGAGTCAAAACATAAAAACTAAAAATATCCAAGGAATTACAATCCATAAAATTTAAAATACAAAAATAAAGAATTAAAATATTGGAAACATCTAATTGAAAACTAAATAAGAAAAGTTTTAAACTTTGAGGGAATTTGAAAGCTTCTGATTTTGAATAAAACAATTAATGTAAAAAATGCTAAAAGTGTTCAAGGAATTGAGAAGTTGCTAAAATACAAAGGATATCAAAATGTAACAAATTGCAAATTTCCAGAACCTCGCTGAGAAAATAGGAATTTAAATAAAAATATTGCTATCGAATACTACTTCTATGCCTAATTTCTTCCCTTTTCTAAATTCTTCTCGTACTATGTTTAACGTTTCTGCAGTTATTTAACCGTAGTATCCTCAGAGTGTTGCGCGTTCGAGACTTTTAGAAAAACATATTATTATTGGTGACTGCAGACAGCGTGTTGAAGATTTGCAATATTCGAGGTTTTCGCCAAGTATAACTCTCATTCGAAAATGGATGAAGAAGTTTAAAGAGAACAGTATTTATAATAACCAAAACTGGTCTAGATCTAGAATTGCAAAGTACGTAGGTAGTATTAACTAGTTTGTTCATGACGATCCTAATCTTTCAATTCAGATAGGCACAAGCGCTTTATATGTCTAAATCATCATTACACAGTGTTATGCCCTAATATCGAAAGCTGCACCCCACAAAAATTCCAAATGGAACAAGAATAAAAGCGCAAGTATGCCGTTTACTTGGGCAAACTGTTCTCCAACAAATAAATAATAAATCAAATATTCAATTTAATACAACCTTATGACTTTAGAATCAAATCAAATCATTATTTATCCTAGCGTACTCTTGACCTACCACAATACATTGGCCTAGCGTACTCCTGACCTACCCTAATAGACTACGCATTGACCTAGGTCATGAGTACGCTAGGCCAATGTATTGTGGTAGGTCAAGAGTACGCTAGGATAAATAATGATTTGATTTGATTACAATCATAAGGTTATATGAAATTGAATATTTGATGTATTATTTATTTATTGGAGAACAATTTTTATTTAAAAATATGATAAGTGGTTGATAAAATGATTAAACGCCCTCTGGCTTCTGTTGGCCATCAAAAGGAAAGCTCGAAGCCGATTATTATTTCCGATGCCAACGATATCGAGCTTTGGCTTTTCATTAAATATTATTCCCCATCTGTCCAACAACTACAGGTTTGTAGCATTTAGTCTCACACAAACCTAGTGCTGCAGATGTATCAATCCAATGTTTTTCTTTAAATACAAATAAAGACAGAAATATACATTTGAGTAACTTTATTACTAAAAAAATCATAATAACTGATTGATGAAATGATTTAAACTTTAACAGTGCCAAAGCTTCAAATTGGTCAGTAGTTAAACTAAAAACTGATATTTTACTTTGGTCCGTACCAGGGTAATATTTTAGATGATTGCACCTGCAGCAAAATCGAAAAGCTTCTAAGATAATTAAAGATGATATTTTTGGTAGTAAGCAGAACTAACAAATTTTAGGCTTTTGGTTGATCATCATCACAACATTACAAAGAAAGTTGCTTGTTGTTCGGCGAATAAAATTATAAATTCCGGCTCGATATTAAACGCGTTGGTCGCGTTAATATGAGTAATAAAGTAAGTGAACCAAGTTGAGGTCAGAAGATTTGTCGTCCTCGTTTTTTCGCCGTCCCTCGCGGGGGATAAATAAACCAACCGGTGAACAATTGCTAGCGTTTTTTTTTCTTCTTCTCCATTTCGTCCGTTCGTATCGTCCGCATTGGTAAATGAGTTGAGGTTAACGTTACGATTTAAAGATAGCTAAACACAAAGGGTTTTAAAGGTTTTGGTCGTTTTTAGTAGACGCGCGGCGTATAAAAAAAAGGAGTCGTCGTCGGGTTGTCGCTGAAGGTTGTCCGGGTGCACACAGATGCATTCGCACGCAGTCAGCGCCCGCGCACAAGGTGAATGCAACTGACCTGCGAACAGGTTGAAGGGCGGTCTTCCTCTTCAGGTGCTTTGTCTGGTGGTTACCTAGACCGTGTCAATAAGTCAATACCACGGTGATGTATCGCTTTATTAATTTTGTTATCTTCAAAAATAAATATTCAATAATAATAAGTCGCTTTTGGGCGTTTCAGATGAATGTAACTCATTCGTAATACAACTTAAGTAAGTTCAATAGCCTATAGAATTTATTTTATATCTAACGCTATTGTTGGTTTGAGTTTAAGTGAAGTGTTTTGCAAACGCTGTGGTTGACACAGAATACTGATTTACTTGCAGCACTGATGACACCCAAATAGATAGAAACCGGTGAATTATTGTTGTTAACTGAGAAGGAATAATTCTAAACATTGATTTTTTTAATGATATCAAAAAAATATATTTCATCGAGGCTCAATTATTTCAAATATTTCTGGTTATTATTTGGACAAGTGTGGAAGGTTTCGATCTTAAGTTTAATCAAAGATATTACAGTGCTGCTCAGGCTGAGTTTAATCATTGAAAATCCTGCGTTGATTAGAGTTGAAGTTAGAAATCGATCTGTGGTATTCTATTTTTAATTTGGTCAAGAAAATCACAGTTCTAAAGTGAGCTTAAGTTTCAGTTTAATCATCAGACAATTCTGCGTTGGTTAGAATCAAAATTAGAATTCGATCTGTAGTTTCTGAACACATGAGGAATGATAATTGGGTCCGACTATTTTGGAACATTAAATATTGTTCCCAATCCTTTCGATAACTCTCCTAATTAATCGAGCAACTCGCCATTGTTTTATTTGGTGTTTCTACCTAAAGAAAAATTCTATTCTCTAAAGAAAACAACAATTTCTGTTAAGTTTGGAGAAGAAAACAATTTTAACTTCATTTTCCTGGCACGTGTTTCAATCTGTACAGATCTTTATTAAGGTTTTTCTTAACATTTTGAAACGACAAGACAAATGACAAATTACTCGCTCACTGCTGGAGTGATCAAAATTCAAAATACCGTAAATGTGATACAAAATACGTTCTAAAGAAAATGTTGAACTAATAAAGTTCTTAAAATCGAAAGCAACAGATTTTCAAGATTTCTTTCTATTTTCTGTTCCTTTGAAGCAAAAAATATTACAAAAGTGCGCCAAAAACAAATATTTTTTCTAACTGATGAGACTTTTTGTATATTCTAAAGAAGATAAACGTATCTGTTGTTAAGTTAGGTGAAAGAAACACTCCTATTTTCAGTTTCCTGACACAATCAATCTCTATAGATCGTCAGTAAAGGTTTTTCTTGAGATTTTAAAACGACAAATTGCTCACTCCTTACAAGTTCCTGTTTTGACATTAAGTGATCAAAATTCAATATACCATAAATGCGAGACAAAATACCTTCTAAAGAAAATGTTGGTCTTAAAATGTTTTTTAAGGTCCAAGGAAGAAGATTTTTAAGAGATGAAGATTTACTCAAAAATTATTACAAATGTCCGTCTTGAACAAATAGTTTTTCTAACTGATGAGGTTTTTTTTTTATAAATTCCAATGAAGATAAACATGTTTGTTGTTAAGTTTGTTGAAGAAAACACTTTTATTTTCAGTTTCCTGACACGTGTTTCAATCTCTATAGATCTTCACTAATGGTTTTTCTTGAGATTTTAAAATTATAAGACTGTATTGACATTAAGTGCCTAAAATTCAGAATATCGTAACTGTGAGACAAATACGTTATAAAGAAAATGTTCACCTGAAAAAGTTCTTTAAGGTCTAAGGAAGAAGATTTTCAAGAGATGAAGATTTACTCAAAAATTATTACAAATTTTTATATATTCTAAAGAAGATAAACGTATCTGTTGTTAAGTTTGGTGAAGAAAACACTTTTATTTTCAGTTTCCTGGCACGCGTTTCAAACTCAATAGATCTTCACTGATGTTTTTCTTAAGATTTTAAAATGATAAGACTGTTTTCACATTAAGTGGCCAAAATTCAGAATATCGTAATTGTGAGACAAAATGCGTTCTAAAGAAAATGTTGGCCTGAAAAAGGTCTAAAGAAGAAGATTTTCAAGAGATGAAGATTTAATCTTTCTATTTTCTGTTCAAAAAGCAAAAAATATTACAAATGTGAGTCAAAAACAAATAGTTTTTCTAACTGATGGGCTTTTTTTTATGTTCTAAAGAAGTTAATAAACATATCTGGTTTTAAGTTAGGCGAAGAAAACACTTTTATTTTCAGTTTCCTGATACGTGTTTCGATCTTTATTGACAGTTATCAAAGTTTCTTCTTAAGTTTTTGAAATGAGAAACCAACTATTACGTGCTTTGATTAAATTTGGATATCAAAAATCAAAATAAAATCATTCCCACGAGGTTTTCTAAAAATTTTAGCATGAGATTAACAAAAAAAGAGAAAACTTTGAATTTGAAAAGTCTTCTCCTTTAAAACAATTAAAATATTATAAGGGTTTTTTTTCCAAGAAAGAAAAGAAAAATATTTTCAACGTTAAAAGAAGAGAAACGTTTGGATTTTAAAAGTGATCTTCAAAACAATCAAAATATTATTAAAGTCGTGAAAAAATTTCAAGAACCGATTTGATAGTATTGGAAAAACTCAATATATCGTAAATGTGGGAATAGTTTTTCTAAAATATTTAGTAAGCATTCAAAGAAGCGAAAGGTTTAAATTTAAAAAGCCTTCTTCTTCAAAACAATCCGAACATTGTAAATTTATGTAAAAAAACAAAATTCAGGAAAGAAAAGAAATATATTTTTAACATCTAAAGAAGGCAAAGGTTTGAAATTACAAAATGTTCTTCTTTAAAACATTCTAAACATTGTAAAACAAAAATTAAAAGAATTAAAAAAAATTGTATTATCAATGCCTAAAGTAGAGAAAGGTTTGAATTTAAAGAAAAATCTAATATTATAAATGATCGCGAAAAGGTTTTTACAAGGAAGAGAAGAAAAATATTTACAGTATGAGAAGAGAATTTATAAAAAGTATTCTTCTTAAAAACAGTCTAATATTATTAATGTACGCGAAAATGTTGTTTGAAGAAAATGTTACTTATTCCAAAATTTACTGAATAAAGGTTTTAATGAAATTTATCTTTCAAAAAAAAATTGATTTATGAAGCAATTAAAGCACTTTTGAAGCTTGGTTCATTCTTGGAAACTTCAAAAAAGGCTTACTTATTCCAAAACCTACTGCCTTATCCAGTTTGATAATAATTATCTACCAAAAAATTGAATTATGAAGACTTGAGTAATTTTGAAACAATTGAAGCATTTCTGAAGCTTGATATACTCTTGGAAACTTCAGAAAAGGCTTACTTATTCCAAAATTTAAAGGCTTTAATGATATTATCTCCCAAAAAAATTGAAATATGAAGGAAATCTTTTGTAGTGGCCTTTAACGAGAAGACTTCAGCCATTTTTGAAGAATAAATGCATTTTTGGGGCTTGATATCAACAAGATAAGACAGTCATATCCTCTGGGAAGCTTCAGGAAATTCTTACTTATTCTAAAAGTTATTATATCAAGGCTTTAACGTTAAGTATCGACCTAGAAACCTGTTTGAATTATGGAGGAAATTTAAACATTTTCATGGTGGCCTTTAAGGAGAATATTTTGAGAAATTTTGGAGTAATTAAAGCATTTTTGAAGATAAAACAGTTGTATCATCTAAGAATCTTCAGAAATGGCTCAGTCTAGAAAGTTAATCGATAAAGGCTTGAATGTTAATTAGCCGCCTAAAATTGTTCAAATCATGAAACCAACAAGATAGAACAATAAAATCATTTTGGAAATATTACTTATTCCAAAACTTACTTGATAAAGGCTTTGATGATGATTATCTACCAAAAAATTTGAATTACGAAGGAAATTTAAACATATTTACAATGGCCTGATCATTTTTGAGAGAATTAAAGCAATTCTAAAGTTTGATATCAACAAGATATAACAATAATATCATTTTGGAATGCTTACGTATTTCAAAATTTACTTCATAAAGGAATTATATCCTTAATGAATGTTACGTGATAAGTGGTAACATTTGAAGCTTGGTATTATTGTATTTTTATAAGGAGTAAAAAATTTAAATAGGAAATGTTTAAGTCTATAAAGATTTTTTGATAATCTTCAAAATATTTACACATTCAAACATTGATTACGTGTTTTTTTATTATTATTAAGTAACTAGCTAACTTCATATTATATGTATTTCATAGAAGTGTTTAAATCTTTGGTACACTATTTCAACACAATTTTAGAATAGAAATTTTTGGATAAACTCCAAAATATTTACACTTCCGGAGATCGAGGGAAATATTATTTATAATCAAGGTGATTTTTTTCTATTATTCGGTCACTTGCTAACGAGTCGGCATGTATATATATATATATATATTTAGAAAATGTAAAAATATTATGATGAAAACGCCAAGTCATTGGTCGAAAACAAGCCTAGACATTATTTTAGAAGTCGTTAGAAGTCGTTGACATAAATAATTGCGATTGTTCTAAGGACGTCTAAAGAAAGAAAAATAAAAAATGTTTAATCATTGTATAATAAAATAATGGTGACGATTTTAAAACGTCGAAAATATTTTTATTCACTCATCAAATAATAATTAACGAAGGTGCTTATTAATTAATTAGTCTCTTTAGCGGTCAAAAACTCGGTGATACATGTTACGTACCGTCATCATTTTATTATAATTATTATTACTAGGTTTTAATGTGCACACCATAAAATATTCACGACGCGTTGGTTTCCTTATGGTTGGCTGACCCCTTACTCTCTGACCGTAACTAAAAAATAAAAAGAAAAGAAAAAAACTGCTCTCCACACGCCGATTTCCTGACACCCTCGAATAATTTCGACTACAAATCAAAACCTCCTTAACCACGCCGGCAACCTTGAATTGCAAGAATGGAATAGCAGACCAGGTAAGGTCGGGATTTATTACCGGCCTCTCTCAAGACAGGTTTCATTTAAAGACTTCTTCTGTACGTACTCACACACACACACAAACGTATACAAACACGAACGCATTGTTCGGTCGCAATCAATTAAAATCTTTGTTGATTAATAAATTATTGTTGGGTTTTAAGGGTGGTAGTAAAATGGTCTGACGTGTTTGTCCGCGCTTATTTTCGTTGTGCATCGTTGGAAAACTGCCAAGGCAATAAGGGTGAAATTCTGCATAATTACTCCGTAGACTTTATAGGTCATTTCAGCCGACGAAGAATCGATAACACGTTATGATACACCGAAATTTATAGGTCGTTTCACTGTTTTTAACGTAAAATGTAAAACCTCATACATTTTGCTAGGGCAAGGATCTTCAAATAGCCTCGGCTCAGCGGAGGTCAGTAAGGCTATATTAAGCACGGGGCAATGCATTCTTCACGGAGGCTGCTCCTCTGGTCTTATGTATGTGTTTGTGTGTGTGTGTGTGTGTAGTATTCGTCGCTTTTCACATGATTTACATATTTATACATGAAGAGGAGATCGCTGAATAAATTACCGTACGAATTTATAACTTCATTCAGCATCGGCGATTCGAGTGATTAATCCTTCGCACCTGGTGGGTGACGACGGCGACGACGGCGGCGTAGGAAACGCCGCCTCCGCCGCCGTGTGAGTGTGTCGCTATGGCCACAACGATTTTCGCGTCCAATTGTCTATTGCTGTTGCCGCCGCTGCACAGGATGCGCCTGATTTCCTGGTTTAAACGGCGGGAGAGCGCTGAAATCACGCAACAGCGACGACCATCATCATCACCACCACCAGCAATGGCAGGCAGGAGCGAAGAATTCGGAACTGATGCGCATTGATGCATATTAAATAATTGCCGCTTTCCTCAGATTATCATCGCTATTAAACGGATCGCACACTAGATAATTATTACACGCCGGATTGAATTGATATGGAAGCACTTACAGATCTATCGAGCGGACTAACCACCATCATTCTTAGATTTAACGATCGCCCGGTTTGTCAGGTTGTTATCCAATATGTAAATAATGTAATTCGACTCACTTACGTGCACACACATTAATTTGAAGACAAATATTGCAAAATATGTCATTATATAACATGTTTCAATAATTAGAACATAGTTTTATGTTCAAATAAAATAAATCAAAATCTCAAAATCCATTAAAAATTAACACATATTTAAGACCAACTCAAAACAATTGACGAATCGCGACTAAAAACAACATGGCGACTCATGAAACTTGGACTGGACGAAAAATTGCATTCGGTGATTTGAAAGTTTGCAAAATAATTATCACAAGCGGAATTAGCTTCAAAATTTTAAAATCCATTTAAAATTAACACATATTTAAGAGCAACTCAAAACAATTGACAAATCGCTTCTGAAAACAACATGGCGGCTCATGAAACTTGAACTGGAGGAAATAAAATTACATTTAGTTCTTTAAACAATTGTAATTGAATTACCACAAGTGAAATTAGCTTCAAAATCTCAAACTCCATTAAAAATTGACACATATTTAAGACCAACTCAAAACAATTGACAAATCCTGTTTGAAAACAACATGGCGGCTCATGAAACTTAAACTGGAGGAAATAAAAATGCATTCGGCGGTTTAAAAAATTGTAAAAGAATCATCACAAGTAAAATTTGCTTCAAAATCTCAAAACTCATTAACAATTGACATCTTTTTAAGACCACCTTAAAACAATTGACGTATCGTGGCTGAAAACAACATGGCGGCTCATGAAACTTGAACTCGAGGAAATAAAATTGCTTTTGGCGGTTTGAACAATTGTAATTGAATTATCACAAGTGAAATTATCTTCAAAATCTCAAAATCCATTAACAATTGACACATATTTAAGACCACCTTAAAATAATTGACAAATCGCGTCTGAAAACAACATGGCGGCTCATGAAACTTGAACTGGAGGAGATAAAATTGCTTTTGGCGGTTTGAAAAATTGTAATTGAATTATCATAAGTGAAATTAGCTTCAAAATCTCAAAATTCATTAACAATTAAGACCAACTCAAAACAATTGACAAATCGCAGCTGAAAACAACATAGCGCCTCATGAAACTTGAACTGGAGGAAATAAAATTACATTTAGTTGTTTGAATAATTGTAATTGAATTACCACAAGTGAAATTAGCTTCAAAATCTTAAACTCCATTAATAATTGACACATATTTAAGACCACCTTAAAACAATTGACAAATCGCGTCTGAAAACAACATGGCGGCTCATGAAACTTGAACTGGAGAAAATAAAATTACATTTAGTTCTTTAAACAATTGTAATTGAATTACCACAAGTGAAATTAGCTTCAAAATCTCAAACTCCATTAAAAATTGACACATATTTAAGACCAACTCAAAACAATTGACAAATCCTGTTTGAAAACAACATGGCGGCTCATGAAACTTAAACTGGAGGAAATAAAAATGCATTCGGCGGTTTAAAAAATTGTAAAAGAATCATCACAAGTAAAATTTGCTTCAAAATCTCAAAACTCATTAACAATTGACATCTTTTTAAGACCACCTTAAAACAATTGACGTATCGTGGCTGAAAACAACATGGCGGCTCATGAAACTTGAACTCGAGGAAATAAAATTGCTTTTGGCGGTTTGAACAATTGTAATTGAATTATCACAAGTGAAATTATCTTCAAAATCTCAAAATCCATTAACAATTGACACATATTTAAGACCACCTTAAAATAATTGACAAATCGCGTCTGAAAACAACATGGCGGCTCATGAAACTGGAACTGGATGGAATAAAATTGCTTTTGGCGGTTTGAAAAATTGTAATTAAATTATCACAAGTGAAATTAGCTTCAAAATCTCAAAATCCATTAAACATTGATACATATTTAAGACCAACTTAAAACAATTGACAAATCGCGGCAGAAAACAACATGGCGGCTCATGAAACTTGAACTGGAAGAAATAAAATTGCATTCGGCGGTTCGAAAAATTGTAATTGAATTATCACAAGTGAAATTAGCTTTAAAATCTCAAAATCGATTAAAATTTGACACATATTTAAAACCAACTAAAAACAATTGACATATAGTGGCTGAAAACAACATGGCGGCTCATGAAACTTGAACTAGAAAAAATAAAATTACATTTGGTTGTTTGAACAATTGTAATTGAATTACCACCAGTGAAATTAGCTTAAAAATCTCAAACTCCATTAATAATTGACACATATTTAAGACCACCTTAAAACAATTGACATATCGCGGCTGAAAACAACATGGCGGCTCATGAAATTTGAACTGGGGGAAATAAAATTGCATTCGGCGGTTTGAAAGTTTGCAAAATAATTATTAAAAGTGGAATTAGCTTCAAAATTTCAAAATTCATAAATACTAGATACATATTTAAGACCAATTCAAAATAATTGACAAATCGCGTCTGAAAACAACATGGTTGTTGATGAAACTTGAAGTGGAAGAAATAAAATTGCATTCGACAGTTTGAAAGTTTGTAAAATAATTATCGCAAGTGGAATTAGCTTCAAAATCTTAAAATCCATTTAAAATTGACACATATTTAAGACCAACTCAAAACAATTGACATATCGTGTCTGAAAACAACATGGTAGCTCATGAAACTTGAACTGGAGGAAATAAAATTGCAAACGGCGATTTGAAATTTAAAAAAAAAAAATTATCACAACTAGAATTAGCTTCAAAATCTCAATATTCATTAACAATAGACACATATTTAGGCCCACCTTAAAACAACTGACATATCGCAGTTGAAAACATCATGGCGGCTCATGAAACTTGAACTGAAGAAAATAAAATTTCATTTGGCGGTTTGAAAAATTGAAATGAAAAGTGAATTATCACAAGTGAAATTAGCTTCAAAAACTCAAAATTCATTAAAAATTTAAGACATATTTAAGACCACCTTAAAACAATTGACAAATCGCCTCTGAAAACAGCATTGTTTTTGATGAAACATGAACTGGAAGATATAAAATTGGATTCAGCGGTTTGAAAGATTGCAAAATAATTACCACAAGCGGAATTAGCTTTAAAATCTCAAAATCCATTAAAAATTGTCACATATTTAAGACCAACTCAAAACAATTGACATATCGCGTCTGAAAACAATATGGCTGCTCATGAGACTTGAATAAAATTGGATTCGGCGGTTTGAAAAATTGTAACCAAATAAGACGGTGCTTAATATCCAGAAAACCAAATGACTAAGAGAGACTATGTGTCGCTAAATAATGTATCAAATAAAACAAGTTGTTTTTGACTTTGTACTAACAACTCATTCAAAATTACACTAAATTTGAAAAAGGGTTTAGAGGCAGTGTCCATTTACCAAAATATAAAAAAAAAACGTAGACAGTATTTTAACTAGAATATAAAGAGACTCAACACATATACCACTGACTGAAGAGTGTTGATAGAAATCACCCATCCACCCTACATCCAGATTATTACTTTAAAAATGGAAAATGAAATTAAAAGTAGCCATTACAAAAAGCAACGAAAGCAAATTTAACAATTTAACATAGTAAAATTTAAGCTCGATGAAAGAGATACGAAAAAAAATGATTGAATTAACCTTCACGTTTGTTATACAGATTAAAAATTAGGCCACCCATTCATCAGCCCACCCATTATACATAAATATTTCAACACTAAGGACGTAAAAATTTTGTTAACAAAAGAAAAATTGCGTTGATGTTATTCTTTGAACCAAAACGGTGTTGTGGTTTACTATTTTTTTAAATATGTAGGGTGGGTGGGTGGCCACTATCCCACCCTCCAACTCATTTAAGATTAGCGAGGGTTTCTGGAAAAAGTCTTGATAAACATCATTAACTCAACTGAATGAAAATAGCATTTTATAAAGTTGTAATGAAATTATTAATTTGTTTAAACTCTTATTTTTTTTTAAATTGGACTGTGAGTAAAAGGATACACACCCACCCTACATATTTAACCACATCAATTACTACTCGTCATTTCTCCACTATAAAAATAACATTAGAATAGGGTAGGTTATTTAGGTATGAACACAACCGTGTTGCAGTTTAAATTTATAAAAACATATGTAGGGTGGGTGGGTGGCCACTATCACACCCTCCAATTAATTCAAGATTATCGAGGTTTTCTATAAGAAGTGCTGAAAATATCATTAAATCAGTTGAATAAAAATAACATTTCACATTTATGTAATCAATAAATTATTTTAACGATTCACTGATTGGAGGGTGGGTTAAAGGACACCCATCCATCCTACATATTTATCTCTTAGATCATGTACTAGTCGTCATTTTTCAACTATTTAAGGAACATTAGAATAGGATAGATGTTGTTAAAACTTTTTATTAACACAGAAACAAAATTTGAAAACAATTGAATTAATGAGGACACCCACCCACAATGTATATAATTCCACTCCAAATACTTTTTTTAAATTTCCTTGTAAAGGAAAGATCGAAAACAAATGAAAACGCAGCGAGTAAAAAATTCGAAAAGCTAACTAATAGCCGAAAAAAGTGTTAATAAAAACCACGATGGATTTCTGAAAATCCATCAATTGATCATTTAAAAATTTTCAAATTTTCAACGTTCGGATGGAAAATTCGGAAACAATTGAGAACGAAGCGACTAGAAAAGATTAAACATTGATGTTATGTTTTTTAAATCAAAAACAGTGTTGTGGTTTAAATTTATAAAAACATATGTAGGGTGGGTGGGTGGCCACTATCCCACCCTCCAACTCATTCAAGATTAGCGAGGGTTTCTGGAATAAGTGTTGAAAACATCATAAACTCTGCTAAACAAAAATGACATTTTATAAAGTTATAATGTAATCAATAATATATTTAAACTCGTGTTTAGAGGACACCCACCCACCCTATATATTAATGTCTACATCACATACTAATAGTCATTTCTTAACTATAAAAAGAACATTAAAATAGGGTAGGTGATAATAAAACTTTTGAAAGAGAATTAAAGTTCGAAAACAATTGCATTTTTGAGGAAACCCACCCAAAATGTATAAAAGTCCACTCCAAATATTTTTTTAAATTTGCTTTTAAAGAAAAAAATGCGTTGATTTATTTTTTGTTTAATTCAAAAACAGTGTTGTGGTGTAAATTTATAAAAACGTATGTAGGATGGGTGGGTGGCCACTATCCCACCCTCCAAATCATTCAAGATTAGCGAGGCTTTCTGGAAGAAGTGTTGAAAATATTATTAATTCAGCTAAATGAAAATAACGGTTTATAAAGTTATAAACAAATCAGTTATTTATTTAATTTCAACCCTTGTTTTATTAATTGGAGTGAATTAGAGAACACCCACCCACCCTATATATTTATCTACATCATGTACTAATTGAAACTAAAACCTTATTTTCGTTCAATAATTGTTTAAACTAAAATGGAAATGATTTTAATTTATATTTTTCCAAATTCCCACTTAAAACCATTATTAGGGATTTTTATGTTTGGTGGGTGGGTCATCATTACTCCAGCCTTTAATTATTACAAGATTAACAAGATTTTATGGGTGGTTCATCAATAACCCACCATTTAATCATGATCAAGATTAAGGAGAGTTCATTGAAAAAACTATTATACAAATTAAATAAACCAGGCTTCTTGAAAGAAAAAAATACATAAAGGATAATTAATTGATGAATGAATAGACCTGCGCATTTGTCATACAGATTAAAAAGTAGACCATACATCACCCAACCACCCACAATGTATATAATTCCTCTCCAAATCCTTTTTTTAAATTTCCTTGTAAAAGGAAAAAATTGCATCGATGTTAATTTTTAAATCAAAAACAGTGTTATGGTGTAATTTTTAAAAACATATGTAGGGTGGGTGGGTGGCCACTATCCCACCCTCCAATTCATTAAACATTAGCGAGGGTTTCTGGATATAATATTGAAAATATTCATCAATCATCAGAACAAAAAATTAAACATTTCACCATGTTACAGTGCAATCATCATTAAACTCTCTACAGTGTTCTACTGGTTGGAGGGTGGGTTAGAGGCCACCCGCCCACCCTACATATTTATAAAAATTTCCACACCAAATACTTTCTTTTTAAATTTCTTGTAAAGGAAAAATGCGTTGATATTATTTTCTAAAGTAAAAACAGTGCTGTAGTTTAAATTTTTAAATTAAATTATCATTAATTGATGAATGAATAGACCTGCATATTCCTAATAGAGATTAAAATTTAGGCCACACATGACCCACCCAAACACAATGTATATAATTCCACTGCAAATACTTTTTTTCTAAATTCCTTTGTACAGGAAAAAAATGCATTCATGTTAAATTTTTACATCAAAAACAGTGTTGTGGTGTAAATTTTCAAAACATATGTAGGGTGGGTGGGTGGCCACTATCCCACCCTCCAATTCATTCAACATTAGCGAGGATTTCTGAAAAAATATTGAAAATATTCATCAATCAACAGAACAAAAAATTAAACATTTCACGATGTTACAATGCAGTCATCATTAAACTCTCTACAGTGTTTTACTAGTTGGAGGGTGGGTTAGAGGCCACCCGCCTACCCTACATATATATAAAATATTTGACTTCAAATTATTTTTTTTTTATTTTCTTGTAAAGGAAAAATTGTGTTGATATTATTTTCTAAAGTAAAAACACCTAAATATTTCTAATACAGATTAAAATTTAGGCCACACATCACCCACCCACCCACAATGTATACAATTCCACTCCAAACATTTTTTTCTAAATTATATTGTCAAGGAAAAAATTGTATTGATGTTAAATTTCTCTAAAACAGTGTTATGGTGTAAATTTTCAAAACATATGTAGGGTGGGTGGGTGGCCACTATCCCACCTTCCAATTCATTCAACATCAGCGAGGGTTTCTTTAGAAAAATCTTGAAAATATTCATCAATCATCTGAACAAAAATTAAAAACTTCACGATGTTACAATGCAATCATCATTAAACTCTCTACAGTATTTTCCTGGTTGGAGGGTGGGTTCGAGGCCACCCGCCCACCCTACATATATAAACAAATTTCCACTTCAAATACTTTTTTTTAATTTTGTTGTAAAGGAAAAAATGCGTTGATATTATTTTCTAAAGTAAAAACCGTGCTGTAGTTTAAATTTTTAAATTAAATTATCATTAATTGATGAATGAATAGAACTGCATATTCCTAATACAGATTAAAAATTAGGCCACACATCACCCACCCACCCACAATGTAAATAATTCCAATTCAAATACTTTCTTCTAAAATTCCTAGTAAAGGAAAAAATTGTATTGATGTTAATATTTAAATCAAAAACAGTGTTGTGGTGTAAATTTTCAAAATGTATGTAGGGTGGTTGGGTGGCCACTATCCCATCCTCCAATTCATTCAACATCAGCGAGGGTTTCTAGAGAAAAATCTTAAAAATATTCATCAATCATCAGAACAAAAAATTAAACATTTCACGATGTTATAATGCAGTCATCATTTTATTTAAACTCTCTACAGTGTTTAATGATTGGAGGGTGGGTTAGAGGCCACCCGCCCACCCTACATATATCTAAAAAAAATCCACTCCAATTACTTTTTTTGAAATTTTCTTGTAAAGAAATAAATGCGTTGATATTATTTTATAAACTAGAAATTAGTGCTGTGGTTTAAATTTTTAAATTAAATTATCATTAATTGTGAATTAATAGACCTGCACATTTGTAGTACAGAATAAAAAGTAGGCCATACATCACCCACCCACCCACAATGTAAATAATTCCACTCCAAATACTCTCTTGTAAAATTCTTTGTAAAGGAAAAAATTGTATTGATGTTAATATTTAAATCAAAAACAGTGTTGTGGTGTAAATTTTCAAAACATATGTAGGGTGGGTGGGTGGCCACTATCCCACCTTCCAATTCATTCAACATTAGCGAGGGTTTCTGGAGAAAAATCTTGAAAATAATCATAAATAATCTGAACAAAAATTAGAACATTTCACGATGTTACAATGCAATCATCATTTTATTACGCTGATTGGAGGGTGGGTCTGAGGACACCCGCCCACCCTACATATATATATAAAAGCTTCCACTGCAAATACTTTCTTTTTTAATTTCTTTATGAAGGAAAAACTTGCTACGAATCCATTTTTTAATAATAATAATTACGTATTAATCAATTCAACCTAACAATTTGTTACGCCAGTTATTAAACTCCTCAATTTTTAGATCTATTCCGAGAGGTCCACGACCCGCGGTTTACGTCAGATATCAAGGTGATGTGTTTTTTTTTTGCCTTCTTCACATATTTATTTCAAGACCGTGATTCGCACCAAAACGATTCAATTATGCGCAGTTGAGAGAGACAAAGAGAGAGAGGTATAAAGAAGAAAAAAAAACATAATTATTCCGATCATCGAGATCGCGGCATTGTCATTAATTGATCTTTGTGGGTGGGTTTTGGGTGAACAATCTGGAAAGTGAACTCGATTTCGGTTTCAAATGTCATTGAAGCAGGTTTTCGGTCGGTACGTGGTCAGCAAGGTACGGAAAAATTGCATGCAAGAAAAAATGACGATGGATAATTGGTGTAAGTGGGTGGGCTATGCGTGGAATTTTTGGTTTAAGAAATAAAAAATTAAAAAAAAACGAGTGCAGTCTCGTGCATCGAGACTAAATCATATTTCAGGCGGTTTGGTAATGGGGTTACGTAAATATTGGAGATTTGCGAGATTTTTTTTAAGTGATAGGTAATGATTATTCATCGTCGTGTTATTGTGTAATTATTGCGTTGATTTGGAGTGAAAGATATTGGGCTAGATTTTAATTATATATTTATTATAAAATAATATTTTTTTTGATGGTAAAAAATAAGTTAAAGGCAAAACAATTAAATTTGATAGTGTGGATGTTAAATAATCGTATTTACGTAGTCGTTTAAGATTAAAAAAGTTTGAATCAATCAATTTAATGATATATAAAATTTAAGGATTTAAATTTTTGGTCCATTTCGTACCATTAAAATACGACGCTCTATCACTCTATCTGAATGGTCCAATTGGTGAGAGCGTTAGACCTAAAATGTATATAATTCCACTCCAAATACTTTTAAATTTCCTTGTAAAGGAATAAAATTGCATTGGTGTTAATTTTTAAATCAAAAACAGTATTATGTTCAATGTATAATTTATAATTTTGTAAAGTGAAATATAAATAAATAAATATAAATACAATACTTCAAATTGTATATTGTTGATGAAAATGTCGCAATTCTTACCAACTTGACCCCATTCAGGTACAGTGATAAATCGACGCTCTATTATTCTACCTGAATGGTCCAGTTGGTAAGAGCGTTGGATTAAAAATCTTGCAATTCAATATTTGAAATTGTATATAGGATTCAATTGATTGTGTTTAGTTATTAATCGAATTATTGCCGAGTATTTACATGTCCACCACCCTAATAATATGAATATAATTGGGATTGATATGCACCCGATTTGGCAAAAACAAATCTCAATTAGTAATTACGCGCAGCCGTCAATGGTGTCAGTTGGCATTTCAACCCTTAATTATAATCCACTCGGAATCGATACGGGGTTAATTCGACCGTGGCTAAACCGAAACTGCACAAGCACCATCGTCGTGATGCGGGCGAATGGTACTCACACACTGTATGTATGTATGTGTATATATATATATATTTAGAGGGCACAAACAATTTCCGGTTTTGTAAATATTTTCAACGGCCAATTTCGCGTTTGAAGGGCGCCACCACTCTCCACATTTTTATTTTCAATCTCCAACCGAACGTGAACCGAAGCTTAATGAGCGGCATGTTTGATAATGAAATGTTCATTAATCATTTTCCAGGGCGACATAACATAAACTAGAGCGTGATCGATTTTGGTGGGCGTTATTATTCAATTATAGCAAATATAATTGGTATGCAACTTAATTAACACGTTTGCAGTTGATACGGTTGCATACGATTGGTAAATTTTCTTATTGGATTATTCGTGCGGTTTTGAAAATAGAAAAGGTGGATTGGAGTAGTCTCAGCAAGAGGGAATGCACCCGCGTGGAAATGTCAACGAGCTGGCCGCGCTCCAGGCGACAGCATTGCACTCGCTCTAAAGTCTAGCATCTGTGTCTAGAAATATCCTCGGGTAAATGCCACCACGTAATAATAGACCATCTTGCTAAGTGTTTTTATATACATATTAACTTTTCCACTCTATTCATCTACCAAGATTTTATCAAAAATCAGAAATTCCAAACATATTGCTTCAGAGTTGTGTTTGAATTAAGTAATTAAAAAATAAATAAAACATAGGGTGGTGAAGATGTTGATGTCTCCTCAACAGGGTCAGCCCGCTTGTTGTCACTTCCCCAGTTTCGGTGAATGAGAATTTATCGTCGCGCAACATAATTACATAAGTTATTATGAGGAAACGGATGTAATCTCCAATTGAATCAAATTGTTTTATCGATAGTAATTGTGCATTTCGTAATTATCAATCTGGCAGACTACGATGATGAATATATCGCATTTGGGCACCGCGTCTTATTTATAGTAGTAAAAGGGGGCGCTGGCATCGCGAGCCGTGAGTTTTCTCAGACGGAGTAGAGGTCGTTACCATTAATTACGTCTTTTTTTTCCACTCTCCCTCCCTCCCCGCCACCGGCCGTCCTTTTCGGCATCTGAAAACATTTTCCTAGTTGCGTAATTTTCAGAGTTCGTTCCCTTTTTGCCACAATGGCGCTCCGTGCCAAAACAAATACAGGCCGGCTATTTGTTTGAGGCGCATTCACATGATCACATGATAGGGAGGCCAAGCGGCGATCAATACCGAAACTCTCCACGCCGCCTTCCACACTCTTTTCGACGCCCGTCGCTGTTGCGAATAAATTTCCTAAGAGCTACACCGAAAATCCAACACACACACACACACATAGAGAGAGGCCTACGATGAAAATAGAGTCCGGAAGACGACGCATTCGTGTCAGTGAGGTGGATGAACGCGTGTGGGTGCTTATTTAAATATCTGGTCTAACAACAGGCGATAAATACCTTTAGAAGTTTTCAAAATACTTTAAATCCTCTACATAAACAACTCATTTTCTACTATTTGATTGTGACTATATGTAAATCAATTGTTAGAAATCTTGAAAAACTGAAAGATTCTAAACTTCCTATCGCTACAATCCAGTGATAACAAATACGAATTAGTTTTGAATGGCTCAAATAAGATTTTTGACAAGCTTCTAAATTTTGGATATTTTCGACCAGAAGTTCAAGGTGTGCCCAAAAATTTAATATCAGAAAAGCTCTTGATTTAGATTATATTAGGACAGCCATCAGAAGTCGAAAAAAGTTGATTGTTGTAGAATAGCTTCCTATCACTACAATCCAGTGATAATAAATACCAATTAATTTTGAATGTCTCAGATAAGATTTTTGATCCCTTCTAAATTTTGGATATTTTCGATCAGAAGATCAAGGTGTGCCCAAAAATTTCATATCAGAAAAACTCTTATTTGGATTATATTTGGACATCCAAGTCATCATAAGTCGAAAAGAGTTGATTGTAGAATAACTTCCTATCATTACAATCCAGTGATTATAAGCACGAATTAGTTTTGAATGGCTCAGATAAGATTTTTGACACGCTTCTAAATTTTGAATATTTTCGACCAGAAAATCAAGGTGTGCCCAAAAATTTCATATCAGAAAAGTTCTTGATTGGATTATACATGGACATCCAAGTCATCAGAAGTCGAAAAAAGTTGATTGTTGTAGAATAACTTCCTATCAATACAATCCATTGATAATAAATACGAATTAGTTTTGAATTTGTTAGATAAGATTTTTGACACGCTTTTAAATAATGGATATTTTTGAAGATCAAGGTGTGCCTAAAAATTTCATATCAGAAAAGCTCTTGATTGAATTATATTTGGACATCCAAGCCATTAGAAATCGAAAAAAGTTAATTGTTGTAGAATAACTTAAGTGAAGTTTTTATATCAAATAACTATGCTTAAAACTTTGTGATAACAGAAGAACGAAAGCTTTGGCTTTTGAGGAATTGCTTCATAAATATTAGGAAAGTACTTAGATTTAATTTATCCAATTATTGTACATTAATCAAACGCTTTTTTTAGATAACTAGTTGTGCAAAAAATTTTGGTATAAACAAAACTTTTTTAGACTTAGATCCAATTTTATTCTAACGTAGGATACTCATTTTTTAGATCACTAGTTATGCCAAAAAATTTGGTATTAACAAAACTTTTTTAGACTTAAATCCAATTTTATTCAAACGTAGGATACTCATTCTTTGGATCAATAGTTATGCCCAAAATTTTCATATTAACAAAACCTTTTTAGATTTAGATCCAATTTTACTCTAAAGTACGATACTCATTTTTTGATCACCACTTGTGCCCAAAATCTTGGTATTAACATTTTTTTAGATTTAGATCAATTTATATCATTTAGACTGCATTTTTTATACGAATGAGGTACGGTGAATAAAAAACAACAGTGTCGAAATAATTTAACGCCACGATTCCATTCATTATCGTCACCGTCCCTATAAAAGGAGACGCTGAGGTCAATAAAGGCATTACACCTCCTTTCAGGTTTGCGCTAAAATACTGCGGCCGAAAATAACCGATCAAAAATAAAACAAAAAAAGGCAGACTCGCTGTTGTGTGCACTTGAAAACGCAATCGTACTGCACCCGATCGAAGAGCCTCGACCAAGATCCGTGGGCTGTTTGCTGTTCGAAAAACCAGGTTATACGTGTGTTTGTTATGACATAACCCGAATCCATTGGGTACATTATTGAAGTTCGAAGCGCGATGCTTGTGTGTGTATGTAAATATATGTGCGTGTGTATGTGTGCTCATTGCATCACATGCAAAACGGCGACAAGAGTGTGGCGAAATAAGTTTTGCCCGTTTTTTTCGAAGCATGTAAATAAGGATGGAAAAGAGGGTCACACTCGGATTGTGTCAATATTACATCGAGACCGTGAATTAATTAGCGGCAACGCTGTATACACGCTCAGTGTTGGTGATCGAAGAATATATATTCATGCGTTATATTTTTTCCTTTACCCAAAGAAAACGTTTTGTAGATCATCCTAGGAAAATTAATTAATCAGGAATAGTTGAAGTAGTAAAATTTTGGTACAATCTTTATTTTTCGAAACCTTAGGATGGTCAAATTTTGATCAAAAACGTAAATCAAAAAAAGTATTGCTATTCGTTATTATTCAAAACCTTAGGATGGTCAAATTTTGACCAAAAACGTAAATCAAAAAAAGTATTGATATTAGTTATTATTCAAAATCTTAGGATTTTCAAATTTTAGTCAAAAACGTAAATCAAAAAAGTATTGATATTCGTTATTATTCAAAATCTTAGGATGGTCAAATTTTGGTCAAAAACGTAAATCAAAAAAGTAGGCAAAGAATTTAATTGGATTCAAAAAGTATTTATGTTTATTTTTAACATCAATCTCGATTTTCTCACTTGTAGTTATGTTCAAAACTTAATTGTTTATAATGAAGAAGGAGACACAATTAATCCACTTATTTAGAACCATATCTATTGTTAGATCTTATGAGTTAATATAGTTTCTTTTGGCAAAAAATTGGAACTAAATTACCTCATTTCATTCATTTGCACATCGATTGTTGTTCTCAAATGGATTTTTATTTATCCGTCACGGACGTGATTACTTTACAGAAATGAAAACCGTCGCGCAGACGACGACCTTGCCGAAACACCAAGAGACAAACAATACCCGGATGGTACAAAAACTACTACCTCCTCCTTTTGATGATGGTCAAAATTTTAATGTAACACTTATCCGCAATATTTGACCAGTAATTACAACACCTTCGACCATTAGGCAAAACTCTTGTATAACCCAAGGATAAATTTATGTGATCAAAATTATAATGTCGTTTCATTAATACCAAAGGACACATTTGGCAATAGACGACGGTAAATGCCACCAGCACACACACTAACACAAACATACGTAAGAATACCGAAGCGAGGTGAAATGTTGTTATCGTTCGAAAATTTTCGGGTGCACCGGGCCTGGCCCAATAAAAAAAAAAACGACCGTTAGATCGGGGAATAGGAGTCGTTAGGTAGGCGCAGCTGCTCCGCCAGCCAGTTTCCAGCTGGTACCATTCTAATGGGACCTTTATTAGGCCGGTGCAACGAGAACACGCTTCTCCGATTCCCGGTATTATTATATTGTAATCGCCGCCGATAAGATTTGTCAACTTTGGTGCCATTAGAGAGATCCAATCGGCCTTCTGATTTAAACGTAATCAATTAAACGGTTTAAGTCTAGGAACTCTTCAATAAAAATCAATTTGGGCCTTTTTATTTTCTTCATTACAATCATAAATTAAAGCGGTATTTATAGTTACAAGATCACAATTATTAAACACTAGGTTATTTAGGACATATCAAAAGTGATAAATCAGAAGTATAATATGAAGAAATCTCGTAGGTTTTCTACTTATGCATGGGTTTGTAAAACTGTAAATTTTTGCTCAAGATTGAGGAAGGGATAAAAAAATGAGAATTCCAAAAAATTTGTGTGGAATGAAAATTTGCTGCAGCATCAAGAATAGCAAGTAAGAATTTTAGAAATCTGTTTAGGTTTTGGTCAAAATTTTATTATACTTTAGAATGACTTATTTTCATTGGAACAAAACCTCTTGTTGAAAGATTGAATGATTGGTCCTAGATTTGGAATCACATTTTTGATTGAATTTTTTTGAATCAAACCCTTTGTAGCAATTTGGCAATATATAGTTGTCTAACTGATTTGGTTTTTGATTACACTCCTAAGTTGATGATAAAAACCTCTAATTGACCACCAGAGGAAAGTATAAATACGTTGTTTGTTAATTGGTTGAAAAACTTAAGGAAATGGTACGAGAAAACTACAATACAGTTGTTTCGAGCAGCGGCCAACAAGACTATTATTCTCATAATGGTAGCCAACATGATGGTAACCAACGACCGTTAAACGGTCATGGTACCTTAAGAAGAAGTTAACATCTTGGAGTTCTTTGGAAAGACTAACTTATCTGGAGGTAGGCGTTATACAAACAAAAACTACGCAAAAACCTTACGAAGAGGAAGTTAACATCTTGGAGTTATTTGGAAAGACTTTACCTTATTTGGAAGTACAAAAACCATGCAAAAAATCTTAGCTACTATATAATGAAAGAAAAATTTAAGAACCTACTAACTGCAACTCTTTTGATGAATACCCATGTTTTTATTTTCAGTTTCAATCGTTTATAATTACATTTTAGAATGATTTTGTAAAGTCTTTATTTTTTTAGACCAAACCTCTTGTAATAACTTAGCAATTATAATAGAATCATCTCATCTAAAAATAGAATAGGTAATCAAAAGCAAACTGATTTGGTTTGAAACTTGAAAACGTAAACACAATTGAAAAGCTATTTGTGTTGCAATTTTTTCAATTTTTTTCTAAACGAACCTTTTGGAGCTGATTGGCAGTTTACACAACGTATCTAATGATAAACTTCTAACTGAAACACTTACTTGTTTTAATTAAGCGTAAAACCAAAAGCTATTGAAAATAGAAAACCTTTCCTTTCTTTCAAAAAGAATACTTTTTAACAACACCACGAATCAAAGCCTTAAAAATGGTTTTGAAGTGTGAAACCAACATTTTTTGGCTTAACTTATCCTCTCAAATACTTGTAATTCTTTCTATGTAACTATAATGATTTCAATAATTTACTTTAGTGTAACGAAAAACAAGCACCATTGAGAAAAAACATCTTTTGTTCTTAAATAAGTCCAAACAAATTTTAGATTGTCTTTCTTTGGTATGATAAGACGATTTTTGGCATGTCTAATACACCCTAACTAAAGTCCAGAATCATGAATAGTCTATCTTAGATATAACATGATTTCTACACTTGTTCGTATACAAAATCTTGGAAAGCAATTCTGAGGATTTTTATAACTTATCTAGAACTTTTTCCCAGAGTTTACTTTTTTTCCAAAGGTCCAAATCGCATAAAAAATCTTTGATAGCAATTCTGAAGATATTTCTCGAAGTTTTTCCCAAAGATGACTTCTTTTCTAAAGATCCAAATCTCATACAAAATCTTTGCTAGCAATTCTGAAGATTTTTGCTCATCTAGAACTTTTTCCCAGAGTCAACACATCGTAACCGATTTTTTTAACACCTCCTTTACTTATTGTAATAAGTAACCAATAATTCACCAAAAATTTAGAATCCTAAAATGTCGTTTTGAGATGTGGAAGAGGAATTAGGAAGTTTTCTTCAAAGATCTAACGGAAATTTAGAATCCTAGATGTGGTAACGCGATTCTTAACCCACTTGACACTTTTTCCTAAATATCCAACTACAAAACAAAATATTCCAAGATTTCCTACATAGGATAATGGAATTTTTAGCCTACTCCATACTTTTTTCCAACCTTCCAATCATACAATTTTTGAGAATTTTTAGTCAATCTAGAACTTTTTCCCAGTGTCAACACATCGTAACGATTTTTTTAGGACCTCCTTTACTTATTATAACAAGAAACCAATAATCTGCCTAAAATTCAGAATCTTCGAGAGCCTTTCTGGGATGTGAAAGAAGATTTAGGACGTTTCCTCCTTCAAAGATCCAACGAAAGTCCAGAATCTTAGATGTGAAACCCACTTTACACTTATTCCTAAATATCCAACTACAAAGTAAAATACTTCAAGATTTCCTAGATAGGATAATTGAATTTTTAGCCCACTCCATACTTTTTTCCAACTACACAACTCCTGAGGATTTTTAGCACACCTAGAACTTTTTCCCAGAGTCAAAACATTGTAACAAATGTTTTAGAACCTCCTGTGTTTATTATAATAAGTAAACAATAACCTACCTAAAATTAAAAATCTTGAAGAGTCTTTCTGGGACGTGAAAGAGTATTTAAGAAGTTTTCCTCAAAGATCCATCGAAAGTCCAGAATCTTAGATGTAATAACGCGGTTCTTAACCCACTCGAAACTTTTTCCTAAATATCCAACTACAAAGAAGAATATTCTTAGATAGGATAATTGAATTTTTAGCCCTCTTCATACATTTTTCCAACCATAGAACCACAATGAGAAATCTTGAAGTATTCTTCTATAATATAAAGAGATTTTTGGCACACCTGACACTTTTTTCCTTCAATTCAATTCAACTACAAAATGCAAAATCGTAAAGTCTTTCAGAGGATTTTAGTATAACAACTGGAACTTCCCATGGATTCAACTGTAGTTTAGAAACATGAAGTCGTTCTGAAAGGTGTTAACGAAATTTTTAGCATAACTTGTACTTTTCCCGAATGAACCAACTACAATAAAGCATCAATTAGAGTCTTTCTAAAATGTAAAAGATGATTTTTAGGTCACCTCGTACTTTTCACCAAAAGATCCAACTTTTTCCTAAATATCCAACTACAAACCAAAATATTCCTAGATTTCTTAGATAGGATAATGGAATTTTTAGCCCTCTTCATTTTTCAAACCATAGAACCACAATGAAGAATCTTGAAGTATTCTTCTATAATATAAAGGGATTTTTGGCACACCTGACACTTTTTTCTTCAATTCAATTCAACTGCAACGCATAATAATAAAGTCTTTTTGAGGATTTTTAATATAACTGAAACTTCTCATGGATTCAACTATAGTTTAGAAACATGAAGTCGTTCTGAAGTGTGTTAACGAATTTTTTAGCATACCTTGTACTTTTTCAGAATGATTCAACTACAATAAAGAATCATTCAGTCGTTTTGAGATGTGAGAGGTGATTTCGAGCTACCTCGTACTTTCTGAGAGTTTTAGTACAACTGGAACAACTACAATAAAGCATCGTTAACATTAAGAGTCTTTCTAAGACGTGAAAGGTGATTTTTAGATCATCTGAAACTTTTCACCAAAAGATCGAACTACAATTTAGAATCTTGAAGAATGCTGAGAAGTGTAGGAAATTTTTTTGCACATCTGTTAGTTTTAAAGATCCAGTGCGATTACGGATTTTTTGCATCTTGTACTTTTTCCCAAAGATCTAAGACGTGAAAGAGGATTTTTAACAAATTTTGTACTTTTCCCTAAAGATCCAACAAAGATCCAGAATTTTGAAGAGCTGTTCCTAGACACAGAATCTTGAAGAGTCGTTCCGACAATTGTAGAAAAATGTTTGGAACACATCTGTTAGTTTTATTCTAAGATCTAACTGAAGTCAAGATGTTCCCAAACATAAAACTACAAAGTATAATCTTCAAGAGTCATTCGGAAATGTGATAACAGGCGTACCTTTTCCTTTGAACTATAATCCAGAATCTTGGAGGGTTTTTTAGCACCCCTGGCACATTTTTTCTAAAGATTTAAATAAAAAGCAAACTCTTGGAGTCTTTCTGAGGATTATAGTCCAACTGGAATTTTTTCCCCAATTAAACGTTCTTATTAAAAATCGAGTTTTTTAGCATTTTTTTCTAAAGATTTAACTACAATACAGACTCTTGGAGGTTTTCTGGGGATTTTAGCACAACTGGTATTTTTCACAATGAAGGGTTCTTAAAGAAAATCGAGATTTTTAGCAACTCTGGCACTTTTTTTTCTAAAGATTTATGTAATATGCAGACTCTTGGAGTTTTCCTGAGGATTTTAATACAACTGAAAATTTTTCTAAAGGATTTCCAGAGTCATAACGTCGTTCTGAAGTGAAATTACGGAATTTTTAGCATATCTTGTAGTTTTTCCCAATGATCCCATTACAATCAAGAAACAATAAAACTCATTCTGAGATATAAAAGAGGATTTTTGGCACATTTCGTACTGTTTTCCAAAGATTCAACAAAGGTCCAGAATCTTGCAAGAGTTACTTTTAGATTCAGGATCTTGAAGAGTCGTTCTGAGAAGTGTAGATTAATGTTATGCACATCTATTAATTGTTTTTAGATGTGATAAAGCAAATTCTTAGCACACTTGCACTTTTTTATAAATATCCAACTACAAACTAGAATTTTAAACAGTCTGTACCTAGACCTAACAATAAAACAAAATCAGTAATTCTGTGAGTTTTTAGTACATGTAGAACTTTTTTGAAGAATTCAACTATTTAATTCAGAGTGATGATGTCTTTCTAAAGTGCAAATCTTGTTGCATGATCCATCTTAAATCAAGCTTCAATAAACGACTCGTATTGAAGCTAAGATGTAAAAAAGGATTTTTAGTACCTTTGGAACGATTCCCAATAAAAGTTCTGAATTCAACTATAATCAAAATATTCTAGGATATGACAAGGGCAGATTATTAGCACACCTGGTATTTTTTTCCATAGATGCAATCACAACTTTTTCCCGAAGATTCAACAACAATCCAAAATCTTGAATATTTTTTCAAGGGTACGACAACAGAAACTATTTCCTAAAGATCCAATTACAATTCGGAATCTCCCTAAGTCGTTTTTAGATGCGTTAAGGTTGATTTTTTAGCATACCTGGTACTCTTTTTCCAAAGCTGAAATCCCAACTTTTCTTCTAAAGATTTAACTACAATCCAAAATCTTAAAATTATTTTTCTAAGAAATGACAACGACTTTTGAAGATTTTGAATTGTAGTTGGGTCTTTGAGAAATAGTTCCTTTTCTCAAAGACCCAACTACAATACATTATCTTCAAAAGTTGTTTTTATGTGTGATAAGGCATATTATTCGCACACCTGGTACTTTCTTCCAAAAATAAAAATAAATCACAATTCAAAATCTTGAAAAGTCGTAACAACAGAGTTTTTAGTAGACCTAGAGCTTTTCTGCAAAGATCTAACAACAGTCCACGATCTTAAATGATTTTTAGTAAATCTTATAGCATAATCCAACTAAAATCAAGCTTCAATTAGAGTAAATCTAAGATGTAAAAAAGAATTTTTAGCACATTTGATTATTTTTCACAAAGATCAAAAAAGTTCAAGATTCTGAAGAGTTGTTCTTAAACATAATAACGCAAATTCTTAGCATACTTGCTACTTTTTTGCAAAGATGCAACAAAGGTCAAAAATCTTGAAGAGTTGTTCCTAGATTCCTTTTCCCAAAGGTTCAACAAAGGCTAAATGTGATGACGCAAAATCTTGGCACACCTGGTACTTCTTTATATATGTCAAACAACAAACTAGGAACTTCAATAATCATTATGAGATGTGATAACGAGATTTTGAACGCACTGGGTACTTTCCCTAAAGATCCAATAACAATACAGAAACTTGAAGAGTAATTTTAAGGATTTTTAGCACAAATAAAACTTTTCCCAAAGATTCAACTACATAATCCGAAGTTATGACGTTCTTTGGAGGTGTGATAAAAGAAATTATAGCAAATCTTGAAGTATGATCCAATTCGTCATCCTGAGAGGATTTTTGGCACATGTAGTACTTTTCCAAAAAGATCCAACAAAAGTTCAGAATTTTGAAGAGTTGTTCTTATATGTAATAACTCTAAATCTTAGCACACTTGATACTTTTTCATGTATATCCAACAACAAACTAGGAACTTGAATAATCGTTATTTACTGCGGTGTTTTCCCAAAGATAACAATACAGAATCTTGGAGAGTATTTTTTTGTCATTTTTTAGCACACCTAGAATTTTTCCCAATGATTCTATGTATTCGTCTATGTAGTCCAGAGTCATGACGACATGATATTTAAAGATGATTTCTTTTTGGCGCATCTGGTACTTTTCCGCACAGATTCAACAAAAGGTGAGTATCTTGAAGAGTAGTTTTTAGATGTGATAACGCAAATTTTGTTACCGCTCAATTTTTTGCACATCGTCCCCAATGATCGTTAGCAGAGCAAAAACTTTTGCTAAGGTTTTAAGTGTGGTAACGGAATTTTCAACACAACTTATACTTTTTCCTAATGATCCAACTACAATTGAGAATCATAAAATGTCATTCTGAGATGTGATGATTTTTAGCACGCCTAAAAATGTTTAAAATGAATTCTAGCCATTTTCAGATATAATAACGAAGATTCCCAAACATTCAACTACAAATCAGAATATTAAACATTCGTTCTGAGGTGCTAAAAGAAACCCAATATCGATTTTAAGCTCGCCTGCTACATATTTCCAAAGTAACTAGAAATCTTGAAGAGTCGTTACAATATGTAATAATCAGATTTTAAGAACAACTGATATTTTTCTCCAAAGATTTAACTGAAGTCCAGAATTTCCATTACGCGCTTTGAGATGTGATAGCTGGATTTTAGACTGTTTGCAACTTTTTTCCAAAGATGCTAAATTCAAAATATTCAATAATTTTCAAGGATATGATAACAGGAACTATTTCCCAAATATCCAACCAGAATTAAAAATATTCAAAAGTTCACACCTCGTACTTTTTTTTCCATAGAGCAATCCTAACGTTTTTTACAAAGATTTAACTACAATCCAAAATCTTGAATATTTTTTCTAGCATATGACAACAGAGATTATTTCCCAAAGATCCAATTATAATCCAAAAACAGATGTTTTAGCATACCAGTTACTTTTTTACAAAGATGCAATCACAACTTTATTTTTCAAAGATTTAAATACAATCCAAAATCTTGAATATCTTTCCTAGGATATGACAAGAGAAACATTTTCCCAAAGATCCAACTACAATCCAGAATCTTCTAAATTTTCATTTTTTGCTGTGATAAGGTAGATTTTTTTAGGAAATCTGGTACTTTTTTTTCCGTAGATGCAATCATAACTTCTTTTCCGAAGATTAAACTACAATCTAAAATCTTGAATATTTTTCTAGGAAATGAAAACAAGAACTATTTCCCAAAGATCCAATTATAATCCAGAATCTTCAAAAGTCAATTTTAGATGTGATAGGGCAGATTTTTAGCACACCTCTTACTTTTTTTCCAAAGAGGCAATCACAACTTTTTTTCTAAAGATTAAACTACAATCCAAATCTTGTATATCTTTTCCTAGGATATGACAACAAAAACCACTTGCCAAAGATCCAATTATAATCCAGAATCTTTAAAATCTTCATTTTTAGATGTGATAAGGTATATTTTTAGCAAACCTGGTACAAAGATGCAATCACAAATTGAAATCTTGAAAAGTCATCAGGAGGCGTAACAACAGACCTTTTAGTAGATCTAAAAATTTTCTACAAAGGTCCAACAACAGACCAGAATCTTAAAAAGTTGTATTTGGATGTGATAAGGAAAATTTTTTAGCACAATTGGTACTTTTTCTTTTTAAGATACAGAATCTTGAAAAGCAAAAAGGTTTTTTGGCACACTAAATACTTAAATTCCCAATTTTAGTTCTTTCACTGCAGTTTTCCTCATCAGTAATTTACATTGATGTAAGGGCCAAAATTTGATTGAAAGCTGCTTAATGATGTATCATCTTTGGTGATACATAATTACACAATTGATTATGTAACAAATTACACTTTTGATAGAAAACTATTTTCTAGCTTCATCATCAAGGTTTTTGAGCTAAAAACTAGATTCATTCACTTATAAATAAATACATTTTGACAGGTCAATTTATTTACGAACTAATTACATCACCACCTCCACCATAAGCTCTCCATTATTTGATCAATCATGTTCTTGGGTAGGTGGTCCAAAATAAAAAACCTACACAAGCACACATACAGAGTACGCTTTACTTTCGTCGTAAAACATTTTCTGGTGGATTAACGCGGCGAGGCCTCTTAACCGCATAGGATATAATAAGTTTTTCCCAGCAAGACGCCGGCGTGTAACGTCGCTTATCATTATCCCCGGACGGAAAATGTGCACGAAGAGTGGCCAAGGCGAACGCACCGGTAATTAAAGCGTGAACTTGTTTGCGCTGGCAAATTGCAATAGTAGTAGTAGTTCGGTTTGTGCATGTCTTCGGAATGAGCGATACGAGCCGATTGTTAAAAGGTCGAGGCCGCCGTAGGGCCCTTTTTCCTCGTTTAATTGACAATTATGGATGCCGGTGGATTGGCGGTGAAAAAATACAGAACGGTATTTATGAAATATAAATCTGGTCGAGCTCGAAATGCCTTTTGTTCTTTAATAATCGCATCGACTAATATTATGAGTAGAAATTGTTGATGTAGTCTGATGAGAGCAACAACAGATAGGAAATCGTATGCTGAAATAGTCGCCAACTTCTATTAGGAGAGGTACCTACAGAAGAAGAAGAAGAATAAAGGATCCAAAAGCATTGACAATACATTTTTGACCAGGATTGAAATACTTTTGATTGATTATCCAAAGATTTTTGGCTATTTTGATAACAGTTGCTTGGTGAAGATTCCTTCATCAATGAGGATCTTTCTTAAGGATTGAAATACTTTTGATTGATTATCGAAAGATTTTTGACTATTTTGATAACAGTTCCATGGTGAAGTTTCCTTCATCAATGAGGATCTTTCTTAAGGATTGAAATACTTTTGATTGATTATCCAAAGATTTTTGGCTATTTTGATAACAGTTGCATGGTGAAGTATCCTTCACCAATGAAGATTTTTCTTATTGCCATTACCTACATATTTTTACTAAGATACTAAGCATCAAAAAGTATTTCTGATTAATTAAGGATCTTTGGCAAATTTCAAAAGCTTCAATCCTACTTTTTGAGTGTTTAGTAGAAGTTGAATCGTTTCACAACTTTAAACCAACCTATGGGAAATTTGTTTGGCTCTTGCTAAAAGCCTTGATTTTTCGTATTTTTTGATTGCTTTTATGACTCATTAAGTACAAAGCTGGTAATGATCATTGTAAGCTTTTAACCCAGACTTATTTACTTCCTCTGTGTGGGCTTAAGCTTTCAAAATTTTGCACAAACTATTACAACCAAAAATTAGAAATAAAATCAACAACTTAATATTGGGGAAACCTTTATTTTATTACTAATATCTTCATCATCGTCATTATTATTTCTGTAGTTTTAGAAACAATTATAACTAAACAATCGATGAGGAATGCTCTATTTTATTACTTACTAATACCTTCTTCTTCATCATCATTATTACTTCTGTAGTTTTAGAAATAATTACAACTAAACTACTCATGCCCATTCCTCTAGGAAAAACCAGGATATCAATCAACGGAATGGAAATTTACCTGAAAATAAAGAGAAAAAGAAAATTAGCACAACTTGTACAACAAACATTTTTTTGTTACACAATCATAATAATATAATTTACCAATTATTTAATCAGAACGCGACTTTTACGGTAATAATTTATAATTATTACAAAAAAATAATAATGATGAACTTTGAACGTAACTTTTACTATATACTATAAACAACAAGTTTGAAAATTCAACGATAAAAAGTGAGATATCAATGATTTTCAAGGACACCGTTGCACATTTTCTCCACAGCCTATTTACAAATGTGCGATATTAAATAAATCTAACCTTGTGTGTGTAAATTGCATATTTTGCAGGTGTTTGCTACAACAGAATTATTAATTAATTAATTGAGAGTGAGAGAATTCGGTTTATTGATTAATTATTATTACACCAACTGAAATAATTGATTTCAAATATGTTTTTTTGGGTTATGTTATGGGTGATGGATGTGTTATAACATTGCAATTAAATACTTTGAAGAGGATTTTAATATTATGAAAGAAATCTAATTTCATTACCCAAAAAATCTCATAATATTTGTAATTAATCAGAATTAAATATCATTCAGCTTAATTATAATAAATCAATCAAATTCGCTTAATAAAACTCTCAAATGTATTTTTTAATATAATTTAAACACTTGTTCTGCTCCATATTACGTTTGGAGGGTGTGTTAAAGGCCAAACCCATCCACCCTACATATTTTTAACTTTAACTATTGCGAGTCTTTATATTGCAGAAAAAAATCAAATATTAATGTCACAAACAAAATAAATATGTAAAGCTACGTTTTGACGTTAGTTAGATAAATGTATGTAGGGTGGGTGCGTACTTTTTAACTCGCCATCTAATTATAAAACTATAACTTTAATACCAAATTTATAATCACAATAATATTTAATTTTGTTTAAAAATTTTCCGAGAAACCTTCGAGACTGCTGACACCCACTCACCCTACATATACATAGAAACTTTTGGATAGAATAAAAAACTAAGAATCGTTTTAGTTTATGTTAAAAAAATATGTAGGGTGGGTGGGTGGCCACTATCCTACCCTCCTCGAGAGACCATCTAATTATAAGAATAATGTTTTAAAAAAATGCCAATATTATTATCACATTAATGTTTACCACCCCTCGGGCGTGCTGAATGAATTGGAGGGTGATTTAGAGGCCACCCACTTACCCTACATATATACAGAAACTTCAGCCACTGATAGTGTTTTGTTTATTTTTATACTTATAATGTGTTATTCGAGAGAATAATAAACGTACAAGCATCGTCTTAGTTTAATTTAAAAAGAATATGTAGGGTGGGTGGGTGGCCACTATCCCACCCTTCAAATTAATTTAACATACTCGAGGTACCATCTAATTATAAAAATAATGTTTAACAAAATGTCAAAATGCATATTATCACAATAACGTTTAATTTAGTTTAGAAAATTTTCGAGAAACCCTGGGACGTGCTAAATGAATTGAAGGGTTAATTACAGGCCACCCACCCACCTTACATATCACCAGAAACTTCAGCCACTAATAGTATTTTTTTTATACTAAAAAGAGAATAAAAAACTTATAAGCATCGTCTTAGTTTAGGTTGAAAAAATATGTGGGGTGGGTGGGTGTTTGGCCTCTAACCCACCCTCCAATTAATTTATCATACTCGAGGGTTTAGTTATACAAAATATACACTCAGCCACCCATAAAAATAATTACACCGAATAAATTTAACAAAACCTCCTTCATAAAAACTCTCTAGAGTAGAATTAAAATTGGAAGGTGGAACTAGAGGACACCCACCCACCCTACATATATAACATCAACCACAAATCGTATTTTGTTTTTTTTTATATACATATTTAAAAAATATTACTGGAAAGATTAAAAATATTATAAACATTGTTTTAGCTTGAGTTAACATAAAAATATGTAGGGTGGGTGGGTGTCCTTTAACCCATCCTCCAATTAGTTTAGAATACTCAGGGGTTTAAATCATTTATACAAAATGTTCACCCACCCACCCTTCAAAATAATTACACGAAATAAATTTAAGAAAATCTCCTTCATAAAAACTCCGTAGTGTAGAAATTAAATTGGAGGATGGCATTAGAGGATACCCATCCACCTTATACATAAATATGGGAACCCGCCGATAGTATTTTGTTTTTCTTATACATATGTAAAAAATATTACTGGAGAGATTAAAAATATTATAAACTATGTTTCTGTTTGAGTAAAAAAAAATATGTAGGGTGGGTGGGTGTCCTCTATCCCAACCACTAATTAATAATAGAGGTTTATACAAAATACACACACTACATATACTGTACAAAATTGTATTGATTCTCTTTTGTTTTTTTATTACTTTTAAAATAGTCGTATTAATCTAAAAACATAAAATAAATAATAATAATAAACAATGATGATAATATTAATCAATAATGATGATAATAATAATCAATAATAATGATAATAATAAATAATTAAAATAACATAAACATCTCGAATAACCTGATTTTTTTTAGAAATTTATAAACTTAGTTATTATTAAATTTTCTTAATTGCAGTATTTTTTCTTAAATCCTTAAAAATTATCAAAATATTCTAGGATTTTCTCAAAGCTTTGAGAGTTTACCAATTTTCCTTTTAGATTACTAAAACTTTTCAAACATTTTCTACCGGATTCCTGATTTTTTTCTAGAATTCTAGAATTTTCTTATGGTTAATATTCCATCTTTCGGAAGTTTTCTACAATTTCTTGCTTTGTATTACCGAAAATTTTCTTTTAGGTTTGGGTTTTAGGTTTATAGAACTTTTCATAAAGTTTTCTACCTAATTAGAAGTTTTTTAGAATTATAGTTTTCTTATAGTTATTCTTCCGCCATTAAAAAGTTTTCTACCATTTCTTGCTTTGTCTTGTCGAAATTTTTCTTTGAAATTTTCTACGAGAGATCTTTTAGGTTTGGGTTTTAGTTTTCTAAAACTTTTCATAAATGTTTCTACCCGATTCCTAGATTTTTTTTCTATGGTTATTTTTCCTATGGTTATTTTTCCACCTTTAGAAGGGTTTCTGCCATTTTATTCTTTGTCTTGTCGAAATACTTCTTCACATTTTTTTTACAAGAGATTTACAATTTTTTTACCAATTTTTCTTTTAGATTTCTAATTTTTTCAGAAAGTTTTCTAGCTGATTTCTAGTTATTTCTAGAATTCTAGAGTTTTCTTATTTCTTTTCTTGCTTTGCCGTATTGAAAATTTCCTTTAAACTTTCTAAACAACTTCTACAATTTTTTTATGAGATTAAAAAAAAATTAAAAATTTTCAAAAAAAAAATCTCAAAGAGAATTTAGACTTTTTCAGGAGTTTTATAAGTTTTTTTAATTATTTTCTTGATTTGTCTGATCGAAAATTTTCTTTAAAATTCCTAAAATTTTCTACACTTTTTAATCAATTCTATTGTTTTTTTTTTTCAAGTGTTGTGGAATTATTCAAGTCTATTTCTTGGAGATTCTTAAATAATCTTCGAAGTTCCTTGAATATTTCAACAATTTATGTACCAAATTACTTGAAATTTCCAGCAATTTTTTAGATAATCTAGGAATTTCTTACGGTTAATTTTCCACTTTTTATTGCTTTACCAATTTTCCTTTTAGATTTCTAAAACTTTTCAGAAAGTTTTCTACGCAATTCCAAGATTTTTTCTATAATTCTAGAATGTTCTTATTTGTTTTCTTGCTTTGGCTTATCTAAAATTTTCTTTAAACTTCTTTTTATCAGATTTCTAAATATTTTCAAAAAAAATTCTCTCAGATTTTAACTTATTTAAGAGTTCTGAAATTTTAGAACACCTTTTCTTCCTAGAATGTTCTAGAAGTCTAGAATTTTCTTATTTCTTCTCTTGCTCTGTCAGATTACTAAAAGTTTTCAAAAAAATTCTCCCAGATCCTTAGACTTTATTTATTTATTTATTTATATATCTTCGGTCTTCTTTTTAAAATAATACATCTTAACAAATTAACAAAAATAAAAAACATACATAAAATTTTGATCAAAAGAAGCAAAGGTTCTGAAATTTTCAAAACTTTTTGTTCCAAAATGTAGAAGATGAGAATTTCTTTTTCTAGATATTTATCTTTGAGTTGTCTAAATCTATTAGGTTCTGGTCTAATTCAGAAGATCTTTGTCCGAAGATATTTTAAGTGTTTTCATTTTCAAAATTAACGTTTGCTTTTTTTGAGTGTTATGGAATTATTCAAAAATGTTTTTTGAAGATTCCTAAAACATTCTTCCAAGGTTCTTAAATATACCAGTAATTTAACTACCAGATTTCTTGAAATTTTTTGCAATTCCTTTAGGTGATCTAGAAAGTTCTTACATTCAATCTTCCACTTTTTAAGACTATGATTATAAGCTCTTACTTTATCTTATCTAAAAATCTCTAAACAGAGAAATTGTTGGAAAAAAAACTATCAAAAAATATAGAAATCTGTGAGAATGTTTTCTAAAAAGTTATGTGGAATAAAAATTCTTGAAAAATTCTCAATAAAATTCATTAAAAAAAATTATTCCACAATATTTTAGAAAACAGTCTCGCGGATTTCTGGATTCTTTGGTGGTTCTAGGATTTTCCATAAAATTTTCTTCCAGATTGCTGGAATTTAAAACAAACTCTTAAAATTTTCTACATTTTAAAGGATTTAAAAATTTCCAATAATTTCTTCACCAAATTGTAAATAATGTGAATTTTGTTTGATAGTTTTAGGAATTCCAAATTCCTAGATCTATATTCTACAGCTCTAATCTGTTTCAATTACAATTGTGAAAATTTTCTTCGTAGATTCTAAAATTTTGCGGCATTTTCTGTTCCAAAATTGAAGAAGTTTTTTTATGTATTCTCGAATTTTTTTAAATGTCTGTTGTAAAATCCTGGAAGAATTTCTAGGCTCCAAATTCGAAGTTCTTGAATTTTTCAATTAGTCTTCCAGATTGTTAGAACTTTTCTCCCAAATTCTTACATATTTTCAAGAGTTCTGAAATTTGCGGTGTGTCAATGTGAATTTTCTGAAATGTTCATAAATTAATCTCTGCAATGTCTAAATCTATTTTCTTATGCTCTAGTCTAGCAGTTTTTCTTTCCAAAAATTTTTTTGCGTTTTCAAAGATTCCAGATTTCTATAATTTTTCATAAATGAATCTCTGCGGTGACCAAATTTTCTTAGGCTCGGTTTATCGCAAAAGATTTTCTTTCCAAAGGAATTTCCAGCGTTTTCATTTCTTTTCGAGTGTTATTGTAGAATTATAATAAAAAATCTTGTAGATTCCTAAAAAAAATTCTTAAATATTGAGCAATGTTTCTACCAAATTTCTTGAACTTTCAAGCATTTTATTCTAGAATTTTTTTCTTCTTCTAGAATTGTCTTCTTCTTAATATTCCACCTTTTAATAGTATAGTGGAAAACTCTTGCTTTCTCTAATCGAAACTTTTCTAAAAAATCTTCAAGATTTCTAAGTTACTGTTACATGTAAAACTAGGAATAATGAAGGAAATAAGGACCTGTTTACTTTGGAACACTAAAAACGAACGCTAAAACTATTGAAGAAAGTGAAGAAACGTATGACAGTATTTTTACTTCCATTAAGATCTTTACAAATCATTATAAAAAAGATTATACCTTTGCTATTTACATCTTTTAGTGACCAATAATATGAAGAAGATAGTAATTTATTACTTCACACCTTACAATAACTTTTCTTTTGTTGATAATTTTTCTAATTTACTTTAAAGGATTTGATGAAATCAAATCGCTAAATGCTTAAAATAAAAAATTAATAGATATTCCAAATGACATTAATTCAAGGTCGTTGATGGTCCAGCGGCGCGTCGATTTATCTGATTGCCGTGTCGGGCCCGTTTTAATTACAAATTAATATTAATACTATTACGACGCACTAATCAGCGCCGCATTATTAATTCTAATTGATTATCAATGCTGGAGTGTCTTTTTGGGTTATCGAATTGTATGAACTGGTTAACGATGCTAATTAATCATCGACAGTGGATTACCGAGTTGACGTTATTGACGACGCGCGCTTTTGATTCCACAATTGTCGCTTTGATTTTCATCAACAACGATAATCCAGTACGTATTATTATTATTAAACAAGGAATTAACTTTAATTAACCAGAGTTTTTCATCAAATCATCAACACCTTCATCAAATATCTTAAAAAGTTGACCCATTGAAGGGACAGTGTTTTTCAATCTAATGAAAAAAACTTCACGAAAATTACATGAAATATTTCCAAGTACAAATTTATTTGGACCAAATAATGTTCTTCAACCTATAACCAAAACAATGGAACATTGACAAATTTCTTAAGTCATATGTTATTGGTTATTTTTCAAGTATTAAATATCTATTGTCAACTTGTCACTAAGTATTAAATATCACTGGGAGATGTTCGTTGCTTAAAATACTTAAAATAAATATAGTTGCGAAGAAACTAAGCTACAAACATATCCACAAACCAATGAAACATGGCCAAAATTAAAAACTAATATAGGTTTGGATATTCAGAAAATTAATTCAGTAAAGAATGTTGTTAAATCTACAGCCAAACCAATGGAATATGACAGCTAAAAATTGAAATAATTAAAATATAAGATGTGTAGGAGAATGTTCTTAAGCATACTAACAGAACCAATAGAACATAGCCAAAAATTTATAATCTCCATTATTTTCGACTTAAGGCCTTCTACAAAAGTGTAGGAAAGTGATCAAGTATAACGAAGAATTTACCCAAACAAATTTTGGACGTCATTTTCAAGCTTATTTTTAGTAGAAACATAAATGTCAATTATTTCCAACATCCAATACTGACAATCATCCGCACTAATTGCAAACTGTATCTGTTACGCATGATCGCACCGCAAAACCTTCCGCAAGAGGGCGTTCTACAGATGATTGCCGGCCAATTTCCAATTGAAAACAATGCGGACATGTCGGAGCTGTTGCAGGAAAGAAAAAAAAATGAAAGAGTAAATGTGGGTAATTATATTTTATGGGGTGCCAACGCCTCGTCGCCCGCGCTAGCCCACACTTTCTTCGTCAATGGCGGCGCGGCCTTGCGCTCGTTTACGAGGGCGAATATTTCGCATTTGTTTATTTTCTTCTCTCTTTTTTTTCGGTATTGTTATTAGCATATAAACGTTACGTGTTTCGGCGGGGCACGCGCCCTCGTTACCACGCACGAGCGCTCGCTTTTCAACCCCCCCTATTTGATTGGTTTGAATTTTTAATGACGTTCGTTATGGCCTCGCTTTAATCACGTTACCTACATTGTTAGGGCGCATAACTCTAATTACACGTGTTGGGTGGTTCTCGATAATCAATTCGCAAACGGGCACCCCCTGTTCCGTGCCCGGATTCTGGTGGAGCACTTTGATTTATCAATTAAACAGGTACAACACCTGCACACAGAGTGTACTCAAAATGTTTGAACCTTGAAGCTCTGGTTGTTTACGTTTAAATGAAAACGAAAGCTGTTTTATATCTATTGGTTGTGGGTTGCTTTAACAATTTCTATTAACCTAAAAGAACCTAAAAGAAGGAAGAATTCTTAAAGATGGGAATTTTTAGGAGCAATAAAACAATTATTGGTTCTTCTACTTGGTTACACATTTTTAAATACAAAATGAATCTTTCAAATTTGATTTCTGAGCTTTGGCATTTTGTTTCTAACTGTTATATGGCAATTGTTTTTACAGTATGTCAAAAGTACATATTTCTCTTAATATATTCAGTAATTTGAAGATAATTTTTAAGGCTGATAATTTTAAAGTATGAAATGTAAATATCCTATTTTTGTAAATTTGATTTTTGACCGTTGGCATTTTGTTGTTAACTAAGATCTAGCAATTGTTTTTACAGAATATTAAACGTGCATATTTACATTAAAAAATTTATTAATTTTAACATAAATTTTAACACTGGTAAATTTTTTAGAATCTTTTAAAGTATGAAATATAAATATCCTATATTTTTTAATTTGATTTCTACCCGCCACCATTTTGTTGTTAACTAAATTATCGCAAATGATTTTACAGTATATTAAAAGTGCACATTTATTTTAATAATTTTAGTAATTTTAACATAAATTTTAAGGCTGGTATTTTTTTTAGAATGTTTTATCTAACGAAATGTAAATTTCCACTTCGTAAGATTTTATTTCTGAGTGGCGCCATTTTGTTTGTACTTAAGATATAGCAATTGTTCTTATACTATATTAAAAATACATCTCTTTTTTATTATATTTATCAATTTTAAGTTATAATTTTACAATAATTATTTTATTACAATTTTTCAAACTATGAAATGCAAATTTCCCATTTCTATGATTCTATTTCTGAGCGTTGCCATTTTGTTCTTAAATGACATACAGCAATTATTTTTACAGTACGTTAAAAGTGCATATTTTTTAAAATAAATTTGATAATTTTAATATAAATTTTCACTCTGGTAATTTTTTTACAAATATTCAAATTATAAAATACAAATTTTTGTTTTTAAGATTTTATTTCGTACCGTCGCCATTTTGTTTTAACTAAGCTCTATCAATTATTTTTACATTATATCTATTTCGTATTAAATTTAGTGATCTTGTATTTTTGGCTTTTCTTTTCAAAATTTTAAAACAAAATTGTCGTTTCTTATTTTAAGCGTCGCTATTTTATTTCCAGTTGGAAAATATCAATTGTTTTTACACTAAATCATAAAATTAATCTCTTCTGGTAACTTTAGTAATTTTAATTTGATAATTTTAATATAAATTTTGAAATTGGTAATTTTTTACAATTTTTCAAATTATAAAATGCAAATTTTGGTTTTTATTATTTCTTAGCGTCGCCATTTTGTTGTTATCTAAGCTGTAGCAATTGTTGTTTTACATTATATCCAAATCACTTCTATTTTTTTAAATTAAATTTAGTGATTTTAAATCATTTTTTGGCTAAGAAAAAATATTTTAAAACAAAATTTTCTTTTCCTCCGATTTAAATTTTTACGTCGCTATTTTGATACCAGTTGGTAAATATCAATTGTTTTTCGACTAAATCATACAATTAATCTCTTGTAGTAACTTTAGTAATTTCAAGGCAAATTTTTAGGTTAATAAATCTTAAGCTGTGAAACGTAAATTTTCTTTTTTTAAAAATTTGATTTCTAAGCTTTGGAAATTTGTTTTTAACTATTATATGGCATTTGTTTTTACAGTATGTTAAAAGTACACATTTCTCTTCACATATTTAGTACTTTGAAGATCATTTTTAAAGCTAATAACTATTTTAGAATTTTTTTAAATGTGGAATGTAAATATCCTATTTTGTAAAATTCGAATTCTGATCGCCGCCATTTTGTTGTTAACCAAGTTATAGCAATTGTTTTTACAGTACGTCAACAGTACATATTTCTCTTAACATGTTTAGCTTTTTGAAGATAATTTTTAAAGCTGATAACTTTTTTAGAATCTTTTAAAGTGTGAAATGTAAATATCCTATTTTGAAAAATTCGATTTCTGACTACCGCCATTTTGTTGTCGACCAAGATAGAGCAATTATTTTTACAGTATGTAAACAGTACATATTTCTTTTAATATATTCAGCAATTTTATGATAATTTTTAAAGCTGATAACTTTTTATAATCTTTTAAAGTGTGAAATGTAAATATCCTCTTTTGTAAAATTCGATTTCTGACCGCTGCCATTTTGTTGTTAACCAAGTTATAGCAATTGTTTTTACAGTATGTCATCAGTACATATTTATTATAATATATTCAGTAATTTGAAGATACTTTTTAAGGCTGATAAATTTTTTAGATTCTTTTAAAGTGTGAAATGTAAATATCCTATTTTGAAAAATTCGATTTCTGACTGCCGCCATTTTGTTGTTAACCAAGTTACAACAATTGTTTTTACAGTATGTTAACAGTACATGTTTCTTTTAATATATTCAGTAATTTGAAGATATTTTTTAAAGCTGACAACTCTTTTAGAATCTTTTAAAGTGTGAAATGTAAATATCCTATTTTCTAAAATTCGATTCCTGAACGCCACCAATTTGTTGTTAACCAAATTACAGCAATTGTTTTTACAGTATGTAAACAGTACGTATTTCTTTTAACATATTCAGCCATTTGAAGATAATTTTTAAAGTTGATAAATTTTTTAGAATCTTTTAAAGTGTGAAATGTAAATTTCCTATTTTCTAAAATTCGATTTCTGACCGTCGCCATTTTGTTGTTAACCAAGTTATAGCAATTATTTTTACAGTATGTCATTAGTACATATATCTCTTAACATATCCAGTAATTTGAAGATAATTTTCAAAGCTGATAAATTTTTTAGAATCTTTTAAAGTGTGAAATGTAAATATCCTATTTTGTAAAATTCGATTTCTGACCGCCGCCATTTTGTTTCCAACCAAGTTATAGCAATTATTTTTACGGTATATTAAAAGTAAATGTTTATTTTAATAAATTGAATAATTTCAAGATACATTTTAAGGCTGATAAATATTTTAGAATTTTAGTAAGTGTGGAATGTAAATTTCCTTTATTTACAGATTTTTTTTTCTTAGCAACGCCATTTTGTTTTTATCTGAGATGTAGCAATTGTTTTTACAGTATATTAAAAGTACACGTCTATTTTTATAAATTAGGTAATTTCAGGATAAATTTAAAGGCTGATAAATATTTCAGAATTTTAGAAAGTATGGAACGTAAATTTCCATTTTTTTGAAGATCGTTTTTTTTAGCGATGCTATTTTGTTTTTATCGAGATGTAGCTATTGTTACCCTCTTATACCAAAAAAGCATCTATTTTTTTGTTGAATTTGTTAATTTTAAGACATAATTTTACGCTGAATAATTTTTTTACAATTTTTCAAACTATGAAATGCAAATTTCCTGTTTTTATGATTTGACTTTTGAGCGTTGTGGTTTTGTTTTTATCTGACATATAGCAATTGTGTTTACAATGCATCAAAAGTGCATGTCTGATTTAATAACTTCACTAATCTAAAGATACATTTTAGAGCTAGTAAATGTTTTAGTTTTTTTCAAATGATAAAATGTAATCCTAATTTTAGGATTTAAATAATTCTATTTCGTTTCAACTCGAATATGGCAATTGTTTTAACATTATATTAAAATTACATCTCTTTTTTTAAATAAAATTCAGTAATGTTAAGCCAAATTTTTTGTCTGATTTTTTTTTTAATTTTCATAACATCAAATGAATTTTTTTCTTTCTAAGATTTAACTTCTGAGCGTCATTATTTTAAATCCAGGTGGCATATAGTAATTCTTTTTACATTATATTAGAAATGTATATATTTTTAACTCAACTTAACTAACAATTTTAAGGCCCTGTAAATTTTTTTTAGAAGTGTTAAAACTATGAAATTTCTAAAGTTTCTAAATTTTAATTTCCAAGCGTCACCATTTTGCTTTTAGCCGGGATATAGCAATTGTTTTTTAAGTATATTAGAAATGTATCTATTTATCACATAACTTTAATAATTTGAAAGCAAATTAAAAAAAGTTTTCAAACCATGAAATGTAAATTGTCCGTTTCTAAGTTTTAATTTCTGAACGTTGGCATTTTGTTTTTAGCTGAGATATAGCAATTGTTTTTTGAGTTAATCAAAAATACAAGTTTCTTTTTCAAAAATTTGTATTTTTAAGGCTAAATTTTACGCTGATAAATATTGTAGAATTTTTCAAAACACGAAATGTAAATTTGCCATTTTCTAAGATTTTATTTCTGAGCAGCGCCATTTTGCTTACAGTTGGAATATTCTAATTGCTTTTATGCTACGTCAAAATGTATCTATTTTATTTAGTAAATATAGTAATTTGACAACAATTTTTTAAGTCGATTTTCTTTAAGGAATTTTTCAAAGTATGAAATGTGAATTTCCATTTTCTAAAATTCAAGTTTCGAGCTTATTTTTAACTAGGATTTAGCAATTGTTTTTATAGTATATAAAAGAAATGTCCTTTTTGTACTAAATTTGGTAATTTTAGGCTAAATTTTAAAGCTAATATATATTTTTTTAATCTTTCAAACTAAGGTAAATTTTCTTCTATTCACTTGTAGCTGTTTTTAAAGTTCAAGTCCAAGATTCTAAATTTTTATAAAAATATTTTCCTCAAATGACAAATTCCTTCCTTTTGTAGATATTCTAAAGTCGTAAATAATTTAGACTGCTCGCTCCAAATCTTGATGTAGTCCAAAAGTCTCCAAAATCTTGGAAAAAAGCTTTTTTGCAAATGAAGCGTTTCACATTCATAAATTTTTACGAAAATCTTTAGTTAAATGTAATTGTTGTACTACTCTCTTGTAGAGTCTGAATTAAATGATATTACTCAAAACCTTAATTCTGTTCCAAGTTTCTAAATGTTTCGAAAAATCCTTCATTAAATTTTAACAACTTTCTACTCAATTGAAGCTGTCCAAGTGTCTAAACAGTTATGAAAATCTTTGATTATGGTTGTTACTCCCCTGTAGATATTCTCAAGTCCTAAATAATTGCTATTAATCATAAACTTGTGATGTTTTCCAAGTTCCTATTTTTTTGAAAAATCCTTCGTTCTATCTACTCAATTGAAACTGCCCAAGTGTCTAAACTTTTACGAAAACTTTTGGTTCTCGTTATGTTACTCTTTTTGTAGATATTCTAAAGTCCTATATAATTGCCATTACTCAAAAACTTAATGTTGTTACGAGTTTCTAAATGTTTTGAAAAATCCTTCATTAAATTTGATCAATTGAAGCAGTCGAAGTGTCTTAAACAATTACGAAAATCTTTGGTTATCCATATTTTACTCTTTTTTTAGATTTTAAAGTCCTATATAATTGCCATTGTTCAAAAACTCAATGTTATTACAAATTTATATGTGTTTCGAAATATTCTTCAATCAATTTTATCAACTTTCTACTCAATTGAAGCTGTCGAAGTGTCCAAACTTTTACGAAAATCTTTGGTTATTGTTAAGTTATTCTTTTGTATATGTTCAAAAGCCCGAAATAATTGAAATAACTCAAAAAATTAATATTATTCCATGTTTCTAAATGTTTCGAAACATCCTTCATTCAATTCATTCAATTTTTATCAACTTTCTACTCAATTGAAACTGTCCAAATGTCTAAACCTTTACAAAAATCTTCTCTTTATGTTATGCTTTTGTAGATATTCTTAAGTCCTATATAATTACTCAAAAACTTAATGTTCTTACAAGTTTCTATATGTTTCGAAAAATTCTTCAATCAATTTTATCAACTTTATACTCAATTGAAGCTGTCGAAGTGTATTAATCCATTACGAAAAGCTTTGGTTATCGTTATGTTATTCTTTTGCCCGAAATAATTGAGATAACTCAAAAAATTAATATTATTCCAAGTTTCTAAACGTTTCGAAACATCCTTCATTCAATTTTTATCAACTTTCTACTCAATTGAAACTGTCCAAGTGTCTAAACTTTTACGAACATCTTTGGATATGGTGATGTTGATATTTTGTAGATATTCTAAAGTCCTAAATAATTGCCATTACTCAAAAACTTGATGTTGAGGAAGTTCCCATTTTTTTGAAAAAAAAAAATTGATTTATCTACTCAATTGAAGCTTGTCAAGTGTCTAAATTATTACGAATATCTTTGGATGCCATATACTACTCTTTTGTAAATGTTCTAAAGTCCAAATTAAAAAACTTGATGTTGAAACACTTACTATGTTTGTAAAAACGTAGTAAATGTTTAAATATGGATTACCACCTAGTAACGGTCACAACCATCATGAATTTGATGTTTTGAGTTTCTAAATGTTTCGAAAAATCCTTCACATTATATTTTATCAAGTTTCTACTCAATTGAAGCTGCCCAATTGTCTAAACTGTTACGAAAATCTTTGGTTATCGTTATGTTAATCTTTTGTAGGTATTCTAAAGTGCTGAATTACTCAAAATCTTGATGTTCTCCAAGGTCATATGTTATTTGCAACTATCCTTTTTTCTATCTACTCAATCGTTCAAGTGTCTAAATTTTTACGGAAATCTTTGGTTATCGTATACTACTCTTTTGTAAATGTCCAAAATCAAAAACTTTTGATGTTGTTTCAAGTATCTAAATTTTTGGAGACGTCCTTTTTCATATTTCTGCTCATTTGTGGATGTTTTAAGGTTGGAATTATCATTCGAACGAACTAAAGGATTTTAATATATTTTATTATGGAATTATCATGACTTATTTCTTTATGCAACCTGAATCACGTAGGGTGGAGCTGAAATAAGAGGAGGACGAAGAAGAGGGTTCTTTCAAAAGGTGTTTCGCGGACTGCAATTAGCGACGACCGTTGATAACGAGGCCTCCTGTACAAGATAAGGAGGCAGTGATGTATGCGCTCGTAGGGGAGGGTTCGGATATACACCGCAATCTAACTGAAAAGGGGGATCGGGCCATTGTACTCGGGGTGATATATTGCCGGGGTCGGGAGGCGGCATTAATATGCAGATCGCGGCGGTCCCAACGAATTTTTGTTTATATCCGTCACGCCGCAGGGTTAATTGTTATTAGTTATTATTTCTTTCTCTGCGCCGACGTCGGGTGGAAAATGATTATTACCAACGCACAACCATTTGGTTTATTACTGGCGCTTGAGAGCCAGGGAAAAAATGAAGTGATGAAGTTGATTTATGCAGTGTGTAGTTGAATGAGAAGTGTTTTTTTCTTTTCCTGGGAGATAACGTTACTGTTTTTTTTGCACTAATGCTAACCACACTGATGGTATCAAGTAGAGATAGGAAGAAGAAAAATTGTTAAGGTTTTCTTTAAATTTACTCTCAAGTTACAAGTAAAATGAACCATTAAATTAAAAACAAACAAGTTTTTGTTTCTCTTAATTTGGAAAATGATGTTTTACGTTTAATAAATTCATCAATTTCAGATTGATCCAAAAATCATGGTGAGAGTAAGAAGTAAAAAGATGATGACCTTGACTCAATAGATTGCCTTAATCAAAATCAGGCGATGTATAGAGTAGAGTAAAAATTGAGAAGGTAAATAAGATTTGTAAATAAACGAAAAAATGTTAGAGACCATGTAATGATGTAGTAAAAATATTAGAGACAAAATAAGGATGTAGTAAGGTTGTAGAGAAAAATTGTCCAATATAATAAGTACATTTTAGAATAAGGATTTTTTAAGGGTTATCAGGTAATATAATGGATTTTTTTAAATTGTATAAGTTTAAATAAAACTACGTTAGGTTAACAATTGCGATTTTATTTATAACATATTCTAGTAAGAGAATGTAGGGAATGATTGACTTAAAAACAGTGAAGAGCCCCTTCACCCTGCACAGTCCACCCCCCAACCGCCCTTCATCCATTCCATCCCTCTATAACCCCTCGTAATAAAATTTACGCTTTTGCGTCTGGGGCAAACCGGTAACCATGGCGACTGCTGCAGCCAAGGGTGGGGGTTGCAGACGTCACGTGACGCTCCGGTGCAGTGCACCCTCCCCTTCGCGCCCCGCGCCGCCGCCCCTGCAGGCCCCGTGACCGCTTTCGAGGTCCGCGCCGCGACGCAACCGTCGACCCCCAACACACAGTTCAATAAGAGTCATTGCCATCGTCCTGGCTGGGCCACTTCCTGGTCCCGATCCTGATCCTGCAGCCCAGTCCTGCTAACCGGCATACAGACACTCGCTCACACACACACACACACACACCAGCCAGCCCGACCAGGGCGTGGTACTTCATTAGGGATTCCCGACTAGAATTACGGGGGCTCCGCAGGAAATACACGCGCGCGGGTCTAGAGGGGGTGAAATTTAGGGTTTAACCTGACGCGCACGCCGCATCATCGAGGGCGACGACCCCCGCGCGCTCTGCATTAAAATGCGGAAAAGCTAAAACTAATACCCTAATCTTAATAATATTAAAATCTATAATGATGGTACCGCATTATCGACCCAATTTCTATGCAACCCAATTTACCGCCAGGCATTAAAATGCTATTTTACTGCCCGTTTCGGATCATTTCAATGGAACATTCTTGTATCCGTACGCAAACTCATTTGTACTCATTAAAATATTATTGCACCGGCAATTTGAAGAGGATTTATAGCGTTTTCCACGTCGTTCGTATGCAACATAATTTACACCTTATCAATGCAATTTGTTACAGATAATGATGGGACGAGTGGATTAAATTATTCAACATATTCAATAAACACATTCCTTATTAAGAGTATAAATATTCCACCACATCTGCAAAATTAAAACATAAAAGCAAAAATATTAGAGACAATGTAGTGATGTAGTCATTTTACACTTAACGTGTGTGATCAATTTCTGAGAGTTTCTGACTACATAAAACTACTAGAGGAGAGTCTCCAGAAAGTTTTAAGATTCTTGCCTAAAGAACTACTAGAGGAGAGTCTCTAGAAAGTTCTAAGATTCTTACATTTAAAAAAAACTACTAGAGGTGAGTCACTTGAAAGTTCTAAAATTATTGCATAAAGAACTACTAGAGGAAAGTCCTTAGAGAGTTCTATGATTCTTGCCCAAAAGAACTACTAGAGGAGAGTATCTAGAAAGTTCTGAGATCCTTACATAAAAAACTATTAGAGGAGAGTGTCTAGAAATTTCCAAGATTCTTACATAAAAAACTACTAGAAGTGAATCACTTGAAAGTTCTAAAATTCTTGCCTAAAGAATTACTAGAGGAAAGTCCCTAGAGAGTTCCAAGATTCTTGCCTAAAGAACTACTAGAGAAGAGTCTCTAGAAAGTTCTAAAATTCTTACATAAAAAACTACAAGAGGTGAGTCTCTTGAAAGTTCTAAGATTCTTGCCTAAAGAGAAGAATCTTAGAACTTTCTAGAGACTCTCCTCTAGTAGTTCTACTACTAGAGGTGAGTCACTTGAAAGTTCTAAAATTCTTGCCTAAAGACCTACTAAAGGAAAGTCCCTAGAGAGTTTTAAGATGTTTGCCTAAAGAACTACTAGAGGAGAGTCTCTAGAAAGTTCTAAGATTCTTACATAAAAAACTACTACAGGTGAGTCTCTTGAAAGTTCTAAGATTCTTGCTTGAAGAGAAGAATCTTAGAACTTTCTAGAGACTCTCCTCTAGTAGTTTTACGTAATCAAAAACTCTCATAAATTGATCAAAATGCAGTTATAAGGATTTGAAAAAATTAAGATATTACCATAAAGGTGCCATCGATGGTAATATCTTAATCCATACTCTATAGTAATTCTTGACTCCCTGTCTTCAATTGCGCTACGTTGATGAGATCCAAAATAGATCGAAACCAGTCGGTGGCTGTTGTTGACAGGCAACAATAGTTAATATTTTCAATAAATTACCTTTCTATTATTTCTTTATAAACGATTTATAAACGTTATATACCTATTGCTGTGTGATCAAATTTAAATATCGTCAGTCATCGACGCTACCGTTTGTTTAAGCAATCGCGTTGACATTAACATACTAGACACAACATAAATGTCAACAACGTCTACAGGTGTACAATCTTATATAAGAGAAATTTAACACCAATTCCACCGCATTGTTGTGTATTTTTGTTTGTATTCGTTTTTTATTATTATTATTATTGCAACACTGAACCCGTGACCCGGCGACCTTAACCTTTCCTGACGCTAATTTATACGAATTGCTGCACCTTCTTCTCTTCTTCTCGGGTGAAATTTCAGCTCGCGTTAGAGTTAATAATCGCCTAGTTTCCATTTTCACTACTACTACTAATCCGTCAATTAAGCGGAGGCAATGAGCTCATCCTAAAGCGAGATGGAGATAGAAGGCCCAGAAAGGTTGCCGGGTTCAGACAGTTGTTATTATTATTATTATTATTATCATCATCATTATTAAGGCCTAGGGAATTTAATTAATAACTTAATCCTGTTATGCAGTTATCGATTCTGCGCAAATCGGGTGTGGTCGCGTGTAATTGCTTACATTGTGTCAACAAGTTTAATGGATGGGATGATGATACCGGGAAACGTTTTCGTTCAATTGGTTTACTTTTTGATTTTTGATTTCGTTCGGCTCGTGAGGTCTGGAGGCTCACAGGGGGTTTGATACCGTATCTATTTATTCAAGGCGTTAGATAAGATTACTGGGTTGCTGCTAACAATTTTTTTTCTGTGTGTGCGTTATCGTACAAAATGGAAATGTGATTTTTGAAAGAATTTATTTACTCTAGAAATATTGAATACCTTCCCCAAAATTTTTGGTCGTCTTATAAGCAGAATCAGCATCTCATAACAATAAGAAATTGAAAGCATCCTAGTTTATTGGCTCGAAAAAATAAACCAAAAAATAAACCAAGCGTTAATTGTGTTATTTCTATAAAAAAAATGTTTTGTGATATCATTAGCTTAATTTTGATCAAGTTCTAAAACTTTTTGAAGATTTAATATTATAAGGGTATAGTCTACAAAAAAGTTACTTATAAAGAACATAATTTTTGGTTATATTGGTTGAATTCAAACCCTCCGAGGATAACGATTCCTGTCTAATAATATTTAATCTCTTAATATTTTTAGTTTAGATTGTTCTTAGTTTCTTGGCTCAGACGAATATTCCTCGGTTACATTATAAGCATAATTGTAATCAAGTTCTAATAAATCTCTAGAATGTTCTATTCTTATGCTTAATTTTTATTCACAATTTCGTCCTTCACACAAAAGTTTTGGAGTTTCTAAAATTGTCATCAGAGTTTTGGCATAAGGTTTTTTAGGTGCCCAGAATAGGATGAAGAATATTTCCTTCAGGTTTCCATAAATTTCAAACCTGGCCAAAATCCTTAGGGAAGCACACACAACATGTTTAAATGTTTCAAGCTCTAATAATTTTTGATCTTGTAATATTACCAGAATGGAATTTCAGCAAGAAAGTCTATAACGAAATCAGAGCTGAATCACTATTAAAATCTTATTTGAATAATGAAAAGTAAGAAAAAACCAATGGCCTGTTTTTCTAAGGGCACTTGAATACGACGAGCTCAATATTCTATCAAGTACTCAACTTTTGAAAAGTTCAATATTTGCATTTTGATTTTACATCAATCGGATCTCATTGAAGCTTCAGAAAGTCTTTGGATTCCTAAAAATCTCTACAAAGGCTTTATAAAGATTTAAAAAGATCCGATTTATGTAAAATAAGGTCCTCCGACTATTCCAAAACATGGGTGATGTGATGAATTTGCTGGAATAAAGACTTCGTGACTAAAAAGTGCTAAATTCATCGCCAGAAAAAAAGTGTTCCATGTTTTGATTGACACAAATTGTATATCACTAAAGTCGTTGAGGACAAATTTATTCATATTTATTCATATTCTTATGATAACCTAACCTGGATGAAACAAGAAATTCCATAGTCATAGAAAAAAAAACAAAGCCCAAAAAATTGTACAAAAGATTTTGAATTTAATTCAATTGATAAAGTTGATTCTGATTCTAAAGAGATAAGTTCGGTCTCTATGAAGCTCTGACTTTTCGCCAAAATTGTTGCTTTAACGTCCAAAATTCCAGTGTATTTTCTGTGACATTCAAAACTGCTCAAAATTTTTGGATTGGCTTCGAAAAAATTTCATAAAGCAAATATACAAAACAAACATTTTTGTGGTTTTCTTTGCTTTCTTAATATTTTGTCCAAAAAAAAATCATCAACTTAGAAACCTGGCCGAAATCGTTAGGTAAAATATAGTGTATTTACTTGTAACATCTTTTTTAATAACAATTTCTTTGATGTCTACACAAAATTGCAAATTCTCTTAATGGCGTTTAAAAAAAATGCATATTTAGGTGCCCGATAGATTATCTCTCAAATTTCCTCAGCCTTCATACCATGTCGAAATTCTTAAAGAAATGTACAAACATTATTTATGTATTTTTTCGCTTTAATGTTATTTATCAAACTAAAGACTTGGTCGAAATCCTTAAGGAAATATACAAAAAAACACAAATTCAAGAGTGCCTCTACACAAAACTTTTGGAGTCTCTCTTCAGAGTTTTTGGCACAAAACTATTTAGGTGCCTAATATTCCAGCATAAGATAAAGGATATTTCCTCCAAAGTTTTCTGAACTTTCAAACCTGGTCCAAATCCTCAGGCAAGCATACAAATATTTTCATGTAACTTTCTATTTTAAAGATGTTTTCTCTTAAGATTCTACAACATAGAAACCGAGGCTACTAATCATTTCCTTAGTGTCTTTACAAAAAATTTCCTCAACCTTCAATCCTTGGAGAAACGCACAAAAAATGTTGATGTATTTTTTTTACTATAGTCACAGTTAATAAATAAATTTTGTGGCAAAACAAAGTTTTGTGTTTTATTTAATTTTAATGAAAATGTATCACCAAGTAAACGCCGACAACATTCAAGAATAAGAAATAAAGTTATCTAGAAGTTCTAAACATTTTTGACTCATTTAATTAACCACAATTTTCAATTCACGCCCGGTTAAGTGTATTACTCTTTACTCTGTCCCTTACAAACGTCTCACACGTTTAATTTGAATAATCTGTTGGATATTAAGTAATCCTTTATGGACGCTTGATGTAAACAAACACTCTGTAGCGTTACAAAGACCGTCCTGAGAGCGGACAATGGTCGTAAAAAACAAAACGGCGATCATAAAATCAACAATAAAGACTGATGCACTTTATCCCGTTCCTGTCAGTCTGTCAACAATCGTTTTACGGCGGCTCATTAAGACACCATTTTTTTCGTGTGTGTGTGTGTGTGTTCAGTATTATGAAATCACCGAAAAGGTAACGCAAGTATGATTCAACGTCGTATTTTTAGATTTAATCTTTCAAAAGGTATGGTCTAATAAAGAAATTGATTATCTTCTTTTATCACTAAAAATTTCGTCATGTTTTCTTACTTTAAACTCAGATTTTTTTTGCGTTAGCAAGTTTATACTCTAAACCCATGAAAAAAATCTTCCTAAGTTAAACTTTTTTTTGCTGTGGTAATTAAACACGCGGAAGTAGGTTTATGCTCCAGACAAATCCGAGTTTTTTTTTTGGAGTACTCACGACGCACACATTAGGTAACGTTATGTATAATTTATTCTTTACGACATTTTTTTTCTGCTGTTTTGATTTAATTTTCGGTATTAAGGTTGAACAACTTTTACCGCAAATTTAAATGTGAACTAGTACAATCGAAACTAATTACTACAGATAGTGAAAAAAAAAACAACGCACTCATTATACGTATTATATGTAAATTAGTTCCATAAAATTAATTTGTGCGCTTTGAAATGACCAAGAAAATTTTGATGCAAAAAACACCTGCCATGGTTTTTGGACAACTCTTCGAAATTGGGAATGAGTTTAGGTCTTCTTCTCCTTCACGTTTAATAAATTTGCAAAAAAATTGTGTGAACAGATGTCTTCAAAAATCCACGACCTTTGATGTTTTCCAAACTCCTAGGCTTTCAAAATACTGGTAAGCACTCCTAGGCTTTCATACTACTGGTAAACAGTTCATCAAAAAAATTATAACTTTATAGAGATAATCTAAAGATTTAGACAATAAAATAGAGATCGTACTCTTTTCTAGTCTAATAATGATCCAAAGTATTATCCTAGGAAAAATATTTTGTTAGTTTTTCTATCAGCTTTAATTTCCTTCAAATGCTCACAGGATGTAATTGTAACTTTGTATTTAATTCTTCATTAGAAGCTTTAATTACGAACTGTGAAGATAATAGAGGCTGTACTCATAAATTAATAACTGGACTCTTAGAAATGTTTTAACCTTCTCCCTCAGTTTAAATTTCTTCAAACGATCACAATATTGGAAATAATTGACTTTATGGTAATGGTTATATCTTTAATCTTTTCTGGATTATTCATTAGCAGCTTTATTTATGAAGTCAGAGCTTCATAGAGATCTTTATAATAGTCTGAAGATCTAGACTTTTATATACTTCTCTTAACAATTATCAATTGAATTCAATTCAAAATTGTTAATTAATTGTTAGACATTTGGTGATTGTAAAATGGAGATGTTTAAGAGATTGTATCTTATTTCTTGTGTTAAAATTTTTGGTTTCTAAGCAACTATATCCTAGCGTTTTGAAAAGATTGTCCACAAACAAAGCATCATGTTAAAAATAAAATGAAGAATAGACAATTTTTAGAATAGATGCGTAATAATTTTGATCATGAATAGAGGTCAGAAAACTTCGGGGAATATATATTTTACCTTACGCTGGAATTTTGGGCGTGCAAAAAAGCTTTATGCCAAACATTTACTCCTTGAAGAGAATTTAGAAAATTATCCAAATTTGTGTAACGTTTGTAAAGTTTGTAACGTTTCTAACGTTTCTAATAATTTCGACTCTGTTTTAATCTTGTAAAAACTTTAGACAAAATATATTTTACCTAAAAAGACATAAACATTTTTGTACGCTTTGTAAGGATTTGGGCCTGGTTTGAAAGTTGTGAAAACTTGAGAGGAAATATCCTTTATCGTAGACAGAAATTTGAGGCACCTAAATAACTTGATGCCAAAACTCTGAAGAGAAACTTCAAAACATTTTGGTAAAGGCACTAACGAAATTGTTAGTAGACTCGGTTTCTATGTTGCAGAGTCTTCAGAGAAAATATCTTTAAAATAAAAAGACTAATAAACATTTTTGTGTACATTGTAAGGATTTGGGCCAGGTTTAACAGTTGAGAAAATATCCTCCATCATAGGCTGGAATTTTAGACACCTAAATAGCTTTATGCCAAAACCCCAAAAATTTTGTGTAAGGCAGTTTTTTTTAAATACATTCCTTAAAGATTTTGACTAGGTTGAATTAATTATGATTAAATATCATTAAAACAAAAAAGAAAATACATAAACATTTTTTGCACGTTTCCCTAAGGATTTTGATCAGGTTTGAAGTTTGAGTAAATTTTTTGTAAAGGCACTGACGAAATTATTAGTAGACACGGTTTCTTTGTTGTAAAAATATCTGTAAAATAAAAAGACAAATAAACATATTTCTATTCTTGCTTAAAGATAGGGGAAATATCCTTCTTCCTATGCTAGAATTTTAGGCACTTAAAAAGCTTTATGCCAAAACTATGAAGAGAATTTGAGAAACTCCAAAACTTGTGATTAGATAAGTATGTTTCTTTAATATATTTCCTTAAAGATTTCGACCAAGTCTCTAGGTTTATAAATAACATTAAAGCAAAAAATATATATACACATTTTTTATACGTTTGTCCCTGGATTTCGACCTGGTTAGAATGGAAATTTCGGAGATAATCCATCTTCCTATGCCGATAATTTGGGCGCCTAAATAAGACTCATAGCAAAATTTTTATAACCCCTTGAAGAGAATTTGCCATTTCGTATAGAAACCAAAGAAATTGTGATTGAAAAATATGAGCAAAAACTGTAATATATTTTACTTAATGATTTCGACCAGGTTTCTAGGTTGAGGATTTTCTTCTTTGAAAATATAATATAAAAGCAAACTGCAAAGGTTTGTTTTGTACATTTGCTTTGCGACAAAATTTTTAGAACACTTCCAAGTGATTCAACTCATAAACAGTATTTTGTTTATTTGCCTAAAGATTTTGAAAATGTTTGGAGGTCACAGAAAATACGCCGGAATTTTGGGCTTTAAATCAACAATCTTTGAAGAGGATTCCAAAAGAATTTACAAATTACCGAAATTTTGTAAACACCAAAGATTAAAATTGATATTGAAAGGGTTTTCTCAGGCGAATTCCTTAGACAAATATATAAAACAATGTTTATCTGTGTTTTATACATTTGTCTAAAAATTTCGGTTGAGGAAACCCGCGTAAACTTACTTTACTGTTTGAGGAAAATATTTTGGGCTTTGAAGATGTCAAATGTATGTTTCTTTAGAAAAATAGAATACAAAGAAATTTTAACATATGCTGTGTTATAGTGTATCTGAATTTGTTTGAAAATTTAAAAAACATAAAATAATACTAAAGACGATTTAAGTTCAAGACAAAATTTTGGAGATGTGGTGTTTTGAACTTCAAAACTAAAAAAAAGCGCGAAAGAAAATATTGTACCCTTTGTATTTTGAACATGAAAGTAGTTTCCGACGAAAATCTGTAACATTTCCAACTTTATTTATAAATACGCCGAAATTTTGTCATTTTACAAAATTCTAGATCTTTTTATAAGAAGGTTTTTTGGTGAAGATGTTGTTAGAAAACTTTGGGAGTTTCCTTTAAATGAAGCTGTTGGAGAAGAAGAAGACGTACCTGATGAGGAATCACAAGAAGTGGATGCAGATATGAATGATGAGCAGATGAATTGTAAACTAAGAGATTGTTTTACGAGCATTTAAAGACTATTACTTTTTGCATTTATATTGTCATTAAGAAATATACCAACTCACATTAACATGAACAAAAAAAAAAACTTTAAGGATATATAAAAATAAAGATGATTGAAGTTAAGGCAAAATTTTGGACGTAGAAATAGTTGATTAGATTCATAATAAATTTCATTTAGTCTTTGAATTTACATCCAGATTAGGATTTCCTTTCGATGAGTAAAACGTAATTATTGAAGTTTTTCTTGATTTTTGGGTGACATTAAAATGTAAATAAGTTTCAATTCAACTGATCACCTTTATGGCAAACAATTTAAATTAACGTTAACTTTTTGGATTGCTCATTTGTTTATTTATTATTGCTGTTTTAAAAGCTCTTACGAATGAAGATGATTACAAAATATTATGATGAAAGGAAATTAAAAAGATTTCTTTCAGAATTCAAGGCGACGAACGTTTTGAAAACTCCCAAACTTCATAATATTTAATTATTTATTATTAAATATGAATTTTTCCAAAATTCTAGACCCCTAAAAGCTTCAAAACTATTAGGCATTTATAAAAATTACTTATTTATCATTGATCGTGGCATTTTCCAAAATTCTAGACCTCTGATGGCTTAAAAAATCCTAGGCTTTTATAAAAATTAATTATTTATTATTGAACAAGGCATTTTCAAAAATTGTAGACCTCTGACTTCTGACCTCAAAACTCCAAACTCCAAGACGATTATAATATTTAATTAGGCATTATCGAAAAAGGCACTTTCCACAAATTCTAGACCTTCTGATGGCTTCAAAAATACTAGGGTTTTATAATATTAAAGGATTTATAATTGAAAATAGCATTTTTCAAATTTAAAGACCTCTGAAAGCTTCAAAACTCCTAGGCTTTTATAAAAATTAATTATTTATTATTGAAAATGGCATTTTCCAAAATTCTAGACCTCTGATGACTTCAACACTCTTAGACTTTTATAAATATTTAAGATTGTATTATTGACCATGGCATTTTCCAAATTTTTTTATCTCTGTTGACTTCAAAACTCCTAGGCTTTTAAAATATTTAAGGATTTATTATTGAAAATAGCATTTTTCAAAATTCAAGACCTCTAATTGCTTTAAGGTCTTTAACTGCTAAACTTCTTATAATATTTGAAGTTAAGATCCTCTCAAAGCGAAGAATATTCCAAAATTAGGATGTAAAGGAAATAATCCGAATCAGAAGAACAGGATGTTCAATGCATTGAAACTAAATCTGTATAAGACAAAACAATAGTCGAAAATGATTTTATCATGCGAGAGAACATTTAATTTCAAACACTTAATAGTTCTGCATGAAATGACCTTCAGAAAAGAAACAATGTACAGATTAGTTGTTAGCTGTTCCAATTCATCGATTACTTTTTCGATTTTTATGTATTTGGAATGTTTTCGTATGATACGACCATCAGCAAAGAAACAATTTATAGATTAGTTGTTAGATGTTTAGATGTTAAAATTCACCAATTACATTTTTAATTTTCATGTCTTTGGATAGTTTTGTATGATACGACCTTCAGCAAAGAAACAATGTATAGATTATTGTTAGCTATTCCAAATCATCGATTACATTTTAAACTTTCATTTCTTCGGATAGTTCTGTATGATTTGATTTTCAGCAAAGAAACCATTTTTAGATTAGTTGTTAGTTGTTCCAATTCATTTTTTTGGAGCAAATGATGCTGTCCAAAATAAGGAGCGCGAATCGGTTTCGACATTCTTCGCCAAAATGTTCTGAGCAAAATGAAGCAGTCCAAAGTGCAGAAGATTGCTAGAAATTTTTTTTGAAAGGCGAATAGGTGTTGACATTAGTTGCCCAAAAATATATGTGCTGATAAGATGTCATGTGAATTTGAAGGGGAAGAAGACCTCAACTCATTGTTAATTCCGAGAGATTGTTTAAAATTTTGGGTAGGACCATGAAGATGAAGATACGTTAAAGATACGTAAGCTGTTATGTGAATGTGATGGAGAAGAAAACCTCAACTCATTCTTAATTTTGGAATATTTTTAAAATTTTGGGTAGGACCATGAAGATGAAGTTATATTAAAATTCGTAAGCTGTTATGTGAATGTATGGAGAAGAAGATCTCAACTCATTCGTAATTTTGAAAGATTGTTACAAATTTTGGGTAGGATCAAGAAGATGAAGATACATTAAAATATGTAATGGTATTAAATTAAAAAAGAAGCAATTCTTCAATGTTTTTTTTTAATTCTTCATTATCAAGAGATCATTCACATCTTCTTCATATGCTTCTATAATTTTTTGTAATCTCAACGGTCAACAAAAATTGTTTTTGTACATAAGCTTCAAAATCTTCAATCAATTCGACGTTGCGTATCTAAGGACTTCAATCACTTAATAATGAAATTTTGGATACTGAAGTAAATTTTAGAATCGTTTCGATACTTTAAAATAAAGTACTTTTTGTTGATATTATATGATTATTTTAAAGTAATCAGCTCTAGATCATTTAGGAGAATTTTTGGCACCTTTTACGTTAATTACGAAATAAATAGTGTTTACAGGAAGTGTACACGGTGGTTTTATCACCTACTCCGATTACATTAATTCTCTGATAGCGTATCTAAACTTTTTTTTTCACTATTAGTAGAGGTGTGATTATGGAAGCTACTTGCATATCTCCAATAATATTATGTATGACTGTATATTAAATAAGGTATATAGATTAGAACAAATCATCTTTCTTTGAAATGTTTTTTAACTTCAAGATAAAAATTTTAGAATGTTGTCTCCTACAAACATTTTGATATAGGTGCAGATTAGTAGTTAGCTTGAGCAAAAGAACGATTATTTCGTATAATTGCTTATATCTTCAAGTTTTTGAATATTAAAATGTTGAAGGAACGACACGAGGATTTCTGTAATTTTAGGAGGTTTCTTCCTGCAAAAATATTGTCATTCTGGAGTATAGAGGCTTATATCTCAAAGAATGTTTTACTTATAGGTCGTTGCACTTTAAATAATCTTTCTGGGCTTATGTAAAACAACTCCCATTCTTTAGAATTGTTTTTTTGAGTTTTAGATTTTCGGTTGCACTTCTGGGCTTAAGCAAAACAACATCCAATCTAAGAATGTTGGAGGATCGATACGAGGATTTTTGTAATTTTAAGAGGAAGTTGCTTCCTATAAAAAATTTGTCATTCTGGAGTATGGAGACTTATATCTCAAAGAATGTTTTACTTATAGGTCGCTGGGTTTTAAATGACCTTTCTGGGCTTGGGCAAAACAACTTCCATCCTTTGGAATTGTTTTTTTTTTAGAGTTTCTGATTTTCGGTTGCATTTCTGAGGTTAGGCAAAACAACTTCCATTCTTTAGAATTATGTTTTTGCGAGTTTATAATTTTTTGTTGCATTTCTGGACTTAAGCAAAACAACATCCATTCTTTAGAAATGTTTCATCTTCAAGTTTCTGATTTTTGAAAGGAATAGGAAAGTTCCTCACCTATAATTTTGGCTTGTATATAGAGGCTACTTTAATATTCCCAAGATTAGATTTCCGACTGTTCGAAATGAAGGGAAAGGGGAGGCTATAATAATTTTGGCATGTTTTGGGGAAGTAAATTAATGTCGGAACATTAGCGAAGCAAGAAACAAACAAGATAGCGCTCCCAAAAATTTCTTGGACAGTGTCGAAGCGTCAGTGGCCGATAGTTGAAACGCGTCCAAGAGTTTGCGAAATTAAAACGTTACTGCTGTCACATCTATCGTTTCCTGGGCAAAAATCTATCGTTTCCTGGTGTGCGGTGATAATGAACGTCGGCGAAATGCACCGCGTCCGCGTAACTCAAGGAGAGATGTAAACTAGAACCGCGCTTCCAGGAAGATTCAGCGTTTTACGGCCGGCAAGGACACTCGTGAAATCTAATTACTAATGATTGTGGGAATACAAAAAGGAAACTCATACCGATCGCCGGAGCCGGTTTTCTTAGAGCGCACTCGAAGACTCACCTGCAACAAAGAAAAAAAGAGAAATGGTTAGTACATGTTGTTGGTAATAGCAAAATTATTGTATTTAACGCAAACATTTTTAGAAAATGATTATATTAAACGCAAAAAATGTTTCTTAATGATAATCATCAATGCCAAAATTTTGTAATAAAGAAATTTGGTCGAAACCATTAGAAGACTTTATAAATTTAAATGAACTACTTGTGCCTAAATATAACAAACTTAATAATATCCAGCAATGCGTTGACTGCGTATAAATAGACCCTCGGAAACTTGTCTTCGGAGTGAAGAACGGCGGAAAGGAAAAAAAAAAAGAACAAGAATGAACGCGTATTAAAACACGGACACCACAATGCACTTAATTATAATTTTCAAGTCGACTCCCGTCACACGTAACTTTCTATATCAATCCGTCCTTATCTAGGAGTCGTCCATAAATTAAAATATTATTACAGGTGGTAATCATTTTTAATTGCAATGAAAAATTCAAGGAAAGGTGCTTATTAAAATGAATCGCTGCCTGTTGTAATAATGGAAGCGCTGTACTTCCGGACTTTAATGAAAAACTACACCTCTTGCGGTCTTGTAAGGTTGCACAACATCCAATCGATAGTGTGTAGTCTCTTATCAGTGCACGTCGAACGGATGGTGGTAGTTGTCTGCATTCACGAAACGCCCACGCTTCATGATTCAGACTGACTGACACACACACCACAATGTGTTTGAATACTGAATGTATTCGATAAACGGCGCGCGTTTAATTTCCTAATTTAACAAAGCCCAAAAATGAAACGCTTTCAATTTCCTAAATATTAAAACTGAAATCGTAGTTACTATGGTCTTAGGTACTTGCCTATTGATGTGCCAAAATTTCTTGAATGACTTTCTCATTTATCACTTGATGAAACAACTATTACTGATGAAGGTTTTACCAAGTGTAATTAAATTTAAACCTTCATTAGTAATATACCAAAAATATTCCTGTGTTTCATATGGCATCAAAAAAGCAATTAAAACAGATTGTAAATATTGTTTAATATTGATAGGCTTTGTCTAGCAAAAGTTGGAAAGAGATCCCGCTTTTTTCTCGAAGGTTTCTATTGCACGAGACCAACACGTGTCAAGACGCCTTTTTTTCCTCTTCGCTCCGTAATTAGCCGCGCATTGTGGTACGCGACTGCCTTTCTAAAAATAGACAATTATTCCAATGTGGCCTCACTGTCGATTCCAGGATGTGTTCAAATGCTTCAAAACAATAACACACTCCTCTCAAAATACGTAGAAAAAGTTGCTCTAGTTTTGGCCAAAAATATAATTAGAACATCGGCCTGTGTGGCAGAAACATATGTTGATAATTTCTTGGCTATAAATTACTAAAGATATTAATACAATATCAATGATTGGGATTTTGATCAACATTAAGCAAAGATGTTTAAGATTTTTGACAAATTTTTACAAATCATATACTTTAGATTTTGATCACCGCCAAAAATGGTCTACCTAAATAATAAATTTTTGGAGGTGATCAAACTACTTCAGTATTTAATCATCTCCAAAAATTTATTGTGAGATGATCAAATTCTAAAGTAGTTAGTAAGTTAGATTTTGATTACCTCCAAAAATTATTTTTATTTAGGCCACAATAAATTTTTGGAGGTGATCAAAATCTAAAGCATAGGATTTGTAAAAAGTTGGCCAATAAAAACATCAGCTTAATGTTGGTCGAAATGCATAAGTAAACACCATTACATGTTTTGACCAGCTTAGATAAATCCTCAAAACTTGGGAATAAACCCAACATTATAAATTTTAGAACTTGTTCATAATTTGTAGCTAAAAACTCCATAATTTAATAAATTAGATAATTAACCTTCAAAAATTTCCATTTAGCAATATTTGATACATCTCAATTCCACCAGACGGACCAAAAAAAGGAACGGAGGCACGTGGAGATAAAAATAATCGATCGTGACAAGTCCACGTTAAGCAAAGAGGACTCGATTCGCGCGCATAATTTTTTTTCCTCTCTTCTCTCTCCTGATTATTTATCTGCCGGTCCCGAAAACCTTTCATATTTACGACGCCCGTACGAAATCCCGAACGTGTTTGTTCATATTTATTGTGAAAAAATAAATAAATTCGACTCGCTTCGCGTGCACACACACTTACACACACACACGAGCGTGTGTCTACCAGACGAGAAAAAGGTTACCCCCACCCCAACCCCAATTTTTTTTTCCTTGTTTATTCGTTAGAATTCAATTTGTTTGTACTCGAGTTACAATCTTATTGGATACCATAAGAGGCGTATTTATTTTTCTTACGGCTTTCTTAATAAATTGGAACAGAAAGTTTAGTGTTTATTAAAGTAATAGCTGTAAGATTATTATTACTGACTGATTTTCAATTTGAAACAGAAACTACTATTAATTGAATCGTATGCAACCACATATACATTTATGTGTAGATTGGTTTGCATATCATACATACAAAATATAACCTATTATTAGTTGAATCGTATGCAACCTTATATACATCCATGCTTAGATTGGTTTGCATATCATACATACAAAATGCTGAACTAAACGTCTTAATTTTTTCCCATAGTTACTATAGCGCAATCTTTTGATTGACTCCAAACAGTTTGGAAAGTAGTGAAAAGGAAGATTGAGTCTTTAGCTTTGTCCAATATTGGTTTAGCTCTCAAAATAATAATAAAATTGAATTGAATTTCAAGCTGTGTCCTAGATTGATTTGGTTTCTAAAAAACTTCATCAAGTTTTTTTTGGAAACGAACCCAAGCTTGTAGACTTTACACTTTAATGGAAGCAAAACAATTGGCGGATGAAGCTTAAAGTTCAGGTTTTTTTTATTAAACTTTTAAAAACGAAGAATATCTTTAAAAAAAGCTAGAAACTCAAAACACTTTATTATAATTGTTTGGAAACAAAATCAGCTATGCGTAAAGCTTTAAATTCAAGTCTTTTTGTTACAATTTTAAAGAGGAGAAGCAAATTGTGGATAAAGCTTGAAGCTTAGGTTTTTAACTATTTTTTTAGAAGCAAAGAAGAGAAAGCTTGAAATTCAAAATCTTCTTTACATTTTTATGATTGTCAACAAAGCTTAAAGATTTTTTTTTGATAAAACGCAGGCGGTGAAAATTTGAGACCAAATGTATTTCTAATACTTCTAGCCTTCTTCAAAAGTTTTGAATCTATCAAAAATCTTCTTCCTGATTTTTCTTTAAAGAATCTTAAAAATGTAGCTACCAAAAGAAATATCTAGCTCTGTACAATTTTGGTTTTGTTTCCATAAGATAATAAAATAAGCTTTGTCCTAGATTGATTTGGTTTGCAATTATGCAATTACATCAAGTTAAAAAAAATTTAATGTTCAGGTTTTTTTAAAATAATTTTTGAAAGCAAAGAAAATCTTTAAAATAACTTCAAAACACTTTTCTACGGTTTATTTTTGGAAACGAAATCAACGTTGCGTAAAGCTTTAAACTTAAGTTTTTTTACAATTTTAAGGAGGAGCAAATTGTGGATAAAGCTTGAAGCTTACGTTTTTTACTATTTTTTAGAAGAGAAGTAGATCTTGGAGAACAATTTTTAAAAGCGAAGAACAGTTGGAAAAAAAGCTCGAAATCCAAAGCACAATTTTTTGGAAACGAACTCAACCTTGCGCAAAGCTTTAAATTCAAGTTTTTCTTTTGTTACAATTTTAAAGATGAGAAGCAAATTGTGGATAAAGCTTAAAGTTTGCGTTTTTTACTATCTTTTAGAAGCGAAGAAGATCTTGAGAAAAGCTTGAGATCAAAACCTCTTTTTACATTTTTTGATTGCGAGCAAAGCTTGAAGATCAACTTTTTGTTGATTTTTGAATCTATCAACAAGTTCCTCTCTAATTTTAGTTTAAAGAATCTTGAAAAATGTGTTGTTCAGTTTTTTTAAACAATTTATTTATGAAATCGAAGAATATCTTGAAAAAGCTTGAAATCCAAAACACTTTTTTACAGTTTTTTGGAAACGAAATCAACCTTGCGCAAAGCTTTAAATTCAAATTTTGCTTACAATTTTAAGGAGGAAAGCTTGAAATAAATAAATAATTTATCTAGCCTTCTTCAATTTTGATTCTATCAAAAAGTTCCTTTCCGATTTTTTGTTTAAAGAATCTTAAAAAATGTTTCCACAAACAGAAATATCTAGCTTTGTACAATATTGGTTTCGTTTCCATAAGATAATAAAATAAGATTAAATTTCAAGCTTTGTCCTAGATTTTCTTCGCCTCTAAAAAACCTAAGCTTTTTTGGAAGCGAAACCTATCTTGGAAAAGCTTCAAATTCAGGTTTTTCATGGAAGCAAAACAAATTGTGAATAGAGTTTAAAGTTAAGGCTTCTTAACAATTTTTAAAAGAGAATAAAGCTTGAAATTAAAAACACTTTTTTGCAACGTTTTGGAAGCGAATCCAGACTTGGGCAAAGCTTAAAATTCAAGTTTTCTTCTTGTAGATAAAGCTTGAAATTTAGATTTTTTTACTAGTTTTTAGAAGGTAAGAAAATCTTTGAGAAAGTTTGAAAATTATAACCTTTTATGGAAGTGAAACCTATCTTGGAAAAGCTTGAAATTCAGAGGTTTTTTATGGAAGCAAATTGTGAATAGTCTTTATAGTCTTTATTTTTCTCTTAAATTACAATATAGTACAATAAGAAAGAAAGTGCGTCACAAAAAAGAAAAAAAATAGAGTTTGAAGTTAAGGCTTCTTAACAATTTTTAAAAGCGAAGAAAGCTTGAAATTCAAAACACTCTTTTTTACAATTTTTTTGAAACTAAACCTATTGTGGACAAAGCTTAAATATCAACTTTTTGTTACTATTCCTTTTGAGAAGTGAAACTTATCTTGGAAAAGCTTGAAATTCAGTGTTTTTACAATTTTAAAGAAGCGAAGTAAATTGTACATAAAGCTTGAAATTTAGATTTTGTTTACTATTTTTTAGAATCAAAGAAAACCTTTGAGAAAGCTTGAAATTCATAACCTTTTTGGTAGCCAAACCTATCTTGGAAAAGCTTGAAATTCAGGTTTTTCATGGAAGCAAAACAAATTGTGGATAAAGCTTGAAGTTGAGGCTTCTTAACAATTTTTAAAGGCAAAGAAGTCTTGAAATTAAAAATCCTTTTTTGCAACATTTTGAAAGCGATCCAAGCTTGGACAAAGCTTAAAACTAAAGTTTTTTTACAATTATAAGGAGGTGAAGCAAAATGCATACAACGGTTGAAATTTAGATTTTTCTGCTGTTTTTAGAAGCGAAGAAAATCTGTGAGAAAGCTTGAAATTAATAACCTTTTTTTGGAAGCGAAACCTATCTTTAAAAAGAATAAAATTAAAGTTTTTCATGAGGAAAAAAAAACAAATTGTGAATAAAGCTTGAAGTTAAGGATTCTTAACAATGTTTAAAAGCGAAGAAAGCTTGAAATTCAAAACCCTTTTTTGCAACATTTTAAAACGATTTCAAGCTTGGGCAAAGCTTAAAACTAAAGTTTTTTTACAATTATAAGGAGGTGAAGCAAAATGCGCATAAAGCTTGAAATTTAGATATGTGTGCTATTTTTTAGAAGCGAAGAAAATTTTTAAGAAAGCTTGAAATTCATAAACTTTTTGGAAGCGAAACCTATCTTGGAAAAGCTTGAAATTCAGTTTTTTTATGTAAGTTAAGGTTTCTTAACAATTTTTAAAAGCGAAGAAAGCTTGAAATTTAAAACACTTTTTTACATAAGGATTGTTTTTTACATTTTTTAGAAGCTGAACGAATTGTGGGTAATTCTTGAAGATCAGCTTTTTGTTACTATTCCTTTTAAGAAGCGAAAAGAATCGTGGGCAAAGCTTGAAATTCAGTGTTATTACTATTTTTTAGAAGCGAAATAAATTGTTGAAGTTTAAAATCAAAAACACTTTTTTACATTTTTTTTAATGCAAAACTAATTTTGTGCAAAGCAAGAAGTTCAAGTTTTCTTACTATTTATATTGACATTGAGCAAAGTTTGAAATTTAAGTTTTTTTTACTAATTTTTAGAAGTAAAACAAATCTTCATGAAAACCTTCTTCCTTTTCTTCTAAATCTTGACATCAGACTACTCCAAAAATACTACAAATCCACTAAGAATTAGAATTTAAAAAAATGTAGATTTTAACACAGGGCGTCACATTAATGATATAACAAAACTATTTGAAGGACAAAGATGTTTTGGCTTGGCTTTCTTCAATTGTTAATATTCCTAAAAAAAATTCCTTTCCTTCTTTTTCTTCTAGTTCTTGGCTAGTCTGTCTTCTTCTAATTCTTATCATGAATAATAAAATAAAGAATAAAGACTACCAAGAATTAGAATATAAAATTTGTATGTTTTTGCTCTAGGCGTCACATTAATGATATATCGAAACCATTTGAAGCCCAAACATTTTTTGGCTTGGCTTTCTTCCATTGCTAACATTCCAAACTTTTCCTTTCTTTTCAATTAATTCTTGGCTAATCTGCTGCCTTTTTTTTCTTCTAACTCTTGACCTCAAATTCCAAAAATACTACTAAGACTACTAAGAATAAGAATTTATAAAACTTTGGCCTTGGGCATCACATTAATGACATATTAAAACTTTTTGAAGGCCAAACAACTTTTGGCTTGGCTTTCTTCCATTGCTAATTTTCGAAACTTTTCCTTTCATTATTTTTCTTCTAGTTCCTGGCTAGTCTGTTGCCTTTATTTTCTTATAATTCTTGACAGCAAAGTACTCAAAAAATTTAGACCACTAAGAATTTCCAAAAAAAAGTAGATTTTGACATTGGGCGTCTCATTAATGATATATCAAAAACACAATTTTTGGTTTGGCTTTCTTCCATTGCTAATATTCCAAACTTTTCCTTTCCTCTAATTCTTGGCTAGTTTGCATCTAAGAAAAAATGAAGACTTAAAATTTAGAAAGGAGATTTTGATTGGAGTTTCTGAATGTTCAAAAATATTAGGTAGAATAGACCCTATTGAATAGGCATCTGTAGCCAAGAAATTTTTTAAGTTGACACTATCCTTACAAGATTTGGAGTTCTATAAATCGGTAGTAAGGTTCCGTTTTGTAGCCATGAATTGCACTGTAAGACTTTTTGAATGTTAAAAAATCGATTAGAAGAGAGTGAAAATTTTATTTTGCACTACTGGCCATCAATCATCATCTCTGTTTAATAATTCGAAGTATTGATTGTGGACATAGATGAGGAATTGAAGAAAACTAGTTTGATGTACCATGGGTACTACTACCAGCCATCAAGAGCCAATTAATAGCTTCCGTAAACATACTGCGTATTATGTTGAGCAAATGAAAATTATCATAGGACGATGATTAATTGTGGATATGAAATACCGTTCTGTTTGTGATGATGATAATTCTGGCGCTAGTCAAAGGTGGAACATTCCGCGCTTATTGTCGTAAATAAATCGAGCACGAACGATTACTCATGCAAGTTCGTCGACGCGGTGCCGAAAACACTTTTCGACATTAGCAAAATCGAAAAAACTCCCCGTCCTCATGGGAGCGAGGAGTTAATTTAAGTCCCCGCCGTCCACCGACCGATAATTCATCTCTCCTTTTTCTCTTGCTGCATCGCCGTTGTGTTGTGTATGTGTTGTTGTTCTTCTTCGCCGAACGCAGAACCAATAAGAAGAACGGAAAGAATGCGAGAGACTGTTCCGAGCTGATAATCACCATAAAATTCGCATAAACGTCACTTTTGTTCTTCGGCGCTCTGGCACTGCGGTAGGTTTTTGAAGAGGGGTACCCGCACTACGCGTTTTCAAATCAAATATTGTCATTTTACGGGTGGTACTACCTGCACGTACGCGGCAGAGAAAAGGACGGAGAGCGCGTTTAAAAGCGACGGACATTAAAAGTGACAAAACTTGAAGCAGTGTTTTAAAACTGGAAATACTGTGGGAACTTTTCGTCGCGAGCGGAAGTTGGGACATACCTTATTCCAGTTTCGTTTGTTGGTGTGTCGGACTGTGGTAAAAAAAAAAACAAGCTGGCTTTATTGTTACGTCCACGCCCAGAAAATTAATTGTTTTTTTTTTGGGGCTGCCAAAAAATAAATGCATTTCCTATATTAAAAAAAATCCATCATCTTTAAATACTCAAGTGGATTATCTGCTGATTATAATCGCAATCAATTAAATTGGGCACTTGTACTGATTCAATTACAAATTTGGCAACATTTTAATGAGCACGTGCTTCGATCACGTTGCTGCTGATCGGAAGGCGATGAACTGAAATACGCTTTGCCAAAAATTTAAATGACTTTTTGATTTATTTATTTATTTATTACATCATTGCACTCCTTTCTAACAAACAAAATTTCCAAAATATTACAAAATAAGAAAATATACTCAAAATTTTGGCCGAAGGGAGGACGGGCGAAGTTCACTTCTTCGAAGGATCTTTCACTCAAACCCTGAACTATGCATCTTCAGTGCTGCTTCAAAATGCCATTAATTGCATCCATTGTATGTCTAATGCTTACACAAAGCATAATTTTGTCTTTAAACAGACATATTTGTATGACGTGTGCTGTCACATATTTGATTGATCAAATTGAAGCTTTAAATATAGAAAGAGTAGTAAGGAAGTGGAATAATATAATTAGTTTAGTAGAAGAATCTTCAGTACGATGAAAAAATTATTTTGATATCATGTTTAATTAAAACCTTTGCATTTTGTATCACTGTAAAACCAAGTATTTTTAATCAATCAAGATAATTCAAGAGTTAAGAGAGAAATTAATCAAGCATATTTTTTTGTTAATCTAAGGTTTTTATATATGTAAATAACAAATCCCGAACACTAATATGATGAAAAACTTCGTAGTCACAATTTCCTAGAAGATTAATCATCCGTTTCTTTAAAATATCTCTATTTTAATATTAGATTTTGAGCAAAAAAAACGGACCACCGAATCTTCCGAGTAACAAAATTTCCGTTGAATTTCGCCCGGGTCAAAAAACTCAACTAATTAAAATGAATAAACCACAAGTCATAATTGTATATTCCTAAAATTATCATTTGCCGTTCACCGTGTACAATAATAAAGTCGTAATAACGAGCAGCGTTATTTAAATTTTTTTAAAGTGTGCCTAGGTCAAAAAACTTAAAAACTCAAACAACAATGTCAAAAATACGTATTGGTCAATTTGCATTAATAAATTTTGATTATATCGTTTAATAACGTAGTTTTGACAATGTTTTAATCGAAACAAAAATAAATCATTGATCTCAGATGTATTTTTTTTCTAATGTACATAGGGTGAATCCCGTCAATAAAGTTATTATCATTATCACATTGAACACAATTGAAAATCGAAATTATTTTTTTAGCTCATCAACACCGATTTAATCAGTAGAACATTATTTTGAAACAATTTTCTAAATCTGATTACCAGATGAAAAGTTATTAACAAAAAACTGAAAAAACAATTGAAAATCGAAATTATTTTTTTAGCTCACGTATAACTATTTAATAAGTAGAACGTTATATAACTATTTAATAAGTAGAATATTATTTTGAAAGAATTTTCAAAATCCGATCACCAGATCAAAAGTTATTAACAAAAAACTGAAAACAAATGAAAATCGAAATTTAGTTTTTTAGCTTATTAACACCTACACGACTAGAAGAACGTTATTTTTAAAGAATTTTCAAAATACCACGATCAGATCGAGAGTTATCAATAAGAAACTAAAAACAATTGAAAATCGAAATTATTTCTTTAGCTCACGAATAACTATTTAATAAGTAGAATATTATTTTGAAAGAATTTTAAAAATCTGATCACCAGATGAAAATATATTAACAAAAAAACTAAAAACAATTGAAAATCGAAATTTATTTTTTTAGCTTATCAACACCTATAAGACAAGAGGAACAATATTTTTAAAGAATTTTCAAAATATCACGATCAGATCGAAAGTTATTAATAAGAAACTAAAAACAATTGAAAATCGAAATTATTTTTTTTAGCTTACGCACAAGTATTTAATAAGTAGAATATTATTTTGAAAGAATTTTCAAAATCCGATCACCAGATCAAAAGTTATTCACAAAAAAACTAAAAACAATTGAAAATCGAAATTTAGTTTTTTAGCTTATCAACACCTACGTGACTAGAATAACAATATTTTTAAAGAATTTTCAAAATGCCACAATTATATCGAAAGTTATCAATAAGAAACTAAAAACAATTGATAATCGAAATTTAGTTTTTTAGCTTATCAACACCTACGTGACTAGAAAAACAATATTTTTAAAGAATTTTCAAAATGCCACAATTATATCGAAAGTTATCAATAAGAAACTAAAAACAATTGAAAATCGAAATTTAGTTTTTTAGCTTATCAACACCTACTTGACTAGAATAACAATATTTTTAAAGAATTTTCAAAATGCTACAATTACATCGAAAGTTATTAATAAGAAACTAAAAACAATTGAAAATCGAAATTATTTTTTTTAGCTTACATACAAATATTTAATAAGTAGAATATTATTTTGAAAGAATTTTCAAAATCCGATCACCAGATCAAAAGTTATTCACAAAAAAACTAAAAACAATTGAAAATCGAAATTTAGTTTTTCGGCTTATCAACACCGGCACGACTAGAAGAACAATATTTTTAAATAATTTTCAAAATACCACGATCAGATCGGAAGCTATCAATAAAAAACTGAAAACAATTGAAAATCGGAATTGGTGTTTTCAACTGAAAAACAAATATTTTACCAGTAGAATATTATTGTTATAAGAATTTTCAAAATCTGTTATCATCTGTTGATCGGTTAACGTTAAACTAAAAAAAATTTTTTTTTTAATATTTCCACATTATTTTGAAAGAATGAACAAAATTGAAATTAATAGTTCAAAAACAAATCTTTGTTGACAAGAAGAATATTGTTTATTGTTTATTGTAATATTATCAGAACAAAAAATAAAAAAAATAATTGAAAACCGAAATTATTTTGTTTACCTCATCAACGTTAATTTGATTAGTAGAACATTATTTTTGAAGAATTTGCAAAATCTGATTATTAGATCAAAAGTTATGATTAAAAAATTTAAAAAACAATTGAAAATCGAAATTTATTTTTTTAGCCCATGAACAGCGACTTGATTAGTAGAACATTATTTCGAAAGAATTTGCAAAATCTGATTATTAAATCAAAAGTTATCAATAAAAAAACTAAAAACAATTAAAAATCGAAATATGGTTTTCTAAGATTAGAACGAATGAACAAAATTAATTCTGTGGTTCAAAAACAAGTATTGAACAAGTATAATATTATTTTCAAAGAATTTTGAAAATAAGATCATCAGATCGAAAGTTATCAACGAAAAACTAAAAAAAAACAATTGAAAATTGGTTTTTAGGTTATAATAAAATATTTGACCAGTAGAATATAATTATGTTAATTAAGATAAAATTAATGTAATTAAGATAAAATTAAGATAAAATTAATAAAGATAAAATTAAAAAAACAATTGAAAATCAAAATTAATGTTTTTAGCCTACAGATTCTTACTTGACATCGTAAAACTAAAAAACAATTGAAAATCAAAGTAAATTTTTTTAGCCCATCAACGCCCATTTGATTAGTAAAACATTATTTTGAAAGAATTTGTAAAGTCGGATAATTAAAACAAAAGTTATGGACGAAAAAATAAAAAAACAATTGAAAATCAAAATTAATTTTTTAGCCTATGGATACTTACTTGACAAGTAGAACAATATTTTGGCAAAAAAAATAAAATCTGACGATTAGATCAAAAGTTATCCACGTAAAACTAAAAAACAATTGAAAATCGAAAAAAAATTTATCTCATCTTGATTAGTAAAACATTATTTTGAAAGAATTTGCAAAATCGGATGATTAAAACAGAAGTTATCGACGAAAAATTAAAAAAACAATTGAAACTCAAAATTATTTTTTTCAGGCTATCGATATTTACTTGAGAACATTATTTTGAAAAAAATAAATAAAACCTGACGATTAGATCAAAAGTTATTATTGTAAAACTAAAAAACAATTGAAAATCGAAATAATTTTTTTAACTCATCAACGCCCATTTGATTAGTAAAACATTATTTTGAAAGAATTTGCAAAATCGGATGATTAAAACAAAAGTTATCGACGAAAAATCAAAAAAACAATTGAAAATAAAAATTAATTTTATTAGCCTATTGATACTCACTTGACAAGTAGAATATTATGTTGAAAAAATTAAAATCTGACGATTAAATCAAAAGTTATCATCGTAAAACTGAAAAACAATTGAAAATCGAAATAGTTTTTTTTAGCTCATCAACGCTCATTTGATTAATAGAACATAATTTTGAAAGAATTTGTAAAATCGGATAATTAAAACAAAAGTTATGTACGAAAAATTAAAAAAACAATTGAAAATCGAAATTTATTTTTTGGGCCCATCAATACTTATTTAACGAGTAGGACATTATGTTGAAAGAAATTTCAAAATCCGACATTCAGATCGAAATTTATGAACGAAAAAGTAAAAACAATTGAAAGTCGAAATTCGATTTTTTCGGCTTATGAGCACATAATTTACTAGTGGAACGTTATTTTAAAAGAAATTTCAAAATCCGACATTCAGATCGAAAGTTATGAACGAAAAAGTAAAAAACAAATGAAAGTCGAAATTCGTTTTTTCAGCTTATACGCACATATTTTACTAGTGGAATAATAATTTGAAAGAAATTTTAAAATCTGACATTCAGATCGAAAGTTATGAACGAAAAAGTAGAAAACAATTGAAAGTTTTAACTGTGTAGAAAATAAAATTGAACACCTGTTTAGAAATAATACTAAGGTTGCTAATGAACACTGAATAAAACACTATGTTTTTAACCACTAAAAGGTTGCTAAGATAAGCAGTAAATGTGGACCTAATTATTCTATTTTAATGGAAATATGACTATTTTAGGAGCAGAAAGCTTTAGTTAATAAATTGTTAAAATTATTCTCGAATGTTCGATTTGGAAATTACTGTAAAAAATCAAATTCAAAATATACACAAGGTGTCTGTTTGGTAATATTATTATTATTTTAGTTATTATTTAGTATTAGTCTAGACTTAATACTTACACAAATATAATTTTCATTTCAATAATAAAACCAAGTGAAAAAAGAACCAAACTAGTGTTGTATTTAATCAATAATAAAATCTTATTCGTATGTGAAAATATAATAATTATTATTGAAAAACATGTGTAAGGTGGTTTGTTGTCGGGGAAAAATATTACGAACAGATAAGCCGCAGATGTGGACTTAATTATTGCGCACGTACGTGGAAAAATGTGTTTATTTTCGGTGGCGATATCTAAATATTTACGCCGTTTCCTTCCCATTCACCGCGGTTGAGTAACGCCGGCGCGCACATGTGCATCGACGATTGGTGGATTAAATTTAAAAAAATAAAATAAAAATTAATGGGAAACGTACGGCTGATAAGATTAGTGCACAAGGGCAAGCAAATATTTAATCGTCCGTGCCCTTACCTGTAAAAAATTAAACGTATAAACGTGGAAAACGTGTTTCAATTGACGAAATATTTAGGAAGTGAGTTATCTAATAATATATTAAATGTTCAAATCAGGCGCTCTACCAACAGGGCCGATTAGGCGCAGTGGTGATAGAGCGTTGAAGTACTGAATAATTGATTGTTTTAGAAATGTAGTTCTCGAGATTATTATGGTAAATAGTGTTCGTAATGTACAAGTAGTAAATAAAAATAAATTTGTGAAGAGTGTTAGTGTTTTCAATACAATTTGATATTGTTTGATTGATTATTCAGGTAAATTATATGTGAATAATTAAAATGAATTGAAATTTCGTTATTTAAATAACATTTAAAGTCTGTTATGTTTCATCTCGTTTATACGTTATAAGTAAATATTGAAATCAAATGAATGATTCAATGATATTATTTAATTTTAAGCATTGGATATTAAATTAAAATCATTGTAGAAGAGATAAATTAAAGATTATATTATTTAATTCTCGGCATTAATTTATAACATAAAATTAAATCATTATGTCTTTAAAAATCAAGCTGCGAATTGAAATAATCGTTAACATCTTTTTTTCTTCTTTTATTAACGAGTTCCCCGAAACTGAACAAGTGGTAGGTCTTGGTGGTTGGTAGACGGGAGTAGCAGCAGCAGGGTAGCAGCTGCGAACCAGACCACGGCCAAGGCACATTCTGAATCACATGGCACTCTTCCGGCCAGCTGTCTGCGCCCCAGACCATCCCAGACAGACAATTCTGACCCCAATAACCCCGCCCAATAAAGCCTCCGAACGGTTCCCACCGAGCCAATTTACCTACCCCACTAACCATCACCTATGAAATCGATTAGATTCTAATGTTCTTTTGATGTTTTTTTGCCATAATAAATACGCGCCGTCATCCCTTTGTGACGGCCCTAACGGTAACCAGATAAATTTCTCATGGGAAATTAACGCCAGCGTCGCAATTTATCGGACGCGAAATTCTAATTATTCCACACACACTAACAACAGCGCTGCGTCATATCGAAAGAACCAGGCTTGAGGAGAAGAAGGCGAAAAAAATATATAACGAAGATATTTTAATTGGCTGGAAAAAACGAGGCAGCTAATGGTTATTGCCAAGATTGCATCAACCTCTCTAAACCTTTCGGGGGCCTACATTTCTACATTTGCAATTCTGATGGTGCATTGTACCCGTGGGCCCGGGCACTTTCATACCTCTTCGCCGACGAAAAGGTAAAGAAAACAAAAGTGAGCGCCACAAAAAGGCCGAAATGTAAGGTTTGTCGGTCCTTTTGCCTCCTAGCTACATCGACCCCGATGATGCCAAAAAAATAAAAAGAAAACCGCACCGAAGTTATTATATATAAATGCCGGGGCCTTCTCGTAAGAATCACCACCACAAATCAGACGCCACGGTGGGTTATTAACTGTCTGAACTATTCTAAACTGCATTAATCATTCAATCGTTTCTTTTCGATTTAATTATTACCGAATTTTACCTACTTCAACATTCCAAATCAAGTTTTTTCCAAAATTTAGTTTCACTACTATCAAAAGCCACACTATTTTGGACTTCATCAGTGTAACACTATTGAACCACAACAAATGATGAATAAGTTTACGTCAATAAGTTAATTCCTTCAACAAGTGCTTCCCTTGAAATAAAAAAACACAGTTGGCCTAATAAAGCCACTGTTTGGTGAAACATGTTGCAGTGTTCAACAATAAGTATGAAACCCTCCCAAATGTGTTATGGAGTTTCATGAATCCGCCTCGTTAATTCAAGTGTTTCTCTTCACTCTGACATGGTTTTGTTTCAATAATATTCTAAAAGATTCTTAACTATAAAAACATAATTAGCTAATAATTATAAAATGTAAATAAGGCGTTTTTTTAAGTAGACCCATAATTCAATCGGTGCCGGCGAGATGTAAATAATGCCGGCGGCGCGTTGTTGAACAGTTTTCGCGTCGCATCTTATATTTTTTCTATCCAGCAAGGTGGAGCCAGGAAATGTCTTGGGTGTACAAGCGCCAGTCGCGTTATAACGGAAGCGACTGATTACGTCTATTTGGTGGCATCGTAATTGGCGTCGAACATCGTGTGCATTATTTATAAATATAAACATCATCGCGTTTCTGGAATGGTAGGAAGGCGAAGCGAGCGAGGGGCCTCTCCTCACCTGTAGTGAGCAGGTATATGGCCGGGCGTATCGGTGCATCGGAGAGTTGATGAATCGCCGTAATTAGTCAGGTAGATGGTTTTATAGGTTAGAAAAGTGTATCTAGACGCGCCGTCGAGGCGACTTCACGTTCCATGGTTTAGATCCCATCGCGTCTTCCTGTTCGAACGTTAGAACGTCTCGCAGACATTGACCACCAGACACGTTGCCAATGAATTATTATTCCTATTGCGTAATGGAGACTAGAAAAGAGGCATCCTCGTCTGTTGGACGGTCGCTTCCTTATGAATATCATTTCGTATCGCTCGATTATAAATTGCGATCGTAACGTCGATGTGGTTTTTCTTCTCAACACATTAATTAATGTTAATATAATCTTAATTAATTAATAATGGTGTCCTAATGTTTTTTTATTAACAAAATCATTAACTGGATACAATTTAATCTTCATTAGACCCTCGTTAATATGTTATACATTGGAAGATTGGATAGTGGCCACCCACCCACCCTACATATACACAACAACTACAACTACACAGCGGTTTGTGATATTTTTAAAGTTTAATCTCATATTTCTTTATATTGTGACTAAAAAAATACATATATAAATAGGATGGGTGGGTACCTTATAACTTACTTTATTTATAGTTTATAGTTTCAAAAATTATATTCAAACTCTTGAATGATGTTTTTTTTAGTTACAGACGTGTGATTGTATTTAATGTTAAAAAAAATATATGTAGGGTGGGTGGGTGGCCTCTATCCCACCCTGCAACCTGCAAAACACGCTCAAAAATTTGACTAAAATCTTAATTGATTAATAACGGTGTTGTACTGTTTGTTTTTTAACAAAATCATCAACTTGGTACAATTTAATTTTCATTAGACCCTCGTGTATGTTTTATAGATTGGAGGGTGGGATAGTGGCCACCCACTCACCCTACATATACATAACAACTACAACTACATAGTGGATTGTAATTTTTTTAAATTTTCTCACATTTCTTTATATTGTAACTAAAAAAATATATAAATAGGGTGGATGTGTACCTTACAACTTACTTTATTTGCAGTCTATGCTTTCAAAAAAAAAATAGTCAAACTCTTGATTGATGTTTTATTTTAGTTGCAGACGAGTGATTGTAATTAATGTTAAAAAAATATATGTAGGGCGGGTGGGTGGCCTCTATCCCACCCTCCAACCCACAAAACACGCTCAAAAATTTGACTAAAATCTTAATTGATTAATAACGATGTTGTATTGTTTTTTTTTTTAACAAAATCGTCAATTTGGTACAATTTAATCTTCATTAGACCCTCGTGTATGTTTTATATATTCGAGGGTGTGATAGTGGCCACCCACCCACCCTACATATACATAATAACTTAAACTACACAGCGGCTTGTAATTTTTTTAAATTTTAAACTCATATTCCTTTATTTTGTAACCAAAAAAATTATATAAATAGGGTGGGTGGGTACAACTTATTTTATTTACAGTCTTTAATTTCAAAAAATTATATTCAAACTCTTGAATGATGCTTATTGAGTTGCACTCGAGTGATTGTAGTTAATGTTAAAAATATATGTAGGGTGGGTGGGTGGCCTCTATCCCACCCTGCAACCTGCAAAACACGCTCAAAAATTTGACTAAAATCTTAATTGATTAATAACGGTGTTGTACTGTTTGTTTTTTAACAAAATCATCAACTTGGTACAATTTAATTTTCGTTAGACCCTCGTGTATGTTTTATACATTGGAGGGTGGGATAGTGGCCACCCACCCACCCTACATATACATAAGAACATCAACAACACAGCGGCTTGTGATATTTTTAAATTTTAATCTCATACTTCTTTATTTTGTACCTAAAAAAATATATAAACAACTTATTTTATTTCAGTATTCAGTTTCGAAAAAATTTTATTCAAACTCTTGAATTATGTTTTATTTAGTTTCAGATGAGTGATTGTAGTTGATGTTAAAAAAATATATGTAGGGTGGGTGGGTGGCCTCTATCCCACCCTCCAACCTGCAAAACACGCTCTAAAATTTGACCAAAATCTTAATTGATTAATAACGGCGTTGTACTGTTTTTTTTAACAAAATCATCAACTCGGTACAATTAAATCTTCAATAGACCCTCGTGTATGTTTTATAGATTGGAGGGTGGGATAGTGGCCACCCACCCACCCTACATATACCTAAGAACTTAACTACACAGTGGCTTGTGATTTTTTAAAATTTCAATCTCATATTTGTTTATTTTGTCACTAAATTAATATGTAAATAGGGTGGGTGGGTACCTTACAACTTATTTTATTTACAGTTTACAGTTTCACAAAATTATATTCAAACTCTTAAATGATGTTTTTTTTAGTTGCAGGCGAGTGATTGTAATTAATGTTAAAAAAATATATGTAGGGCGGGTGGGTGGCCTCTATCCCACCCTCCAACCCACAAAACACGCTCAAAAATTTGACTAAAATCTTAATTGATTAATAACGGTGTTGTACTGTTTTTTTTTTAACAAAATCATCAATTTGGTTCAATTTAATTTTCCGTTAAACCCTCGTGGATGTTTTATACATTTGAAGGTGGGATAGTGGCCACCCACCCACCCTACATATATACAACAACTCCAACTACACAGCGATTTGTGATTTTTGTAAAATTTAATCTCATATTTCTTTATGTTGTGACTAAAAAAATATATAAATAGGGTGGGTGTGTACCTTAAAACTTACTTTATATGCAGTCTATGCTTTCAAAAAATTATATTCAAACTCTTGAATGATAGTTTTTTAGTTGCAGACGAGTGATTGTAACTAATGTTTAAAAATATATGTAGGGTGGGTGGGTGGCCTCTAACCCACCATCCAACCTGTAAGACACGCTCAAAAATTTGACGAAAATCTAAATGAATTAATAATGGTATTGTGCTCTTTATTTTTTAAACAAAATCATCAATTTGTTCAATTTAATTTTCCATTAAACCCTCGTGTATGTTTTATACATTGGAAGGTGGGATAGTGGCCACCCACCCACCCTACATATACACAATAACTTCAACTACACAGCGGTTTGTGATTTTTTAAAATTTCAATCTTATATTTTTTTATTTTGTAACTAAAAAAATATATAAATTGGGTGGGTGGATACCATACAACTTACTTTTTTTTTAAATCTATAGTTTCAAAAAATTATATTCAAACTCTCGAATGATGTTTTTTTTTAGTTGTAGACGAGTGATTGTAATTAATGTTAAAAAAATATATGTAGGGTGGGTGGGTGGCCTCTATCGCACCCTCCAACCTCCAAAACACGCTCAAAAATTTGACCAAAGTCTTAATTGATTAATAAAGGTATTCTAATGTTTTTTATTAACAAAATCATCAACTTGGTACAAATAAATCTTCATTAGACCCTCGTGTATGTTTTATAGATTTCAGCATATACATAAAAACTTGAAATACACAATGGTTTGTGATTTTTTAAAATTTTAACCTCACATTTTATTATTTTGTAACTAAAAAAATATATAAATAGGGTGGGTGGGTACCTTTAAAACTTATTTTATTTCAGTATACAATTTCAAAAAATGATATATTCTTGAATGATAGTTTTTTAGTTGCAGGTGGGTGGGTGGTCTGCAAAACAAGCATAAAAACTTGACTAAAATCTTAATTGATTATATTTTAATCAATAACATATTTTTTTTAGTCAATTTTATGATCTATTTCGAACAACTTTAAATATAATATTTAATCACTTACTCATTACACACTCGAATCCACCCACAATATGTAGTTTAGAATGCATAATTACCTGAAACAAAAGAAATATTAATTAATACAAATGAAACAAAAGCATAAATTATGCTAAATGAATTACAATCTTTTATTTTACAGATACAATTGTGAATTTGATGTCAATTGAAACATTTCACTAATGCATTTATTAAAAGTAAATTCTGATATGTAGGGTGGGCGGGTTGCCTCCATCAACCCTCCAATTCGTTTACCATACCTAAGAGTTCTACCAAAAATATTTGTAGACGTATAAAAATGTTTATGCTAAAACATTATAGAAATTTAGTAGATACATGTCTGGAAAATTTCAATGATTGGAGGGTGGGTTAGAGCACACCAAATCGCAATACATACATTGGGTAACCTTTAGAATTAACGGACTTTTACTTGTGTTTTGTTTTTTTTAATAACCCTAGTAGTCGTGGGGCGAATAATAATATTCTAAACATCTAAACAAAATATATGTAGCGTGGATGGGTGGCCTCTATACACCCACCAATTCGTTTACTGTACTCAAGGGTTCTGGATTTTGAAATTTTATAGTTCATTCCTTTGGTGGTTAATTTTTTACAACGTTTTAAACGCCCGAATAAAATTTTATTTCCTTAAAGTTAGATTATAAAAGACGCCATTTTGTTTATAGCTGATAAAATATTAAAGATACGTTAATTCTTAATAGATTTAGAAATTTAAAAGCTCATTCATTTCGTGGTTATTTTTTAACAGCGTATTAAACACCGGAATAGAATTTTATTTCCTTATATTCAAATTCTAAAAGACGCCATTTTGTTTCTAGCTATCAGACAACAATTGTTTTCATAAAATATTAAAGATATGTTAATTCTTAATAGATTTAGAAATTTTAAACCTCATTCCTTTGGCGGTTAAATTTTTACAGTATTTTAAACATCTGAATAAAATTTTATTTCCTTAAATTCATATTTTGAAAGACGCCATTTTGTTTCTAACTACCATACATCAATTGTTTTGATAAAATATTAAAGATATGTTAATTTTTAATAAATTTAGAAATTTTAAAGCTCATTCCTTTGGTGGTTAAATTTTTACAGTATTTTAAACTCCCGAATACAATTTTATTTCCTTAAATTCAAATTCTAAAAGTCGCCATTTTGTTTCTAGCTAACATATATCAATTGTTTTGATAAAATATTAAAGATATGTTAATTCTTAATGGATTTTGCAATTTTAAAGCTCATTCCTTTGGTGGTTAATCTTTTACAGTGTTTTAAACGCCCGAATGGAATTTAATTTCCTTAAATACAAATTCTAAAAGACGCCATTTTGTTTCTAGCTATCACACATCAATTGTTTTGATAAAATATTAAACATATGTTAATGCTTAATGGATTTTAAAATTTTAAACCTCATTCCTTCGGTGATTAATTTTTTACAGTGTTTTAAACGCCCGAATACAATTTTATTTCCTAAAACTCAAATTCTAAAAGTCGCCATTTTGTTTCTAGCTACCATACATCAATTGTATTGATAAAATATTAAAGATATGTTAATTTCTAATAGATTTTGAAATTTAAAAGCTCATTCCTTTGCTGGTTAATTTTTTACAGTGTTTTAAACGCACGAAAAGAATTTTATTTCGTTAAATTCAAATTCTGAAAGTCGCCATTTTGTTTCTAGCTACCTCACACCAATTGTTTTGATAAAATATTAAATATTTCTTAATTCTTAATAGATTTGGAAATTTTAAACCTCATTCCTTTGGTGGTTAATTTTTTACAGGGTTTTAAACGCCCGAATACAATTTTATTTCCATAAATTCAAATTCTAAAAGTCGCCATTTTGTTTTTAGCTACCATAGATCAATTGTTTTGATACAATATTAAAGATATGTTAATTTTTAATAGTTTTAAAAATTTTTAAGCTCATTCCTTTGGTGGTTAATTTTTTACAGCGTTTTAAATGCCCGAAAACAATTTGATTTCCTTAAATTCAAATTCTAAAAGTCGCCATTTTGTTTTTAGCTACCATAGATCAATTGTTTTGATAAAATATTAAAGATTTGTTAATTCTTAATAGATTTTGAAATTTTAAACCATATTCCTTTGGTGGTTAATTTTTTACAGTGTTTGAAACGACCGAATAAAATTTTATTTCCTTAAATTCAAATTCTAAAAGACGCCATTTTGTTTCTAGCTACCATACATCAATTGTTTTGACGAAATATTAAAGATTTGTTAATTTTTAATGGATTTTGAAATTTTAAACCTCATTACTTTGATGGTTAATTTTTTACAGTGCTCGAAACGCCTGAATACAATTTTATTTCCTTAAATTCAAATTCTAAAAGTCGCCATTTTATTTCTAGCTACCACACATCAATTGTTTTGCTAAAATATTAAACATATGTTATTTTTTAATAGGTTTTGAAATTTTCAAGCTCATTCCTTTGGTGGTTAATTTTTTACAGTGCTTTAAACACCCGAATACAATTTTATTTCCTTAAATTCAAATTCTAAAAGTCGTCATTTTGTTTCTAACTACCATACATCAATTGTTTTGATAAAATGTTAAAGATTTGTTAATTTTTAATAGATTTTGAAATTTTAAACCTCATTCCTTTAGTGGTTAATTTTTTACAGTGTTTTAAACGCCCGAATGCAATTTAATTTCCTTAAATTCAAATTCTAAAAGATAGAAAGAAAGAGTTTGAAATTATACACGTGTTTTCCGCTTATAGTTGAAGAGGTAAGGTTAGATTTAAAGACAATAAGTTCACTCATATTTCTTGGGTTCTATCAAAGACTTTTTCTGCAGATTAAGTTTACTCATATTTCTTGGGTTCAAAATTTTTGATAGAGGGATTGAAATTATTTAACTATATTTGAAGACCCTTGCTTTCACTATAATAATTTTTTCTACAGATTAGTTGACTTTATTGGGGTTCAAAATTCTTGATAGGTCTTTTAAGAAATTACTCCACTATAGCTGTACCGACTTAACTTTGCTCGTACTCTCTGCACAAAAAAATCATCATGAGATTACAATTATCAGCATTTATACGTATATAAATCAAAGTCAAAGACTTTGGAAATGTGTTTAACCCTTTAAGAAGAAATTCGTTCTTCCGTTAAATTACGTAAGTTTATAGCAAAAAATATTAAGTATTCAATAAATTTATCTCTATTTGTAATAAAAATTAATCTTTGCGCTTTTTTTACTTCATTGGAAGCCAAAATGGATGTGAAGTCTGGACAAAAGAAAGAATGTTAAGTTTTTACGTTATTAACAAAACATTGATGTGTAAATGCAAATAATTTCATTCGTACACACACGAGAATTAGTGCAATGCTTATACCAGAGCAAATTACGCGAATTTTGCGCATCGCCCATTGTTATTGCCACATTCTGCTACTGGCACTGTTGCGTAACCCGTTTGACCCGCGCTTATAATAATTAATGAGCGAAAGTTGTATTTCAGTTACACTTCAAGTAGGTGTTGAGCTATTGTCATACTGGACTTGTATCTATCTATATCCGTATATTAATTTTAAGTGTGTTAGTGCAATTCGGCTTATTTGATATTTCATTTCATCTTCGAACATACATTCAATACAACAGATCCACTACAGCTAAGAATTTACTGATAACCTTGGCATAACTCGGTATTCATAATCTCGCATTTTTATTTGAATTTGAATCGGACGTATATTACACACAAGAAATAAAGGAATAGAGTCGAAAAGCATAGTAGATACAGATCAAAATAGATAAGAAAATGAAGTGAAAGAGGATTGCTGAGGAATGAAGGGAGATGTTTTGTCAGAAACTATTAATTTAGCGTTATCAAAATGTTTTGGGGTTGTGCATTTATTTTAAAAAAACTTTCATCTTCCAGAATTTCTTTCCTAGGAACGTCCAGATTTTCTATAGAAGACTATAATTATAATTTAGAGAACAATTTTCTCATGATATAGACGATTTTTCGATGTGTTTAGCTTGAGGAAGCCTTTAATGGTGGTGTATTCCTATAGATGACTTTTCAGCATCGATGAGATCTTGAATATTGTTAAATTCTTCAATAGAAATTTCATTCGGCGTCGCGTCGAGATTTCTTTAAGAATAATAATGAAACTTCAAGAATTTTCAAATGGACGACTTTTTAGCGTCTTCAATTTCTTCAAGAACATTAATATAACTTCAAGAAAGAATTTCTTAGGATATATTATGCGCCTGCCTTTATTGAGCAATATTTCATCATCATCATCATCATCATCAATTTCTTCAAAGAGAACACGTACTTATTTTTAGAAATATATAGAATTTGTTAAATTCTTCAATAGAAATTTCAATAATTCCAAAAAATGTTTCCTCTTCGCCTTCACGACTTTTTAAATTAAATTATTCGGGTTTTCTTAAAGAATGTTAATAGAACTTCAAGGAAAACTTTTTCGGGGGCGCCTTTATGAAGACGACATTGCACAAAAATGAATATGGCGGTATCTTCATGTAGAAGACTTGTAGAGAATCCTGAATCTTTTCTTTCATCATGATCAATTTTTAGATCTTGGATCTCAATCAACTTTTGTGCCACCTGATATTTAGAAAATATTTTGCAGTAACATTTTCCCCTCAAAATTTGCATGTTGATAATGTGGATCGTACATTATCAACAACACAACATTATCGAATAACCAAATTCTTCTAAATTCATCCAAACTCAAATTGAAGGCATTAATTTAAGTTTCTCTTCAAATTTGTTAAAAATATCTTGAAGAAGTACTTTATGACAGGGTCTTCAACTTTTCAGGATAGTTTATTTATTCGAGATTTTTGAAGAATGTTCAAGGAGACTTTTATGGCGATGTCTTCATTTAGATGACGTTCTGTATTGTCGATTTCTTAGGATATCATGTGCCTTCACTTATGTTTTACTGATTGGAGGGTGGTATAGAGATTTTCAGATAAAACTGTCTTATTTTTTCCCGGAGTATTCCTCTTAGTTTCTATTTAACTTTTCTATTTCTCACCCCCTACCCCCTAGGGGGTTGATGGTAGTGGGTCGAGTTTCATATCATTAGATGCCCCCCCCTCCAACAACAATAGTACTGTAATTTTTCAGAAATACAAAGCAGTAACAGTGATATAATGAAATAAGTATATGTAGGGTGGGTGGGTGGCGTCTATCCCACTCTCCAATCCATAGATCATACACAAGAGTTTTAATAAATTATTTTTGAATTTACTCTCTATTGTACAATTATTTTTTAACGAAACCCTTGTTTATGTTTTTGTAACTGGAGGGTGGGATAGTGGACACCCACCCACCCTGCATATACATTTATCCTTAAACTGAAATAGTGCTATAAATTTTGAAACACACTAACAACAATAGTACTGTAGTTTTCCAGAAATATAAAGCAGTAACAGTGATATAGGGAAATATGTATATGTAGGGTGGGTGGGTGGCCTCTATCCCACTTTTCAATCCCTGGATTATACACAAGAGTTTTGACAAATATTTTTTTTATTAGAACTTTAATTTTAGCAATTTATTCTTTATTGTTCAATTATTTTCAATTAAACCCTTGTTTATGGCTTTGTAACTAGAGGGTGGGATAGTGGCCATCCACCCACCCTACATTTACATTTATCCTTAAACTGAAGCAGTGATACAAATTTTGAAAAACATCAACAGCAATAGTATTGTAGTTTTCCAGGTATACAAAGCAGTAACAGTGATATAATTAAATATGTATATGTAGGGTGGGTGGGTGGCCTCTATTCCACTCACCCACCCTACATATACATTTATTCTTAAACTGAAACAGTGCTATAAATTTTTAAACACACTAACAACAATAGTACTGTAGTTTTCCAGGAATATAAAGCAGTAACAGTGATGTAAGAAAATAAGTATATGTAGGGTGGGTTGGTGGCCTCTATCCCACTTTTCAATCCCTGGATTATACACAAGAGTTTTGACAAATATTTTTTTTTTATTAGAAGAAAACATGAACTTTAATATTAACAATTTACTCTTTATTGTACAATTATGTTCAACAAAACCCTTGTTTATGGTTTTGTAACCAGAGGGTGGGATAGTGGCCACCCACCCACCCTACATATACATTTATCCTTAAACTGAAGCAGTGATACAAATTTTGAAAAACATCAACAGCAATAGTATTCTAGTTTGCCAGGTATACAAAGCAGTAACAGTGATATAATTAAATATGTATATGTAGGGTGGGTGGGTGGCCTCTATCCCACTCTTTAATCTAAAGATGATACACAAGAGTTTTAATAAATTATTTTTATCATTAGAAGAAAGTATGAACTTTAACCATTAGGAATTTACTCTCTATTGTACAATTTTTTTAACGAAACCCTTGTTTATGTTGTTGTAACTGGAGGGTGGGATAGTGGCCGCCCACCCACCCTGCATATACATTTATCCTTAAACTGAAACAGTGCTATAAATTTTGAAACACACCAACAATAATAGTACTGTAATATTTCAGGAAAACAAAGCAGTAACAGTAATATAAGGAAATAAGTATATGTAGGGTGGGTGGGTGGCCTCTATCCCACTTTACAATCCCTGGATCATACACGAGGGTTTTGATAAATATTTTTTTATTAGAAGAAAATTTCTTTAATTTTATCAATTTACTCCAATCAGTAAAACATCATCAAAAATTATTTGAAAAATTTGTTTGAATAAATCTATTAAAATTTGCATTTATGTTTATTTACGTTTTACAACTTTGCAATTAAGTTTTTGCAAGTTACACAGGTTTATTGTTAAACTCCAAGACTCTACTTTTTTTTGGACGTGGTGTCATCATCACCAGGTGTATGAACCAGAGTAGAAACAACATGATGGACACTTTCTATCCTTCAAACTTGATGAAATATAATGGAAATGGGTATTTAAACGTCATAAAAATAAACAATGAACCAATTGAGGGATTTAATTAATCAAACGTGTTAAAAAACTCAAAGATTTTAAAAACAAAAATGCCTTTAGTTTAGACATTAAATATTTGCTTTATATACAATGTACAATGTATGTACATAAATAATCTACGAGTACATTTGTAGAACAAAAACCAATCGAATTTTTGTTTCAATATTTTTGGACATTACTTTTGATGTAAATTGGTTAAACAAATTGGTCAAATTGGTCAAACTTTTGATGTGATTGCAACAATTTCGCCGTACGGCACTAACAAGTTCTAATAGTACCAAACCGGTCCTCACCACCGTATCGTCACTTTATCAACACTTCCGTTCCGAATCCAAACGTTTGGATGATGGGAGGAAAAGAAGAAGAAGAAGAAGAGGCCAGCGCATACACATACCGCCACCAGGTTGGGATAATTCCCAGCGAAACACGTTCTTTTTCTCCTTTCCTTTTTTAACAACGTTGGCCGTGTGGGTGCTTTATAGTAGTCATTGAACAGTCTCCTAGGTCATGGTTTCGTGGCTCTCGCCATCTCTCTCTCTCCCTCTCTGCGCTACGACACACGTCGCGGGCGCCCAGTTAGAATAAACGTCGCGCATTATGCCGCACTTGATGCGGATTATGGGTCATCGTTTTCTTCGCGCTCTAAGAAGGACGTAATGATTCTCGAGTTCCCTGTTTGCGCTGCGGCAGAAAGTGATGCAGAATACGTCTTGGAATGCAGTCAACCTGCACATTAGGCTGTGTGTCTGCGTTTCATGGTCCGTGAACGAGTGTGTGTTGCCGGTGTACAGGTAAATTGATTATTCGTTGATGGGTGGGTAATAATAATTTCGAGGGTCCTTTAGTATCCACCATCACCGCCGCAAGTCGAAGGATAATCCATTGAGTGCATGATATGATGGGCGATGATTGAATGAAAGTGAAATGAGTGAAACTGGCCGAGACTCCTCAGGCAGGCGCGGATGTTGAACTAGGTCCGTCTCAAGGTCCTCGACAGGAAGGAGAGAGAACGAGACTGGAATGCTTCGCGAACAAAGAGCCGAGACCCATTCAATGCACTTTATTTAATTACTTATTAATAACATCATCATTACGACACAACTAAATGTGCTCATTTTGATTGTTTTTAGATTTTAGACTCTTCTGGCGATTGAATGCGGAAAACCCGACGAAAATATATTCTAGACGCTATCTATTCATGCCAAAATATTCCACACGCGTGGTGAAACCTTCATCTTGTTTACGTTTTTTATTTTCACATTCGCGACAAACCACACACTCACACACACACAGAAGCGAGGCGCGGATTTCCGCAGTTTATCAACTGTTTTGAGATTACGGGCAACCTTAACACCATTAGGGATTAATGTCATCTTTAGGATGACACTCTCGCGCGCCTTATCAAACATTCCTTCCGCGAATGCGCAAGGATTTTGAACGCTTACGAAATCAACATACAGACGATTGTTTCACCTTGTACAAATATAACCATGATTTTGATTTTGTATGTATCACCTAAAATACTTCTCCTTTTTATAGATATACTACTACAGAGCGTCTTCATCAATTTGATCAGAAATCTAAAATCTTGAAAACTTTTGGATTAAATTTTATCACAAGCCAAAATCTATAATAATAAGGTAAATAAAACACTTGGTTTAAAATTTCACAGATTTGTAGCAGTATTTCTAGCTATAATTGTTCCTCCACATTTTATCATCAACAATCTGGGGGATGAAGTAGTACAAAATATTTCTGTTAAGTTCCAAAAATTTCTGACCTTCTTTCCAACGTAACGACTTTTTGGGCCAATGAATCCAACTAGCGATGGTCGCGATTTTATCCTTTTGGGCAACACTCAGCATTGCGAAAATTTTTCGAAACACCATCGCGAATAAAACCCCAATGCCAAAAAATCCGCGAAGCGGATCTATAATGATAGCCAATTACGTGTTACAATTCGATGATGTTGCGCGAATTGTTTAATACTCGTGTAATAATTAACTTCCGGAACGGACGCGATAATATTAATATACGTATATATAAAAAAAAACAATGATTATTTGGGTTTCGTTTAATTATTTCGACGGTGAATACATTTGGGCCGACATCAGCAATAATTTATCGGTCTATTCAAGTCGGGTGAGCAGCGACTCGTCGCACTTGGAGAATTTTACGAGGGCGCTGATACGGAACGAAACGTCTGCTCTTTTCCGTTAATTAAGGATTTAATCATTAGAAAGATTTTATACAAAAAAAACATCCGTTTACTACATCAAAAAATCTAACTTTGGTTTATGTTGCAAAATAATCGCCCAAACAAGAACAAAAACATTCTTGGTCAAAATGATTTTATTACATCAAAAAATCTATAACTTTGGTCTATGTAGGATTAAAAGGTGCAAAATAATCGCCCAAAAATCGTCAGAAAGATTTACTATTGTTGGTATGAGTTTACGTGAAGTGTTTTGAAAATGAAAATAAGACTCAATTTACTCCTTACTTCACCTAAATGTACATTTCGTTCACAAGGTGAACATTATCAATAAGCATCTCCTTTATTCATCAGAAACTTCGGTTTTTGTAAGTCCAATAATTCCAAAATAACCACCCAAGTAGTTTTTGTAGGACCAATAGGTCCAAAATAACCACCCAAGTGAGTTACAGAAAGTTTTCTGTCGGATTTTAAGTAATAATTTGATCAAAAATATTTTAAATGTAATAAAAAAAATCTACGATTTGTTAAGACCTTGGCCTTAGCCATATAATCAGCTACTAAGTTATTAGGAATAAACAAAGGACACTTTTCTTCACACCAAGGTGAAATCTGCGTTTTTAAAGAAGTTAGATTATAATTCTTTTGATTATTTGATAAGATTATATCAAAACATTTTGCAAAAAAAGGATTTACCTTTACAAAAATTTACAGTTACACTTTCATAATCTTATTATGATGATTTTCCCTCAGAAAAAAAGAAAGGTTTTGCACGCCGCCCCGCAGGTAACACACCTCTTATCTTATCTCTCTAACCGTGGGCCTCACTGATTTGACGAGTTTTAATTTTCCACACGGCCCAAAGACTTACTACCCATAATAAGCCAGGTAAACACACCAGATTACCGGAATAGATGTGGCAATGCGCAGGTAGGCAGAGGCGAGTCGAGAATTCGTGGAAAATTTCTTTTAGCGCCTCATCGGCCGTCCGTTCCTAATTTTAAGTGCACCCCACAATAAAACCTTCCTGTACTTCTTAACACCAAGAATAGAACGGAGATTAGAAAGTACTTCATATAGGATTTGCTCAATATTATTGAATTGCGTGATAATTTATGATGTTAAGGACTTATTATATGATTACTTGAGAAATTGGCCTCAATTTATCATACAAACTTCCAAAATTATATAAAAAACAATTGCTGAATAGTTATTAGAAACACAATAGCGACCTTCAAAACATAGATTGAAGTCCAAAAATGTATTAAGAGATTACAAAAATTATTTATGATACAACCACTTGAGAAATTGACCTCAATTTTTCAAAATCTATTACGCATAAACATACTTTTAATATTATATAAAAACAATTGCTATCTAATAAATAAAAACGCAATGGTGACCCTTTAAGACATAGGGCAAAATCCAGAAATGTGTTAAGGTATTACAAACATTGTTTAAAGAATAACCACTCGATAAATTGGCCTATTTTTTTCTAATCTATTAAGATAGAACGCATTTTTAAAATTTTATAGAAACAATTGCCATCTCATAAATAAAAACATAATGGCGACACTTGAAAAATGAAAGAGAGGCGAAAGATCGTATCGAGAAATTCGAAAATGAATTAATTTATTAATCACTTGAGAAATTTGCCTCAAGTTTTCAAAATCTATTTAAAATGAACGAATTTATAAAAATTTAAAAAAACAATTGCTATATCGCAGGTTAAAACATAATGGCGACACTTTAAACTTGAAAAAGAGGCAAACATGTATTCAGAAATTCCAAAACAAGTTTATTTATTAATCACTTAAGAAATTTGCGTCAACTTTTCAAATACAATTAAGCATGAGCGCACTTTTAAAATTTTATAAAAACAATTGCCATCTCGTATCTAAAAACGAAATGGCAACAGTTGAAACATGAAAGAGAAACCAAAAATTGTATACAGAAATTCCAGAATGGGTTTAATTATTAATCACTTGAGAAATTTGCCTCATTTTTTTTCAAAATCAATTAGGCATGAACGCACTTTTAAAATTTTATAAAAACAACTGCCATCTCGCAGCTAAAAACGTAATGGCGACACTTGAAACATGAACAAACTCAGAAAATTCTTTCAGTAATTACAAAAATTGTTTATTAAATAACCACTTGAAAAATTTGTTTCAATTTTTCAAAATCAATTAAGCGTGAACGCACTTTTAAGATTTTATAAAAACAACTGCCATCTCGCAGCTAAAAACGTAATGGCGATTCTTCAAACATAAAAAAAAAGCAGAGAAATGTATTTAGAAATTCCAAAAAATGTTTATTAAATAACCACTTGAGAAATTAACCTCAATTTTTCAAAACCTATTAAGGATGAATGCGCTTTTGAAAATTTATAAAAACAATTGCCACCTCGCTACTAAGAACATAATGGCAACACTTGAAACATGAAAAACCCAAAAAAAATTCATTCAGAAATTACAACAATTGTTTATTAAACAAACCCTTGAGAAATTAGCCTGATTTTGTTTTCAAATCTATTAAAGATTAACGCATTTTTAAAACTGTATAAAAACAATTGCCATCTCGCCACTAAAAACATAATGGTGACACTTGAAATATGAGAAAATCCAAAAAACTCATTAAGAAATTACAAACATTGTTTATTACACAACTACTCGAGAAATTGGCCTCATTTTTTTTCAAATATATTAGAGATGAACGCATTTTTAATTACTTTATAAAAACAATTGCTATCACGCAACTTAAATCATAATGGCGACACTTGAAACATGAAAAACCCCAAAAAAATCGTTCAGAAATTCCAAAAATTGTTTATTAAATAACCACTTGAGAAATTAGCCTCAATTTTTGAAAATCTATTGAGCATGAAGTCACTTTTAAATTTTTGTAAAAACAAATGCCATCTCACCACTAAAATTATAATAGCGACACTTGAAATATGAAAAACCCAAAAAAATTATTCAGAAATTACAAAAATTGTTTATTACACAACCACTTGAGAAATTGGCCTCATTTGTTTAAATCTATTATAAATGAATGTATTTTTAAAATTTCAAAAAAACAATTGCCATCTCGCAAGTAAAATAAGAAATGCGGCATTTGAAACATGAATGAAAGCCCAAAAATGTATTTATAAATTACAAAAAAATATTTACTAAATAACAACCACTTGAGAAATTTGCCTCAATTTTTCAATACCTATTAAGGGTGAATGCACTTTAATTTTCTTTAAAAACAACTGCTATCTTGAACTGAAATCATAATGGCAAGACTTGAAACATAAAAGTGAGGCCAAAAATTGTATCCAGGAATTCCAAAAAGGGTTTATTAAATAATGACTTGAGATATTTGCCTCAATTTTTCAAAATCAATTAAGCGTGATCGCACTTTTAGAAACAATTGCAATCGCGCAGCTAAAATCATAATGGCGACTCTTGAAAAATGAAAAACCCCAAAAAGTTAATTCAGAAATTACAAAAATTGTTTATTAAACAACCACTTGAAAAATTGGCCTCATTTTTGTCCAAATCTATTACAGATGAACGCACTGTATAAAAACAATTACCATCTCACAACTAGAATGGCAACACTTGAAACATGAAAGAGAGCCTAAAAATGCATACAGAAATTACAAAAATGATTGATTAAATAACCACTTTAGAAATTGGCCTCAGTTTCTAAAATCTAGTAAGGATGAGCGCATTTTAAAAATTTTATAAAAAAAATTATCATCTCACAACAATACAAAATTATTGCGGCACTTGGAACCTGCTGCAAATAAAAACCTCTTGAGTGAGATATTGGCCTCGATTTTTTTTTTAATCCACTGAGCCTGAACACACACATTCGAATGTTATAAAAATAATTGTCGACTTACAACGAAAACCATAATTGCGACAATGAAAACGTGATGTGAAGTTCAAAAATAAATTCAGAAATTATAAAAATTGTAGCCACTTGAGCAATTAGCCTCGTTTTTTTTAGATCTAGTAAGAATGAACACAATTTTAAAGTTTTACAAACTCAATTGCTATTTCACAACTAAAAACATAATGGCGACACCTGAAACATGAAAGAAAGCCCAAAAATAAACACTTAATAAATTGGAATCGTGACCTTGAAAACCCCTATTGGCCATGAACATGTTAAGATTATATAAAAACACAATAGCCAAGTCCAAAAAACTCTAAGGAAAAATGATGAGCTTTAAAATTTTTTTGCTTTATAATTCTACTTCTAGAGATGTTTTCAAATCTCAAATTCTTTTACTAATTTTACAGATTTTTCCATGTCTAAAATTCCTTTAAAATCGCAGAGTTGCAAAGGAATTGTGAAAAAATACAGACTTCATTTCTTACATTAAATTCTATAAAGAGGTGTAAATTGAATCCAAAACTTCTTTTGGATACATTTTCTAAGGATTTTGTAGTTACCAATTTTTGATCAAATTTCATCAAAACTCCAGTATAGGTTTAAGCCTTTCGGTTCAAAATTCTACAGATGTTTTAAGTCCAAAACTCTTGGTAAATGTTTTTCTTTGTAAGGAATAAAAAATCGGGCATCATTTATCAATCAAAATCCATCCAGAGACATTATCCTAATACCAAATTCCTAATTAATTGAAATTATAATTCTTAATCAAATTACAGCAAAATTTTTATTTGTTCTAGTAAGTGAAAATGTTGGTTTCCATATTTTACAGATTTCTTCTCTAAAACTCCACTACTGATGAACATCTTTGCCTGTTTGTGAAGACTTTTCTTTCAAAAAAATTCTTAACAAATTCTGTCAATGATTTTGTGGTTTTGCTTAAAAATTCTACTTCTAGAGATGTTTTTAAGTCTTAAATTCCTTTTACAATTTTATAGAGATTTGAATCATCACCTTAACCTAATTCAATCAAAAATCTATAAGTTTTGTTATAGATTTTTGATTCATTCTACATATGAAAATATTCCTTTCTGTGATATTTTAAGAGTATTTTACTTCGAAATTCTATTTCTAGAAAATTTCATTACCACTTTTTGTAAAGTTTTTCTTTCAAATTCCATAAAATAACTTTCTAAAGCCTTAAAGGTTTTTGCTTTGAAATTCTACTTCTAGAAATATTATAAATTCCTAAATTCTTCTACAAGTTTCTAGGGGATTGGAGTTAAAATTTTTAATCGAATTCCATCAAAGCTTTATGATGCTTCAGTTTTATTCGACGTAAAAAACGTTCAATCCATATGTAAAAATTTTGGATTTCATTCTTCTTCAAAATTCGACTTCTAAGGATATTATTTTTAAGTCCCAAATTGCTTTGAATTTATACATTTTTAATCAAATTCCATCAAAGCCCTACCTCAGTTTCCATTATACTTTTAAAGCTTTCTACTTTAAAATTCTAATTTTAGAGAATTCCTCCACCTGTTTTTGAAAAGTTTGTTTTTCAAAAAAAATTCTTCAATAAATTCCATAAAATCCTTGTAAAGGTTTTTAATCCATATGCAAATATTTTGGATTTTAAGGCAGCTTTACAAGTATTTGCTTCAAAATTCGTCCAAAATTCTATTCTATTCTAGGATATTGGAATTATAATTTTTAATCAAATTCCATTCATTTCATTTTATTCTACATATAAAAATGTTGACTTTCAAAATCTTTGAAAACTTTCTACTTCAAAATTCTACTTGTAGATAATTCCCTTACCTCTTTTTGTAAAGTTTTTCTTCCCAAAAAAATTTCCTCATCAAATTCCATAAAAACTGTATAAAGGTTTTTAATTCATATAAAAATATTTTGGATTTCATTACAGCTTTTTGCTTCAAAATTCGACTTGTAAGTCTAAAATTCCTTTACAAGTTTACAAGAAGATTGGTATTATAAGATTTATTCAAACTCTCAAAAGCTCTATAAATGTAAAAATATTGGTTTCCATATCTTTGAAAACTTTTTTGTACTTCAAAATTCTACTTCTAGATAACTCCCTTACCTCTTTTTGTATTTCCATCAAATTGCATAGAATCTTTGTAAAGATTTTTAATCCATACGCAAAAATTTTGGATTTTATATTTTATATATTTTATTTGTAAGTCTAAAATTCCTTTGCAAGTTTACAATAATTTTTAATCAAATTCTGTTAAAGCTCTATAAATTTCAGTTTATTATACATTTAAAAATATAGGCTCTACTCTAGGCTTCCAAAATGATTGAAAATTTTCTATTTCAAAATTCTACTTTTAGGTAATTCCCTTTTAGTAAAGTTTTTCTTTCCAAACAAAAATTTCTTCACCAAATTCCATAGAATCTTTGTAAAGACCTTTAATCTATATGCAAATATTGTTGATTTCATCACAGCTCTAAAAGTTTTTGCTTCAAAATTCGACTTGTAAGGATGTTTTCAAGCCTAAAATTCCTTTACAAGTTTACAAGGAGATTGGAAATATAATTTTTAATCAAATTCTATCAAAGCTCTATAAATAAATATAGACTTCTAAATTCTTCAAAAACTTTCTACTTCAAAATTCTACTTCTAGACAATTCCTTACCTCTTTGTAAAGATGTTTCTTTCGAAAAATAGTTTTTAATCAAATTCGATTACAGCTCTTTAAATATTTTTTATTCAACACGCAAAAGTGTTTTTTTTTTATCACAGCTTTTCGATGTGTTTTCTACAAAAGTGTACTTCTAAAAATGTTTCATGTCTCAAATTATTTTACGAGTTTCTGGGGATTTAAAATTATAATTCTTTGAAAGAAAAAAATGTCTTAATGGAATTTCATAAAATCTTTGTGAATGTTTCTTATTCTACATGCAAAAATATTGGTTTTCATTTCAAGATGAGAAGATATTGCTTTAAAAATCTACTTTTAAAGATGTTTTTAAGTTTCTAGAAGTTTGTATTTATAATTTTTAATCAGAATTCATCAAAACTCTATAAATTTCGGTTTATTCTATATGTCAAAAAGTTAACCTCTTTGCAAAGATTTTTTTTCAGTGGAAATCAATTCTTAATCAGATTCCATTACTCTGTGAAGATTTCTTATCTACACGCAAAAGTTTTTTCTTATCACAGTTTTAGAAAAGTTTAGTTTCTTGAAAATTCTACTTCTAAGATTGTTTTAAGTCTCAAATTTCTTTACGAGTTCCCAGGACTTTAAAATTATACTTCTTTGATAGAAAAAAATGTTTTAATCAACTTGCATAAAAAGTTTCTTATTATTCATGCAAAAAATTGGTTTTCATTTCAACCTGGGAAGATTTTGCTTTAAAAATCTATCTTTTATCTTTTAGAGAGTTTTGCTTCAAAATTCTACTCCTAGAGATTATTTTCAAGTGCCAAATTTATTGCCACAATTGGTAATAATATTTTCTAATGAAATTACATCTAAAAAAGCTATTTTAATTCCAAAATCATTTTCCAAGTTCTTAAAAGTTTTGCAAAACCATCAAAACTTCACAAGTGATTTTAATAACCATGCACACATGAATCTATGCCTTTTTAATGATGCATGCTTAGTATTAAGGATTGTTTATAGAAAGGCACAACCCTTAATATTAAAAATGTTTCACCACGTGATAAACGAGAACCAAATTCAACAAATATACATGCTTAGATTTAAATATGTTTTTAATGCTTGTATAATTTAATCATAATTTTAAGCTGCAAAAATTGTGTTTCCAAACAATCTCTCCAGTCATGTTCAGTGAACTCTAATGAGGAAGAAGAGATAAAAATCATCGCATGTAATTGTTACATTCTGAAATAAAAGATATATATTATTAGAAGTATTTATTTTATTTCAGAATGTAATATTTTATGGATAAACATAAGAAAATAAAAAAACAACAAATGTATATATCAACAAACAGCAGGAAGTAGGTTTGTGAGTTAATACGTAAACCGCAGATAAATCACGATTTCGGGCTAAAACTCTATCAATTCGTAACAAATACTTAATCTTTGATTATAATTATTGCGTGTTGATAAATTTTATAAATTCCATAAATATGTTTTTGGTCAATAACAATTGTTGTAGGCTTAAATTCACATTTAAAAACTTTGGGCTTAAATGATTTCCATTGGTAAAATTAAGTATTTTTTTTGTCATTGATGAATATAACAATAAGTCTGTTCCAAAACTTTTAATCATGTGAACAATTATTAAATTTATTTTTATGACATTTAAAAGTTTTTATTTGTTATTACAGCCTTGGTTTATTGTTGTTTCAAAAACCTTCTTCTAAATTCGATTATATTTAGCACTCCAATGTTATTGGAATATTTTTGGCGCTCGAGAATTTCTAGCCTAGCTGATTAAAGTATTGAAAGATTTTACGCAATGTGGTTTTTCGAACTATTGGGTATCTAAAAATTAAGTTTTTGTAAGAAAGATAGATTTTGGTCTTAGAAAGCTTTTGCAATGGTTGAATCTCAAAGGCAAAAAGTACTGAAGTCGAATTTCGGGCTTAGAAAGCTTTTACAGTAGTTGAATTACAATGGCAGAAAGTACGGACTTCAAACTCTTGCGTAGATTGTTTAAAATTTCTTGTTAGAAAGATGGAAGAAGTCGAATTTTGGACTTGCTTTTGCAATAGTTGAATCATAAAAAGTACGGAAGTCGAATTTCAGGTAGATTGTTTAAAATGTCTTGTTAGAAAGATAGATGAAGTCGAATTTCGGGCATAGAAAGCTTTTGCAATAGTTGAATTACAAAGGCAAAAAGTACGGAAGTCGAATTTCAGGCTTGGGAAGCTTTTGCAATAGTTGAAACACAAAGGACTTTTTGGCTTTGCGATACAACTATTGCAAAAGCTTTCTAAGCCTGAAATTCGACTTTCTTAACGTTCTAATAAGCAATTTGGAACATGGAAGATGTTGATTAAGATTTTTCCAAAATTAGTAACCCAAAAAAATTTGGCTAGCTGATGTAAGTATGGCAAACTTGAAATGCGTAATATTTAAACCTTTTTGATTAGTTAGGGTATTTCAAAACATGTTCACGTCATCTTCTACAGCTTTTAATTAAATTACTAAATAGTTTTTTATGTGATGTGTGATTATTGTAACAATTTTAGGAATTCAATCGATTCGTCTTTGGGGAAAAAATCGCGAGAAAAATGTCTGCGGCCGCTGCTGAACAAAACACAATGCCTTTCCTTTGTCCGCTGATTCATGCCATCAATATTCCGCCGCATCTCAAGAAAAGCTGCCGCCTAAAAGCTCCGTGAATCATAATGATTTGGCAGCCGTTGTTCGGCCGGTTGCACAAATAGATATTTAGCGGATTGCACAACCGCCCATATTTAAATATACGCATATATAAATGTTGTATCAGATGTGGTGGTAAGGTGAGACCGTTAAAAATTGAGTAATGTAGGACAATTACTAGATTATTGCCTTGCCTCCAGAAGGCGTTTGCGAAACGGCAGTTGGAAACAATATATCTTCCGATTTTTGCCAGGTTTTTGCGGATTGCTGATTCAAAGGGAAAGTAATAAACGGATTGTTGGTCGCATACGTGGCGCTGTTAAAGTGTGCCTAAAAATACTTCTGGAACTATCGATCCATGCCATTCCGACCCCTTATCTCTTGACGCAATTATTTCGATTGTCACTCTCTAGGTAATTGACCATCTGCTCCGGCACGAATACTAATTACGGTGTGTTGGGGTGTCTCGTTTAGTGTAGCCTTTCGATAACTTAATACCACGGCCGACCTATTAATTTACCGAATTCGCGTGTTCGACCGACAATAATTTACATCTTAAGGATGCAATCGACCGGCAGAATTTTGCGGGCAACAAAGGCCCGTCTGGGCCCACACATGCACACACACAGACGCGCGCGCGAAACCTGACCGCTAATATACCTGATGATGCATTCATTAATAGGATGTCTGCACCAGACAGGTTGAGGTTGAAAAAACTCGGCCGCTGCCGCTTGCTCGGCTACTACAACACCGGTGCTAGCGACCTTGTTTATATCGGATTATTTATAAATAATCGAAATCGAAAGGTTTTCTTTTGTTTGGGCACTTTTGGCAATTGCCTCCCCAGGGAAACTGGTTCTGTAACCTTCCAATTCGCTAGAAACTATTAATACGCTAACTATTGTTACAACGGTACAAAAACTCGACTGCTGGCCTTTTTTTTGCTAGGTTTCGGGCGGAATCGAAAGGTTTTGTCTTAGAAATGCATTCAGGATTTAATTGGGCGGTTGTTTACCCACTCGAATTGCAATGAGGTAAACAATGCACGACGCGATCCAAAACGAAAAATGTTTGTTTTGATGAATGTGATGCATTTTGGTAAACAAATTTTAGACACACTTATAGGAATGATCAAAACTTTTAATAAGCAATTATGGATTGCTTATTTATGGAATTTGATCAGAAAAACCTTTACAAAAACGTAAAGGTTTTCTTTAGAAGTAATATTTTGAAGCAAAAAGCTCTAAAGCTGTGATTAAAACTAATAAAATAAGCTTTAGAGACTTTTGATTAAGGAATGATAATTAAAAATAAAACCTAAAACACTTCTAAAGGAATTTGCGATCAAAATAACTTCTGTAGTTGGAATTTTATTAGTAAACAATGGCCAAAATTGGCTTCTTTAAAGGAATTTTGGGCTTAAAACATACCTTGAAGTAGAATTTTGAAGCTAAAAGTACTAAAACTTTGATAATAATGAAGATGCAAAATTTAGAAAAGTTTATGAGGAGTTTTCATGCGACTTTGTTAATAAATGATAAATGCAAAACTCTTGGAAAGTTGTTGAGGAACTTAGGATTAGGATTGAAATCAAGTCTTGTAGTTTTGGGTGAATTTGGGCATAAAAGACACTAAAAGAAGAAGAATTTTGAAGCAAGAAACTTGAATGAAAACCAATATTCCTGCATATGGAATAAAACAACTTTTGTAAAGTTTTCAAGAAATTTGTTTAAGATATGCAAAATCCGTAGAAACTGGTAAGAAATTTTAAGTAGAATTTTGGAAGAAAGAAAAATCCTTTATTAAGTTATAATGGAGTATTGCAATAGGTTTGTGGAAAAAAAAAATAGTTACGATGAAGTTCACATAAAAGAAAGAGTTTCTACATATAAAATTTTTGGGAGAGCTTTTCTTGCAATACAGGTTTGGATAAGAAAACCTTTGTTAAGTTACAATGGAGTATTGGTACATTTTTGAGAGAAACTTTTTCCCAAAATTGTAACGATTAATTTCATCTTAGCAAGATCTCTAACAGGGATTTAATCTAATCAAAAGTAAAAATTTTGATCAGATCAAATTCCTGTTATAAATCTTGCTTATTTAAAAAATAAATCTGGACTTTTTTGAAGAGGAAAATGTACGTATGAAGATATTTTTAAAAACAGATGAACTAATCGATCGGTTGTGACATCCACGGGATTATTTAGAAACGTGCTGGAATGTCTAAAAAAATATTACGCACAATCGTAGGCGGGAATTAATTAATTCTAAGCGCAGCGCTTCAACAAGGATGGATCACGTAATAACTAACCATCGACACTATAGTATCTATTTCCAAGAACGATTAGAATGATCGGAAATCGCCATTCGCGTATATTTATTTATTCCTTTCATTCCAACCTTACAAAGTATCCTCATTGCATTAATATTTAACGATTTTGGAGTTTCCTACTAAAACAAGCCATATTTTGGTCTAAATTTTTGATAAACCTTTAGAAATCAATGTAATTATTACCATTGTACTCGTAACAAATTTCTTGTTAGGATTTTTAGATGATATTCTAAAAAATTCAGAAGTGTACAATCTTCAGAGTTGATAAAGCAAAAATATTATAGGTTTCCAAATCGATACCTACTAAAAATATAGTTGATTAAGAAAGAAGAGATTAACAATGCAATTCATTTGTGTTATTTAATGTTAAAAATGCAATCAATTAATAGATAGTTTTCTATAGAATATAAAGTATTGTTTATTACAGTTTTCAAAAGGCATTCATTCAAAACAAAGGTCTTCGCCCTTGTTGGCAACCTTAACGAAATCCGATTACTTTTTTCGATATCAAAAGAAATAAATAATAAAAGAAGTACTGGGTCAGATTAGTGGTCAGTTAAATTAAGTACCTGGAGCCTTTTCAATGGGCCGCCGGCCATCTTCAACCAGATCCTTATAGTTATGGGTTTATTTGTGCAAAAAAAAAAGAAATTAGAGGTTGATTACGTCGTCCTCTTTTTTGGGTGTTGTTTTGATAATCGGCGCATTGTTGTTTGGACCTGTGGGAAAATTTTCGACTAGCTTAATTTATGCGGGCTGGTAGATGCAGCAGGTACGAAATTAATTTGGCGCCTGCTATCATCATCGTGTTTAGGAGTAAGAATTTTCAACAAATACTAATAATTCCGATGATGCGACGGAATCGTTCGTTCCTTAATTGCTTCTTCATTTCGACGTGAACCCGAACGGCCAGATAAAAAAGGGTTTTGTTTTAATTAAGGTTTAATTGGTTGTCGCGTTTTACGGCCACTCGTCCGGCCAATCTCCTTTCTTCACGATCGTTCTCCGGTGATCCTCTTGGTACTAGTTAGTAGCCGCTGCCAAGGTCTTGCGGCGGCGCAATTCATTTCGAATTATTCGAAGAATGCGAAGCGGCTTGTTGTTATCATAAATTTGTCATTGGATGAGAATAAGACTGTTGCTGATGATGATAATAATGCGTAATTTATGTGGTTCGGATGCGTGGCATGTGAATATAGCGTAACAGTTTCCTTGACCTTGCTTCAAGGCTAGATCTTGGTCTACAACCTATCCTAGACAAACTCTTTCCCTCTTCCTCCCCGCCGTTCGTCTTTGTTTGTGCCCCGCACAATGGGTCGACGTAACTCTTACCTATCTTTCATTTATATATACATATATATTGTTAAATAAAATGTCCATTTGAATCGAACACGGGAACGCACACACCACATACTTAATCCGATCAAGTTTTGTGATTAAGCATTTATTCAAGTTGAATGAACTTGTTATTGATAGATTGTTATATTTTATTCCCATGACACAGGTAGTATTCGATCGAGATATTTCGATTAACTCGCTACGATGCCGGCTTTGCTTTATTTAACACGTCGTACGCTTATTTACACCGAGCGTTTTCGATGCAAATGCGTTCTTAGATTAACACCTTCAGCAATTTATGCATTGCAATTTTTTGGGCACGTTTAAACGTTAACCAACTTCATCTTTCGTAGATCAAATATTGTTTGCTTTTTCAAAATTCAAAATATTCTTATGGGTACCACTTAAGAATTTTAAAAGCCACCAAGCAAAAAAATACTCTTAGCAACATGATACACCACTTCCACACTTCCCATCACATCCGTCCTCCTCTTTATTGATAAATGGGAAGCAGATGATTTTTCGCATGGCCATGGTAATAGGTGGTGGTGGTATAACAGGGTACACGTGATACCGCCAGTCACCCGATAGTCAGAAGCGGGATAATCATTGATAGATATTCGATCTCCCCCATCCGCAGGATGTTCGGTACATTCTTCGTGTTGTTGTGGTTAAATAATTTTTGTATTCTGCCGAGGCGCTTGTTCGCATGAGTCAGCCGCAGGAAGTTGTGAATTATTTAGTGAATACGCCGTGTTTATACAAACACATTATAACAGACACACGCTCACATTCACCCGCAAACGTCTAGAATCGAAATAATTTTTTTTAGAAACTACAAAAAATTGTTTAAACAAAAAAAAATAAATTATTGATTATAGTTTTCACTTTTAAAAATTTATTTTTTCTACAAAGTTTACATCCAAGAATTTTGACCCAAGAATCTTTAACTTAATGTCATAATAATAGATGAAAAAGGGTTTTAGAATTATTCCGAAAGATCAAAAACTAGATTATACCATTGTAGCCTCAATATCTTAACGATAATTTCGCTTGTGTTCCTAGTAGAAAAAAAAACCTATGGTTTTAGACTAGTCACAACATCGTTCTCGATGGTTTCAGTTGATACCCTATCCATGATGGTTTTACTCTCCTCACATAAAAAAATAAACCTATAATAACTTGTAACATACTCAAATCTTACAAATTCCCAACAAACCTATCCAATATACTACAAATTATCCTTTCTTAAAGAATAATTTACAAATATGAACCTTTTTCTTGAAAAAACATTTTTTGATCAGATTTAGACTACATTTTCTGTTGTGTTGATTGAATGATGTTTATAGTTGTATATCAAAAATTTAATTTAAAGCAACATTTTGCTTAATCTGTTACTTATAAGCAGATGTACATGGTTTAAAAAAAATTCTAAACGATCATACCACATTGCTATAATTCCCAACAAGCGCGCGCACCTTTTCCTTTTTATTACCGGCCGGCGGATGATCGGCTTGAGCGCACGGATAACTTTTTAATTCAATGGAAAGGTATTGTACTACAAGTACGTGCATAGCCTTGAACTCTACTAGTAGTGCAAGTCGGGTTTTTTGCTCCGCCGCGCTAATAATACATAATTTCACGTTGTTTTGTGTTCTCCTTCTCCTCACTGTTTTTTTTTTTTTAATTATAAATACATATATTTATGCACACTTTAGACATTTAGCAACAACAACAATAACAAATATTAATCGTCACATCCCCGAGTCCTTGGGTCGTTACCTTCCGCACAACCCCTCTTGTATTACGTCATCGCAAACAGAGGCTATGTATCATCGTATCGTGTGAAAAAAAAATCAATACCGAGATAGGGACGACGTTGCCAGAAATACAATACACGTTTTTTTTTTTGATGATGAATGGAGGGTTTTTTGATTAGATGGAAAATGGTTTTCACCGTTTTGGTCATTAGATAAGGACGAGGTCAATGGAAAAACCTTACTTAAATATCCTGTTATTAATTTATACAGAAATTTATACCACACCTACAAGGAAGAATTTTAGAAGACTATTTATAAATTGTTGCTTATGGTGTGGTAAAATTGGAGGGTGGGATAGTGGCCACCCACCCACCCTACATATACAAAAAAACCTAAGCTCAGAAACTACGATAATGTTCTTTTAAACATCAATAATTACGTTGTTGTAGTTTGCTCGAACTAAAAGTTGTAATAGTGGAAGATGTAAAAATATGTATGTAGGATGGGTGGGTGGCCACTATTCCACCCTCCAATTAGTAAAACATAGAGAAAGTATTCCTGGATAATATTTTAAAGTAGTGAAGTTGTATATTTTATTTATAGTTTACTTATGGCTCCATAAAATTAATAATTTATTCTTGCAATTTGTTGATTATGTTTTTTAATTGGAGGGTGTGATAGTGGCCACCCACCCACCCTACATATACAAAGGAACTTAAGCACAATTTCTGAAATTATGTTACTTAAAACATCAATCACTTTGCTGCTGTAGTTTTCAGATAATAAAAGTAGGAACAGTGGGAGAAGTAAGTATACATATGTAGGGTGGGTGGGTAGCCACTATCCCACCCTCCAAACAGTAAAACATAGGCAAGTATTCTTGGATAATTTTTTAAACAACTAGAGATACATGCTTTGTTTATAGTTTACTTATGCCTTCTTAAAAAATATATTCTTCTTGTCAATACTTGTTTATGTTGTGGTGATTAGAGGGTGTGATACCACCCACCCACCCTACATACACAAAAAAGTTAAGCACAATTTCTTTAATTAAGTTACTTGAAACATCAATCATTTTGCTGTTGTAGTTTTCAGAAATTTAAAGTAGTAACAGTGGGAGAAGTAAATATGCATATGTAGGGTGGGTGGGTGGCCACTATCCCACCCTACAATCAGTAAAACATAGAGCAAGTATGTCTTAATAATATTTTAAATTTGAGAAGATATACGTTTTATTTATAGTTTACTTGCAGCTCCTTAATAAATATGTTTTTCTTGAAAATAGTTGATTATGTGTTGTAATTGGAGGGTGTGATAGTGGCCACCCACCCATCCTACATATACACAGAGACTTAAGCTCAGAAACTACAATAATGTTATTTTAAACATCAATTGTTGCGTTGATGAATTTTGCATGAAATAAAGGTTGTAAGAGTGGGAGATGTGAAAATTTATACGTAGGGTGGGTGGGTGGCCACTATCCTACCCTCCAATAGGTAAAACATAAAGCAAGTATTCCTGAATAATTTTTTAAACAACTAGAGATACATACTTTATTTATAGCTTACTTATGCCTTCCTAAAAAATACATTCTTTATGGAAATACTTGTTTATGTTGTGGTTATTGGAAGGTGTGATAGTGGCCACCCACCCACCCTACATATACAAAAAAAACTTAAGCACAATTTCTGTAATTATGTTACTTGAAACATCAATCACTTTGCTGCTGTAGTTTTCAGAAAATAAAAGTAGTAACGGTGGGAGAGGTAAATATGCATATCTAGGGTGGGTGGGTGGCCACTATCCCACCCTCCAACCAGTAAAACATAGAACAGCTATTCCTAAATAACTTTTTAAACTAGTGAAGATGCATGTTTCATTTATAGTTCACTTTTTCATAGTATAAAATATTTTCTTCTTGAAAATAGTTGTTTATGTTGTGGTAATTGGAGGGTGTAATAGTGGCCACCCACCCACCCTACATATACAAAGAAACTTAAGCTCAAAAACTACGATAATGTTATTTTAAACTTCAATAATTACGTTGATGAATTTTGCATTAAATAAAAGTTGTAACAGTGGGAGATGTGAAGATTTATATATAGGGTGGATGGGTGGCCACTATCACACCCTACAATCAGTAAAACATAGAGCAGGTGTTTCTGAATTTTTTTTTAACAAGTAGCAATATCTGTTTTATTTATGGTTTACTTATGCCACCTTAGAAAATATTTTCTTCTTGACAATACTTGTTTATGTTGTGGTGATTGAAGGGTGTGATAGTGGCCACCCACCCACCCTACATATACAAAGAAACTTAACCTCAATTTCTGTAATTATGTTACTTAAGACATCAATCATTTTACTACTGTAGTTTTCAGAAATTAAAAGTAGTAACAGTGGGAGAAGTAAGTATACATATGTAGGGTGGGTGGGTGGCCACTATCCCACCCTCCAACCAGTAAAATATAGAACAGCTATTCCTAAACAACTTTTTAAACTAGTGAAAATGCATGTTTCATTTATAGTTCACTTTTTTCATAGTATAAAATATTTTCTCCTTGAAAATAGTTGTTTATGTTGTAATTGGAGGGTGTAATAGTGGCCACCCACCCACCCTACATATACAAGGAAACTTAACCACAATTATTGTAATTATGTTATTTAAAACATTAATCATTTTACTGCTGTAGTTTTCAGAAATTAAAAATACTAACAGTAGGAGAAGTCATTATGTATATGTAGGGTGGGTGGGTGGCCACTATCCCACCCTCAATACAATAAAACAACGAGCAAGTATACTTGGATAGTATTTTTAAACTAGTGAAGATGTATGTTTTAGTTATAGTTAACTTGGAGCTCTCTAATAAATAATTTCTTCTTAAAAATAATTGGTAATGTTTTGTAATTGGAGAGTGTGATAGTGGCCACCCACCCACCCTACATATACAAATAAACTTAAGCTCAATTTCTGTAATTATGTTACTTAAGACATCAATCATTTTGATGCTGTAGTTTTCAGAAATTAAAAGTAGTAAAAGTGGGAGAAGTAAATATGCATATGTAGGGTGGGTGGGTGGCCACTATCCCACTTTCCAATCAGTAAAACATAAAGCAACTATTCCTGAATTATTTTTTAAACTAGTGAAGATGTATGTTTATAAATAGTTTACTTTATCCATAGTATAATTTTTTTTTCTTCTTGAAAATAGTTGTATATGTTGTGGTTATTGGAGGGTGTGATAGTGGCCACCCACCCACCCTACATATACAAATAAATTCAGATTAAATTACTACAATTATGTTACATTAAAGCTCTGTAATTTTGTGGTTGTAGTTTTCAGGAAAAAATAAACTGGTGGCAGTGAGATAAGTAAAAATGTCTATGTAGAATGGGTGGGTGGCAACTACCCTACTCTCCAATCAGTAAAACAAGGAACAGTATTCCTGAATAATTTTTTAAGCTAGCTGAAGATGTGTGTTTTATTTATAGTTTACTTAAACTTTCCTAAAAAAATATATTCTTCTTGATAATACTTGTTTATGTTGTTGTAATTGGAGTGTGTAATAGTGGCCACCCACCCACCCTACATATGCACAGAAACTTAAACTCAAAACCGATGATAATGTTTCTTTAAACATCAATAATTATGTTGCTGAAGTTTGCACGAAATATAAGTAACAGTGGGAGATGTAAATATGCACATGTAGGGTGGGCGGGTGGCCACTATTCCACCCTCTAATCAGTAAAACATAGAGTACCTATTCCTAACTTTTTTTTAAAACTAGTGATGATGTATTTATAGTTAACTTGCGGCTCCTTAATAAATATTTTTTTCTTGAAAATAGTTGATTATGTTGTTTAATTGGAGGGTGTGATAGTGGCCACCCACCCACCCTACATATACAAAAAATTAAGCTCAGAAACTACGATAATGTTCTTTTAAACATTAATTTTTAAGTTACTGTAGTTTGCGTAGAAAAAAAAGTTGTAATAGTGGGAATTGTAAAGATGCATATGTAGGGTGGGTGGGTGGTCACTATCCCACCCTCCAATCAGTAAAACATAGACCAAGTATTCTTCTATTATATTTTAAACTATTGAAGATGTATATTTTATTTATAATTAACTTAAGACTCGTTAATAAATAATTTCTTCTTGAAATTAGTTGATAATGTTTTGTAATTGGAGGGTGTAAGGGTAGCCACCCACCCACCCGACATATACAAGAAAACTTAAGCTCCAAAACTACGATTATGTTCTTTTAAACATCAATTGTTGGGTTGATGAATTTTGCGCGGAATAAAAGTTGTAACAGTGGAGATGTAAAAATGTATATGTAGGGTGGGTGGGTGGCCACTATCCCACCCTCCAATCAGTAAAACATAGAGCAACTAGTCCTGAATTATTTTTTAAATTAGTAAAGATGTGTGTTTATAAATAGTTTACTTTTTCCATAGCATAAAAAAATTTTATTCTTGAAAATAGTTGTTTATGTAATGGTAATTGGAAGGTGTGATAGTGGCCACCCACCCACCCTACATATACAAAGAAACTTAAGCTCAATTTCTGTAATTATTACCCAAGACGTCAATCATTTTGGTGCTGTAGTTTTCAGAAATTAAAAGTAGTAACAGTGGTAGAAGTAAATATGTATATGTAGGGTGGGTGGGTGTCCACTATCCCACCCTTTAATCAGTAAAATATAGAGCAACTATTTCTCAATAAGTTTCTAAACTAGTGAAGATGCATTATTTAATTATAGTATACTTATTCCTTCTTATTGAATATTTCCCTTTTAAAAATAATTGTTTATATTGTGGTAATTGGAGGATCTGATACTCAACACCCCATCAACCCTAAATTTACATGTATACATAACCTAAAAACTATATTTTTAAACCTTTAACAACTCTAACAAAAATACTGCTGTAGTTTCCTGGAAATCAAACGAGGAATTTTAATTGAAGTAAAATTATTGATGTAGGGGGGGTGGGTGGCTTCTATCCTACCCTCCAACCAATAAAATACATCGCAGAGATCAACTTTATTAAATTCTTAACATCACTCACTGAAACACTGTTGTAGTTCTCAGGAAATTAAACGAGTAGCATGCATTGGATGCTTGAAGCCATAATATTGTGATACATTTTGAATCAGGAACTTTATCAGACGATAAAGAAAACTGTACTTTGTTAATATCACACATGGTGATGATACTTTGTTAATAAACAACGTGTTTACTTACTTAATAATAATAACTTCTATCAAAATGTTTCTGGCTATATTTATATGTATATACAATAATCTTTATTTGGACAATACAAAATACATAATAACAATAAATATGAACACAATACAAATAGTTGGTGTTAATCCGTCTAGGCTATAGACCTGAGGTCTTTCAGCCCTATATTTATATTTCACTTTACAAAATCCTGTTTATATTTGTGCTCATATTATGTATTATACTTAACTTTTTCACTGTATATATTTGACTAATCCTGTAATTGGCCTATTTGTCTGTTGGGTTTATAAAATAAATAAATAAATAAATATCACAGATGGTGATGTGATATTAACAAAGTAGAATTTAATTTGATTGAATTAATACAAAAATGTTTCACTACGGGTAAAGTGAGAAACTAATTCATCATAAAGTAGAATTTTATTTATCGTCTGATAAAATTCCAAAACGAGTAGAAATCATAAAACTGGAAACTGTTAACGGTGGAGGCTTCTACTTCGTTATACATTATTCTTCACAAATAAAAACTTTTTAATTTTGTTAAAAAGTTTTTTTATTTGTGCATAAAACTGGAAATCTATATGTAACACAGGGATGAAGGATAACTTCTAATCCACCCTCTAATGAGTAAAACATAAATACGTATAATGAAAAATAATAATTTGTATACATTAAACATTTAATATTCGTAATTATCAAGTGAATCATTAAACTTCCTCACCTTGGAATGATAAACATAAACATGTCCACTTTAACGTGTTATTAACAGATGACAAAATGCTTATTTCATCGTCAGTTGCAACAATTTATTTGTGCTAATGATTCATATCGAATGGAATAATCAATAAACTACAGTGAAAAAAGTGTTAATTGATAATTATTAATTGAAATTGTTAATTAATTCATTTATATTAAATGGAAAATGGACTTTAAATTAAATAAAACACTTTTATGTTCTAAGCTGAGAAAGACTAAAATTGGGTGTAAATTAAAAAAAAACAATGTAGTTAAAGGCTTATAAGTGATTCTTCAATAAAAATGTATTAAAGCCTTTTACGTTACTAAAAAAATAAGTAAAAGTTAGAAAAACACGAAAAGATTTCGTAATTTTTAGTGATTCTTTAATTTAAAGCGTTATACTCAATCAAAGTATGTATCTGTATTTTATTTATTTATTTATTTATTTACGGCCAAGCCATTTTAATTACAAAATTACAATACAGTATAATATATATATATAATATAAAAAAGTTGTTTTAACCTATACTATTATTACTATTATTAAGTTAACCAAAGACTTATAAACTTTACTACAAAACAATTGAAAAAACTTGAATTTTGGAGGCTTTTACTTCGTGGTGCATTTTCGATTTTTAAATAAAGAAAACACGTTTTAAGTGGTATAAAAAAGGTTAAATATTTGGATGTCAGTATTTCTTTAAGTGTTAAAAAAGTTTAAGTGTTTTCTTGATTTAAAAATTGAATAAACCTTCCAAGAAATAAGATATTATTTTTAAGTAAGGGCTAAACACTTTAAACACATAAGGACGTAAATTTTCAATTTAAAGCCAATATTTTATTACCAAACTATCAAAAAACCTACAGAGAATCAAATTGTTAAGAGCTGCCAAATACCAAAACAAATTTACACTAGGATATACCATTGTAACGGTAGCCACCATCATTTTCATCCAAACAATTAAAATTTGAACATAAACCTTTAAATTTGATACTTAATAAAATACTTCTAATAATTGATTAATGGTTGAGGCGTTAACTTCGTGATAGATCTTGGAAAATTAAACAAAAACGTTTACTTTGCTGATATCACACTTTATTTTTAAGTGACTTTTAAGTTTGATAATGATCAGTTAATGATCGAAACTCGAGTCACTTAAAAATTAAGTGTGATGTCAACAAAGTAAACGTTTTTGTTTAATATTTCTAACAACTTTCTTCACAGTTTTTTAGCTATTACAAGTATTTTGTTTAATATTATTATATCTCCACGTAACTCATCAGTCAACATTAATTTAAATTTGACATCGAAATTATGGAAACAAAACTTTCGAGAGATAAATTGACTGGCTTGTCTTTTCGGTAAGGGCCAAATACTTTAAATAAAAAATATTCCCACTTAAGGACGTAATTTTTCATCTTAAAATTAAAACTCCATGGTTGAGCTAAAACCTTCAAATTTTAGTACGAAAATTATGAAGAAAACCTTCATAGAAACAAAGTGATTACCATCTCTTTTTTTATTAAGTTAATAAGTGGAAAATACAAAAATTCTTTAAATATTAATACTACCTAATTTAGCGGGAATATTTTAGTACATTTTAAAGCCACATATTAAATTTTACTGAGGAAAAATTATGAACAATGCTTAAGAAAAATTAATTAACTCAATCAATTAATTTTTCTTAAGCATTGTTTACATTTTCAATCACAAGATCCAAAAACACTTTAAATAGAAAAAAACTTTTCACTTAAGGTCGTAACTTTTCAAATTAAAGCTCCACATGTGCGCAAAAGCCTTTCAATTCTACCATGAAGTAACCGTCCAAGAAATAAATTGTTTAAGCTGCCATTTGGCAGTATTTACCAAAACATATAAGTTTAGAGAACATTTTTTAACACATTTTAAAGCCTAAATTTTCCTGCGAAATTATGAACAAGGCTTAAGAAACATAAATTTAAATTACGATGAATCAAATTCTCACTTAGGCTGTAGTTAAACATTTTTATGTTAACTAGAGTGATTAATTAAAGTTAAATTCTTTAAACAAAAAAGTCTGCTTGGAAGACACGCTTTTTCATATTGCAAAGCTTTAAATTTCACTGGTTTACCGAATTACGAAAAAAGAAAAGATAAATTGACTGAAGTATTCTCTTCTGGAACTCCTGAATAAAAAATAATTTCTTCTATGTCGAAGAAAAAACACTTTTCAATGTTTTACACCAGAATTTTATTTAAATTCTTTTTTTATTAAAAACTCTTTCAAGTTGAAAAACGACGAAACAACTTTAAGAGAGATATTTTTTTAAACTCTCTTCTACAAATCCTAAATTTTAAAAAAATCAGATTGGAAGATGTAGTTGAAAACAAACACTTACAAATTTTCTGCTAAATGGTGAAAAAATAATATTTCGATGGATAAAATGAGTTATCTGTGATTGCAAATGTTTTACACCAGAATTTTATTTAAATTCGTTTTTTTATTAAAAACCCTTTCAAGTTGAAAAACTACGAAAAATCTTTAAGAAAGATATTTTTTTTACAACTCTCTTCTGCAAAACCTAAATTTAAAAAAATCAGATTGGAAGATGTAGTTGAAAACAAACACTTACAAATTTTCTGCTAAATGATGAAAAAATAATATTTCGATGGATAAAATGATTTATCTGTGATTACAACAGAATTAAAGTTGTAAAACTAAATTAACACATCCTTTATATTATTATTTATTACTTGTTATATAAATGTGTATTCTGTAAATAAATTCAAAAATTTAAACCTTATATTTTTTAATAATAAAATGTATTAAAGTCTACGTTGTAGAAAATTAACTAATAATTAGAAAAATAGGTAATTGTGGAGGCCTCTACTTTGCGATACATTATTGTTTATAAATGATTGTAAATACCTTTTATATATCACACGCTTTTATCTTTATTGTGACTATAGTTTCGACAGATTTTCTGTCATTTTCAAACTATACTTCAAATTTTTACAAACGACTTTATAAAACAATTTTACAAACAATTTATATGGGGTATTTACAATCATTTATTAATAATTAGAAAAACACGAAAACATGTTTTTCTAATTATATGATATTTTATTTTGGCATGAATTTTAAACAGTTGCAGAAATGAAGGTAAATCGTGTTTTTATTTACCATACAAAAAAGGTGTAATAAAAGTATGTCTCCTTGATAATGACCTAAGGTCGAAACTATCCAGAGGATAATAAAAATATCAGTTTATTTAATGAACAAATTGAAATAGTCGAAATAAAATTAAATCATGAAGTATATGACTTGAGCCTGAATCAGATAAAATGAAATGAAAATTCTTTTCAAAGTAGTACTACTCGAAAGTTGTGCTATTTGTTATAATATTGTCGTATTAAGCAGAAAAAATAGTTTTATCAATAAGTGAATTGTTTCGTAGTTGTAGATTTGCGAAATTATAAAAATGAAATCATTTTAGAAAAATGATTATTTAGGTAAAAATAATAATAATAGTGTAAAAGTAACAATTTCATTAAAGAAAAGTTTAGCTTGCGTATAGAACAAGCAAAAGTTTTATTTACACTATTCGCATAATTACAAAACTTACAACGCATGAGCGAAAAGGTCGTTGCATTTGTTTATGTCGACTACGTGAAAACTAAAACTATACAACCTGGAAATATTTCGAATGTATATACATTTTGCCCTTTTCGCAAATACAAATTTAAGGTCGCGTTTCGACACCACCACTGTTGTTTGATGGTAATTTTTTTGTGATTCACGTAATTCCGAGCGTGTGGAACGACGCATGATCGAAAAGGTCGTTACATTTTGTTTATAAATAGAATTTGCAACTACCTCGACGCGTCACGGAATCGTTGAATGGAATGATGATGACACGGGAGGAACGTCGATAATTCGAGGTAGAAGAAGAATTTAAAAAAAAAATACGGCCCGGTGTGGTCGGGCCTAAAATGTGAACATTAGTGGATCGGTCGGTTTCGTCGAATGAAAACGACCCACTGATATGGATCTATTTTTTATGTGTGTGTGTGTGTGTGCACAAGAGAGGAACAATGGTGGACCCTCTTACCTTGTCGTCCAACGATTTCAGCCACATGTTCGGAGCTAGGGACGGGCACGCACTCCGTCATGTTCTGCGACTTCTTAGAGCGGACCTCCTCGAGGCCGAGATTGCTGAGGGGGTTCACGAACGTTCCCAACGGATCGGTGGGGCTGTCCGGCTCGGAAACGGACGTCAGCGGCTCGTTGAGTCCCATCATGGTGAGCTCGAGGGCGAGTTGCAGGGCTCTGTCATCCCCGATACTGTTAGAACGATCCATGTCGGTAAAAAAACTAGCGGGCATTTCACTAATTTAAATACAAAAAAACACGCAAGTCCACACAGTTCGTTAAATGGTTTTAAATCCCGACTGATTGTCGCAAGTTGGTTTTTGTTTAAAATGTACACATGCGGCTCCGCAAGCCAGCGAATCGAAAGCAACAAAGTTTATAAATACATAAAAACGACGTTCAAGTATTAAAAACGGTTCACTGGTACAAAAATATATATAAATATCTAAGTATTAGGGTTCTAAGTGTTATTGTTTCCAAGCAGATGCACACTGCCTGCTTGCTTGTATCTGACTGTCGGCGCGGTGGCGAAGCATGTTCTCACTAACCATGTGCGCAAGATTGACCAGTCTGCACATGCGCCCATCAAAAAGCCGGGCCGCGACTTTCAAACCGGCGCCGGCCATTGGCCGCCGCCTTTACGCATACGGCGCTCTGTCCCCACTTCAACAGGACGGAGCCGTACGAGCCTCGTCGAATTGATTCACGACAAACAAAGAAATAACACGTGCTCAAAGTGTTTAACCGTCGTAACCGGCTTTTTGGCTGCGTCGGCCACGCCGCGACTACCCTCTTCATTAACGCCACGAATTTAATGCCGATACGTGTGCACACCTATTTTACTACCCGGCAACAACCACCATTCAGACGGAATTAATGGCGCTGCCGGCTGAAGCCTGATAAAACGCGAACTTCTAATGTGAGACGACCTCGACTCGAATCCCTTCGAAGGAAAAAAAAATTATTCCTTATCTTACATTTTCACATAAAATTCCACCATTAATCTCACATTCAATGCCGCCAAAAAAAACGCACTCACTACCTTACATATTTCTTTCAAACGAAAACAAACGAATACGCCTACTATATTTTTCACCACTATTAATTAACTAACTGTTTTTAATAATCAAGGTGGTTCTGACCGTTATTAAATGGTAAGGCATATTACAACACGCTATATTTTTAGCACAATTAATTAATCGTGATAAAAAAAATGGATAGTTGCGATCGTTTTTTTAAACTATAATTTATTTACACTGAATTGACAAAATCACTATGTTTTAACCTCAAATAATATATTTGTGGTTAAAACATAGTGATTTGTCAATTCAGTGTAAGTATGGATTTCCACGTAGTAACGGTCGCAACCATTATATTTATATAGTTTATTTGCTTATTTTAAATTTCAAACAATTATTATATGATAAGAAAATAAACAATTCTAATTAAAAAAATTTCGAAAAACAATTAGGACCGTTAATACATATAATAAATATTTAAAAAAAACGAATGAGAATGTATCTTATAAAAAAATAAAGGAAACACTCATAGTTACGACCGTTAACACATAGTAATGTACATCAAAAAAAGCAGAATAATGCTTACAGTTTTAATATACCATAATTACTTTATATTGCCACGCTCGCTACTTAACTATTTTGGGTTTACCATAATTCACCAATTGAAAATAACAGTGATAGCTGCGACCGTTAACAAATGGTAATACACATTAATATTAATACTAAAAGATCAGTAAAAGCACTAACCGCTTTTTTGTCGCAATTAATTAATTCAAATAATAAAATTGTTGCGACCGTTAATACATAATAATTCATAAGAAAATACTTGCATAATATATCACAATTAGTTAATTGTATTGAATATGCATTATCATGTACTAACGGTCGAAACTATCTATTTATTTTTGAACTGTAACTAATTGAAATTCACAAAAAAAGTTATGAAAATTTTAGTCGAAAATTTCTCAAAAAAAACAATTGATGATTTAGTAATAAATTGATAATTTTTGACATTTAAAAATTTATTTTATTCAACACCACAATTAATAAATTGGAATTTAAAATGTTACAACCGTTAATACATGTTGATACACATTTAAACAAAAATTAGAATACTTACTCATGTTTATAAAAATGTTACGACCGTTAATACAAGGTAATGTACATTTAAACAAAAATTAGAATACTTACTCATGTTTTATCACAATGTATTAATTGTAATCTAAAGAAAAAATTGTTACGACCGTAAATTCATACTAATTAATATTGAAATATAAATAAGAATACTTGCTTGATTTACTTAATCACAATCATAACGACTTATTAATTAATTCCAATAATAAAATGGTTTCGACCGTTAATATATAGTAATTTATAAGAGAATACTTACATAATATATAACAATTAGTTCATTGTAATGAATATGCAGTATGAAGTAACTGTCGCAACCAATTGAAATTGATATGAAAATATATGAAAATTTTACAGTTTTAGTTGAAAATTTGCTAATAAATTGATAATTTTTAAAAACATTTAAAAATTTATTTTATTAATAAATTGCAATTTAAAATGTTACGACCGTTAATACATGTTAATACACATTCAAATATAAATAAGAATGGTTACTTAGGTTTTATCACAATGTATTAATTGTAATTTTAAAAAATGGTTACGACCGTTAATTCATACTAATTATTATTGAAATATAAATAAGGATACTTGCTTGTTTTACTCAATCAATCACAATCACAAAGAATTATTAATTAATAGTTAATTCAAATAATAAAATGGTTACGACCGTTAATACCCAGTAATGTATATGAGAATACTTACATAATATATCACAATCAGTTAATTGTAGTGAATATGCATTATCATATCCTAACGGTCGCAATTATCTATATTTTTTGAACTGTAACTAATTGAAATTAATTTAAAAAATGTAAATTTTACAGTTTTAGTTGAAAACAAACAAGTGATGATTTGGTAATAAATTGATAATTGTTAAAAACATTTAAAAATTTATTTTATTCAACACCACAATTAATAAATTATAATATAAAACGTTACGACCGTTAATTCATGGTAATGTACATTTAAACAAAAATTAGAATACTTACTCATGTGTCATCACAATGTATTAATTGTAATTTAAAGATAAAATTGTTACGACCGTTAATTCATACTAATTTATACTGAAATATAAATAAGAATACTTGCTTGTTTTACTCAATCAATCACAATCACAATGAATTATTAATTAATAATTAATTCAAATAATAAAATGGTTGCGACCGTTAATACATAATAATTCATAAGAAAATACTTACATAATATATCACAATTAGGTAATTGTTGTGAATATGCATTATCAAGTAACGGTCGCAACAAACTGTAACCAATTAAAATTGATATAAAAAAATATGAAAATTTTTCAGTTCTATTTGGAAATTTGCCAGAAAAAACAATTGATTTGGTAATAAATTGATAGTTTAAAAAAAATAAAAAATTAATTTTATTCAACAACACATTTAATAAATTACAATTTAAAATGTTACGACCGTTAATTCATACTATTTCATATTGAAATATAAATAAGAATACTTGCTTGTTTTACTCAATCAATCACAATCACAATGTACTATTAATTAATAATTAATTCAAATAAAAAAATGGTTGCGACCGTTAATACATAGTAATTTATAAGAGAATACTTACATTTTCTATCACAATCAGTTAATTGTAGTGAATATGCATTATCATGTACTAACGGTCGCAACTATCTATGTTTTTTTTAAACTTTTAATTCATTAAAAAATGTTATAAAAAATTTACAATTTTAGTCGAAAATTTCTCAAAAAAAAAATTGATTTAGTAATAAATTGATAATTTTTAAAAAGATTTAAAAAATTATTTTATTCAACACCACAATTAATAAATTTTAATATGAAATGTTACGACCGTTAATACATAGTAATGCACGTTTAAACAAAAATTAGAATACTTGCTCATGTTTTATCACAATGTAATAATTGTAATTTAAAGAAAAAAAGGTTACGACCGTTAATTTATACTAATTCATATTGAAATATAAATAAGAATACTTGCCTATTTTTACTCAATCAATCACAATCACAATCAATTATTATTTAATAATTAATTCAAATAATAAAATGGTTACGACCGTTAATACACAGTAATGTATATGAGAATACTTACATAATATATCACAATCAGTTAATTGTAGTGAATATGCATTATTATATCCTAACGGTCGCAACTGTCTATGTTTTTTGAACTATAACTAATTGAAATTAATTTTTAAAAAAATTGAAAATTTGTCAAAACAAACAATTGATGATTTGGTAATAAATTTATAATTAACATTTAAAAATTTATTTTATTCAACGCCACAATTAATAAATTTTAATATGAAACGTTACGACCGTTAATACATGGTAATGCACATTTAAACAAAAATTAGAATACTTACTTATGTTTAATCACAATGTATTAGTTGTAATTTAAAGAAAACATGGTTACGACCGTTAATACATACTAATTCATATTAAAATATAAATAAGATTACTTGCTTGTTTTACCCACTCAATCACAATCAGAATGAATTATTAATTAATAACATGGTTGCGACCGTTAATACATAGTAATGTATATGAAAATACTTATATAATTTAACACAATTAGTTGATTAAAGTGAATATGCATTATCATGTACTAACGGTCGCAGCAATCTATTTATTTTTGAACTGTAACTAATTGAAATTGATATAAAAAAAATATGAAAAATTTACAGATTTAGTTAGAATTAGAAAAGAAAACAATTTTTAAAAACATTAAAAAATGTATTTTATTCAACACCACAATTAATTAATTATAATTTAAAATGTTACGACCGTTATTACATGTTGATACACATTTAAACAAAAATTAGAATGCTTACTCGTGTTTTATCGCAATGTATTAATTGTAATTTAAAAAAATGGTTACGACCGTTAATTCATATTGAAATATAAATAAGAATACTTGCTTGTTTTACTCAATCACAATACCAATGAATCAATTGTAATTTTAAAAAATGTTTGCGGCCGTTAATTCATACTAATCTATATTCAAATATAAATAAAAATTAATTGCTTGTTTTACTCAATTAATTAGCTGTAGTAAACGAATGTAATGCATTATTACGTATCAACGGTCGTAACCATCTATATTTTTTGTTACCGCAATTATGAAATCACTGAATTTTGTGAAATGAAAACAGATTAAAATTTGCTAAAATAAATTTGACAATTTCTGTAAACATTTGATTATTATCACTTATTTCAAATAAGATGCAAATGTAAATACATTATAATTTTAAATATTACGACCGTTAATATATTTTAATGCATATTTAAACGAAAATTAGAATGCTTACTATATGTTTTATCACATTCAATTATTTGTGATAATAAAATTAAATAGTTACGACCGTTAACTCATAATAATTTATATTGAGGTACAGATGAGAATACTTATTTTTTTACCACAATTAGATGTAGTAAACGCAAGTAATACATTCTCATATATTAACGCAACCATCCATGTTTTTCTTGCTGCAATTGTGAAATGAAAGAATTTTAATTATCTATTAACGGTCGCAACCATCCATGTGTTTTTTGCTACAATTAAGAAATTAAGGAATTTTACAAAATAAAAAAACATGAGCAAATATTTTTAAAAAATCCATTGATAATTTGCCTGAAAAACAGTTGACAAAAATTTATAATTTTTATAAACATTTAAGAATAAACATTTTCTGAAATTGGATGCAAACGTAAACAAATGACAAAAGATGTTAGAGTCTAATGAGAGTCAATTAATTGTAATTTAAAAACATGTTACGACCGTTAATTATTTTCTTTTAATTGAATTTGGTAGCGACCGTAAATGAATTGTAGTAATAAAACTATGTTGTTTTTAACTAAAGCCAATTGATATTGATAATAAAATAATAGAAAGTTTTAAGAAATTTGTCAAAAAACAATTGAAATTTTCATATACATATAAAAAAAATTGACAATTTTTAAAACTGTAAATTTAATATTGATTTACAGGTGCAGTATTAATAAAATACAAACATTTAAAAATTTACATTTTACTCACACCACAGTTAATAAATGGTTTAATATGTTACGACCGTTAATAAATAGTAATACATATTTATACAAAAATTAAAATGCTCATTATATGTTTTATCACCATTATTTATAATTAGATTATGATTTAAAAAATTAAATGGTTACGAACGTTATTTCGTAGTTATTAATATTGAAACACAAAAATGAATACTTTTTCATACCACAATTAATTAGTTGTGGTAAACAAAATAAAATCGGCTGAAAAAATTGAAAATTTGCTAAAATAAATGTAAAAAAAAACCATTTAATAATCAACATTTTTTTAATTAGATGCAACCGTAAATAAATCGTAAAAGATATTGAAACTCTAATGAAGATTTATTAATTGTTATTTTTAAACATGTTACGACCGTTAATGATTATTATTTTTACAATTGAAATGGACAACAGCCGCAAATTATTGGTAATACATACTAAAATTCAAATAACAATACCACAATAATGAATTGCAATCATTTTTTAAATGTTCCGACCGTTAATACATGGTATTACATACTTAAACCCAAACGAGATTGTTTCACTTTTAAAAAAAAAGCCGTGACCGTTAATATATGGTAATGCATATTACAAAACAAATTAGGAAACACGGATAGTTGCGACCGTTAATAATAATACATATTGAAAGACATCCGAGAGTATTTACAACAATGTTTTAATGCCGTAAAAGTACATTGATGTTAACGACCGTCAATCCATTATAATTTATATTAAAACAAAAAATGAGAATACTTACTTCATTATGTATTAACGGTCGTAGCAAGTTTACCACCTATTTTTAACAAAATTAATTAGTGGGAAGTAAAACAGAACTTAGGTGGTTGCGACCGTTAATATACAGTAATTTATATTTATATATTTAATTTTGATAAAAAAATTAATCGTTACGACCGTTGAAATGTATATGTTTAAATACAAATGAGAATACAATTCAGTGTAAGTATGGGTTACCACGTAGTAACGGTCGCAGCTATTCTCTTTATCAAATGGGAATACTTTTTTACCACAATTAATTAGTTGTAATAAACGCAAGTAATACATTATCATATATTAACGGTCGCAACCATCTATATTTTTTGACGCAATTAAGAAATAAATGATTTCTACAAAATAAAAAACATTTGCAAATATTTTTTTTAATCAACTCCAAATTTGCTTAAAAAACAGTTACAACTTTTTACAAAATTTGACAATTTATTCGTTAAATAATATATAAATAAATAATAAATAAATACATTTTTATAAACATTTAAGAATTATCATTTTGTTTTAAATTTAATGCAAACGTAAATAAATAACAAAAGATGTTAGAGTCTGATGAGAGTTAATTAATTGTTATTTAAAAAAATGTTAGGACCGTTAATCATTAATTTTTTTAACAATTGAATTTGGTTGCGGCTGTAAAAACACATATAGTTGTGACCATTAGTAAATGGTCGTGCGCAATAAAAAAATAAAATAATTGAAAATTTCCCATAAAATTGTAAATTTACCAGCTTAGACAGTTAAAAAAACAATTGAAAATTTATAAACAAACAGATGAAAGCTTCCTGAAAAACCTTATAATATTTCCCTAAGAAGACAGTTATATACAAAAACAATTGAAATTTACTGAGGTAAAATAGTTGAGTTAATAAAAGAAATTAATTAATTAACTAAACGTAAAATAGTTGAGATTAAGTTTCTCTTAAAATTAAGTGTAATTTTACAATGGAAAATTTCTTGAATAAAACAAATGTTGGAAAGTTATCAATGGGTAAACAATTGATTAAAAATTTTAATTGACAACTGTCAACGTATTAAATGTTAAAATAAATAAATAAAATTAAACTATTCTAACTGTCAAAAATAATAGTTTCTATTTCTATATCGAATACCAAAGTCTGTTGCCAAATATCAACAAAATATTTTGACAGCCATTTGTCATCTGTTTTCTTATATATTTGAAGGTTATGCTTTTTATCTGTTATCTGTCTATCTTCTGGAAATTAACATTCTTGACAGTTGATATTTAAAACTCCTGACTTTTTTCAATTATTATTTTTGACAATAAGGTTGAGTTTGAGTTTTATAATTTTGATCTAATTTTAGTCTCGTAAGTTTTTTGACATTTGATTTTTTTTAATAGTTACGTTTTGACAATTAAATTCTTCGCAGTTGTCATTTTATATTTTTAGAGGAAAAAAATTATTTAAAATTTAAACAAAATAATTCTGGGAAATCTTTGTTATTTCTTCCTGAAAAATTCAGTTGAAAAATTTCTCAAAGAAGGAACAGTTAAAACTAAATTTTAAAAAAACAATTATAAATTTGCATAAGAATCAATTATTTTGACAACAATTAATTAATGTGACAAAGGAAAAAAATTGTTGCGACCGTTAATACATAGTAACACTTATTAGAATAAGAATGTGCAATATATTTAATTAATTGGTCAATTTTTTAAACTACCATGATTAGAACTAAAAAAAAAAAAACAATGTGCAATATATTTATTTCAAACCAATTAATCATTTGTGATATATAAAGCTCAGAAAAAAAAAAACAAAAAAAAGAAAAAAACTAAAAACTGCAAAATTTTGGTTAAAACTACGTGAAATTTTACAAAAACAACAATAAAAAATATCTAAAAGAGAACCAAGAAAAAAAAAACAATTGAGTTTGATTACTATAAAATATAAAAAGTTAACATTAAATAATACGGAATTATTTATATTATTAAATGTATAGGGGTTACAAAATTAATGTTGTAACAATTTTTTGTTTTAAACTATTATTTTCTTATATCAGAAATTATATGCAAATTATATATTTTTAATGGTTTAAATTGTTTTGTTTTTATACATCAACCATTCTTGACCTATCCCAATAAAAATTACGTTGACCCAGCGTACACCTAACGTATCTATTAAATTACGTGTCAATGAGGTAGGTCAAGGGTACGCTAGGCTAATATCGAATTTATTAAGGTAGGTCAAGAGTACGCTGGGATAATATAGAATTTATTAAGGTAGGTCAGGAGTACGCTTGTTTAATTCACTTCAAGTTGTCTATCAATACAGCACACTCTTATCGTGATTGAAAAGAAATGGATTTACCACTTAATTTAACGTATCCTTTATCTGTCTTAATAAATTTTATATCAATTCTATAAACTTCTAACCTATCACAAAAATTATTCAATATAAGTGTTTACTTGAGAATGAATTTTAATTTAATTTAATTTCAAAGTGTAAATAATATATCTTCAATATAAATATCTAATCAGATGAAAACATTTTGGTATTCCCAACATTACTGTGAATTATTTCACCTCATCGATTGTGTTCAAGAATTTTTGAACAAAGTAGATTTATCTAGTTTAAAATAAATATTTTCAAAATACGAAAACCCTAGAACATGAAAGAACTCCTCGTTTAATCCAATTAAAGTCTGGAACAGTTTTGCAAAGAAAAACAGCTTATATTTATTCCACGGCACAATACACGCATTACTGGCCGCACAAAGAATTTCCAAAAACCTCCCCCCCCCCCCCCCGGCACACCGTCCCAAGGGGTGGTCGCAATTCGACCTACGAAATAATCCTCATCCTCGACAGGGATGGGCGGTCCTCAAAAAAAAAACACATTAGTACCTGAAATATTTTCGCCACGAAATAGAAAATTAAAATCGGAAGTCGTAACAATAAGAAAACGATATAATAATTGCGGAAATTATTTCCGATCAGTCAGCTGCATAATGCATAATTGTACCCGTCAAATAAATAACCGTCAACGAATGGGGTTTTAAGTTTTATGGTGTAAATATGGCGTTAAAATTGGGGCAGGGGATTTGTCACTACTTAACAGCACATGGCACAGTAAATCAGGATTAGTTTTATGTGGATAAAATTTATTTATACAAGTCGTATTGTGTAATATGGGACTATGAATAGAAATAATATAAAAATAATGCGATTTGGAAATGTGTTTATTTATATTTATTTTTATTCGGAAATAATCTTACAAAAAGGATTATCTACAAACTCTCACTAACGTCTCTACTTTTGTGCAACTTTTTTGCTAGTTGTATTGACACAACAAAGTTTTGCATAAACTAAATCAGAGAGGTTAATAAGAAAGTAGTTAAATCAAGTAACATTAAAGAAAAACAAATATAGTAAATTTGAGTTCAAAGCCAATTCTTTGATACATCTAGGAAAAGTACTTTCTTTCTGTTTTTTTTTCTTTGAGCTCAAGAATCTAGGATGAATTAAAAAATTATAAATTCTCTAAGAGTAGATTATATTTTGATATTCTTAAAAGTATATTGTAGTAATTCAGCAGGAGACAAAATAGCGTCACTTGGAACTTGGCCGTAGGAATCTAAAATTAGAATTGAAGGTTTGAAAAATTCTGGAAAACTAATTTTCAGCAGGATTAACTTAAAAATTACAAAATTCATCAAGGGTTGTTCATATTTTGATATTCTTAAAAATATATTGTAATAATCCAGCAGGAAACAAAATGGCGACACTTCAAACTTGGCAGTAGAAATCTAAAATTGCAATTGCAGATTTGAAAATTCTGGAAAATTAATTTTTAGCAGGATAAACTTAAAAATTACAAAATTCATTAAGATTAGTTTATATTTTGATATCCTTAAAAATATATTGTAATAATCCAGCAGGAAACAAAATGGTGGCTCTTGGATCTTGACATCAAAAATCTAAAATTGTAATTGAAGGTTTGAAAAATTCTAGAAAATTAATTTGCAGCAGGATTAACATAAAAATTGCAAAATTCACTCATAGTAGTTTATATTTTGATATCTTTACAAATATATTGTAATAATCCAGCAGGAAACAAAATGGCGGCACTTGGAATTTGGCGACAGAAATCTAAAATTGAAATTGAAAAATTCTGGAATATAAATTTTCAGCAGGATGAACTTAAAATTTAAAATATTCATTAAGATTAGTTTATCTTTTGATATGCTTAAAAATATATTGTAATAATCCAGCAGGAAACAAAATGGCTACACTTTGAACTTGGCGGTAGAAATCTAAAATTGCAATTAAAGGTTAGAAAAATTCTGGAAAGTTAATTTTCAGCAGGATGAACTTAAAAATTACAAAATTCATTATAACTAGTTTATATTTTGATATTCTCAAAAATATATTGTAATAATCCAGAGGGAAACAAAATGGCGGCACTTGGAACTTAGCAGTAAAATCATAAATTGCAATTGAAAGTTTGAAAAATTCTAGATAATTAATTTTCAGCATGATGATCTTAAAAATTACAAAATTCATTAAGAGTAGATTATATTTTAATATCCTTAAAAATATATTGTAATAATAATAGTAGGAAACAAAATGGCGGCACTTGGAACTTGACGGCAAAATCTACAATTGCATTAAAGGTTTAAAAAATTCTGGAAAGATAATTTTCAGCAGGATTAACTTAAAAGTTACAAAATACATTAGGAATGGTTTATATTTTAATATCATTAAAAATAAATTGTAATAATCCAGCAGGAAACTAAATGAAGGCACTTAGAACTTGGCAGCAACATTTAAAATTGCAATTGAAGCTTTGAAAAATTCTCGAAAATTAATTTTTAGCAGAATAAACTTTAAAATTACAAACTTCATTAAGAATGGTTTATATTTTGATATCCCTAAAAAGGTATTGTAATAATCCAGCAGGAAACAAAATGGCCGCCCTTGAAACTTGGCAGCAAAATCTAAAATTGCAATTGAAGGTTTGAAAAATTCTAGAAAATTAATTTTCAGCAGAATGAATTTAAAAATCACAAAATTTATTACATGTAGTTTATATTTTGATATCCCTAACATTAAATTTTAATAATTCAGCAGAAAACAAAATGGCGGCTCTTGGATCTTGACAATAAAAATCTAAAATTGTAATTGAAGGTTTGAAAAATTCTGGAAAATTAATTTTCAGCAGGATGAACTTAAAAGTTACAAAATTCATTAAGAGTAGTTTATATTTTGATATCCTTAAAAATATTTTGTAGTAATCCACCAGGAAACAAAATGGCGGCACTTGAAACTTGGCGGCAGAAATCTTAAATTGCAATTGAAGGTTTGTAAAATTCTGGAAAATTAATTTTCAGCAGGACGAACTTAAAAATTAAAAAATTAATTAAGAGAAGTTTATATTTTAATATCCTTAAAAATATGTTGTAGTAATCCAGCAGGAAACAAAATGGCGGCAGAAATCTTAAATTGAAATTGAAGGTTTGTAAAATTCTGGAAAATTAATTTTCAGCAGGACGAATTTAAAAATTACAAAATTCATCAAGAGTAGTTTATATCTTTAAAAAATGTATGGTAATAATCCAGCAGGAAACAAAATGGTGACTCTTGGATCTTGAAACAAAAATCTAAAATTGTAATTGAAGGTTTGAAAAATTCTAGAAAATTAATTTTCAGCAGGATAAACATAAAAAAATTACAAAATTCACTAATAATAGTTTATATTTTGATTTCTTTTTAAATATATTGTAATAATCCTGCAGGAAACAAAATGTCGGCAGTTGAAATTGGCAACAGAAATCTAAAATTGCTATTGAAGGTTTGAAAAATTCTAAAAAATTAATTTTCAGCAGGATGAACTTAAAAATTATAAAATTCATTAAAAGTAGTTTATATGTTGATATCCTTAAAAATATATTGTAATTATCTAATAGCAAACAAAGTGGCGGCACTTGAAACTTGTAAGCAGAAGTCTAAAATTTGCAATTGAAGGTTTGAAAATTCTGGAAAATTAATTTTCAGCAGGATAAACATAAAAATTACAAAATTTACTAATAATAGTTTATGTTTTGATAATCGTAAACATATATTGTAATAATCCAGCAGGAAACAAAATGGCGACACTTGAAATTTGGCAGCAAAATCTTAAATTGCAATTGAAGGTTTGAAAAATTCTGGAAAATTAATTTTCAGCAGTATGAACTTAAAAATTACAAAATTCATTAAAAGTAGTTTATATTTTGATAATCGTAAACATATATTGTAATAATCCAGCAGGAAACAAAATGGCGGCACTTGGAACTTGACAGTAGAAATCTAAAATAGCAATAGAAGATTTGAAAACTTCTAGAAAATTAATTTTCACCAGCATGAACATAAAAATTACAAAATGCACTAATAGTAGTTTATATTTTGTTATCTTTACAATTATATTGTAATAATCCTGCAGGAAACAAAATGGCGACACTTGGAACTTGACAGTAGAAATCTAAAATAGCAATAGAAGATTTGAAAACTTCTAGAAAATTAATTTTCACCAGCATGAACATAAAAATTACAAAATGCACTAATAGTAGTTTATATTTTGTTATCTTTACAATTATATTGTAATAATCCTGCAGGAAACAAAATGGCGACACTTGGAATTGGCAACAGAAATCTAAAATTGCTATTGAAGGTTTGAAAAATTCTGGAAAATTAATTTTTAGCAGGATGAAGTTAAAAATTACAAAAATAATTGAGAGTAGTTTTGATATCCTTAAAAATATATTGTAATAATTCAGCAGGAAACAAAATGGCGTCAATTGTAACTTGGCAGCAACAATATAAATTGCAATTGACGGTTTGAAAAATTCTGGAAAGTTAATTTTCAAAAGGATGAAATTAAAAACTACAAAATCTATTAAAAGTAGTTAATATTTTGATATCCTTTAAAATATATTGTAATAATCCAGCAGGAAACAAAATGGTGGTACTTGAAACTTGTCAGCCAAATCTAAAATTGCAATTGAAGGTTTGAAAAATTCTGTTAAATTAATTTTTAGCAGGATTAACTTAAAAATTACAAAATACATTAAGAATGGTTTATATTTTAATATCATTAAAAATAAATTGTAATAATCCAGCAGGAAACTAAATGAAGGCACTTAGAACTTGGCAGCAAAATTTAAAATTGAAATTGAAGCTTTGAAAATTTCTGGAAAATTAATTTTTAGCAGAATAAACTTTAAAATTACAAACTTCATTAAGAATGGTTTATATTTTGATATTCCTAAAAAGGTATTGTAATAGTCCAGCAGGAAACAAAATGGCCGCCCTTGAAACTTGGCAGCAAAATCTAAAATTGCAATTGAAGGTTTGAAAAATTCTAGAAAATTAATTTTCAGCAGAATGAATTTAAAAATCACAAAATTTATTAAATGTAGTTTATATTTTGATATCCCTAATATTAAATTTTAATAATTCAGCAGAAAACAAAATGGCGGCACTTGGAACTTGGCGGCAGAAATCTAAAATTGCAATTGAAGGTTTGAAAATTCTGGAAAATTAATTTTCAGCAGGATGAACTTAAAAATCACAAAATTCGTTTAAAGTAATTTATATTTTGATTTCCCTAAAAATTTATAATAATAATCCAGAAGGAAAGAAAATGGCGGCACTTGAAACTTGGCAGCAAAATCTCAAATTGCAATTGAAGGTTTGAAAAATTTTGGAAAATTAATTTTCAGCAGGATGAACTTACACATGACAAAACTTATTACAAGAAGTTTATATTTTGATATTCTTAAAAATATATTGAAATAGTTTAGCAGGAAACAAACTAGGGACACTTAGAACTTTGGAGCAAAATTAAAAATTGCAATTGATGGTGTGAAAAATTCTGGAAAGTTAATTTTTAGCAGGATAAACTTAAAAATTACAAAATGCATTAAGGATAGTTTATATTTTGAAATACTCAAAAAAATATTGTAATAATCTAGCAGGAAACAAAATGGCAGCACTTGGAACTTGGCAGCGAAATCTAAAATTGCAATTGAAGGTTTGAAAAATTCTGGAAAATTATTTATCATCAGGATTTTAGATCTGAGATAAATTATAGAAAATCTTATACTCAAAATCATCAAAAAGAGGATTAATCCCAAGTAAGAAAGACTAAATTTTTCTTTAGGGCTTTAAATAATATGAATGTGGATAGTTTAATCAATTTGATTACTCCTTATCTGGAACTCAAATTTTCATACATTATAAAGAAAACAAACAATATTCCAAGTGATTATTGTAATTATTTTTTAGTACATCGGAAAAACAAGATAATTTTGAAACATTTGACTTAAAATATATTAAATTTATATGTATAAAGGAAACATTACTCAAGATGCTACTCAAATTCGGCGAGGTAAAAATGTGTCGGTGATAAATTTAACGTGGGAATTACTTCCAAGAAATCGAGAGGTAGGTAGATGGGACAAAACATGCGCCAGGTAATACATCACCTGGCTGAATGGTTACCTTTACCTTTAGGGTACCTTCCTATACCTACCCATGGCCCGTGCTCTATTTCCACTCCACCATTGTAACCATTGTACACGCACATATCAATGAGGATGAATTTCCATACGCACACACACACGCACACAAAATTGAATGGTTGGTTACAACGAGAAGTGAAAACGTTACATTAACCTACCCGAACATTCCGTAATCTATGGCCCACCTAATTACCAATCAATCGATTTTGTTTTAATTGAAATGCCAAGGTTGTCGGTTTTCGAATCAAATTGACATTTTCGAATCGGGCAGTGATTTCCGCGATTGCCACACTGGTGTGATTGATAACGAACGTAAACATTGCAATAATAAATAAATTTCATATTTCTTATCGAGTGTATGATGTAAGGTGATATAATTCATCATTTATTTTTACAGTAAATATATATTTAAATAGTTTTTTCAGTATTACATTTTACGGTTGAGTAATTTTGTACAATATTTTCGAAATCCATGTCAATGTCGTACGGCGCTTTAAATTATGCTAAATATCTAGGATAACGTATTCATTGATTTGCGTTTTTTTATACTGTGCATATGCCGTTTGCGTTACGACATTTGACAATTTGAATATTTTTTTTTACATCGCCTTTCGTGTACGGGCGCTGGTGTATCAAATTTCATGTCAGTGTATTTTATTTAAATCTAATTTTTGCTACCTATTTGGGTCAAAAAATTATAAATAGATCATTAAAACAAATAACACAAGTATGTTTAGATTTGTACACTTATTGTAATCCATGTTTTATTAGTAGACTTATGTTTATTTTAACAATTAATTTTATTCAAAATACAATATAAATATTATAAATTAATATAAAACCTTCATGTTTTTAATAATTTAATTATCCCATCATTACCATTGAAATATATTTTAACAACCATAATGTAATATAACAAAAACATAACTATTTGATTTAAAAACTAATATTTTTAATAATTTCGATTATGATTTACAATTTTTTTAAATGTTTTCATATCCTAAATTATGTTTATTCAATCATATTATTAATTTTCTACAACGAACTAAAGGATTTTAATACAATTTATTAATCATATTATTGTTATAATTATATAAATCATTTAAGTTATGGATTAGTGAAATATCTCTTCGATCCTGTGAACTATAACTGTAGAAATAATTGAAAAGAAACCTAAGGATGGTTCGATTTACTCGGTAAATCTGTTAATTAAGAAAAAAACGCCGTGTTTGATAAACCGGCGTAATTAGGTGTGAATTATCTAAACGAGTGCATTAACGGTTTAATCTTTAAGTAGTACAGCTCAGGTGAAATGACATGTACTACATGCTTTCGAGTGTTCAGCTTGTTTATTTATTTTATCTCCACAAAAATTGTAAATAAATGTACGTAAATGTAACGTAAATTTATGACGATGTTGCCGATCAGAATAATCCAACACTTATTATCAATGAAAGCGTACAATTCAACACTTTTAATTTGACATAAAATATAGTAGAAGTAGTTTTACAGCTTCTTTAAATATATTATTTAAGGCTTGTGGTAATATTTTGAAAAATCTGATTTTTAAATAAATTTTTCTTTAAGAATTTTTTTATTCCTCTTCTTTTAATTGTTTTTATTTTCGGAACTTGAAATTATTTTTAAACAAATTTAGAAAACAAAATATTTATAGCAAATGCCATGAAGATAAGCATGAATTGGTAGAAAATTTTAGAAAAATGAAATGATAGATTTCTGGAAAATGTAAAAGAAGAACAGGAAGAAAAATTTAAAACAAAAGTTATTGGAATATTCGAAAAATGATTTGCTAGAAAATTGAAGAACACAATAACGTTAAAAGTTATGAAAACTGAAATTTATAGAATTGCCAATCAGGTAAGATTGGTGAAGAAAAAGAATTCCTGAAAAACAGAATGAAAAATCTATAAATCTAGAAGAGAAATTAAAAATTCTAGAATCCTCCAAGTAAATTATAGTCGTGATAGATGAATTGCTAAAAAAAAACTTGTTAAAATATTAATAACATTTTAAAAACTCTTATAAAAGTAAAGCAAAAATTGGTGTGTAATAATGGAATGAAAGTTTTCAAAATCTAAAGCAGAAATTAGTAAAAGAAATTGCTAGAAAACTCCGATAAGCAGCAAGAAAGTTTTACATATTTAAGAGGAACTAAAAATCTAGAAATCTGAAAGAAATAAAGATAAATTTTTTAAAGAAAATTATAGCAAATTGAAAGAGAAATTTCTAAAAAAAACCGGTGATGCAAAGCCAGAAACATTTGAAAATTGCTAGAAATTTTTAGGAAAAGAACTAGTTGAGAAATCGAAAGCCCTCGAAAGAAAATATGAAAAATTTCCAGCAATTTACTCCAATTTAATAGGTAATTTTTTACTATTTTTTTATAGAATTAAATAATATTTCAACAATTTCTCCTTTAAATTTCCATTACAAATTTGTTGCTTTACTTTTTTGGAATTTTTTTAGTTTTCTTAGAATTCCTCTTCGAAATTACTTGTGAACAGAAAGTAATGTTTTACAATTTTCTAGCAATTTCTTCTAGTTTTCTATAAAATTTTTCTTCTAATACTAATTTACCAAAGAGTTTTCTTAAATGCTTTGGATTTATTTACTTTTCTTAAAAATTTCTTTTCTTATTTTACTATTTTATGATTTTTTACTAACTATTTTGAAATTTATTTTTGCGACTTACTATCCTAATTTTCCAGCAAATCGCTAAGAATTATCTGTTTTTTTTACAGGGTATATAAAATTTTGCAGTAATGATTCTCAAGAATTTCAAACTTTTCCTAAAATTTATCTATAAATATAGAAGAAATTTCTCGTATTCACTTCGAGAGAGAAATAGATTCCTATTTTGTAATTTAAATTTTTCTGCTAAGTTACAAGTGTCGCCATTTTGTTTCCTGCTGGATTTTTAGAAAATATTTTAAAAGACAACAAAATATAAATTACTCTTAATGAATTTTGTAATTTTTAAGTTCATCCTGCTGAAAATTAACTTTCCAGAATTTTTCAAACCATCAATTGCAATTTTAGATTTCGCTGCCAAGTTCCAAGTGTAGCCATTTTGTTTCCTGTTGGATTATTACAATATATTTTTAAGGATATAAAAAAACAAACTGCTCTTAATGAATTTTGTAATTTTAAAGTTCATCTGGCTGAAAATTAATTTTCCAGAATTGTTCAAACTGGAATTCTATATTTCTGCTGACAAGTTGCAAGTGCCGCCATTTTGTTTCCTTTTAGAATATTACAATATATTTTTAAGAATTTCAAAATATAAACTACTCTTAATGAATTTTGTAATATATAAGTTCATCCTGCTGAAAATTAATTTTCCAGAATTTTTCAAACCTTCAATTCGAATTTTAGATTTCTGCTGACAAGTTCCAAGTGCCGCCATCTTGTTTCCTACTGGATTATTACAATATATGTTTACGATTATCAAAATATAAACTGCTTTTAATGAATTTTGTAATTTTTAAGTTCATACTGCTGAAAATTAATTTTCCAGAATTTTTCAAACCTTCAATTGCAATTTTATACTTTTGGTGTCAAGTTCCAAGGGCCGCCATTTTGTTTCCTGCTGAATTATTACTATATATTTTTAAGGATATCAAAATATAAACTACTCTTCATGAATTCTGTAATTTTTACGTTCATCCTACTGAAAATTAATTTTCCAGAAATTTTCAAACCTTCAATTGCGATTTTATGTTTCTGCTGCCAAGTTCCAAGTGCCACCATTTGTTTCCTGCTGGATTATTACAATATATTTTTAAAGATATCAAAATATAAACTACTTTTAATGAATTATGTAATTTTTAAGTTCATCCTGTTGAAAATTAACTTTCCAGAATTTTTCAAACCTTTAATTGCAATTTGAAATTTTGCTGCAAAGTTCCAAGTACCGCCATTTTGCAAATATTTTTAAGGATATTAAAATATAAACTATTCTTAATGAATTTTGTAATTTTTAAGTTCATCCTGCTGAAAATTATTTTTCCAGAATTTTTTAAACCTTTAATTACAATTTTAGATTTCTGCCGCCAAGTTCTAAGTGCCGCCATTTTGTTTCCTGCTAAATTATAACTATTTATTTTTAAGGATATCAAAATATTAATTACTCTTAATGAATTTTGTAATTTTTAAGTTCATCCTGCTGAAAATTAATTGTCCAGAATTTTTCAAACGTCCAATTTCATTTTTAGATTTTGCTGCCAAGTTTCAAGTGGTGCTATTTTGTTTCTTGTTGGATTATTACAATATTGTTTTAAAGATATCAAAATATAACTACTCTTCATGAATTTTGTAATTTTTACGTTCATCCTGCTAAAAATTAATTGCGATTTTATATTTCTGCTGCCAAGTTTTAAGTGCCACCATTTTGTTTCGTGCTGGATTATTGCAAAATATTTTTAAAGATATCAAAATATAAACTACTCTTAAAGAAATTTATAATTTTTAAGTTCTTCCTAGTGTAAATTAATTTTCCAGAACTTTTCAAATCTTCAATTGCAATTTTAAATTCCTGCCGCCAAGTTCCAAGTGTAGCCATTTTGTTTCCTGCTGAATTACTGCAATATATTCTTAAAGATATCAAAATATAAACTACTCTTAATGAATTTTGTAATTTTTAGGTTCATCCTGCTGAAAATTAATTTTTCAGAATTTTTCAAACCTTCAATTGCAATTTTAGATTTCTGCTGCCAAGTTCCAAGTGCCGCCATTTTGCGTCCTGTTGTATTATTACAATATATTTTTAAGGATATTAAAATATAATTTATTTTTGCGACTTACTATCCTAATTTTCCAGCAAATCGCTAAGAATTATCTGTTTTTTTACAGGGTATATAAAATTTTGCAGTAATGATTCTTGGGATATCAAAAAAATGATTGCTCAAGATTTAAATAAATACAACCATAAGATAAGTATGCCTTCAAAACTTTTTTGACAATTTCTAATATTTTTTACATTTTTGGTTACAAACAAGATTGTTTATCTCCTGCTTAGACTTTCTTAAAATATGCATTCTATAAATTTCTTACTTTCTTTACTTATTATCTCAAATTTTAAATCTAATTATTCTGTAAAATCCAGGATGTATTATTTCTTCCATAATCATATTGGTTCTTTTTCCCAGCAAATTGTTACTTACATTCCCTTTTTTTCGTATAAATGTCTAGATTTTTTAAAGAAATTAATCGCTCATTTCTTTTTGAATTTTTAAAAATATTTTATATATTTATTATCCTGTCATCAATATTGTCTGAACTTTTAGAAACAAGGATAAGAAAAAGTACATTTCTTACCTCATTCTACATGTATTGATTACAAATGTGCATGATTTTGTAGTTTCGATAGCATTTCTATTATCATATTTTTGATTTTTGTGTAAACTATGCTAAAAATGTATAGGACTACCCTTAACCAAATTAATAAATTGCGTTATATTTACCTTAAGTTAGTGTACTATTGACCTATTTCAATAAATTATTCAGTACAGTAGCGTATTCTGGACCTATTGCAATAACTTTTTTCTTTTTAAAATATTAAATTGTTGAACTTTTCCAACAAATAATTGATAACTTAAGAGCGTGCATTCAGGTAGAAATTTTTGAATAAAAGTGTCTTTCCCTCTATAATGTTTTGTGATGCTATTTTATTATCAAATATTAAATTTAATTAATATTAAAGCCAATCTTTTGAAACTATTCATCAATAATTTCTGATATTTATAATAAAATCAGGTTAATTAATTAAAACAACCACATTACATTATTATTTACTTTAATTATATCACGTTTAAACTAATGCATTTTGTAATATTCATGTTGCATGTTGTTTCCTCCAGTATAATAACTTTGTACACCATTACTGTAAATAATTAAAATGACGATAAAAGAAATAATTAAATATAAAACAGTTTTTTTAATTATTACAAAATAAAAAAAAACTAGCCTATATCTATTAAATTACCTACAACGATGAATTCGTAAGCAATCCTAAACTCTATTTTTAGGAATTCAATTTAGGTTAAATTGTTTTATCTCGTTCCTTATCAAAAAGATATCTCACCAGTAAGAAAATAAACACGAATTCAGACCCATCCGCGTTCTTTGTGAAAATATTTGAGCACCATTGCCCAATGTGAACAGAAGGATTATAATAAAGATTATTTTCTTATTATAATAAATATTCGTTTTTTTTGTATTTAAAGGAATTAAATGTTGATTAATTATCTCTGTATTGTGCAAGATGTTGATTACGAAGATGCGCCAATAATGAATTATGTAACGGCGCCCTTTAAAACAATTATTCAGAAGTGGCTGGCGGCAATTTTCGTGTTTTACGGTCCGATCGTAAACTGTTACAAAACAGCAATAAATTTGGCCATTCGTTTGGTTTTTACGGTCCTTATAAACACCTTACCCACCCAACAACAAAAAAATAATAATACTGCCGTAAAAATATTATCACTAATCCATCAGGTAGATTTTTATTAAATGAAATGATTTGTGTAAACTATACCCAAAAAAAAAACGACTCTCATCGAATTTCGTTCATTTACATTTCGACTTCTAATCTTATCAAAAGGGAACGACTATTTATCTATTAACCGTACGTACAACAACAAAAAAATACAACGTATTCAACGGTGTGCACAGTTCCTTCACCCAGTTGATTTCCCCCCCTCGCTCCGCCCGGTTCGATTCTCGTTCCGAAGGCTGTTTTATTATAATTTTTAATAAGTGTCCGACCATTAACGATTTTATGCTATTATTACGGCGGATATAACGAAATTATTGCCAAGGACAGCACTGCTCCGATTTACTCCGCTGATTACAGATCTTCTGATATGAATACATTATCAATTGCCTAATTGGGAAAATTAAGATTCGACGCGCGCCTTTTATTGCAAAACTTGGACAAATTATCGAAGGTGGGAATATTTACAATTTTACGCCGGTTTCATCATAATAACTTAATTAATCATATTTTGATTTAATGAGTACAAATCTGCGTTTTGTTTTTATTATCACTGTGCCACTGCAAAGCCCTTTTCTCCATTAAAGAGAATATTTCTAAACAAAAAAACATGTTTATACCACTAAGAAATTATGTCATCTATAAACATATATTATAAAAATCACGATTTGAATTATCTGTTTATATATTAAATAATTTTTTAGTGTAGTAAGTGTTTTATTTTAGTGTTTATCATAAATTACCAGGTTATAATTGTGGCAACTATTCCTAAGATCGAGAACATTTCTTATTGAATGTGTTAATTTAATCTTGAAAGATCAACTGTTATAAATTTTGATAAAATAAATGAAGAAATGCTGCTAAAGATTTAGATAAAAGTAGAAATGCTGCTCAATTTTAGAAATCTGGAAGCAAAATCATTGAAAAATTATAGCACCGCAGCAAAAAGTTTTCACAATTTAGAATTGAGAAATTTTCGAAAACTGGAAGGAACGTTGCTGGAAAACTTTTATAAAAAAAGAACAAAACATAGATGAAAAGTTGTTAAGAATTCTAGAACCCTTGAAAATATTGTTGTTGCTTTTTTGTGAAGAAAACTATTCTAAAATTCTGAAATAGAAATTCGTGTAAATTTCAATCAATTACAATTATTCTTCATTGCTAAGCATTTTCAAAAAGTGAAGAACAATTGACGTTTTTCTTCAAGGGATTGTTTAACAACTTCTCATTTTTGCCTTGAAATGGCAAAAAGGTGTTGTTTCCAGTTTTAGAGAATTTTACAGCAATTTCTGATCACTTTACAAATAAAAAACTTTTTAACTTTGTTTGTATAACACGGACTTTATTTAGTGACTATAGTTTCGACAATTTTAACTTGTCATTATCAAACTAGAAGTTTATTTTATTAATTTTTTTAGCAGTGGAATTACCAGAGTTTTTCAAGCCCCTTTCAAATTTCTAGAATCCTTAAATTATATTATTAAAGCTGTTTTCAACTACCCCCATTTCACAACTATTCTGCTTGAATGAAACCATTGTTTTGTCTAGCGTACTCTTGACCTGACACAATAAATTGTATCTTGACCTAGCGTACTCCTGACCTACGTTGTAGCGCAATCTATTGGGGTAGGTCAAGAGTACGCTAGCTAAATATCTTTCATTGCGACTAATATAGAAGATACAAAGGCAAATCTTTGTAAAAACAGTTTAAATGATACGAAGCTATTAATTGTCGTCAGATGACATTCAATCATCTTGAATGGCCATGGAATGACCTTAAAAATGCAGCGCCACTAAATGTTCGTCGGATGACCTTAGATGATCTCGAATGACCGTTGAGCGACCTTGAAAATACAATGTCATTAAATGTTCTTCGGATAGGTGCCTTAGATGATCTCGAATGGCCGTTGAATGGCCCTATGTAATCTTTAATGACCATTGGATATCCTTAAATAATCTTCAATGATAGTTGGATATGCTTAAATGATACGATGCTATTAAATGTTCTTCAGATGGCCTTCAATCATCTTGAATGACCGTTTAATGACCTTAAAAATACACCGCCACTAAATGTTTGTCGGATGACCTAAGATGATCTTGAATGATCTTTAAATAATTTTCAATGATCGTTGGATAAGCTTAAATGATACCATGCTATCGAATGACCTTAAAATACAGGGCCACTAAATAAATGTTCGTAGGATGACTTTAGATGATCTCAAATGACAATTGAGTGATCTTAAAAATACAATGTTATTAACTGTTCGTTGGATAGATGCCTTATGTGATCAATAATGACCGTTGGATGGCCTTATTTATTTTTTAATGACCATTGGATATCCTTAAATAATCTTCAATGGTAGTTGAAAAAACTTAAATGATACGATGGTGTTAAATGTCATCAGATGACCTTCTATCATCTTGAATGACCGTTGAATAGCCTAAAAAATACAGCACCACTAAATGTTAGTCGGATGACCTTAGGTGATTTCGAATGATCGTTGAGTGACCTTGAAAATAGAATGTCATTAAATGTTCTTCGGATAGATGCCTTAGATGATCTCGAATTATCGTTAGATGGCCTTATTTATTCTTTAATGACCATTAAAGGCCCGTTTAGTGCCTTTAAATTATTTTTCCTTGAAATGTCTGGAATTTCATATCTCCTTCTAATAAAATTATGTATCATATGTTTACTTCCATAACTTTCCTGTAACTTCTTCTTGTAATAATTGGAATTTAATTTCCCATTCAGATTGAACAAGGAAGCTTTAAAAAATATTGAAGACATGAAATCCTAAAATTAAAAAAAAAACAATTAAATGTAAGAAGAAACTTAGTTGAAAAGTTAATCAGGAAAAATTTTAATATTTCAAGGAGTTGTATAGAATAATTAATCAAAACAAGAAATGAAATGATTAATTTTTTTAAACTAAAGGATAAATTATAAGAGATTTAAAAAAAAACTTTGAATTCTTAGAAAATTAAGTCAGAAGAAGTTCATGACAAAAAAACATTGTAGAAAATATCATTAGGAAGCATTTAATATCTTCATTTCTTATTGGGATATTTAGACTTTCCTAACATTTAATTTCTCTTTCTTCTCTTCTCTTTAAGAAAAACATTTCAGGAAAGAATTAAAAAAAGTTGAATTTATCTAAGACATGCAGGCCCCGTTGGTACAGTGGTTAGCGCGCCGACTGTAGTCGGAGGGGTCTTCGGGTCGAATCCGAGCTCGGGCATGGATGTTGTGATCGTCCCATCATTTTCAAATATATAATTTGATAAATACTAAAAATCGGTCGTGTCTGAATAGCCAAGTAGCTTAAGACAACTCCCTCTATCATCCCCTTTCTTTCTATACGAAAAAATGATTGTTATTGTTATAACTATATACTATCTTCAATAAAGATGTTTCTCTCTCGAAGTGAATACGAGAAATTTCTTCTATATTTATAGATAAATTTTAGGAAAAGTTTAAAATTCTTGAGAATCATCACTGCAAAATTTTATATACCCTGTAAAAAACAGATAATTTTTAGCGATTTGCTGGAAAATTAGGATAGTAAGTCGCAAAAATAAATTTCAAAATAGTTAGTAAAAAATCATAAAATAGTAAAATAAGAAAAGAAATTTTTAAGAAAAGTAAAGAAATCCAAAATATTTAAGAAAATTCTTTGGTAAATTAGTATTAGAAGAAAAATATTATAGAAAACTAGAAGAAAAACGAGCAAGAAAAGGAAATCTAGAAATAAACCATTTTTAAAGATTTCAAATGTTTTTATTTATATCTATGGAAATTTAAAATAAATTTAATTTTCTCTGATTTTTTTGACACTTTTTGTTTTGTTGGAAAATTCTAATAGCTTCAAAAGAATTGCAATTTTATTGTTGAATAACTTTTAGATAAATTAAGTAAATAATAGAACGTGGTAATAACTTTAGAATTTAATAAATGCAAAATATTTTAGAAAATTTAAAAAAAATATAAATAAAAGATGCTCGAAAACTAGAATAGAATTTCTTGAAAATTACAACAGAGTGAAGAAAGTGAAGGAATGAGAGAATATTTAAGGAATTTCAAGAAAAAGTTTGATTAAAGTTAAATCAAAGAAGTATACAAGACACACTTTTATTTATTTTTTAAATCTCATCAATTCTTTTCAAATATAAGAATGTGACAGAAATTTCTCTTATTAAATTACCTAACGAATTTTGGAAAAGCCACAAATAGAAATAATTCTGGAATATTCATAAAGTAAGACTAAAATATTGTAAATAAAGAGATTGCCAGAAAATAAATCGTTGAAAAATCTATAAGAAATAAATAGCAACTTGGAAAAATATATTAATATATTTTTTTTTTAATTTGAAGAAATTTAAAGTACTTAAGAAAACTTTTTAATAAATTAGGATTAGATAGATTATAGATAAGTAGAAAAAATGCAGTAAAAATATACAACTAAAGAAAGAAAACAATAAATTGCCAACAATTTTCTGCAAAAAATAATTGGAAGTGACAAGGTAAACATATCAAATGTCTACGAATGTTATCTACATTTTAGAAGATCAAAGTAAAATATTGGAAAAATCTTATCACTAAAGTCAAAAATGTACTTAGGAAATTTCAAAATATCCTAGAAATCTCGAAGACAATTGCCTTAAAAATAGTGCAAAAAATATATAATTACTTCCCATTTCTTGAAAATTCTAAAAAAAGATATAAGTCTAATGATTTGAATAAATATATTGAAAATAAGTGAGTTGTTAAGTTATAAGAAAAGTTTCTAACAAAGAGGATTAGCAAATTCTGTAGAATTTCAAGGAAAATGACGACAAGGCATAAATATTTAAAAGTATGGATTTAGAGTAGATATTTTCAGAAGATAAATAGGAAAAGTAGATTAGATTTCGAAAAATATAAAATGTTTCTAGAAAATTAAAGAAATTGAAAATTTATAGACAACTGGTCTGAAACTTAAGAATTTACTAGACAATTTTGTAAAGTGAATGAAAACTTCCAATATAATTAGGGAAGAAAGGGTAAAATTAATTTAGAATTTCAGAGTAGAAGTAAGTCGAATAAGGCTTTAGAAAATTTTCTAAAAATTACATCTATTACTACTAATCTTTATTCACAGAAAGAAAATTAAATATAGTACATGTAATGGATAAAATAAATTCTGATATAAGACATTGGTTTTCTGTTCACCAGGTATCGACCGGTGGTCTTTCAGCTCCCTAATTACCCTATTAAATACAAAAATTAACATTTTTAGATTGTATATTTATAATTTTCAAAAAACTACTTTCTTAAAAAGAAAATATATGAAAATTGTAGAAAACTTGGACATATTTTTAGTGTTATGAAAAAAGAAAACAAGGAATATTAGAAAATATTTCAACAAGCATACAAGATACAAAAAATCGTGAATGCAAATATATTCAAGGTTTTTCTTCCTTTTAATTTATAGGCAAGTTTTCTAAAAATTTAATATTTTTGGGGAAAAAATGTGTAGAAAATTCGGACAATATGAATATTGTAGTAACTCTGGTCTAACTTACATTTCAATGCATCAAATTTCGAAAAGACTAGATTAACAATTTACTGAAAATTTCTGAGTTGTTAGAGGATGATCTGCAAAATTTTAAAAATATATTAATGCTTCAAATTTCTAAAAATGATGAATAGCAGCAATTTGCTGAAAAATTCTGAGTTGTTAGGGGAAGATCTCTTGGAAAATTTTAGAAATTTAGGAGAGACGTATTAGAATAAATAAGTGAGATGAGGAAAGGTATCGTCAGAAATGTTTTGAAAAATCTGATATATTTTTATGAAAGTTTATAGAGAAATCAAAAACATGATAATAAAATGCAATCAAACTACAAAATCAACGAAATTTGTAAAAAAAGATATAAGTAGGATGAGTTATAAAATGTTGGACATTTTTAAGAATTTTGTTTCTAAAAGGTTAGAAGATTTAGGTGAAAGGGTGACAAATAATTCACTTCATAAGAAAAAATGATGAAAATTGTAAAAAATATTTTTTTTTGGAAAATTGCGATAAAACCAGATATAAAAAATACTAAAAATTGGTGAAAAAATTACGAAAAATGAATTAAATAAATAAACAAAGGTAAGATTTTTTTTTAAATCTCGAGTAACAAATTTCTGGGAAAAATCCGGAGATTATTAGTGAAGAAATAATAGAACATTCTAGATCTCAAAGAGTAATTCGATTTAAAAAAAAATGAGAATATAAGTGAAGAAATCAAGAAAATGCGATGAATTAAGTTCTCATGTAACCTGTAGTGAAACATTTTTATGTTAATTAGAATATTGGAATGAAAAACTGTCGAAACTATTCGGAGAAATATAAAAATAGTGACACTGAATTGAATATTTATTGAAAATAGTGAAATAAAACCAAGTGTTTTAATTCATCTTATTTCCTAATTAAGCAAGAAAATTCTAGAATATCAAAAAACATATTTTAAGTAAGTGTAATCAAGCCAAAAATAAATTTAATGTATAAAATTAATAATTGTAAAAGGTTGAAGAGAGTTTTCCAAAAAGAAAGACAGCATTCTCAAAAGATGTAGAGCAAAAATATTTAAAAAATATTCGAAATTGTAAAAAAAAGTTTTGAAGGCATGCTTGATTAATTTTTTAAATCTTGAGGAATAATTTTCTCATATCACGTAATAATAAGTAAAGACGAATGCCAGAAATTTCTTTCAAATTTGTAGACAACTTTTGGAAAAGTTTAAATTTCTGAAAAATTGGCCAATATCCTACCCTACAGGACCCTCGTAATTGATTTATAGTTTGGAGGGTGGGATAGATGCCACCCACCCACTCTACATATTCATTGGTATATTCACCACTGTAACTGTTTTAGTTATCCAGAACAAAATCAAATGTTGCTTGTAACCGAATTGAAATTTAGTAAAACACTTGTGTATGATTTAAAGGTTAGAGGGTGTGATAGAGGACACCCACCCACCCTACATATACATTAGTACTTTCAACACTGTAACTGTTTTAGTTATCGAGAACAATATCAGATGATGTAGATATTGTTAATGATTTTATAAGTACTATTGTCGTTTAAGTTTCAATGTATATGTAGGGTGGGTGGGTGGCCATTATCCTACCCTCCAGTTTTAAATTTATAAGTGACTGTTTTTTTAAATTTAATTGAAAAAATAAATGCAGTTTATATCCCAAAACTAATATAAAATTGCATGTAACCGAATTGGAATTTGGTAAAACACTTGTGGGTGATTTATAGGTTGGAGGGTGAGATAAAGGCCACTCACCCACCCTACATATTCATTAGAACTTTCACCACTGTAGCTGTTTTAGTAATTGAGAACAAAATTAGATCATGTAGATATTGTTAATGATCTTATAAGCACTATTGTAGTTTTGGTTTCATTGTATATGTAGGGTGGGTGGGTGGCCACAATCCTACCTTTCAATTTTAAATTTATAAGCGACTATTCTTTGAAATTTATTGAAACTAATAAAGGAAGTTTATATTCCAAATCTATTATAAATTTGCTTGTAATTAGTAAAGTACTTGTGTATGATTTGAAGGTTGGAGGGTGGGAAAGAGGCCACCCATTCACCATACATATACATTGGTATCACCACTGGAACTGTTTTAGTTATCGAGAACAAAATCAGATGTTAGAGATATTGTTAATGGTTTTATAAGCACTATTGTAGTTTAAATTTCATTGTATTTGTAAGGTGGTTGGGTGACCACTATCCTATCCTTCAGGATATAAGTAACTATTCTTTGAAATTTATTTAAACGAATAAACGAAGTTTATATTCCAAAACTAATATAATTTTGCTTGTAAACGAATTGGAATTTAGTAAAACACTTGTGTGCGATTTATGGGTTGAAGGGTGGGTAGAGAACACCCATCCACCCTACATATTTTTTGATAGATTCATCACAATCTCTTGTTATATAACATGACAAAAAATTCTAGAGTATAATCAAGGATTTGCTAGAAAATTGGGACAATACATTTTCAAGGCTTGAACAGCAATTTTTTCAGATTAGAAGTAAAAAAGTCTAAAAAAAAAATAGTGGAATAAAATGTCTTGCCATTTTGAAGAAAATATGAAGAAATCTAAAATACTTAAAAAAGTCTCTAGTAAATACAGATTAGAAGGAAAATATTATAGAAAACTAAAGGAAATATTGCTGACAAAAATATGACGAACAAGAGAAGAAAATCTAGAAATTTGGAACAATTTTCTAAAATATTCCTTTCAATTTTGAAAAAATTAAGGTAATTGATGTTATTAATTTAAAATTAAATATAAAATCCTAGAATAAAGGTACCAAATATTAAAGATTCTCTGTTTTTTGAGATTTTTTTACTACGAGATGGAAGCTTCAAACGAATTTCAAATTTACTGCTGAAGAACTCTGATATAATAAATGAAGAAAATAATAGAATGAGGTAATAACTATTAAAATTTTAAAAATATACGTAATATGATGGAGAGTATGCTAGACAACTAGGGTGAAAATGCTTGAAAATTACCATAAAGTAATGAGAGTGAAGAAATGAGAAAAAATTCAAGAAATTTAAAAAAAAATGTGTTGGGCAATTTTAAGGTGATTAAAAAAAGGTAAATCAGAAAATGTTAAAATATTCTGGGGGATTCTTATAGAAAAAATTAGCGAGAAAATATTCTGAGAAAATACTAAAAAATCAGGAAAACTACTTAAAAATTATGATGAAACCAAACAGGAAAAGACAGAAAATTCTCAAATAGCAATTCAATAATTAGCTAATAATTTCATAAATCACGACAGGACGACGGAAATATATTAAAAATTACAAAAGTGTTTTGAAGAAATGCTTAACATGTTTTTAAAATCTTCAGCAATACATTTCTATAAAATCCTGAGATAATAAGTAAAGGCATGTTAGAAAATACCAGAAATTTCTTGACAAAATTTGGAAAAGCCTAAAATCCTTCAGAAATATTTCTGGAAAATTTATAAAGCATGACAAAGAAATTCTAAAAAAAGAAATTGCTGGAAAATAAATCGTTAATTTTCAACGATTTATTTTTTATTTATTATAAGATTTTAATAGCAATTTGCTAAAATATTTCAAGATGATTAGTAAAAAAAATTAATAAAATAGTGGAAACATTTTCAAGAAAATTTGAAGAAATTTAAAATACTTAAGGAAACTTTTTAATAAATCAGTCGAAAAGATTATAGATAAGTAGAGTCAAAATACGATCAACAAGAGAAGGAAGTCTAGACATTTCGAACAATTTTCTATAAAAATACTATTACCTATAATCTTTCAATTTTGAAAAACAAAAATAATAAAAAAAAGTTATGAGGCAAACATATTAAAAATATCTATAGTCTGTTCGTTGGATCTTTGGTCGTACGTCACAAACTATCGCTTCAAAAAACGACGAAAGTTTTATAGTGCGTTCTTTTTCTAACGCATTTGGTTTACTTTATCAGACTGAATGTTTTTGCGTCGTTTCTCGAAGCGATAGTTTGTGACGTACGACGAAAGATCCAACGAACAGACTATATGAATGTTTTGATAGGAGTTAAACCTAAAATCCTGAAGATTTTTATAGAAAATTAAAAGAACACGAAGCAGAAGAACTAAAAAAGCTCACCAAAATTCATCTAGAAAATTTTAAGGTGTTAATGAAAAGATTTAATATTTTGAACTATTTGATTGAAAAAATTAGTTTGTTTTACAAAAATTGTTGACTCCATCATTTATGAAATTTTTTGTAAAACAAGCCAAGTGTTTTCAGTTCTAATTAAATAGTTCAAACATGTTTTACCATGGGCTAAGTGAGCAATTAATTAAAGATAATAAATATTTTGTTTTTAGGGTCCTGTAGAACATTTTATTTTTAATTTCCTATTTTCAAATATTTATTGCTTACTAAATTATTAAATGATTTTAGATTATTAAAACTGCCATTTATTTCTCATCTTATATGATTATGTAAAAAATTTGTACATAATATTTAACCCTTTGGATAATACTATAAACGATAGAGGAGAATATGCTTCTTTCGAGATAATTCGGTGAAAATTTATCGACCATAAATAAGTAGACGATATTATAAGGATTCTCGCACGATATATATTAACATGGTTTAAATAAGTCCCATCAATTAATCCACGCCAAAATTTTCACACCACCAGTGTACAATTTCCAGCATCCGCCCCAAAACAGATAAATCTCGCCCGAACAAGCCGAGGGTTACACGGACTATACAGACACTATTAATAATTACGCTATTTAATCAATTATCCAATTCGACGGTAATTCACGATCACCCTTAGGTCCAATTAAGATCGGGCTCCGAAATCGGAGAGGAGCGCCGATTAAAATTTGAAGGATGCTCTCGAACGTGAATAACTAATTGTCCATTGATGAGACGACGACGACGACGGCGACGAAGAAGATGACGTTTCCACGAAACAATAAAGTTTGGCTGATTTGCATAATAAGGGACGGTTAAGTGACAGTCCGGTAGAAAACTTCGGTAATCCTCTCGGTGGGCCTTCGAGTCTTCTTTCTCTATCTCGGGGGGTGGTGGTGTTTATAGGTTTATTACTTTTGAAGGGCAGGTGTACCGTTGTTTGCTTTTGTGGCAGGTGTGTTTGGTATTTATGAATGGATTGTAAAATGTGATATTCTAGTTAAGAAATGTGCATTAAAAATATTGTTGGGTGGAACCGTGAAATTACTAAAAAAAAGCGGAGTTTTTTTTTTATAGACAGTGGCATTCATGACGAGTGGATTAGGGTATTATAAAATTATATTGTAGATAATAGGTAGAGAATTGATAAACACTTGGCTTGTTTTAATGATTTTTTATATTTACTAGATTACTAGTCGAGTAAAAAAATCAGTGAAACAAAGCAAGTGTTTATAATTTCTCTACCTATTATTTCATAATGTTTCACCAAGAAATAAGTGAGAAAATTATTCAAGAAATATATTGTAGATTGTAGTTTATGCCCCAAATATAATTTACATCCAACATTTGCTATATACATAAACAATAAAACATAATTTCTGTTCGTACTCATTTCTAAAATACAAATTTTTCAAAGATTGTTAAAAAATTATGAAAACAATTGACACAAACTAAAAACCTTCACAATTTACAATCTTCAAGATGTTCAATATCTTGAATACCCTAAACATGATAAAATTTTAGTTCTTTAGGCATGGATTTTTTAGAACCTAATTCCAGCTGAAATTTAATTATTACAAAAATTTCAGCGAATACAGTTTTTATCAATTATGTTCAAGTTTCAAGGGTTGAATTTGGTTTCTCATTATCGTACGCTGATTTTTTTTTTAATTTAATGTCGAAAGTACGTTTATTACGAATAATTTTGAAAATGTTGATTTCGGTTGAAATAAAATGTCTACAAATTTTCAAACCGACAAACGTAGTTTTACTTAATTACGTTCAAGTTTCAAGCGTTACATTTTGGTTTAAATTACCGTACGTCAATTTTTCTGAGGGAATCTGGAATAGATTTTAATATTATGAATCCAGTTCCAGCTGAAATTATGTTTTTTCAAACTCTCAAACTGCTGAACGCATTTTATTTCAATTCCGTTAAGTTAATAGATTTTTTTTTAATTTCTAAGCAATAGATTTTCAATTTATTAACAAAATGCTAGAGAGAAAGTTTTCACGATTAGCAATTGGTAACACTGATTCAACACTTGAAACTTCTAAATTTCATCAGTTCAGAAACAATATTTAGACATTTTTTTTAAAATTATTATCCTCCTCTGAAGAGTGATAAAAAAATTAAATTTTTATGATTTACAATTGACAGCACTGATGTGACACCACTGTGAAAATTTTAATTTGTTTTGAAATATCTTGAGTTCAGAAAAAAGAGCTGTTTAAAACAAATTCTAAACAAATAATTATTTAAATTCTGAATGAAAATGTTGAAACAATAACTTTTTATGATTTACAATTGCTAGCACTGTTTCAACATTTTTTAATCGACCGTGAAAATACGTAATTTCTAAAATTTCACAGGTTCAGAAAAAAAGTGTTTAAAAAAATCTAAAGAGAAATATTCAAACAATGAATTTTTATGATTGACAATTGGCAGCACTGATTCAACAATTTTTAATCGGAAAAATATATAAGTCCTTTACGTTGTAGAAAATTAACTAATAAAAAATGTTTAAAACTATTTACGAACAAAAAAAATTCTGAAGAGGTGTGTTAAAACCATTATTTTTTATTACTTACAATTGGCAGCACTGATTCAACAGTTATAAATCGCATACTGAAAATGTATAACTTCTGAAATATCAGTTCGGAAAAATATGTTTAAAAACGAATTGTAAACAATAAAATAATTATTATCATTAACAAGATTCTAAAGAAAGAAATTTTCAGGACTGACAATTGGCAGCACTGATTCTACAATATTCAATCGACTGTTGAAATTTATATCATCTGTTCAGAGATAAATATGTTAATAAGAAAAATAAATAATAGATATTGTGATAATTAACAAACACCTGACTCTAAAATTTCTTCAGTTAAACAAAAATATGTTTAAAAGAAAATGTAATCAGTATATTTTTTATTTATTAATAAAATCCTTAAAAGGAATGTTGAAACAGTAAATTTTCTTTTTTATATACAGTTGGCAGCACTTATTTAACAATTTTAAATCGACTGTAAAAAAACGTAACTTCTGTAATCTCGTTAGCTTAGAACAAAATTATTTAAAACGAATTCTAAACAAAAGTTTCTTTTAATTATTAACAAAATCTTAAAGAGCAATATTGACCCAATAAATTTTCACATTTTAAAATTAGCAACACTGATTCAGCACTTTTTAATCGACTGTGGAAATTTGTAACTTCTGTAATCTCATCTCATCTTTAGAAACAACAAATGTTTAAAACAAACTTTAAACAATAAATTACATAACTATTAACCAAATCAAAAGAGAAATATTTAAATTATACATTTTCACGATTTACAATTGGCAGCACTGTTTTGATAACGTCTAATCGAGTGTGAACCTTCATAACTTTTGTAAACTCACCAATTCAGATAAAAATATGTTGAAAACAAATTTTAAACAGTATATCATTTAATTATTATTATATCAACATTATGAAGTAAAGTGTTAAATGAGAAATTTCAAGATTTGAAATTGGCAAAACTGATCAAACAATGTTTTCCTTTTTAAAATTCTAACTTCTGAAATTTCTACAGTTTAACAAAAAATAATTTAATTTAATTCTGAAGCATATTCTTTCAACTTTCAACTAAACTTTCAATTCATGATTTACAATTGGCAACACTGTTTCGAAAACTTTTAATGAACTATAGAAATATATTACTTCTGTATCCTCATAAATTAATGAAGAAAAAGTATTTAAAATAAATTTTAAACAATATTTTTTTAGAACAAACAAGCTTCGTGTTCTTTAATAATAGATTATTTATTTATTAACCAAATTTTAATGTGAAAATTAAATGATCAAAACAAATTACGAACAATAGATTTTTTGATTATTGACAATATTATGAAAAGAAATGTTGAAACAACAAATTTTTAATAATTTACAAAAATTTAAACAATAAACTTTTAAAGTTAGTTATTGGCAGCACTTATTCAACAATTTTTAGTCGACTATAAAAATTTGTAACTTATGAAATTTCAGCAGTTCCGAAAAAATTATATTTAAAGCAAATTCCAAATCACGGATTTTTAAATTATTTATAAAATCCGAAAGAGAAATATTAAAATAGTAAATTATTATTATTTGCAATTGGCAGCAATAATTCTACAATTTTTAACAGACTGTGGAAATATACAACTTCATCAGTTCAGAAGAAATATGTTTAAAACAAATTCTTAATAATAGCTTTTTTTAATTATTAACAAAATTATGAGAAGAAATACTGAGATAATAATTTTAATGATATGCAATTGGCAGCACTGCTTCAACATTTTTTTAAAGCCCGTGAAAATGCATAACTTTTGAAATTTCATCCGAAAAAAATATTCGTAAAGCAAATTCCAAACCACATATTTTAAAATTATTTACAAAATCCGAAAGAGGAACGTTAAAATAATAAATTTTCATTATTTACAATTGGTAGCACTGATTCAATAATTTTTAGTCTAATCTCAGTTAAAATTAATTTTCTACAAATTTTACAACTGTTTCATTTTGTTTATTTTGTTTCAGATGTTACATATTTTCACAGGCGATTAAAAATTGATGAATCAGTGTTGCCAATTGTAATACATAACAATTTATTGTTTTAACATTCCTTTTTATGATTTAGTTGATAAGTAAGTAATAATAATTGTTTACAATTTGTTTAAAGCACATCCTATGAACTGATGAAATTTCGGAAGTTTCAAATTTTCACAGTCGATTAAATATTGTTGAGTCAGTGCTGCCAATCGTAGAACGTAAAATTCATTGGTTCAGCACTCCTCTTTAGGATTTGGTCGATAACTAAATAATTTATTGTTTTGTTCTAATTTTTGATTTGGAGGAAAACTAATTTAAAAATATGCTTACAAATTTCAGTAATAATTAAACAACAATTTTCTCGATTTTTTTTTATTTTAAATAAATTTCAAATCAAATTATTGTTCATATTTTAGATATCGGAGGGTGGGATAGAGGTCGCCCACCCACCCTACAAATACTTATTAATTGAAAACTACCATTTGGAGTAAAAATTTTAAAAATATTCACACTTACCATTTTTAAAGTTATTATTAAAGTATTAATATCTATTACTTGCTTTAATATTCTTAAAGAATAACATGATTTATTTAATTTGGAACATAATTTTTCACAATGATTTGACCAATTTAAGTTGTTGTCAATTGTTACGCCTAAGAAATTTGTTTCATTCTGAATTTGAAATTCAACATCATTTAATATTATATTATTCATGTATGATGTCGGCGTTCACTTGGTGGTGCATTTTGATAAGAAGTTTAAATAAAACACTTTATAACTTTGTTTTACCACTATATTTTGTATAACTGTGACTAGTTTCGATCATAAGCTGATCATTATCAAACATAAAGTGTTTATGTTTGATAATGATCAGCTTATGATCGAAACTAGTCACAGTTAAACAAAATATAGTGGTAAAACAAAGTTATAAAGTGTTTTATTTAAACTTCTTTATATTATTCAATAAATTTTGTTTATTTTTAGTCCTGAAAGAAATGACATAAGTTTTTGTTTTATTTATAAGTAATTTGTTCATGTTCATCCAATTCTGCACGTTATTGTATAGTTCATTCGCTTTATGTGTCAGTTCACTGATATTTGAGTGTGCTATCAGGAGACTAGTATCATCTGCTTAGGATGTAATAAAAGCATTCTGCTCTTTGATGTGACTGGGTAGGTCATTGGTATATATTATAAAAAGAATTGGTCCAAGGATACTACCCTGTGGTGTTCCTATGTTTGTTTCTATTGGTTCAGAAAGTTTATTATTTATTTCAACCCTATAACTTCTGTTTTCAAGATAAGAACGGATCAATGAAAGACTGACACCCCTCAACCCGTAATATTCAAGTTTCTCAAGCAAGATATAATGATTCACCATATCGAAAGCCTTGGAAAGATCGAGAAAAATTCCTAGCGGCATTTCGGATCTTTCCAGTGCATTCATGATTTCAGCTACATAATCAAATATGGCTGAGTTTGTTGATTTCCCCTTTATAAATCCATTCTGGGCATTATCGAATAAATTGTTAATCAAAAAGTAGTTCATTATTCTTATACCCATGACTTTTTCAATTATTTTAGAAATTACAGGTAAAAGAGTTATTGGTCTATAATTATTGAAATCATCTGGGTTACCTTTTTTGAATATTGGCTTAATAATACCTATCTTTAAACAATTGGGAAATATTCCATTCTTAAGCGAAATATTGATTAAGTGGGTAAGTGGTCCCACGAGTTCATTGACAGCTAATTTAATTAATTTGATTGTAATTTCATCATATCCACTTGATGACTTATTCTTAAGTGAACAGATAATATTAAAGATTTCTGATTCAGAAACTGGCATCAAAATGTCATATTCCTTTTTTACTTTTTGATAGAGTTTTTTTGCATCCGAATTGTAATATTTAACAATAGCTAAATAATCTCTATAAACTTTCATAAAAATATATAAGATTTTCTAGAAATATTTGTGACGATGTCTTTCCTCATCTCACTTATTTATTTTAATATGACCCTCCCAAATTTCTAATATTTTTCAACAGATCTTCCCCTAATAACTCAGAAAATTTCAGCAAATTGTTATCAATTTATTCGTGTTAGTAAATAATACATCTGTACACAAGTCAAATAGTTCATAATTACATCATTAATTACATAAATAAACATTTAATATAAAATATTTATAAAAGAAGTAAAAGTAAAATTATGAAAATCTCGTGGCACAAATTTTAAAAAGGGAATTATTTAGTTATAATAAAATCGTATTAAATAAAACAATTTAATATCATGCGTTATACAATAAAAGAATTACACAAATCATAAATTAAAATAAAGAATAGAATGAAATAAATGCTAGATAATATAAACTTATAATCTTGGTTGAGACAGTTGCATAGACACTCACAAATTATTTAACGTACATTCAATCATTTTTAGTTCATTTTACCGAAAGAAATACGTTCAAACTAGTGTTGCTTTGATAGCCTTGCTATTTTGTAACACGCAAATTACTTTTGTATCATTCAATGTCTGTCGAGGTATTAGCTAGAGAAGTAGTTGTTTCAAAAGTGGTTTGTTCTTGTAGTCTTAATAAGACTTATTTGTTTGTAGATTTTACGAAATATTTTCGTGTTTTTTCTATTTATTAATGAAGAGTGTATTAGGGTATTATTAAATTATATTGTAGATAATAGGTAGAGAATTGATAAACAATTGGCCTGTTTCAATGATTTTTTTATGTTTACTAGTTTATTAGTCGAGTACATATTTTAAAAAAAAATCAGTGAAACAAAGAAAGTGTTTATTCTTCCTTCACGTAATTCAATTAATCCAAATAATTTTCTACATATTTTTAAACTGCTGAATTCAGTATTTTCAATTACGCGATTAAAAAAAAAACAAACCTCTTCTTATTTTACTGCCAGTATAAAATATTTATATTGCAAGGTGAAGGATGCCGATTGCATCTATATCACATGTCGGTATTTGTTTATAAAAAACGTCGGCTATAACGGAAACAATGTCGGATTTCATTAATCAGCGGCGCAGGAATGAATAATTTCATTGACACCGCGAGGTTGTCATTAACATTTATTCTCGTTAATTTCCTTCGAACAATTAACGCTAATTATGATTATTGCACACGGATTCATAATGTTTTTAAACAACACACAAGAAATTGATATACGTTTATGTTTCACAATTAACATAATTAAAAACATATGTATTTTTCTCGGAGACAATCGTAAGGTTAACGAAAGAGTTGTTCGAATGACAAGACGTGATTTTTATTTTGTTGTGGGCGTTTATGACGACCTTGATGATTTAGATTTTTTTTTTTGGCGTGATCACGTTTCCTAATTGTTCTCAACAGATGCACTGTAAGTTGCGAATTATTATTAAAATATCATGTTATAGATACCAGTGGAAGATCACTAAATTTGCAAATATTTATGTTGATAAATATAGAAATAAATGAAACATAAAATATCAACGTTAATGGACTTTATATTAAATGGTGCATATTTTATAGCAACACGACAAAATCAGAACGTCCGGAAAATACGTGAAAGCAATTACGTTCACTATGATTCTTCCGTGTTTTTACATTCTTGTATTGATTTCCCTCTTGAAAATGAATATGGAATTGTAAATGGCACGCTATATTCTCATTAATAATGTATTTGTTTCAAAGACCAAATAAGACTGTGTGTATGTACTGGTGGTTTAAACGTTAATTCAATTGTTGATTAAGACACTTGTTTTTATTTTATTCCGACCAGTTTCGACTATATGACATCCTTAAGGACGAAACTAATCGGAGTAAAGTGAAAAATAAATTAAACAAAATCAAGTGTTTTAATTTTTAAAAGGTGTATTTGCAATGTTAGTATAATTTCAACTGTATTTGTGCAAACATATTTAAAAAAAAGGTTGTCTCTTACTAAATTTCGATTAATTTTCTGCAAATTACAATTGTTTCTAAACAATTTTCAAACCTTCAAATTTAAAGTCTTTTTTTGGCAACGAATTTTAACATTCTGTTTTTTATGAATGTTTTTACTATACTAAATTGTTTTATTATGTATTTCAATTGTTGCTTGGCCAATTTAATTTAAACTCTTTTTTTTATTTTTTAAAACAATTTTTAAGCTACTTAATTCAATCTCACATTTTTTTTTTCAAACATTTTCAAATTTAAAAAAAAAAATGTTATTTTTATATTATAATCTCAACTATTTTCAAGCAAATTATATATTTTTAACAGTTTTTATCTTTTTTTCTTATAGATTTTTTTATTATTTTCAATTCTATTTATGAAAATTTGACTTTTGTTTTAGAAATTTTTCATAATTTTTTAAAATCAAATTACAAAATTTTTCAGTGCTAATTTCAATTTTTGTTTTTAAACAAATTTTATACGTTAAAAAACTTTTTTTACTTAAATTCCAATTTTTTTACAGAGAAATTTAAATTTATATTGTTATTTTTTCTTTTTCACTTTTTTTAAATTTCCAATTGTTTCATTTGGCAAAGTTTATTATAATTTTTTTTGAAGATACTCTCAGTTAGTTAATTTAAATATTTTTTTATATTCTTTTATCATCTTTTTTATTTTTTTTTTTGCTTGAGGAATTTCAAAATATTTTTTGTTTGAAGAGTTGAATATATGAACAGATTTTTAATTGTGTTTAGGCAAAATATATACTTTTTTTAAGCAATATAAAATTCTATTGCTTTATCTTGCAAATTTTGGTTTTCTTTTGAAAATGAACAGTATTTTCAAAATAAAAAATTATTGTTTTTTTTAATTTCAACTATTTTTAAGCAACTTTTATATTTTTAACAGTTTGTATCTTTTTTTTCTTATATGATTTCACTTATGTTTTTATCAGTTTCAGTTATTTTCGAGGAAAGTTGACTTTTGTTTTATATACTTTTTATATTTTTCGTTATAGAATTTGAATTGATTATTTACAAATTCTTAAACTATTCTAAATTGTTTTATTATGTATATCAATTGTTGCTTGGCCAATTTAATATAAACTCTTTTTTATATTTTTTAAAACAATTTTTAAGCTACTTAATTCAATCTCACATTTTTTTTTTAATTTTTTTTCAAACATTTTCAAATTTTAAAAAAATATTGTTATTTTTATACTATAATCTCAACTATTGTCAAGCAAATTATATATTTTTAACAGTTTTTATCTTTTTTTCTTATAGATTTTTTTATTATTTTCAATTGTATTTATGAAAATTTGATTTTTGTTTTAGAAATTTTTCATAATTTTTTAAAATCAAATTTCAAAAATTTTCAGTGAAAATTTCAATTTTTGTTTTTAAACAAATTTTATACGTTAAAAAACTTTTTTTACTTAAATTCCAATTTTTTTACTGAGAAATTTAAATTTTTATTGTTATTTTTTCTTTTTCACTTTTTTTAAATTTCCAATTGTTTCATTTGGCAAAGTTTATTATAATTTTTTTTGAAGATACTCTCAGTTAGTTAATTTAAATATTTTTTATAAAATTTTCATCTTTTTTAATTTTTTTTTTTGCTTGAGGAATTTCAAAATATTTTTTGTTTGAAGAGTTGAATATATGAACAGATTTTTAATTGTGTTTAGGCAAAATATATACTTTTTTTAAGCAATATAAAATTCTATTGCTTTATCTTGCAAATTTTGGTTTTCTTTTGAAAATGAACAGTATTTTCAAAATAAAAAATTATTGTTTTTTTTTAATTTCAACTATTTTTAAGCAACTTTTATATTGTTAACAGTTTGTATCTTTTTTTTTTTCTTTTATGATTCCACTTGTTTTTATCAATTTCAGTTATTTTCGAGGAAACTTGACTTTTGTTTTATATACTTTTCATATTTTTCGTTATAGAATTTGAATTGATTATTTACAAATTTCAGTTGTTAAAAAAGTAGATTTTTTTGCTACAATTCCAGTTTTTACAGAGAATTTTGAATTTTGGTTTTAGTGTAGTTTTTACTTAATTGTCTTTTTGGCAAAATTTATTATAACTCCTTTTTAAAACCTTTTCACTCAGTTTTTTTTTTATAAATTTGAATTTAAATAAAATATTGAAGAAAGGTTCTAAGTGTTTTAATCAAAGTTTTTTTTATAAAGTTATAACTTTTTTTATTTGATCAATTTTTAACAATAATCTTCTTCAATATTTTGTCAGAAATTTCAAAATGTTTTTTTTTTTTTTTATTTGAACAGTATAATATCTAAACAGATTGTTGGATTCAGACGAAATATGTAATATTTTTAAGACACTTCTAAGTAATTAATAATAAAAACGCGGTTAAATTCCTTGTTTTTATTTCAGCTTAAATAAAACACTGAAGAAAGGAATTTAAACGCGTTTTTATTATTAATATAATCTTCACATTATTCAAGAACATATACATTCTAAGTAATTGTTTTTTCTTGGTAGATTCTAATTATTTCTCTTCCAAAATAATATAATCTATTAAATTATTTTTCTATTAAATTTTAAGTTTTTTAGTTTTCAGATGTTTTTTCTTAGCAAAATTCAATTGTTTTTAGCAAATAGTAGTAGTAGTAGTAGTAGTGTTTGGCTATCGTCCACATGGTCCTGTCACCTGTCATTTGTGTATTTGTATGTATGCAAATATATAAGTTACCTTTTCTAATTTCAACTTAGTTGTATATGTATGGAGGGTGGGTTAGAGGGTGGAATAGTGTACACTCTACATTTACATTCAAACTTAAACTACTTAAACTGATTTACCTTGTGTACCTGATTGATTTAATATCTTTCAAGCCAATACAATAAAATTTTGAGAAACGATATTTATTTACCACTTATTTTTGGGGAAAGTATTTACATTACCGGGGATTTCTAATTGAGCATTTTGTATTTTCACGGTATTGTGAAGGAAGAGTTGGCCAATTTTTTGTGTGTGTTGTCGCTGTCAATTTCCAGAGGACCAGTTGCGATACTCCGAACGGCCTCGCAGTAAATTGCGACATTTGTCAACAAATAACAGGATATTCCGTATAATAGCGATTTCATTATGGAATTATATTGTTTCTCCCGTCCAATATTATCGTTAAATGCACAAATAATTGTCGATATTGGGTCGACGTCGGCTATCTAGGTTAATCGTATTTCAAACGATAAGCGCGTAGGTTTTATAATTCGAAATCGACTTATCTTGAAAAAAAAAGAACGTTATCGCTTGATAACATTAATTAAAATTATGCTTACACTTCCTATTCATTGTGTGCACTATATATTTTTTTTCAATTTCGATTACGGAAGTGTAATTCATTGTAAATTAAAGCGATTGTACAATTAGCACGATCTTCAGGTAGATGCCCTTTTCAGTTTAGATACAAAAGAAAAATTGTTTCTTAAGAAACCGTGCGCTCATTCCGTCAAAGTAAAATAGGGGGTAGGTAAAGGTACACCAGGTGTTCACCTCGTTTTTCCGAAATCGTCATTATGCTAGAAAAATTGAATTCGATTGAATGGGACCCGGATACAATGGGGGCGGCCGAAAAAGGACACACCTGGACGGGAAGAAGAAATGGCGAAATGTAACATAGACAATTCTGCGTTTTGTAGTTTTTGAAGGTTACACAAATACTTTTGTGTGTGTGTAACGATTAAACTATATGTACTTTAATTGAATACGATTTTCGCGGTGGTCGCTAATTAATCGTTTGCGGAATATACAATGAGCCATTCATTTTAATTGGAGGTAATTACGGTAGTTAAATTGGTGTTTATGTAAAAAAAAATGAGGATCTTTGGAGGAAATTGATTTTTTTTAATTATTACGCAGAAATAAAATAATTAAGCAGTTTTGTCAACTAATAATTTAATTGCATATAAGCAAATTAAATTATTTGTAAAAATTTTAAAGTTTACTTTTTTTCTTATTAAATGTTCATTATTTTATTACAACTTTGAGTTGTTTTTAAACAAGTTATAATTATTTGTTAGAAAGTTTCCATCTTTTTTATTATCAAATTTTTACAAATTCAATTTTATTCTAAATAAATGTTAAACTTGTTTTAGATTTTTACTGTTTTTTCAAACTAAAATTTGAGTTTTTACAGCAAATATTAAAATTTTGATTTAATAAAATCTATCAACAAATTTTATGTAATTCTTTTTAAAATTGTAAAATTCTAACTATTTTTATGTTTTAAAATTGCAACTGTTTATAAAATTTCAATTAATTTTTAAGTTTCAATTTCGACTCAGTCTTCTTTAAGAATATATTTTTATTTTGTATTTATTTATTTATTTATTTATTTATTGTCACGTAAGACACAGAATAAATCGTACAACATTAACAATGTGTTACAATTTTAGTGGATGTGTTCGTCAATTTATTAAAGTTAAGTGAAGTTAAATTAAATAAAATATTGAGCCTCCTCTCTTCACAAAATATTAATTGCAAATGTATAAACTAAGAGTTTTGTGAAAAAAAGAGACTCAATATTTCATTTAATAGTATAGTGCTTCTTCGCGTAACTCAACATAAACACGTCTTCAATTATAATAAACTATTTTTAAGTTAAAACCATAGTTTTTTTCTTAGAAAATTTTAACTTTTCCTGAAAATTAATTATTGTGATATTGTGAACTGTTTCTACTTTTTTGTGGATTTAAAATTACTTTTCAGCATTTTTTTAACTTATTTACTCAAACAATTTTTGAGACAAATTCCATTGTTTCATGTCACAAGATAAAATTTTATTTTTTAGTTTTCATCTTTGTTATAATTTTAAACATTTTTAGAATTTTTTAAATCTCATCTAAATATCTGTCTTTTACAGTCAATTTAAAATGTTTGTTATAATGAAATGTTTTACTATTTACATCAAATTTTTTATAATTTTTAAGATATTTTTAATTCGCACTTTTTAAATTTTTATAGAATTCTAACGATTATTAAAGTCTTAACATTTTTTTAAACAAATTCAAACTATTATTTTATACAAATTTTCAACTTTATATATATTATATATTTAAACAAATTTAATTTCAATTGTTTTACGTAGCAGATTTCAATTGTTTCTTAGCAAAATGTGTTTTTATTAATGTTCGCAAGAGATTGAATCTTCTTTTTTCTGATATTCTGTTTTTAAATTATATTTGAAGATGTTTTTTCTCAAAGCAATTAATTAACTTTTGACACTTTTTTAACCATTTTCTAATTTGAAATTTTTCTACTTGGAGAAATCTTATTAACTTGTTTTTTCTTCTTCAACAAATTTTTAACTCATTCTTTATTTCATTAAATTTGTTTTAGATATTTTCATCTAGCAACATTTTAATTTTTTGCAAATTTTTATTATAATTTTTTTGTACAATTTCAATTATTTCAAGAATTCCTTATTTTAATTTTCTTTTCTTATCAATTTTTACTAAAATTTTATTTTTTAGATTGAAAACATTTTGGTTTTCATTAATTTTTTTATACTTACACTTAATAATAATAGTAAATGTTTAATTATTTTTGGAAAATTTTATAACGATTTTAATTGTTCATAATTTTATTTTTAATTTCAATACAATTCGAATTTTCAATTAATTGGATTTTATTTTAGAATTTTCAATTGACTTTTTTTGAATTTTAAGTCGTCCTATCAATATTTTAAATTAGTTTTAGGTCATCGCATATTTTCATAGCAGATATCAATTGTTTCTCGGTAAAATCTAATTTAAACACATTTGAAGTTGTCTTTTTTTAAGTGTGTGTTTAAGCTGTGTTTTTTTTAACTCAACTGTTTTTTTTGATAAATATATAAGCAGTTTTTACTGTTTCCACTTTTGTTCCAAGTAATTAAGAAACATTTTTAGTCATTTGACATTTGGTTCTCAGCAAATTTTAAACTCATTATTTTTCAATCATTTTTTTTGTAAAATTTTTGAATCTTTAGCTTTTAAAAAGAAATTTCAATTGTTTTTTAGAAATTTTCAATGGGAAAACTGAATTCCCTAACAGATTTTTTTCTTGAAGCAAATTTAATTTCTAAATATTATTTCAATTGTTTCTTGGTAAAATTTATTTTAACTGCTCCTTTTTTTAAGTTTATTTTTATTTCTAAAATTTTATTTCTTAAGCATATTTTAAGTTGTTTTTTTTTTTAGATTTCAGCTGTGTTTCCTTCTAACTTAAATATATAAGCATGTTTTTTAGTTTTAACTGTTTCCACTATTTTCCAATTTTTTCAAGTTATTAAGAAACAGCTTTAGTCATTTTTAATTGTTTTTCAGCAAATTATAAACTCATGTCAAATTTTTGTTTTTCAAGCCTTTTAAAACAAAGTTTTTTGAAATTTTTAATTTACACTCTTACTTCTTAAAGAAATTTTCTGTAATTATGATTTATATATTTCGTATACATATATATATATTTTTTTAATGTATGTAAATGGAGATTCCGTATAATAAATTAAATTAAAATTAAATTAAATTAAAAGAAAACTTTTGAAAATTGAACTTCCTAAGAGATTTTTTTCTTGAAGCTAATTTAATTTTTCAATAATTGTTCTTCCATAGAAAATTTTAATTGTTTCTTTGTAAAATTTATTTACTCCTTTTTTTAAAAGTTTGAATTGCTTTTATTTCTAAAATTCTATTTTGTAAACTCGTTTTACTTTCAAGTTATGTTTCCTTTAAACTGGTTTTTGATAAATACATTAGCCATTTTCATTTTAACTGTTTTTACTATAAGAACTTTTCCAAGTTGTTTCCAATTACTTTTTAGGAAATTCTCAAACTGTCTTTGTTTTTTAAGACATTTTCTGTTGCAAAAAAATAGCTTATTAAAACAAAAATCGATGTTTTTATTTCTAGTTTAACTTTTATTTCTTAACAAAATTCACTTTTTAACAAATATATTAGCAACTGTCTTTACTTTAGATTTTTTTCCAAAATTTCGAGTTTCTAGCAATTTCTTTTCAATCAATTGTTTTTCCTTTGAGACATTTTGATTTGTTTCATTGTACATTTTTCTGTTATGCCTGAGAAAGTTCTGGGAAGTTTTTAGTTAAAAATTAAATTACTTTTACTATTATTTCAACTGTTATTAAGAAAACTTTCTTTTTTAGAAAGTTTTCATTCTTCTTCACTTTTTCTTTCAAATTATTTTTTACAATTTTCAATCATTTTTAAACAAATTTCAACAAATTTAATTTTTTGCAAATGATAGACTTTTTAAAAAAAGGTTTCAATATTTTGTTTTTTTACAAAATTTTGTCTATTTTTCTTTAACAAATTTCAATTATGTTTTTAGAAATTTTTTACTGTCTTTTTTCAATTTCAATTCTTTTATCCTATAAAGATTCTTTCTCGCAGAGTAAAATTTTTTAACAAATAGTTTTTTAGATTAAACTTTTTTCATCAAAAACCATTTTTCTAAAAAGACGATATTGTTTTTAAGCAAATTTTCTCTTCCTTTTTCAATTAGTTGCTTCTTTTTTTTAAGTCATTGTCTAGTCTCACAAATTTTATAATTGCTTTTCTTCGTAAATTTAAATTATTACAATTTCTTCAACTAATAATTTAATTGCTTTTTGATACACCCATTTTTAATTCTTTTGAAAAAGTTTACATTTTTTTTCTTATTAAATTTTAATTATTTTATTACAAATTGCAGTTGTTTTTAAACAAGTTATAATTTTCTGATTAGAAAGTTTCCACCTTGTTTATTATCGCTTTTCACAAATTTTATTTTATTCTAAAGAAATTTTAAATTTGTTTTAGATCTTTAGCGTTTTTTAAAACTAAAATTTCAGGTTTTTACAGCGAATGTTAAAATTTTGGTTTTAAAAATTCCTTAACTCTTTTCGAAAAAGTTAAATTGTTTTTCTTTTGTAAAATTCCAACTATATTATAAAATTGGCACTGTTTATAAAATTTCAATTAATTTTCTAACAAATTTCAATTTTGATTCTTTCTTCTTTAAGAATATATGTTTTATATTTGTTCTATTCTATTCTATTTTATTTCATTTCATTTATTTAAGCTTTATCGGTCATGATTCTGTAAAATACAAATAAACTGAAATATACAAAATTGAAGGAAAATCATACATATAATTCTATTCTATTCTATTCTATTCTTTCAATTCAATTCAATTCAATTCAATTCAATTCAATTCAATTCAATTCAATTCAATTCAATTCAATTCAATTCAATTCAATTCAATTCAATTCAATTCAATTCTATTCTATTCTATTCTATTCTATTCTATTCTATTCTATTCTATTCTATTCTATTCTATTCTATTCTATTCTATTCTATTCTATTCTATTCTATTCTATTCTATTCTATTCTATTCTATTCTATTCTATTCTATTCTATTCTATTCTATTCTATTCTATTCTATTCTATTCTATTCTATTCTATTCTATTCTATTCTATTCTATTCTATTCTATTCTATTCTATTCTATTCTATTCTAAGAATAGAAATTCTATTCTATTCTATTCTACTCTATTCTACTCTATTCTACTCTATTCTACTCTATTCTACTCTATTCTACTCTATTCTACTCTATTCTACACTATTCTACTCTAATCTACTCTGTTCTATTCTATTCTATTCTATATTGTCTTTAGGTAAAAAAGGATATTTTTAAGTAAGTTTAATTTCTAGATAATTGTTTTTTTTTATGCCAAATTTTTATTTATTTCTTTGCAAAGTTGATTTCAATTTAAGTTTGTAATTTTTATTAAAATCCTATGTTTAAAATAAATTTTAAGCTGATATTTCAATTTTTCCTTGTTTTTTCTTAGCTAAATACATATTTTTAAGAAATTTTAATTTCCAAACAATTAAATATTTAATTAACGAGGCAGATACATGACAATTTTTAATTTTTATTTTAGAATAAATTTTAAGCTGTATTCTGTAATTTTCAGTTGTTTGTTCTTAGCTCAATTCAATTGTTTTGTTGTTCTTGGCAGATACACAAGCGGCGTTTTTAAAATGTCAACTGTTTTTTTTTACTATTTAGAAAATATTTCTCATTTTTAATTGGTTTTCAGTAGATTTTTAACATTATTTTTTAATCAATGGTTTTTATCAAGACAGTTTTAATGTTTCATCTCATACATTTTTGTTTATTTTTGAAAATGTTTATCATTTCTGAAAAGTTTCAACATTATTTTCAAATTTTATAAAATATTCTTATTTTTAATTATAATTTTAACTATTTTTAAGCAAATTTTATATTTTTAACAGTTTTCACCTCTTTCCCTTTTCTTTTATTTTTCTATTAATCTCAGTTGTTTTAAGCAAATTTGTCTTTTGTTTTAGAAACTTTTCTTAGTTTTTCTTTAAGTCGAATTTCATTTAAATTTTTACAAATTTCAATCGTTTTTGAACAAGTTTTAAACCTTAAAAGAAATTTTTTACAATATTTTATTTAAATTCCAGTTTTTTAAAGAGAAATTTAAATTTTTGTTTTTATTTTTTTGCTAAATGCACTTCTTTTTAATTTTCAAGTATTATACTTGGCAAAATTTATGTAAACTTTTTTAAAGATCTTATTATTATTTTTTTAATTCTAACTTCTTAACAATTTTTCATCTTTTTCAATTTTTTCTTTGAGAAGTTTCAAAATATTTTTTGTTTGAAAAGTTGAATATCTGAATAAATGTTTAATTGTGTTTAGGTGAAATATATAAGATTTTTAAGAAATCTTAACTTCTAAGCAATTGTTTTTTTTTGTGGTAGATTTTAATCGTTTCTAGCCAATTATTAAAAGAAGTTTTTGTTTTTCAAAACTATTTTTGTAACAAATTTTAAGCTGGCTTTTTTAATTGTCAGTTGTGTTTTTCTTAGCACAATTGAATTGTTTTTTTAGCATATAGAAAAGCGGCGTTTTTATTTTAAATTTCAACTGTTTTCTAACTTACTTAGAAAGTGTTATATTTCTCATTTTTAATTAGTTTTCAGTAAGCTTTTAAATATATTTTTTTTAATTTATTAAGACATTTTCTGATTCTGATCTACACAAATTTTGAAACATTCTACTATTTAAAAAAAAATGAATCGTATTTTTAAATTTAAAAAAATATTGTTAATTTTTTCAATATAAGTTATTTTTAAGCAAATTTTACATTTTTAACTGTTTTCATCTTTTTTTTTCTTATATGATTTCACTCATTCTTTTATTACTTTCAGTTGTTTTTAAGGAAATTTGACTTTTGTTCTAGAAACTTTTCATTTTTTTTTTTCAAATTTGAATTATATATATACAAATTTCAATTCTTTGTGAGCAAATTTTAACGTTAAAAAATGAATTTTGTACTATAATTCCAGTTTTTACAGAGAGTTTTGAATTTTTATTTTTACTTAAGTTTTCAATTGTCTCTTTGGCAAAATTAACTATAATTATTTTTTTATGATACTCTCAGCTAAATAAAATATTTAATATCTTTAAGGTAATTGCTTTTTCTTGGCATATCTCAACCATATTTTTTTTATTCTTTTTCATTTAAAAAAGTTTGAATTTGATTTTTCCAAAAGCTATTTTTCTAAGTTGGTCTTTTTTAGTTTTTAGCTGTTTTCTTCTTAGCAAAATTTAATTTTTGCCTTTTTGACAACTATATAGGCAGGTTTTTTTTAATTTCAACTGTTTTCTAACTTCCTTTTTGTACATTTCCTAACTGGTTTAGAAAATATTTCTCATTTTTAATTGGTAATTGGTTCTCACTTTGTTTTTCTTAAGACATTTTCATGAATCTTTAAAAACAAGAAATTTGATTTAAATTTATAACATTTTTGAGAATTTTGAACACAATTTCTCAAATAAAAATATAAGTTTTAAACTTTTATCTTTTTTAAATAAATTTCACTTCTTTTTTTTTAATTTTCAATTGACACTTTTTAGTTTACAAATTTTCAGATTCTCTTTTTGAAAATTGAATTTCCTTGAGGTTTTTCTTAAAGCAAATTTAATATTTAAATAATTATTCTTCCATAGCGGATATCAATTGTTTCTTGGTAATATTTATTTTAATTACTTCCTTTTTTGAATTGCTTTTATCTTTAAAGTTCTATTTTTTTAAATTTTGTTTTTAAGAACAAATTTAAATAATAGGTTGTTGAAAACAACCTATTATTAACACAATGTTTCACCAAGTGAAAAATGAGAATCAAATACAAGATTTAAAACTTGTTTTAGATTTTTATTGTTATTTAAAACTAAAATTTCAGTTTTCTTGTTTTTAAAAAATCCTTAACTATCAACAAATTTAATGTAACTCTTTTTAAAGAAGTTGTGTAAATAAAATTTTCATTTCATAATATTTTGAACTATTTTTAATTGATTTTAATTATTATAGATTATTATTAACTTAAAATTTATGTCCGGCCGTTAATAATAATTTCCCCATTGTTATCATCGCCTTTGAGGAAATTGAAATATAATTTAACACCGTGGCACGATAACACGGATTCCTCTCGCTCCGATTAAAACGTGCACACTTCTCTCCCTCTCGCTCTGACAAAAGTTCTGAGGCGATTTAAACAAATGATCCCGATGGCACAGATCGCAATTAGTGATAAGGGCTAGGGAGCTTAAGCTTAAGCTCTTTTCCCTGACAATTTCAAAAGTTTTGCATGCAAAAGATTAAACAGGGGCACAACACACTATCTTCGCCATTAATCCTTTTCAAGATTATCCACCTCACCCCCCATAGCCCCGCCGGTTTGCCTGCGGGAAGCTATCGCCATTGTTGTTGGTATTACTTTTGTGCACGACCTTCGGAGTGACCCTGTGGATGCTAATGGTCGCGCGATAATTTAGGTAAGTATTTTAAACGATGAAAAATTTTAGAAATATGTATTATCATTCGAATGTCTTTATATTATAGGCGTTTTTTATTTAGATTTTAAGGCCATAATAACAAATTAAGATTTAATTCAGAATAATGGAATAGTTACATTCAATTCAATTCTTTATTCACCTGAGCCACCATATACAAAATTATAACAGTTATAAACAAAATATACATTTGTAGTGGATATGAACGTCAGTACATTACAAAGAAGTCTTACTCAAACCAGAAGAATCTATAAGTTTCCTTCAATATCGATAACCCGAGATAGAGTCCAACCCAGATCACGAGGCGAAGAAGGAAGGAAGGACCACAAACAGAATAACAAATAATATGTATAACCTTGTAATTTGAACAAAATAAATATACTATTATTAAAAATATATATACAAGTATTAATAATTTTATTAGAGAGAGAAAAAAACAGTTTTTGAAGACAATGTTATAATAATACGGAATAACAATTATTATGTTTCTTAGTCCTTCCCTTCTTGGTTATCTATCGTAGGTCTTTCAGCCTTATTTCTATTACTTTTGATTAAATCTTTAATACCTTCTAATAACCTTCCTTTGAATTTGAAACCAGATTAATAATCTTCTTTAGATTACTTAAAAAGTTCATGTTTTTGTCTTTTCTAAGGTTGTAAAAAGTCTCGAGATTTTTAAAACTCAAGATTTTCAAACTATGAAGTTTTTCTTATTTACAAAAATTTCTTAAATTTTAAAACTTTCTCCAAAATTTTCAAAATATCTAAAAACTTGAATTTTTATGATTTTCATTTTTTCAAATGCTTTGTCCGATTTTTTATAATTAAATAAATTTATCTGTATTTGCAGGATTTATAAATTTCTAGATTTCATGCTTTTGTAAATGTTTTGAATATTTTTGAATTTTACGATTTTCAAAATTTAATTTAAATTTAAGTATTTTAAAGTTCTTTAATGCTCTAAGAATGTTCTAGAGAAATTTCATAATTAAAATAAATAAACTTTCAGCTTTATTATAATACAAAATATTATTTGTTAAAAAATTCAAGAGATTTTATGAATTAACAAGATTGTCAATATCGTTAGACATTTTTGTGAGTATTTTCATAATTTTCAAAAGTTTTACGACATTCAAAAGTTTTTAAGTGTATTATGATATTCAAAGAATTTTTTTCTTCAAAATTTAGAAGGTTTTAAGATTTCTTATAAATTTAGATTTTCAATATTTTTCTAGGCTTTATCGTGGTTTTAAGGTTTCCAAAAATATTTTTAGATTTTCTAAATTTTAGTAATGATTTTAAGGTTTTCAAATTTTAAATATCGTTAGACATTTCATGTTTTTAAAAATATTTTTATATACTTTTATATTTTTCATTCGTGCAAGATTTCCAAATTTTTATGATTAAAAAATTTCTAAAATGAGCTTTCAAGTCCTTAAACATTTTGCACTTTTGTAAGTATCTTTTTAAAGTTTTACGACTTTTAAGTTTTTATGTAATATAATATAAAAATATAATATCCATACATACATACATTATGTTTTATAATTCCAAAATTTAGAAGATTTTTCTGAACAAGGTTTGCAAAATTGTTAGAAATTTCATTTTTTTGTACGTATTTTCAGCAGGTTTTTTTAACTTTAAAATATTAAGTTTTACTATATTCAAAGAGTTTGTTAAGGTTTTAAGATATCTTATGCTTTAGAAATACTCAAGATTTAAAAAAGAATATTTTAAAATTTCTAAAATTGTCATAAAATTTTAAAGATTTTCCGGATTTTAAGGTTTCTAAATGTTGAAAATATAAGTAAAAAAATAAAAATTACATCGTTTACTTAACTTAATTGATCAATTATTAATTGCTTCATATTTATTTAAAATTTATATTTGAAATTTTTCACGATTTTAAGATTTTGTTTAATGTAGAGTTTCTCCAGTTTTTTTTAAATATTTATCGATTTTCAATATCGTCAAGAGTTTTAAGTTTATAAAATTACTGAATTTTTCTACATTTGGAAAATTTGTACTTAAAATTTTAAAGTTTTGCAAAAATTTTAAAAAGTTTAAAACTTCTTTATGGACTCAAATATTTACTTAATTTTAAAGAGTATTCTTAGGTTTTAATGTCTTTAAAGTTTTTTTAGGGTTGTGTGGCTCTCAAAATGTTTAAATTTTTGGTTTTTAAAATAATTTGTTTAAAAAATAGAGCAGATTTAAAAAATAATTCTGTTTTATCTAGTTCTACTTAACATGTTCATTTTAAGTGTGTGAAGGCAACACAAATTTCATAATTTTCGTGGATTTCAAAAATTTTTATTTCAAACTTCCAAGAGTTTCAAAACTTTTCACATAATAAATTTACTTTAGTTTAGCAAGCTTTTTCACTATCTTTTTTTTGTATTTAGAATTTTAGGAATAAAGCACTAATAACCTTTCTTCACAATTTCAAAATTGTGAAGAAAGATTATTAGTGCTTTATTCGTCAAATTAATTTGATCTTCACGTAACTCAAGCAACCAATTTAGAATTTTAGGGTTTTTACGATTTTAATAATCTTTTGAGTCTAAAAAACTAACTAAATCAAAATTTTCTAAATTACCCATTTTTCATAGTTTTTCAATTACTTTTCACATTTTCGAGTTTTAATATCTTCAGTTTTTTATTTTATAGGTTTTTTGTTGTAGAATTTGTATATACAGAGTGAGTTTTTTTAGATGTTCTCTATGGGAATTACAATATTGCTATTATTATAAACAATTGCAATTGTTTTACTTTCATCTTTTTCATGGCTACCCAATTTTTATTTATAGTAAAATTTAAAATGACTATAACTCACTTATTTTTAGAAATAACTATGTGGTATGTCATATTGGATTAAAGAGAAAAAAATTACCTTTTGAATGAGGCCATAGCCAACCATTTCCATGGTTTCCATTTTGCGTCATATCTCGGAAAATAATAATTTCTGATTAGTTTGATTGATCTACATAAAATTATCTAAAACTTTGTCCTTTACAGTTTTTTTCTATCTGTTATAATAACCGAGATGTATTGATTTAAAAAATTCACAAACACTTTCTACTTTTTTCAAAATATCTACTTACCCTTGACTTTTTTGAAAACTTTGAAAGTGGAATTTTATTCGTCTCGTAAATCTACACTTCTTTCCCCATTTAACCGTTTCTCTATCTCTTATAGTTTCCGAGATACCCATAGAGAACATCTAAACAAAACACCCTGTATATATTAAGTATAGAATACAAAAATTCAAATGTTCAAAACTCTAAAACGTCAAAAATTCAAAAACTTCAATATTCAAATGTTCAAATATTTAAAAATTCATATAATACAAAAATTATCCAACATAAAAATTATTCTCTGTTATCTGTCATTTGTCAACTATCGTCTGTCTACTGTCATCTGTTATAATTATAAAATCCATTTTTTAATACCAATCAATGAAGAGGATGGTTACGACCGTTTTTTTTGGTTAAAACATAGTGAATTTTCCAATTCAGTGCCAACTTGATCATTTTTATTTATGGTTTAAATTGCATTCGATTTGTAGATGTGCATTTTCCAGATTAAAAAGCATGTTGTTTAAATGATATGATTTTCTTACAACATTTATACAACTTTCTTAATTAGACAAATATGATAGATGGCAGATGATAAATGATAGACAGATTCAATAGATGAAATATGAGAGATGATAATCCAACAAAAGAGACATATTATATAAATTCTTGTTACAATTATTCTTTAACTTATTTATAAATTTTTTGATCCTACAATGCAGTTTACACTAATCAGTTTAAAGTTTCGGTGTTGTATTTAATGTTTAAAATATTTATTATAATTATTATTATCTAGGACTTTTTTAAATTTCGACTTATTAACTAAAATTTCTGTCAGTTCGTCATACAGCAATTGTTTTCTACTATCTTCAAAAGGTTGGAATTATTATACTGTTTATATCGGACAAAATAAAATATTAGTAAATTAAATTACTTAAGAAAACAACAATTAATTTACTACTCACCACAATTTCCTAGTTATCAAAATATGTTTATCATTGCACGCAGTAGGATTTATACACAATATTTGTTTAGATATATCCACCGATGATAATCTACACTTTGTATTTTGGTAATTATTGTTTCTGTATATTGTTTATGCTGTATTGTCAAACCGGGAATTTATAAATAATTGTATTCATTTGATACAGCTAGCGGCACCTGTTGAGCAGCGCCCAAGGTTGCAAGTATGGGAGCATTCAAATTATTGATATTTATATATTACAGTTTCCTTTATTTCTAATTCGAATAGTTGTAATGAAAGCCTACACATCAGATCGACGTAGATTTACAGTGAACTAGAAATATAATATATTAAATGTAGTGTTTAAATTATAATTTATATACAGAATCCCATTTTAATGAAAAGAGTTGTTATTTAAAAGAAAATATTAATATAAAACAATGGTTTCATTTATGTTCCACTGAAACAAGTAATGAAAATATATTGATTTGTAATAAAACACCATAACTTTGTTTTAGAACTATATTTTTTAAATTCTTGAATTTTGGAGGCGTTTACTTCGTGGTACATTTTCGATTTCTAAATAAAGAAAACACTTAACTTTTTTATACCACTTATATTTTTTATTTCTCGTGACTAAATATAAGAAGATATAAAAAATAAATGTAGACAGAAGTAGAAGAAATTCTCCAGAATTCCAATAAATGGGAATATTCTTAATGGGTTTGACTGGAAGAACATTCTGAAGAATGAAGTCCGCCTGTGATTCCTGTGCTCAAAATTTAGTGTATTTTTTTATGTATGTGTATATTAATGTATTTTGTTAACAGGTAATCTAAAGCATCACAATAAACAATAAACAACAACAATATAAAAAAGTTTAAACATATATTTTTTTTTTTTTTTAAATTACACAGTGATTATAGTTTTAACTATAAGCTTGTGATTATCAAATTAGAAACTAAAGTCACTGTCTAATTTAAAAAAATATAGTTGTAAAACAAAGTTATCGTGTTTTAATTATATTTCATTTAAAATGTACCACTAAGTAAACGCCTCTACCATAAAATATTAGAAATATATTGTTTAATTTAATTATAATAGTGATTGACTATTCACTACGTGGTCCTTCGACTGTGTTATTTCAGTTTTTATGGTTATATAAATAATGATTGCTCCTGTATTCAAAAAGTAACAAACCACGATTTTTTCGTATGTTTTCTGCATCTTTTATTAATATCTTCCATATTCTCTTATTTACAGAAGTTGTGAGGATTGACAATCGACCACGTAGTCCGTTCGCTGTTTTATTAAGGAATTTATGTATGTGAAAATAATACACCTACCCACCCTACATATATATTAGTAACTTGAATACTATAACTGTTTTAGTTGCCTAAAACAAACACAAAAATTATGAAGACGATGTTTTGATATTATATGCACTGTTGTAGCTAAGTCTCATTGTATGTGTAGGGTGGGTGGGTGGCCACTATCCTATCCTCCAGTTTTTAATTACAATACAAATTACTAGTATTTGCAATCAACCACGAAATCCTTTATCCGTTTTATTAGGGTATTTTAGTATGTGTAAATATGCTTGTTACTTTAAAGCATATTTATAGAGACGTTTTTCTCCTTAAATCCAGCACAAATCTGCTCGTAAGCAAATTAGTATATAGCAAAACACTCGTGTATGATTTAAATGTTGAATTGTGGAATAGAGGCCACCCACCTACCCTACATATGTGTTGGTGTTTCTACCACTGAAACGGTTTTAATTTTCTGCAACAAAAACAAAAATTATGAAGATGGTAATGATTTTATAATCACTGTTGTAGTTTAAATATCATTGAATATGTAGGGTGGGTGGGTGGCCACTATCCTACCCTTCAGTTTTTAATTAAATACAAGTTACTAGGATTAACAATCGACCACATAATCCATTTTACGTTTTATTAGGGTACTTTAGTATGTGTAAATAAACTTGTTACTTTAAAGTATATTTACAGAGAAGTTTATATTTTAAATCCAGCAAATCTCTGCTTGTATCCAAATTAGTATATGCAAAACACTCGTGTATGATTTAAAGGTTGGAGGGTGGGATAGAGGCCACCCACCCACCCTACATATCTATTGGTGTTTCTACCACTGAAATGGTTTAAATTTCCTGAAACAAAAACACAAATTATGAAGATGTTAATGATTTTATAATCACTGTTGTAGTTTAAATCTCATTGTATATGTAGGGTGGGTGGGTGGCCACTATCCTACACTCCAGCTTTAAATTATTAGCGTGGGTTACCTTATTAAAAATAATATTTTTTAAAAAGGAGTTTAGATGCTTAATTTAATATACATCTGCTCGTAATAAAATAGTTGTTTAGATAAATATTTGTGTATGATGTATAGATTAGAGAGTAGGGTAGAGACCACCCACCCGCTCTGTTTATAATCGGTATTTACATTACTGTTTTTATTCACTATTGTTGGTTTGAGTTTGCGTGAAGTGTTTTGCAAATAAAAATAATAACACACAGTTGATTCCTTACTTCACTTGTTTATTAAGTGTTAAATGTACATTTCGTTCACAAGGTGAACATTATCAATAGTTTGTTATTGATAATGTTAACCTTGTGAGCGAAATGTTCATTTAACACTTAATAAACAAGTGAAGTAAGGAATAAACTGTGTGTTATTATTTTTAACTGTTTTTATTTCTTAAAACATAAACAAAAATTATGAAGATGTTAATGATTTTATAAGCACTGTTGCAGTTTAAACCCCACGTATATGAAAGGGTGGGTGGGTGTACACTAGTGTACAATATTCCACCCTCCAGTTTTAAATTATAAGTGAGAGTTTTCTTACACAAAACAAATTTCGTATTAAATCTAGAACAAATCTGCTTGTTAATCAAATTGGTTTTCAGAAAAAGCGTAATGTAATATTTATTGGTTGAAGGGTGGGATAAAGGCCACCCACCCACTCTACATATGTAGTAGTAATTTCAGCACTATAACTATTTTAGTTCTAAAAATAACCAAAAATTGAGGAATATGAAGTTTTAATTTTATAAGCACTGTTGTAACTTAAGTGTCATTGAATATGTAGGGTGGGTGGGTGACCACTATCCAACTCTTCAATTTTAAATTATTATTTATTAAACAGACGGCTTCCCTACAAAAAGATTAATAAAAACATTACATGTTTAGTTTACATACTTAATTACTTAAAAATCTGTTCGTAATCAAATTGACATTCAGCAAAACACTCGTGTATTATCTTTAAATTGAAAGGTGGAATAGAGATCAACCACCCACCCTACATATACATTGTTAATTTCACCACTGTAACTGTTTCAGTTCTCTAAAACAAAAACGAAAACTATGAAGATGTTTTCATTTTATTTTTCACTGTTGTAGCTTAAATGTTATTGAGTATGTAGGGTGGGTGGTGTCCACTAGCCCAGTTATAAATACAAGAGAACGGTTTCCCTATAAAAATATTAATAAAAACATTTAAAGGTTACTGATGAAGGTTTTAATTAAATTGCACTTGGTTTGCTTCACAATTTTTCTATATTTAAACGACTAGTTTCGCTTTTTAAGGTATTGTCAAGAGTTGATAATGCCTTAAAAAGCGAAACTAGTCCAGTAAATATAGAAAAATTGTGGAACAAACCAAGTGTAATTTAATTTAAACCATCATCAGTAATAGTTCAAAATGTTTCAAAAAGTGATAAATGAGAAAGTCATTAAAGAAATTTAAATGCTTGCTTGCTTAAATTAATAAAAATCTACTTGTAATCAGATGGTCATTTAGCAAAACACTCGTGTATAATCTAGAGATTGGATCGTAGAATATAGGTCACCCACCCACCTGACATACATCGAGATGCTTTAATAAGAGTTTTTTAGTTTTAGTTCTCTAATATCAAAACAAAATATTCGTTTTGTTGATGATTTTTAAGCACAATTGTAGCTTTTGTCTAAATCAATATGTAGAGTGGATGGGTGGCCACTATCTTACCCTCTAGCATTAAATTACAAGAGACGATATTCCTATAACATTTATTTATATTTAGGAAGGTTACATGCTTAGCTTATTAAAAAATCCGCTCGTAATTAAATTGTAGTTCAGCAAAATATTCGGGTATGATCTGTAAATTGAAGGGTGGGATAGAGGCCACCCACCCACCCTACATATACAATGGTATTTTCAGCACTGTAACAGTTTCGGTTCACTAAAACAGAAACAAAAACTATGAAGATGTTATAAATAAAATAAAAATATATGAGCACTATTGTAGTTTAAATCTCATTCATATGAAGGGTGGGAGGGTGTTCACTATTCTACCTTCTAATTTTAAAGTATAAGCGATAGTTTCCTTACAGAAAACACATTACAAAAAAATTACGTGTTGTGCTAATAATCAAATTGGTTTTCACAAAAAAAACATTTACTTATTTTGATATTTGATGGTAGAGGCGTTTACATCGTGGTACATTTTGAATGACTTGTAATTGAGACATAATAACTTTGTTTTACCACTATATTTTAAAAAATTACAGTGATACACTTTTAGTTTGATAATGACTAGGTTACAATCGAAACTATAGTCACTGCAATTTTTAAAAATATAGTAGCAAAACAAAATTATTGTGTCTCAATCACATACACTTATTATTTATAGGTTAGAGGGTGAGTACTGAGGACACCCGCCCATCCTACATATGTATTAATACTTTCAGCGCTATAACTGTTTTAGTTCCCTTCATCAAAACCAAAAATTATTAAATTGATGTTTTGATTTTATAAGTACATTATAGTCTCATTGAATATGTAGGGTGGGTGGGTGGCCAGTAATTATTTTATAAATACTGTTGTAGTTTAAATCTCATGTATGTGAAGGGTGGGTGGTTGATCACTATTCTACCTTCTACTTTTAAAATATAAGCGATTTCCTTACAGAATTCACATTTTAAAAGCTGGTAATTCAATTGGCTTTCAGAAAAACATTAACATATTATTTATAGGTCCGAGGGTGGGTCTAAAAGACACTCGCCCATCCTAGATATATGTATTAATGCTTTCAGCGCTATAAATGTTTTAGACCCCTTGAACAAAACCAAAATTTATTAAAAAACAGAAACACTTTTTTATTCTACTTTTTATTTTTACACTTCGTGACACACTTAGTTTGATAATGATTACTGTGTAATTCGAAACTAGTCACGAAGTATTGTATAAAAATAAAAAGTAGTATAATAAAGTTAAACGTTTTTCTGTTATTCATTAAAAATGTACTACGAAGTGAACGCCTCCAAAATTCAAGGCAAAATTTATTAAGTTGAGGTTTTTATTTTATAAGCGCTGTTGTAGCTGAAGTTTCATTTAATATGTAGGGTGGATGGGTGACCACTATTTTACCGTTCAGCTTCAAATTACAAGAGACGGTTTCACTATAAAAATTAATAAAAATATCTCAAAAGTTCACATGCTTAATTTATTTAAAATCCACTGTTATCAATTGGTCGTTCAGTGAAACACTCGAATGTGACTTTTATAATAAATGTATAAATGAGGGAAGTTTACATTAGAAATCTACCATAAAATCTGCTTCTAATCAAATAAGCTTACATCAAATCACTCGTGTATGATCTAGGGGTTGAATGGTAGGATAGAGGCCACCCACCCACCCTACATAAACATTGGTACTTCCATCACCGTAACTGTTTTGGTTCTCTAAAACAAAAACAAAAAATCTGATGATATTGTTTTCATTTTATTTCCACTGTTGTGGCTTAAGCATTATTGTATATGTAGGGTGGGTGGGTGGCCACTATCCTACCCTCCAGTTTTAATACATAAAAGACGATTCCTCTATAATATATGTTTAAGAAAGGAAAGTTTACATTTTAAATCTACTTGTAATCGAATTAGTATTCATCAAATCACTCGTGTATGATCTAGAGGTTGAAGGATGGATGGAGGCCACCCACCCACCCTACATAAATATTGGTACTTTCACAACTATAACTGTTTCGGCTCCACGAAATAAAAACAAAAAAATCTGAAGATTGATTTTCATTTTATTTCTACTGTTGTTGCCTAAGTATTATTGTATAAGTATGGTAGGTGGGTGGCCACTATCCTAATCTCCAGTTTTAAATTATAACAGACGGTTTCCCTATACAAATATAAATAAAAACTATTTAAAAGTTTACATGCTTAGTGTATTATAAATTATTATAAAATCCGCTTGTAATCGAATGGTCGTTCAGCAAAACACTCGTGTATTATCTGTAGATTGAAGGGTCCGATAGTGGACACCCACCCACCCTATCTAGATATACAATTATACTTAAACTACATGAGTGGAAATAAAATTAGAACAACAGCTTCAAAGTTTTTGTTTTTGTGTTAGACAACCAAAACAGCTACAGTGACGGAATTACCAATGTTTATGTAGGGTGGGTGGGTGGCCTCTATTCCACCCTCCAACACTAGATCATACACGAGTGATTTAATGATTACTGAAAATATATATTGTTGCTTTTATTAGTTTAACTGTTTTAGTTCTCTAATACAAAAACAAAACTTATGAAGATGGTGTTAATGATATTTAAACACAGTTGTAGCTTAAGTCTTATTGTATATGTAGGGTAGGTGGGTGGGTGGCTACTATCCTACCCTCCAATTTTAAATTATAAGAGACGGTTTTAATTTATCAACAACCTGCTTGTATTCGAATGATGGTTCAGCAAAACACTCGTGTATGATCTGTGGATTGGAGGGTGGGATAGTGGCCACCCACCCACCCTACATAAACATTGGTACTTTCACAAATGTAACTGTTTCGGTTCTCTAAATCATAAACAAAAACTATGAAGATGTTGTTTTCATTTCATTTCCACTGTTGTTGATAAAGTATTATTGTATATGTAGGGTGGGTGGGTGGCCACTATTCTGCCCTCCAGTTTTCATATATAAGAGGCGATTATTTCTATTTATAATAGAAGGAGGTTTACATGAGAAATCTAGCATAAAATTTTGCATATAATCAAATCAGCTTTCATCAAATCACTCGTGTGTGCCCTAGAGATTGAAGGCCACCCACCCACCCTATATATATACATTAGTACTTTCGCAACTGTTTTGGTTCTCTAAAACAAAATCAAAAAATCTGATGATGTTTTCCTTTTATTTCTACTGTTGTAGCTTAAGTATTATAGTATATGTAGGGTGGGTGGGTGTCCACTATCCTACCCACAAGTTTTAAATTATAAGAGATGGTTTCCCTATAAAAATATAAATAAAAACTATTTAAAAGTTTACACGTTTAATATATTTACAATCTGCTTGTAATCGAATGGTAGTTCAGCAAAATCCCTCGTATATAATCTGTAGTTTAGAGGGTGGGATCGATGACACCCACCCACCCTACATAAACATTAGTACTTCCACCACTGTAACTGTTTTAGTTCTCTAAAACAAAATCTAAAACTCTGAAGTTGTTATTTTAATTTTATTTCCACTATTGTAGCATAAGTATTATTGTATATGTAGGGTGGGTGGGTGTCCACTATCCTACCCTTCAGTTTTAAATTATAAGAGACGGTTTCATTATAAAAATATAAATAAAATCTACTTAAAGATTTACACGTTTAATTTATCAACAACCTGCTTGTAATCGAATGGTCTTTCAACAAAACACTCGTGTATGATCTGTGGATTGGAGGGTGGGATAGTGGCCACCCACCCACCCTACATAAACATTGGTACTTTAACAACTGTAACTGTTTCGGTTCCCTAAAACAAGAATAAAAATATGAAGATGTTGTTTTAATTTTAATTCACTGTTGTAGCTTAAGTATTATAGTATATGTAGGGTGGGTGGGTGGCCACTATTCTACCCTCCAGTTTTAATATACGAGAGGCGATTTCTCTATAACAAATCTATAAAAGGGGGAAGTTTACATGAGAAGTTTTGCATAAAAATTTGCTTATAATCAAATTAGTATTCATCAAATCACTCGTGTATGATCTAGAGGTTGGAGGGTGGAATAGAGGCCACCCACCCACCCTACATATACGTTGGTACTTTCACCACTGTAACTGTTTCGGTTCCCCAAAATAAATATATGTAGGGTGAGTGGGTGTCCACTATCCTACCCTTCAAGAGACGGTTTCCCTATAAAAATATAAATAAAATCTACTTAAAGGTTTACACGATTAATTTATTAACAATCTGCTTGTATTCAAATGATGGTTCAGCAAAACACTCGTGTATGATCTGTCGATTGGAGGGTGGGATAGTGGCCACCCACCCACCCTACATAAACATTGGTACTTTAACAACTGTAACTGTTTCGGTTTCCCAAAACAAAAACAAAAACTATGAAGATGTTGTTTTAATTTTAATACACTGTTGTATCTTAAGTATTATTGTATATGTAGGGTGGGTGGGTGGCCACTATTCTACCCTACAATTTTAATATATGAGAGGCGATTTCTCTATGGCAAATCTATAAAAGGGAGAAGTTTACATGAGAAGTATTGCATAAAAATTTGCTTGTAATCAAATTAGTATTTATCAAATCACTCGTGTATGATCTAGAAGTTGTAGAGTGGGATAGAGGCCACCCACCCGCCCTACATATACATTGGTACTTCCACTACTGTAACTGTTTCGATTCTCTAAACAAAAACAAAAATTATAAAGGTGTTGTTTTCATTTTATTTCCACTGTTGTAGCTTAAGTATGATTGTATATGTAGGGTGGGTGGGTGGCTACTATCCTACCCTCCAGTTTTAAATTATAAGAAACGGTTTCCCTAGAAAAACATGAATATAATCTACTTAAAAGTTTACACGTATAATTTATCAACAACCTGCTTGTAATCGAATGGTCGTTCAACAAAACACTTGTGTATGATCTAGAGGTTGGAGGGTGGAATAGAGGTCACCCACCCACCCTACATAATCATTAGTACTTTCACCACTATGGCTGTTTAGATTCTCTAGAACAAAACCAAAAACTCTGAAGATGTTATTTTCATTTTATTTGTACTGTTGTAGCTTAAGTATTATTGTATATGTAGGATGGGTGGGTGGCCACTCTTCTGCCCTCCAGTTTTAATATATAAGAGGCGATTATTTCTCTACAATAAATTTATAATAGAAGGAGGTTTACATAAGAAATCTAGCATAAAATTTTGCTTGTAATCAAATCAGCTTTCATCAAATCACTCGTGTGTGACCTAGAGGTTGAAGGGTGGGATAGTGGCCACCCACCCACCCTACATAAACATTGGTACTTTAACAACTGTAACTGTTTCGGTTCCCCAAAACAAAAACAAAAACTATGAAGATGTTGTTTTAATTTTAATACACTGTTGTAGATTAAGTATGATTGTATATGTAGGGTGGGTGGGTGGCCACTATTCTACCCTCCAGTTTTAATATATGAGAGGCGATTTCTCTATAGCAAATCTATAAAAGGAAGAAGTTTACATGAGAAGTCTTGCATAAAAATTTGTTTGTAATCAAATTAGTATTTATTATTGGGTTGTCCGGAAAGTTCGTGCCGATTTTTAAGGAAAATTTAAACGCAGCTCATTTAAATTTTGGTATAGATTTATTAAATTATATAGATACCATTCTGTTCCACAACCTTTCTCCATCTTTCATGCAACTTGAGAATTCCGTCCTCTCAGAATCTCTTAGGTTTTTCGGCAAAAAAAAAATGTCTACAAAAGATTATATCTAAACCAAAAAGTTGAAATTTTTCACATTAAGGGAATTTTATAATGATTGGAAAGGTTGGAAATCCGAGGGCGCGAGGTCTAGAGAATACGGTGGATGAGATGAAACATCCCAACCAAGCCCCAACAATTTTTGTCGAGTTGTCAAAGACGACTGACGAAACACGACGCTCTTTCGATTCGCTATTTCTGTACGTTTTTGATCGATAACTGTCTTCAATTTCTCTAAATGAGTGCAATACATTTCCGAATTTATTGTTTTATTATTTGGTAAAAGCTCATAATAAAGGATTCCTTTCCAATCCCACAAGACACAGAGCATTCCTTTCTTCGAATGAAGACCGGCTTTTGCGGTGATTGAAGGTGGTTCATCACGCTTTTCCCAATACCTTTTACACTGAACTTTCTTATAAATTATCCATTTTTCATCCCCCGTCACTAATTGCTTCACCTCGTTGCGTTTGTAAAGCATGTCTCAAATGGAGATGCGATTCAATAGATTTTTCTCCGTTAAATCATACGGAACCCACACATCAAGACGGTTTACGTAGCCACGCTTCACGGTTTTCATTTATTTGGCATTCCTGCTATTTGCTGTAATGTTGAGTATGGGTTATTCTCGATTTCTGCTTTAATCATATCGTCCTTTGTGGTGTAAGGCCTAACCGCGCGTTCTTGATCTTCAAGGTCAAATTTTCCAGCTTTGAACCGAGAGAACCACTTTCGCACAGTTCTTTCGGCTACAGAATCTTCACCATAAACAGCGTATATCTTATTTGCCGCTTCTGTGGCATTTTTGTTCTTTCGGAAAAAGAAAAGCATTAAATGCCTATAATTCACTTTATTTGCTGCCATATTCTAAGGCGTATAAAACTGATAAAAATTAACGAACCGTAACCAATTTTTTTTCCAAATATGGTCTAAAGTTATCTCTTTTAGAATATGTACATATATCATTTGTTTTCAATAAGTGTGCTATATTCAGGTCTGCTCTCATGCTACCTACTAAAAATCGGCACGAAGTTTCCGGACAACCTATTAAATCACTCGTGTATAATCTAGAAGTTGAAGAGTGGGATAGAGGCCACCCACCCTACATATACATTGGTACTTCCACCACTGTAACTGTTTCGGTTCCCTAAAATAAAAACAAATACTCTGAAGATGTTGTTTTCATTTTATTTCCACTGTTGCGGAAGTATTAATATATATGTAGGATGGGTGGGTGTCCACTATCCTAACCTCCAGTTTTAAATTATAAGAAACGGTTTACCTATAAAAACATATACCTGCATTTTTGTTAACTTAAGTACACTTTGATAATGATTACCTTGTAATTGAAACTAGTCACGAGAAATAAAAATATAAGTGGTATAAAAAAGTTAAGTGTTTTCTTTATTTAATAAAAGTTTACACGTTTAATTTATCAACAACCTGCTTGTAATCGAATGGTCGTTCAACAAAACACTTGGGTATGTATAAATATATAAAAGACGATTTCTCTATAATAAATTATTAAACAAGTAAATTTTACATTTCAATTCTACCATAAAAATCTACTTGTAATCAAATTAGTATTCATCAAATCACTCGTGTATGAATTAGAGGTTGGAGGGTGGGTTGCTGGCCACCCACCTACCCTACATATACATTGGTACCTCATCACTGTGACTGTTTTAGTTCTATGAAACAAAAACAAAAACACTGAAGATGTTTTCATTTTATTTACACTATTGTAGCTTAAATATCATTGTATATATAGGGTGGCCACTATCCTAACCTCCAGTTTTAAATTGTAAGAGACGGTTTCCCTATAAAAATATAAATAAAATCTACTTAAAAGTTTACACGTTTAATTTATTAATGATCTTCTTGAAATCAAATGGTCGTTCAACAAAACACTTGTGTAGGATCTAGAGGTTGGAGGGTGGGATAGAGGCCACCCACCCACCCTACATAAAAATTAGTACTTCCACCACTATGGCTGTTTCGATTCTCTAAAACAAAAACAAAAACTCCGAAGATGTTTTCATTTTATTTGCACTGTAGCTTAAGTATTATTGTATATGTAGGGTGGATGGGTGGCCACTATCCTACCCTCCAGTTTTAAATTATAAGAGATGGTTTCCCTATAAAAATATAAATAAAAACTATTTAAAAATTTACAAGCTTAGTTTATTTGTAATCGAATGGTCATTCAGCAATACACTTGTGTATGATCTATAGATTGGAAGGTGGGATAGAGGCCACCCACCCACCCTACATATAAATTGGTACTTTCGCCACTGTAACTGTTTTGGTTCCCCAAAATAAAAACAAAAACTCTGAAAATGTTTTCATTTTATTTACACTATTGTAGCTTAGGTATTAATGTATATGTAGGGTGGGTGGGGGGCCACTATCCTACTCTCCAATTTTAAATTAAAATCACTTGATATAATTTTCGTTTATACAATACTTAGCATCTTTTATGATTTTAAAGACCGTAAAAACCTTTACTCGGTACATTTTACTGGTTTAAACCCAATCAGTCAATTACTCAAGTGATTTGTGGTCATAATAAGTTGTAATCAATGTAAGAAACTTTGAGATATATAATAAAAACAATTTCAAACGTAGAAACTACTAAAATTTGTTTTTATTATACATGTTCATAACAAAGTTCCCTATATTGATATATTAAAAAAATTTGAATTTGAAAGCTTTTAAAGTAAATACAATCTCAAAATCAAATAAAACATAACAATCATTAGCCGTTTCGTAGAAAATTCCCTAGAAAATGGTTGTTTTATTATGTATATATTTAATATAAACTTCTTTCTATAAACAAAGATGATTTGTCTCCTTAAAAATCAGTAAAATCATTACTGATTTGTTGCCTGTAAAGAAAACATGAATTATTAATGACCTCGTAAGTTAATGTGTTAATAGATGAAGTGGTAGCGAAGGATTTTATGAAAGTAGAGATTAACAAATGTAAATAATAGTTTTATAGTGTTTGATTGTTAGAAGTATAGTTTGGATTATGTTGCTCTAACATTTTAATGCCATGTTAATAAATATACAATACAAAACAAACAATTAAACTAATTTAATAAATATTTTTCTTACACGTAACCTAAGTTTTACTTCTAAATATCACTTTTCTATTGATTTTTTGTATTATTGACTGTTTTATTATAGTTGTATGTTTATTTGAGTTTCAAGTGAATTATTTACAATTATTTGAAGTCCAAATTCATTTATTTAGACAATTAAATGTATTACTGAAATTTTAGACTAATTACAAAAGCAATAATTTTCATTTATATTTCTTTCTAATTCACAATTTTTAAAATTTAGAGTTTCAAGGGTTTTGACATGATATTTTAGAAAGTGGAAGTCAATTGTTTAAGGAATTTTAAAGATTTGTAGTTTTTTAGATGTATTTTCAATATTTTTAGGTGAAATTAGAATATTGTACGTCATTTGTTTATAGAATATTAGTGATTCTTTGATTGTATTGGCTGTTAATTGTTAAGAGTTCATTTTAAATGCACTGTTAGGTTTTGTAATTTAAACGCAAACTTCCAAAGAGTATTATAGCGATAAATAAAAGCAACAATACTGTTTTAAAGTTTGTGTTTAAGTTATAAAACCTAACAGTGCATTCATATTAGTGATTGACAATTTTAAAAGTATATATTAAATTTATTTAGGTTAATTTAACTGAAACACAGTTATATTCCTTTCTTCACTGTCACTGTCAAGTAAAGAAAGGAATATAACTGTAATAAAATATATAAGTCCTTACGTAGTAGAATATAACTGTGTTACAATTAAGTTATTTAGGTTAACAATTTTGTTTAATATTCAATGGATATTAAAAAAATAAATCTTCGCATTTCTTTCTTAGAAATCGTATATCAAATGTTTAAACAATTTTGGAAGTTGGATATTCTAATATAAGTAAAAATTTAAAACTAGTTACTCACGAGGTCACTAATGGTAATAATTTTTCTAACGTATAATTTTAAAGATTAGCAATTCTTTCAAATCCCTATCTGCCGAGACAATTAAATTGTGTAAGTGTGTCACTTGTTTTATACAATTATTTTTAACTTAAATTCTCGAACAATTTATAAAGTTACCAATAAGTTGAAAAAGTCAACGCATTTCAATATACATATATTTTTAAATAAATCTAAAAATCGATTGAATTATAATCACTCTACTCTCTTAGAGACTTTTTAATCAATTTTATTTAAAACAATTAACATAAATGTAAATGTGTAATTACTATTAAATGTTGTAATGTCCATAAAATTTTATAATAAATTATAACGATTGAAACACGTATCAGGCAACTAAATTGTGTACAACATTTTATTAAACTCTAATTATGAAACATAACGAGTGATTTATTTTTATGTTACATTCACATCCTGTTCTATAAATACATCACAATCATCGACTGATTACACATTATCAAATATTTTAGCAATTAGCAAGATTTATTAATACGTCAACAATAAATTAAAATGGATTACGGGTATAATAAAAAAAAAACACAAACACATTATTTAAAATGCAATAAACATAAATTTATTGTTGTATGATAAAAATACATTTGTCTGGGCTATTGTTTGCTTGTGTTGAGGTATATGCTGAGTTCAAGTAATTGGTCTATTGTTAGTTTTGTATTACAAAATGAACACAACATGTAAATCTATTATAGCTTCGGTAGTATACCAAGAAATCAGTATTCCGATACAACATGCTGTTAAAAATATTATTATTATAGCCATATTTAAATGAAGACATACACATAATTGTGATTTCTTGCTACACTGATCGTCGTTCATCTTTTAAAAATATAAAACACAAAGTACATTTCTTTATAAATTCAATAGAGGTTATGTTACAGGGCAGAAATATACTAAGTATCGATATTTCAAAACGGAAACAACCCATCCGTACGATTGGATCGCACGGATGCATAGCTATTAACGCCATTGACTTCTCTCAAATAAACTTCTGGAACGTAAACTGAAAACAATCATATAAATTTTGTTATCTACATTTCTATCAACATAAATAAGAATTTGTTTCATATGTTTTTTTTTCCTTCTAAATATATAGTAAATGAAAAACATTGATTTTACACAAAGGTACCTAATCGTTTCTCTTATGTCTTTGCACATGCAAAATTGGAGCAAATTTGTGTAGGCAACATTCAGATGCTTTAAATTTTTTACTAAATATTCTTCATATAGTTACAAATATATAAGACAATATACATTTGTGTTCATGTTTAGCAGAACGAAAAGATTCAAATACGTGTCCTTTTTAACTTTTAAAAACTATCTACTGAGAAATAGCGTATTTATTTTGTTAAAAATATATTTTGTATCTACAATTTTTCATATAATGCGTGTTCATCTTAACATTTTTTTACCTTTTGAGATATGCGAGACGACTATTTGCTCGATCCTTTGGTTCTGCTAATTCTCAATTGAAAACATGCCTCGCTAAATATTAAACAACAAACAAAAACAAAGTGCAAGAGTCCCGTTAAATTCTGTATTTACAAAGTCTGAACTTAACATGTATAAATCGGAAAATAATATATATATATAAAAAAAAAAAATTGTATTAAGTAATTAATTATCAGTAGCGTAAAATATATTTGTTTGGGCCTAACTTTTACATAATCGAAACTTAGTCTTTAATTATTTACAAGGTATATCCTGAAATAAGCATAAACATATAGTGTCATGGGAGATCATGAACTGAACTTTTACTCTCGTCTCGTTTTTTTATTATTAACTCATCGATCAGATCACCTGTTTGTTTCGTGTTTACATTTTTTTTCCTCTATTTTTTTTTTGCATTGTTTTAATAATATTCAATCCTTCATGTGACAGTTTTATAAGCACAAGAGTTTATTATAAATAATTATCACATTTTTTTTTCATAATTTATAACTAGGAAAGTGTCCGCAATTCACTCGTCGTAAGAAATTGAGTATTTATTTAACTTGCACTTCTATATTAATAAATAACTTCATATACAGTCGCCTTCTTGTCTCCAGATCCCGTCACTATGTATTTGTCGTCCGCTGAGATGTCGCAGCTCAGCACACTCGATGATTCTTTCGACTGAAACAAAAACAAGATTATTAATTTCATAATAAAAAAACAAAATTATTTTCATCATTCATTTGGTTACAATTCATTACTTTTAAACTTTAATGAAAACACATTTCCTTGTGCATAAATTACTTTGTAAAAATCCAGAGTACTAATAAACATAATTTTTCACTTCAACACGTGTTGAAACATTTTGTATTAATTTGATGATTAATTAAAAACATTTCTTATGGTTTATTCTTTTTTATTTTTTTTTTCTCCAACTCCAAAACTAGTGTATTAATTAATTACCAAATTGATATAAAATGTTTAAACATGGGCTGAAGTGAGAAATTAATTATTAATCATATACACAAAGTTACTTAAAAGTTTATATGGTAAGTTTTCACACCATATTTTAGTTGAAATTTTAATTTTCTAATCGGCGAGAGAAAAGAGTTTATATTTGTGTCTATCTACCTTAGTTTAAGCATTGACAGATTTTAGGTTATGTTTATGTAAACATTTCTATTTTAGTGGTTATATTATATATTAGAGATTGTTTAGTTGAATTTTATGAATGAAACGGGACAAATGTTTCTTTTTCATGTAAATAAATTAGTTAGAACAAAATCCAAGGCTTAACTTTATTATTGTAGAATGTAGAATGACATCGCTCGATCACCTATTGTGTACTTAAACTACAAAACCAAATCTTTACATTAATCATATATCTGTAATTTAAAGGAAGAGGAATTAAAAGACGACTGACAATTTTTGTTTCTTTTCTTAAGGTTGACAGTTTCTAGGTTATGTTGAATTATTTTACCTATAGAGGTTATGAATATTCAAATTTTGACAGTTAGTAGGTTATGTTCAAGCATGGTATATAATTTTTTTAAGGTTACAACTAATCAAATCTTTTTAACAATCGAAATTAATCTGAAGAAAAGACATAGCCAACCTACAAATGTAGAAAATGAGAGAAATTTTCATTTTGACAATTCCTAGGTTATGTTCAAGAATATTTCCATATTTTCCTCATTTTCCATTTTTAGATGTGATAATTATTCAAATTGAATCAACGTAAAAACGAAGGAATAATGAACAGTTTGTATGTTATATTCAAGCAAGTAAATTTTTAATTTCTAGGGGTTATGAAAATTTTATTCTTAATAATTGAAATTAAATAAATTTAAAAGAAAAGGTGAAACACTCATTAACGTAGAAAAAACGAAAGTAATATTTATTTAGACACCTTTTAGGTTATGTTTAAGTAATATTTTTAAGTCTAGGGGTTATGGATTTTAAAGTTCCTTAAAAATCGAAATTAATGAATAGAGAAAAAAAAAAAATAGGGGCCACCCAGCACCAAAAAAAAAACGACGCCAAGAAACGCCAAAAATCAAATATGACAGGAATCAGAATTATTTTAGGTTATGTTTAAGCTAATTTTTAACTTTTAAAGGTTATCAATATCCAAATGTTCTAGGGGATGGTGACTGGGCAACACAACACAATATGAGAAAAGTTAAAATTATTTATGTATATTATTTTTAGGTTGACTTAAAGGAAACATTCCACTTTTAGAGGTTATAAGGTGTATTGAAACGATCTGATAAATCAAAAAATGTATAAAAAAAGTTAGGGACCACCCACTGACGCAAAACTATTTGTATTTTAGTGCAGAGTTCATTTATCACTTCTTACATAAATTTTTATTTGGCAATTATTATGTTTTAAAGAAATTTTGGCAGTTTTAAGGTTATGTTCATGTAAGAACTTAATTTTTAGAGGTTATGATTGATCAAATGTTTCAATAAATAATGGATTATTACATAATCTGAAGGGATCAACACTTTTTTTTACAACAAAAATGAATTCAAATATTAATTATATTTATATTATGCTATGTATGGATAAATCTTATTTTATGTAACTATATTTTTGTAATGGCTATTATTTATTTATTTACGAATAATGCAATGTCTCTTTTGTACAAGGGGATTCCGCAAATACTTTTTAGAAAAAAAATAGAGGAGTTTAAAAGCAGTCTTCACTTTGGGCAGTTTTAGGTTATGTTGAAATAAACATTAAATTTTTAAAGGTTATGAATAATCAAATATTTTAATGGATTGTGTTTTAAAGATTATAAACGTTCAAATGCTTTAAAAGACAGTGGGTGGTTTGTATAAAGTAATCATAAAGTTTTAACACCTTTAAGCATAAATGATGGTTTAATATTATATAATGAATAACTGACAAGGCATTGAATAAAATTTATTTAGAAAAGAGAGAAATTGAAAGAAAGGCGTAATTTTGACAGTTTAAGTAAACATTCCATTTTTTGGGAGTTACGCATATCCAAATCAATTAAAAGATACAAGTTAAAGCCCACCCATCAATTAGAATTTTATTGTTAGTTCACTCACTGTTCTTCACATATATATTTTATTTATTTACTTATCTTCTATAATATTTTAAATAAATTTCATTAAAAATTTTGTTCAATGTGAATGGTGGGTGTTTAATAACATTCCAAAGGCTTGAAAGTCGCCAATTGTTATTATAATTTATTTTCTACAAAAAAAATAATGTCTTAAAAAGACAGGAATATTCATTTTGGCAGTTTTTAGGTTAGGTCCAAGTAAAAATTCACTCACCATTCCTCAAATATTTATTTACTTATCTTCTATAATGTTATATTATATAATTTAGTTCAGAGTGAATTGTGGGTGGGTAATACAAAACTATCCAAAGGCTTGAAAGTCACCTATTATTATAATTTATATTCGACGTATTAAAACGACAGTAATCTTCATTTTGACAGTTTTTAGGTTATATCCGAGCAATAATATAATTTAATAATAAAATATATAAGTCCTTTACGTTGTAGATAATTCACTAATAAATAGAAAAAACACGAAAATATATTCGTAAAATCTACAACAAATGAGTCTTATTAAGACTACAAGAACAAATCACTTTTGAAACAACTACTTCTCTAGCTAATACTTCGACAGACATTGAATAATACAAAAGTAATTTGCGTGTTACAAAATAGCAAGGCTATCAAAGCAACACTAGTTTGAACGTATTTCTTTCTGTAAAATGAACTAAAAATGATTGAATGTACGTTAAAATAGTTTGTGAGTGACCATAGTATAGTCACTCACAAACTATTTTAACGTACATTCAATCATTTTTAGTTCATTTTACAGAAAGAAATACGTTCAAACTAGTGTTGCTTTGATAGCCTTGCTATTTTGTAACACGCAAATTACTTTTGTATTATTCAATGTCTGTCGAAGTATTAGCTAGAGAAGTAGTTGTTTCAAAAGTGATTTGTTCTTGTAGTCTTAATAAGACTCATTTGTTGTAGATTTTACGAATATATTTTCGTGTTTTTTCTATTTATTAATAATATAATTTTTAATTATTATGAATATTTAAATTTTCTAATGGATGGTGGGTGGTCAACCACCTACCCTACATCTATAATGATACATAATCTGAAAAAATAATTTCAAGTTTCCTAAATCTCAACACTAATACTGTTGAAAATAATTAAAAATGTGATTTAGGTTTATTGATTTATTAAAGTGAGGTGGGTGGGTGGTTGATCTATACCCCCACCCCACCATTCAATACTTAAAACACACACAGTTTAATTACTATTTTTTAAATATTATATTTAATTTCCACTTGAATTTTTCTTTTCAATAATTTTTCGCAATGAATACTCGTTTAATATTATAATAATTAGAGGGAGTGATAGTGGCCACTCACCCACCCTACGTATACAATGAAAGTTAAGTTAAAACACTGACTTTATTATTTTACTATAAACACTAACACTTGTAGTTTATTTAAAAAAAAAAGAAAATTGTTTGTTTTTAATTTATTGATATATACAGGGTGAGTTTAGATGTCCATCCACATATTTCTTAATCTGCGTAAAATTATCTACAACTTTGTCCTTTGCAGTTTTTTTTTCTATCTGTCATAATAACCGAGATATAATGACTTTAAAAAAATTGAGACTTTTTACTTTATTTCAAAATATCTAGTTACCCTCGACTTTATTGAAACCTTTGATAGTGGAATTTTATTCGTCTCGTAAAACTACATTCCTTTCCCCATTTAACCGTTTTTCTATCTTTTATAGTTTCCGAGATTCCCATAGAGAACATCTAAAAAAAAACTCATCCTGTATATGTAGAGTGGATGAGTGTCATCTATCTCACTCTCTACTTTCTTTCTAGATTTTCAGAATCTTTAGAATATTTAGAATCCCCAAGATATTAAGAATCTTTAGAATATTCATAAATTTTAAAATTTTTATCTATCTCACTCTCTTCTTTCTTTAGAATCTTTAGAATATTTAGAATCGTTAGAATATTAAGAATCTTTAGAATCCTTAGATTCTTGGTAATTTTTAAAATGTCTAGAATCTTTGGAGTATTGGGATTCTTTACAATCTTAGAATTCTCGGAATCTTTGGAAACGATAGAATTATTTAGGATCTTTGAATTTTGGAAAATCGAAGTCTTCATATTTTTTATGTTTGGCTAAACTACACTTCTTTCCCCATTTAACCGTATTTCTATCTATTATAGTTTCCAAGACCCCCATAGAGAAATTCTAAATCCAAACGAAACTCACCTTGTATAAGCAGAGTGGGTGGGTGAGATATATCTCACTCTCATCTTTCTTTCTATATTTTTAGAATTGTTAGAATCCCTAAGGTATTAAGATATTAAGAATCTTTAGAATCTTCAATTTTTTTTTTTAAATCTCCATCTATCTCACTCTCTTCATTCTTTAGAATATTTAGAATCCATAGGATATTAAGAATCTTTAGAATCCTTAAAACCTTCGTAATTTTTAAAATCTCTAGAATCTTTATTGTATTAGGATTCTTCACAACCTAAGAATTCTCAGAATATTTGGAAACTTTAGGATTGCTTAGGATCTTTGAATTTTCGAATATAGAAGTTTTTATATTTATTAAAGTTTTGGAGTTTCAGAATATTAAGAGCCCTTATATTGTTATAGAGTTTATAAGTTTAAAATTATTTACAATCATTACTAAACAATAATTATCTTTTTTTTAAAGTTTAAATAACCATTTTTACTGCTCTGTTCTGATTTTTTAAGCCTCTTAAATATCTAGATTTTTTAAATTATATATTTTAGAATCAATAAAATCTCTCAACATCCTTAGAATTTTTACGATTAATTAAATTCTCACTTAACCCGTGGTGAAACATTTTTATGTTAATAAATCTTTTCAATTTAGAATTTTTATAATCTTTAGAATCTTATTCCGTTTAGAATTTTTTGAGGTGATTAGAATCTTTCGAACCTCTAAAATCTTTGGAATATTTAAATATTTAAATTAAAAAATATTTAAAAAAATAGAATATTTTGAATTCGTAGAATCATTAGAAATTATAGAATCTTTATAATATTTTTCGATTCTTTTTCTTTAGAATTTTCATAACCTTTATAATATTTAAAACTATTAAAATGCATAAAATATATTAATAAACAACATTGTAGCATTTAGAATTTTTGGAAGACCTTGAAATCTTAGGTACATTTCGAATGTCTAGAAACTTTGGAATATTTAGAACTATTGAAAAATTTACAATTTTTTAACAAATTGTTAGAATCATTAGTAATTTTATAATCTTTATATTTTTCGATTTTTTGGCTTTTGAATTTTTATAACCTTTTCGAATAAAACTTTTAAAAATTCATGGAACATTTCGAATCTTTAGGAACTTTGGAATATTTAGAACTATTGAAAAATTTACAATTTATTTACAAATTGGTAGTACCTTTAGTAATTTTATAATTTTTATATTTTTCTATTCTTTGGCTTTAGAATATTTAAAACTTTTAAAATGCCTGCATTATCTTAAAAGTAGTTTTCTTTAGAATTTGGATTTAAATCATTGGAATATTTCGAATCTCTAGAATTTTTTTGAATATTTAGAAACATTTGCAATATTTTGAATTATTAGAACCTTCAGAAATTTTAGAATCTTTATAATATTTTTCGATTCTTGGCTTTAGAATTTTTATAACCTTTATAATATTTAAAACTTTTTAAATGCATAAAATATCGTAATAGAAAACATTATAGCATTTAGAATTTTCGGACCTCCTTGAAATCTTTCGAATATTTCGAATCTCTAAAAATTTTGGAATATTTAGAACTATTGAAAAATTTACAATCTTTCAAATTGAAATTTTAGAATTTTTATAATCTTTATATGTATATTTCTATTCTTTGGCTGTAGAATTTTTATAACCTTTATAATATTTAAAACCTTTAGAATTAAGTATATGGTATATATTTTAGAGTCAATAGAATCCCTAAAATCTTTAGAATTTTTTTAGAATCTTTAGAAAATTTTATACCGTTTAGAACTATTCGATCTCCTTAGAATCTCTAGAATTTTTGGAATGTTCAGAACTTAATTTTTTTTAGCACTTTTAAAATTATTGGAATCTTTAGAAACTTTAGAATCTTTATAAACTTTACAACATTTTCTATTGTTTGTAACCTTTTGCTTCAGAATTTTTATAACCTTTATATTTAAAACTTTTTAAACTCATAAAATATATTGAAAGAAAACATTGCATCGTTTTTTTTTTGGTGTCGTAGAAATCTTTGGAATATTTCAAATCTCTAGAAACTTTGGAATATTTAGAATTATTGAAAAATTTACAACCATTTGAATTTTTAGAAATTTTAGAATTTTTATAATCTTTTTATATTCAATAGAATCCCTAAAATCTTTAGATTCTTTTAGAATCTTTAGGAACTTTATAATGTTTAGAATTTTTCGACTTCTTTCTAATCTCTAGAATCTTTGGAATATTTAGAAGTTAAAATTTTTTTAGCGACTTTAAAATTATTGGAATCTTTTGAAACTTTTGGTTTTAGAATTTTTATAATCTTTATATTTAAAACTTTTTAAATGCATAAAGTATCTCAATAGAAAATTTTATAGCATTTAGAATTTTTGGACGTCCTTGAAATCTTTATAACATTTCGAATCTCTAGAAACTTTAGAATATTTAGAACTATTAAACAATTTGCAATATTTTGAATTGTTAGAATATTTAGAAATTTTAGAATTGTTGTAATCTTTATATTTTTCAATTCTTTAGCTTTAGAATTTTTATAACCTTTGTAATATACAAAACCTTTTGAATTATATCATAGGTATTTTAGAATCAATTAAAATCTTTAGATTGTTTTAGAATTATTCGACCTTCTTCGAATATCTAGAATCTTTGAAATATTTAGAACTAGATTTTTTTTAGCATCTTTGAAATTATTAGAATCTTTAGAAATTTTAGAATCTCTATAATCTTTATGATAGTTTTCGATTGTTTGTAACTTTTGGCTTTAGAAATTTTATAACCTTTATAATATTTAAAACTTTTTAAATGCATAAAATATCTTAATAGAAAATATTATAGCGTTTAGAATTTTTGGACCTCCTTGAAATCTTTGGAATATTTCGAATCTCTAGAAACATTGGAATATTTAGAACTATTGAAAAATATACAATCTTTTGAATTGTTGGATTAGAAGCTTTAGAAATTTTATAATCTATATTTCTCGATTCTTTAGCTTTAGAATTTTTACAACCTTTATAATAAAGAGAATGGTTGCGACCGTTAATACGTGGTAATCCATACTTACACTGAATTGAAAAATTCACTATGTTTTAACCACAAATATTTGTGGTTAAAACATAGTGAATTTTTCAATTCAGTGTAACCTTTATAATATTCAAAACTTTTATAATTACATGATATATATTTTAAAATCAATAGAATCTCTAAAATCTTTAGGAACTTTTAAAATCTTTAGGAAACTTTATACCGTTTAGAATTTTTTGACCTCCTTCGAAACTATAAAATTTTTGAAATATTGAGAACTTTAAATTTTTTTAGCAACTTTAAAATTATTGGAATCTTTGGAAACTTTAGAATCTTTATAAGATTTTTCGATTGTTTGTAACCTTTGGCTTTAGAATTTTTATAACCTTTTAGAGTATTTAAAACTTGATACATTGTATTACTGTTCAAAATTATTTTGACTTATGTAAGACTAGTCGGTCAAAATATGAATAAAAAGTAATTTAATTGAGCGTTCAGAATTCAGACTAAAATCTTTCGAATCTTTGGAATATTTAGAACTTTGCAGCCGATTTATTAGAATCTTTAGAAATTTTAGAATCTTTATAACATTTTTCGATTCGTCGTAACCTTTGGCCTTAGAATTTCTATATCCATTATAATATTGAAAACTTGTTAAAGGCATTTTAAAAGAAAACGTTATAGCATTTAGACTTTTTGGACGTCCTTGAAATCCTTGGAATATTTCGAATTTCTAGAATCTTTAGAACTTTTTAAAAATTTACAACCTTTAGAATTATTACAAATTTTTAGAAATTTCGGAATGTCTTAATATTTTTAGATAATTTGTAAGTTTAGAGTGTTTTAACCTTTAGAATTTGAAAATGTTCTTAATCTATAGACTCTTTAGAATCATTCAAATTCTTAGTATCTAAAAATTTTATCATTATTATCATTTTTAAAACCTCCTCTTTATCAATTTTTAGAATCGACGATATTTTTAAAACAATTAGAATATTTAAAATATTTTGATTTTCAGAACTCTACAACCATTAGAAAACTTGTAATGTTAGAATCCTCAACAAATTTCCTCTCTTTATAAAATGTTTGGAACCTATAGAATTTTAGGAATAATTAGATCCATAAGAATTCTTAGAATCTCTAAAAACTTTAGAAAATTTAGAATCTTTTACATTTTTAGAATAGTATGACTTAAATTCCGATTTGTGTCTAACACGCGAGCAACATTTTCTTGTTCGTTTTATTTCGGGCGCTGAGCTTCGCTTGTCGGAAGATTAATTTGTTTTATTTTAATTAGAACCCATTAAATTGCCCATTAAAACGCCATAATAAGAAGTTCATCTATATTAAGTTTAAGTAAATTTTAATTCCTAGTGACTATTCGAATGAAAACAAAAACTCTCTACTCATCACTACTTTCAATTTTAATTTTGTTGAAGAAAAACACTAATATGGAAGATTAAAAGTGTTTCTTAATTTTGGTGAAGAAAAATATTAATAGGGAACATAAAAAGTGTTTTTTTTCACCAAAATTACATGCCTGGTTCCATCAAGAGGTTAGCTCAACAAGTACCAATTATACTACCAATTTTACTTAACTTCTAATACGTTTTTTAGGTTATGTTCAAATAAAATTTTAATTTTTGGAGATTATGAATTATCTTACCTGGAATATACTTGCTCCGTAAGGTGTCCTCCAGGCGTTAAGCAGATTATCCTTCCCTGTAGAAACGAACCACTTTCCGCAAGCGGCGAATCTAAGACTAAGTACACAGCTCTCGTGCAGGTGCAGCTGGTATTTGTCAGGCTTGGAGGCGTGCAGCACCTCCACGTTCGAGTTCTCCATGCCGACGGCCAGCCACTCGCCGGTCGGACAGTAGCCCAGCGAGAAGATCTGCGAGCTGAAGTCGTGCTGCTGCAGCTGCCTGCCCTCCCTCAAGTCCCAACTCCGCACTGTATTGTCTAAACCACCAGTCCACAGTTTCGTACCGTCGGCGGAAATGTCTATGCACGAGGCACCGTCCGTGTGTCCCTGGAACTGTCGCACCAGCGTCTGGTTGTGCAGGTCCCAGACGGCGATGTTGCCGTCCGAGCAGCAGCTGAAGCACACCTTCGAGTCGGGGCTGATGGCCAGCGCGTAGCAGGCGGGCGCGCTCGACGTCAGTTCGGCCTTGATCCTGGGCGTCGGACTCGCCAGGTCCCAGATGGAGAGGTTGCTGGCTTCGCCGCCGACGATCAGGGTGCGTCCGTCAGGTAATAGCTTCACAGATCTGATGTAGTTGTCACGTTGCTAAAAATTCCGAAAATTATTTCTACAATAAGGAATGGTTTCAAAAAGTTTGAAGCAAAATTTTTGGACGTTGACAGAAATTGTAAACAATAAGAGTTAAAAGCCTACTTATGTTTCGACTCAAGGCCCTTCAATACAGGGTAATATACTTTTATAACTTCATCACTAGATGACAAATTTAAAAATTGTTGACTAAAAATATCTCCTAATACTGAAAGACCTTAAGTTGATAGCCTGAGTGGACTCCTATGAAAATAATGTTTTTTTGTATCATGTAAACCTTTTTAACCACATTCAGAATGGCATATCAAAAAGATAGTCGAAACTGTAAGGTAAATGTAATTGTAATGTAAAGTTGACTTCAATATTTTTGACCACATCCAGAATGACATCAAAAAGATAGTCAAAACTGTAAGGTAAATGTAAATGTAATGTAAAATTGACTTTAACATTTTTGACCACATTCAAAATAGGCTATAACTAAGGAAACTATTTCGAATCAGAAACTAAAATCTATATCTTACAACTACAAAAATGAGAAAAATAATTTATAAAAATTATATTTCAAACAAAGAAAGCACTTGTGGTGATTTTAATTTTTTTTTATTACATAGCCACCGTACGTTCTCATTTAGATTAAGAGTAAGTAAACACAATTCTTACCAAACTTACCAGACAATCTAACTGCGAGACAGGACTCTTGGATCCCGGCTGGCTGATGTCCCAGACCTTCACGCAGCCCTTGCCCCCGGTGTAGACGTACTTGGTGGGATTGGAGATGGTCACCGCGCACACCACCTCGCCGTGGCTCAGCGTGTTGATCTGCCTGGCGTGTCTCGGAATACCTGGCCCTATAAGGGCGTCCGGCGGAAAGGGCACCGGTTGCATTTGACCGTCGGCACTTACATGAAACGAATACGCACTGTAACATCAATATAAGCGGTAATATTAAAATAACTCCCTCCAATCTTCAATGAATTCGTCATCCTCAAAGATTTATACTATTTACTTACGGCTTTCCACCAGGTATACCCATTCCCGGTACGACCGGGGCACGCATTTGGGTGTGCGGGTCGTAACCTTGTAGCGACGGCCTGGGGTAGTTGTTGAGGGACGGTGGTAGGTTAGGATTATGCATGGTACCATAGGCTCCCACCGCTGCGGCTGCTTGAAGATCATGAGGTCCACCACCTGAAATTATGATCTTAAATTAAAACACAAATACGTACAATTCTAAAAATTACAAAAATGGGTATTGAAGCAACAACGAAGATTACAATGATAAAAATGGACCATATTGAAGCATTTAATTAAGATAGACTCTTCCTTTTATAATTGGATATTGGATTAATAATATTGGGAATAAGTCTTTTGACGTTTGATTACTTTCAAATATTTGAAGATAAAGACAAAGATTACAAAGATTACTTGATTCACTATTTATTTTCATCATTGCTTGCTTTATCCAAATGGACATTTTTTTGAAATACTTCTTCTAGATTTCAAAATGTTATTTCATAATCAGAGTATTTTTCTTTCAAAATTCTAAAATTTTCTAGCAATTTTTATTACACTTCAGCAATGTTTCGGGAAATTTCTACCATTTCGTTTTATTATCAGAATTTCTAGAAATTTTTCTTCGATTTTCCAAGTGTTTTTCCTCAAAAAATATTCTTCAAAGGTTGTAGAAGTGCAAAGGAATTTCCTCTTGATTTTGGAAAATTTTCCGCCATTTTTATTTTATTTTATGAGAACAATTTTGATTTAAGAATTCCAGACTTTAGTTTCAAAGCAATTCTTTTTCCTTTCATACTTTTCAATTTGTAGATTTTTCTTTCGTTCTTTCTAATTTATAGATTTTTCTTTTCAGAAATTTATATATTATAAAACATGAAATTGTGGAAAATTTCCGAAAAATAAAAGATCATTTCTGAAAAGAAAAATCTAGAAATTAGAAAGGAAAAAATCTATTTATCAAGAATTGCCACGTAGTAACGTTCTAGAATTTTAAGAAATTTTGCTTCCTTTTTTAGAATTTTTTCATTATTTCGTACTTCATTTTAACAGAATTTTGAATATTTTTTCTTTCTTACTTCTAGAATTTTCTTTTTTCCTATTTTTTTTCTATTTTCAAAAAATATTTCTCTTTACAATTTATAGTTTCTTTTTTCAAGAGTTCTACTATTTTTATTCCAAGTTTCTAGAATTATTCTTCGGGAGATTTTGTAGAATTTCTCTTCTTTTGTTTACCTCACCTATCAAGTAGATTGTTTTCTTTAAAACTTCTAGAATTTTCTTCGAGATTTCAATAATATTCTAACAATTTCTTGAGGAATTTTCAAGCTTTTCTAACTTTACCTTTCCCGAATTTTCTGCCAATTTTCTAATCAAAAACAGTTCTTATATTTATGAAAATTTAATTTCTTACCTTTAAACTTTTAAGGAGAGTTTATAATGTTGCCTTTTAGTAGGTTTCAAATATTTTCAATAAAACAAGTTTTGAAAGAAGGAATATACAATTTTGGGTTTAGAAGCTTTTATCGACTCTTTGTTTTTATACATTGATAACATTGGGATATTTTGAATAAAACCTTCAGTAGAGATGAAAGTATTTAAAATTAAGTTCATCAATTCATTCAACTCCAGTTTTTTGATGATATTAAAGGATTTCAGAGTAAGTTCTTATGAGATTGAAGCATTTATAATTAATTAGGTCCTTAAAACCTCTTAAAACTGAACTTTTGCTTTTATCTTTTAATGAGTTTAAGTCATTTCCTATGAGTTAAAAAAATAGATTATGACTTACAGGCTTTCAAAGGAGACTCTTTGGTTTTGACTTAGGAACCACTAAAATTGACTCTGTTGTTTTTGACTTTAATGGCATTGAAATATTTAGAAACAATCCCACAGAAGATTTATCTTTCAATGAGTTTAAAATAATGACCACAAATCATTAGAAGATTTCGAAAATAAACTGCGATTTTGAATTTTAAAATTGACTTTATGGTTGGTAAAATTAAAATATTTCGTATTAATTTCTCAGAAGTCATTGATGTATTTTGTCCTTAGAAATTTTCAAAACTGGCCTTCTGTGTTTATCTTTGAACGAGTTTTATATATTAAACAAAACTCTTGACTAAAAAGCTCCCACATTTAGCTCTTTGATTTTGATTGATATTAAAGTAATTCATATACTGTTTTCATTAGATATTTAAGCATTTGGAATTAAGCTCTTAAAAGTTTTCAGAAATGAGATTTTTCTTGTATTTTAATGATTTTAAATAATTTACAATAAACCGTAAACGTTTTTAAAATCGCGTCTGTAATTTTAACGCAAAATTTCAAAATTAATCATTTAATTTTGACATTCAAGTCTAAAACTTTTAGAATTAATCTTTCAGAAGTATTAAAAATCTTGTTTTCATTTTACTTTTTGATGATTTTAAAATAGTTACAGTAAATTATCAGAAGTTTTCAAATCGAACTTCAAGGTATTGTTTGGCTAGCAAAATTGACTCTGCGGTTTTGGCCTTTGATGACATTAAAATATTTCGAATTCTGAAAATTTTGAAATATTTGATAAAAGTAGTAGTTTTCAACACTTAAAATCTCCCAAAGACAATTTTTTGATTCCTCAAAAGTTTGCAAAATAACCTCTAAGATTTTGAATTAGAAGCTAGGAAAAATGACTGTGACTTTAACTTTTGATTACATCAAAATATTTAGTCTCCTCAGAAGCTTTTAAAACTGAGGTCCTATTTTTACTATTTATTGATCTTAAACCCTTAGATTTAGAAGAAGTTTACAAAACAAACTGGTATTTTTATTTAGAAACTTTTACAATTGACTTTCTCATAAGGATTGTGGTGACCGTTACTACGTGGTAATTCATGATAAACACTTAACTAACGCACTTACTATGTTTTAACCACTAAAAAATTATGTAATATATATAAATATATATTACAAAAACACACGACTTAAGTTTCGACTTGATAATGACATTAAACCGTCGAAACTTAAGTCGTGTGTTTTTGTAATATATGTATATATATTACATAATTTTTTAGTGGTTAAAACATAGTAAGTGCGTTAGTTAAGTGTTTAAATTGACTTTCTGTTTTTGACCTTTAATGGCATTGAAATAATTCCAGTTATGCTCTTGGTAAATGTTAAAATATATAGAATTAATTCCTTTCTTTTAAATTAAGCTTCAATTTTGAAAATTGTAATTATTTTAAAGTTGTTACAAAAAATCTTTGAAAGTTTACAATTCTAAAATTTTGATGTAGAAGTTTACGAAATTGGCTCTGTAGTTTTGACTTTTGATGACGTTGCTATATTTAGAATTAAGCTCTCAGAAGTTTTCAAAACTGAATTTAGGTTTTTACGATCTAATAATTTTAATATTAATAACAAAAAATCCACAGAACTTTTAAAAACAAAATATAAATATTTTGAGGTAGAAGTTTATAAAATTTGCTTATTAGTTATGACCATGAATTATGCTGAAATATTTAGAATTACGCTCTCAGAAGTTTTCAAAACTGCCCTTTTGTTTTTACCTTTGAGCGAGTTTAAATATATTTTCAGTAAATCCTTAAAAGTTAAAAAAAAAACTCTAAAATCTTGACTTAAAACCTTTCACAGTTGACTCTGTGGTTTTGATGGCATCGAAGTATTTCATATAAAGCCTTCAGTAGGCTTTAGTAGAATTTGGAATTTACTTTTTAAAGGTTTTCAAAACTGAGGTTTTTGTTTTTAAATGATTTTAAATTATTTAAAATTAACCATAGAAGTTCTCAAATTTAAGGCGCAGAAACTTTTAAAACTAATATTTTTGTTTTGACTTTTAATTTAAAGATTTTGAAATATCTATAATCAATCCCTCAAAATCTTTTAAAATTCACCTTACATTTTTACTTTTCAATGATTTTAAAATATTTACGGTAAATTTTCTGAAGTTGTTAAAGTAAACTTCATGACATAATATTTCGAATTAAGCTCTTAGAAGATTTTGAAGTATTTAATTTAGATCCTTAGATATTTACAAAACTAAGCTATTTTTTGAAGAAATCCTTAAAATTTGCAGATTTTTTTTTCAATTTTGAGGAGTTCTTTACACGAACTATGTTTTCTACTACTAAAAAATATATGATGGCATTCAAATTGTGCTTTCTGAAGATTTTGAAATACTTGATAATGAATTTGAAATATTTTCAATAAATCTTTGGAAGTTTCTAAAAAAACAATTATGATATTTTACATTTAGAAGTTTCTAAAGTCGATTTTTTCGTTTTGATATGCTTCAAAAGTTTTGAAAACAAACTCTTAGATTTTGATATAGAAGCTACAAAAATTGTCTATATGGTTTTAACGTTTGATCACATTCAAATATTTAGATTGAATCCCTCAGAGGTTATCAAAATTGAGTTCGTGATAAGTTATTTTAGAAAATATTTACCATAGATCGTAAAAACTTTGATTTAGAATCTTTAAAGTCTATTTTTTAAATTTTGATCTTCTTCAAACGTTTTTCAAAATAAACTCAAAGATTTTGGCTTCGAAGCTACAGAAATTGTCTATGCGATTTTAACTTTCAATCATATTCAAATATTTAGAATACATCCCTCAAAAGTTATCAAGCTTCTAATAAGTTGAAAATATTTACCATTGGTCCTTAGAGGTTTGAAAATTTGACTTATAATCTACAAAAATTAACTGTGTGGTTTCAAACTTTGATCACAATTAAAATATTTAGAATGAACTCCTCAAAAAACTGAGATTCTAATTTTTACTCTGTAATAGTAAGTTGAAAATATTTATCTTTAATCCTTAGATTTAGAAGAAGTTTTCAAAACAAACTGGGATTTTGATTTAGAAAATTTTAAAATGGACTTTATGGTCTTGACCTTTAATGACATTGAAATACTACCAATTAAATTCTTCAAAGTTTTCAAAACTGGGCCTCTATTTTTAAATTTCGATGATTTTAAAGTATTTAAAATAAATTCTCAAACGATTTCAAAATAAATTCAAAGAATTTGTCCTAGAAGACTCCAAAATTGACTTGGTTGTTTTTTACCACATGGTGTTTTAAAAATATTTCAAATATTTCGAATTAAGCTCTCAGAACACATTCAAGTTTTTTGAATTAGATCCTTAGAAGTTTTTAAAACTGGCCCTTCCTGTTTTCTTACCTTGTAATGTTTTTAGAAATTTTCAAAAAAATCTCTAAGATTTTGATGCTTTAAATGTTGGCTCTTTGGTTTTGACTTTGGTTGGCGAAATGTTTCGAATAAATCCTTCGGAAGTCATTCCAATTTTCATAATTAATAATTTAGTTTTTAGATTTGAAGACTTGAAAAATATATAAAAAATAATCCCTTACAAATTTTCAAAGCTGAGCTTCTATTTTAGCAGTTAAATATTTACTATAAACTATATTTATTAATTTAGAATTAAGCCCTTAAAGCTAGTCAAAACTGAGCTACTGATTTTACTTTTAAATAAATTTTAAATATTTTTAGTAAATCCCTAGAAGTTTAAAAAAAATTTACACTTTAGAAGCTTATAAAGTCGATTTTTCAGTTTTAATCTTTTAGTTTGAATTAAACTTTTGAAAGTTTTCAGAATGGATCTATTTATTTCACCTTATGAAGATTTTGAATAATTTGCAATAAACACTAAGAAGCTTTTAAAATTAAGTCTGTGATTTTGACGCTTGATTTGAAAACTTTGACATGTTTGAAATTAATCCCTCGAAATGTTTCCGCTTTTCTATTTTTAATTTTGATAATTTCTTAGAAGTTTGCAAAATAAACTTCAAGATTTTGATTGGCTAACAAAATTGGTTTTGTTGTTGACCTTTAATGCTAACATATTTGATGACGTCAAAATATTTAGAATTAAGTTTTAAGAAGTTTTCAAAACTAAGTATCGATTTTTACCTTTTGACAATTTAAAAATATTTACAATAAATCCTCAGAAGTTTTCAAAATAAATTCTAAGATTTTTGACGAAGAAGTTTACAAAATTGGCTCTGTAGTTTTGAACTTTGATGACGTCGAAATATTTGGAATTAAAAAATTCTAAAAAGTTTTGAAAACTAATCTTCGATGTTTACCTTTTGATAATTTTCAAAAGTTTACAATAAATTCTCAGATTTTTTCAAATTAAATTCTAAGATTTTGACGTAGAAGTTTACAAAAATTGGCTCTGTAACTTTGACCTTTGAAGGCGTCAAAATATTTAGAATAAAGCTTTAACAAGTTTTTTTTTTAAAAAAACGTCGATTTTTACTTTTTGATAATTTAAAAATATTTACAATTAAGTTTCCAAAATTAATTTTAAGATTTTGAAGTCGAAGTTATATAAAATTGTCTCTGTAGTTTTGATCTTTGATGACTTTTAAATATGTAGAATTAAGTTTTCAGAAGTTTTTAAAACTGAGCTTCGATTTTTACCTTTTGATAATTTAAAAATATTTACAATAGATTTCCAGAAGCTTTCACAATCAATTCTAAGATTTCGACGTCGAAGTTTACAAAATTGGCTCTGTAGTTTTGAAATTTGATGACGTTGAAATATGTAGAATTAAGTTTTCAGAAGTTTTAAAGCTGAACTTCGATTTTTACCTTTTAATAATTTTGAAATATTGACAATACTTCAGAAGTTTTTAAAATATATTCTAAGGTTTTGACGTAGAGGTTTACGAAATTGGCTTTGCAGTTTTGACCTTTAAGGATGTTGAAATACTTAGAATTAAGATCTTAGAAATTCTATTATTACCCTTTGAAATTTCATGATTAGATTTTAAAATATTTACAAAGTTTTCAAAATAAACTGTGAAGTTTTGCCGCTAACGTTGAAGGCTTGATTCTTTGAACATTTGGACATTTAGTTTCTAGAAATATTTTCAAAAAATTCCTTCTGTAGTCCTTAGAAATTTTTAAAACTGAGCTCTTCTGTTTTTACTTTTAAATTAGTTTAAAATATTTTCAATAAATCTAGAAGTTTTCGAATAAAAATTATAAAATTTTACATTTAGAAGCTTCCAACGTCGACTTTTTGTTTTTGATCTTTTTCAAAAATTTTCAAAATAAACTCAAAGATTTTGACTTAGAAGCTACAAAAATTGATTCTGTGGTTTTAACCTTTGAACACATTAAAATATTTAGAATTAACTTCTCAGAAGTTATTAAAATTAAGCTTCTAATAAGTTGAAAATATTTACCATACACCTTAAAAAGTTTGATTTAGAATCAAAGAGTCGATTTTTTGTTTTTTGATCTTCCTCAAAAGTTTTCAAAATAAACTCTAGAGTGATATGGAAATATTCTTATCCTCTCAGAAAACATTGAGATTGAGATCCTTAAGAGTTTTCAAAACCGGGCTTCTATTTTTAAATTTCGATGAGAATTTAAAATAAACCCTCGAAAGTTTTCAAGATAAATTCTAAGAATTTGACTTAGAATGTTCCAAAATTGACGTGTTTTTCTTTACTGCATGGCGACATAAAATTTAAAATATTTTAAATTAGGCTCTCAGAACATATTGAGATGTTTAAGTTGGCTGTGTAGATTTGACCTTTGATGACGTTGAAATATGTAGAATTCAGTTTTCAGAAGTTTTAAAAACTGAATTTAGACGTGTACCTTCAGATAATTTTAAAATGTTGACAATAAATTCCCAGAAGTTTCCAAAATAAACTCTAAGATTTTGACGCCAAAGTTTACAAAATTGGCTCTGTAATTTTGACCCTTGATGACGTTGAAATATGTAGAATTGAGTTTTCAGACGTTTTCAAAACTGAACTTCGATTTTTTATTTTTGGTAATTTTAAAATATATTAACAATAAATCCTCAGAAGTTTTCAAAATAAATTCTAAGGTTTTGACGTAGAGATATACAAAATTAGCGCCACAGTTTTGACCTTTGATGACTTTGAAATACTTAGAATTAAGATCTCAGAAATTCTATCATTACATATATTTAATATTTAATTAATTGCTCACTTAACCCGTGGTGAAACATATTTGAAAAATCTTGATTAGAAATTAAAAACACTTGGTTTGTTTCACAGAATATTTATTATTTTTTCTCCGACTAGTTTCGACAAAATGTCGAATGTCCTTGATAATGACATTTTGTCGAAACTAGTCGGAGAAAAATAATAAATATTCTGTGAAACAAACCAAGTGTTTTTAATTTCTAATCAAGATTCTATCATTACTTTTGATATTTTGTTATTTGATTTTAAAATACATATCTGCAAAAGTTTTCTAAATAAACTGTGAAGCTTTGACTTCAAATCATTTGGAGGCTTTAGAGTCAAAACTCTTAAATGTTCAAAATTAAGACTTCAGCAGAGTTTAAGTTTATATTTTTAGTCTTTGATAACTCGAAGATTTTTCGATAGAAGTTTCAGGAGTTTTTAAAGTTTTTTTTATATTTGAAATATTTTAGAAAATTAATGTTAATTGGTGCCTAATTTTTCTTTGTGCCACTTCACTAAGCAATAGTGTTGATTGCTTGATTGAGGAGGCACTCAGATGTTGAAAATCCATAATTTACAATACGTACAGGGTCCATTATAAAAGTAATGAACACAACTTAGGAACGTTATAAAATGCTTTTAGATGTTTTCCAAGGACTATCAATACTTTCCTATCAACTCTCTCTTCACTCAAGGCCTTGTAAGTGGACTGGGGATTACCGAGGAGTTGCTTCGGACTAGGAAATTCAACTCAATTCAATTTATTGGTGCCCTAACGATAGTTTTGCACAAGTTATTAAAATACAAGTAGTGATTGTAAATTGGAACGACGAGGCTTGTGTGGGTGGGGAGCCTGACCGTATTAAGGGCAACTAGCCGATTCTAGAACCTCTCCTGACCTTGAAGGTCGTGAGGAGGTTTTAGAATCGGTCAGGAGGAGGTTCTTGCCTTTGACCTCGACATGACCTTGAGCTCAAATGACCTTAACCTTCAAATGACCTTGCGATAAAATGTGTATGTCTTCGTATTCTGGAAAATAGGTTCCAAGTTAAGGAACTTGTGGTGTAGGGTCATATCTCGAAGCTATTATTAGGATGTATTATGGAGCAGTGGTGGAAAGTACAAGGTACTCCAAAACGGTTTTGATGAGTGGTGTTAATATATTAGAATTTCTTCGTTGAGAAAAAAGGCACTGTGACTTCTGTTTTGCTCATGCCACTGTTTGAGCTTGACGCTGAGGATTTGTCAGACGTTGATATCAAGTATCAAATGTATCTGATACAGATACCGACGAAGATTAGATTGTAATGAAGTTGCTTTACTCAAGTTTAATTGTACTGAAGGTTAACCTTGTCACTCAAGGTTGACCAGTTTAAATCTGCTGTTTTGTGAAGTGGGCCCGTTGCCGCTTCTCAGTTCATCATCAGCACTCACTTCGACTTTATCGTTTGGTACCAGGTACCAGAATAGTACCACGTTTTCCTGATTGTGGTACGATTTTTACAAGGAAAGACTATGTAAAGCGTCAGAAGATAAATTCTCGTGTAGGAAGAACAATAGTAGTAGAAGAATATCCTACTAACTTAAATGCCAAGAAGCCATCATTATCAGACGTCGTGACATGTGAAATTTACAACGTACAAGTGAAGAAGAAATTTATGTCTGATCACCTAAAAAGTGCTGCTCATAAAAATAATCTTTGATGTCAGGCTTACGCGCGAGACACGACGATTTAATCTTTTGAGCACCTGCAGATATAAGGTTTTGATGCAAGACTTGCTCATTCGCGCTTTCTAGATTTTGTGTACTCTGCCTTTTCGATTCTGGGTCGTACCCGAACTTCAAGGATTTGTTTTTGGTTATTACAGAGTTAAGAAAATCCGACTCATTTTGTATCAAATCCCTTGGATGTACATGTCCACATTTTAGATGTTTGTCGGAAGCTCAATCGATGGTCGGAACGCAAAGTTCTCGATTTCTTTCTTGAATACTTGTGCCATCTCCTGGAGTGTGATCTTGAAATGTAATCATCCTTGAAGGCCCTTTGAAAGATTTGGAATGTTTCGGTTGCATTCATTCTAGGCCGTACATAAAACTTGATTACGTTTCGCTGTTCAAGCGATTGACCTATCGCGATGTGTTAGAAAGTAGCAATGGTTTCGCTGCTTTTATAAGTGAAGAAAATTTACGTCAACTCTTTGATTTAGAACTTCCTTAAAAGTTTGCAAAATAAACTCTAAGATTTTGAATTAGAAGCTAGGAAAATTGACTGTGACTTTAACCTTTGATCACATCAAAATATTTCTCCTCACAAGCTTTCAAAACTGAGGTTTTATTTTTACTCTTTAATAAGTTAATAATATTTATCTAGAATCCCTAGATTTAGAAGAAGTTTTCAAAACAAACTCATATTTTCATTTACAAACTTTTAAACTTATTGTTTTGACATTTAATAGCATTGAAATAATTCGAGTTATGCTCTTAGAAAATATTAAAATATGATGACATTATAGTATTTAGAATTAAGCTCTTAGAAGATTTTGAAGTATTCAAAAAAAGTAGGTCTTTGGACATTTTCAAAACTGAGCTATTTTTTATCTTGTAATTCGTTTTTGTATAAATCCTTAAATTTTTTAAAGGGAACTTTTGACTTATAAGTTACACTTACCACGAAAAATGTAATATTTATAATAATAAATAAGGTTTCGATATTTAAATGTCTTTATCACTCTTTACTTTTGAACTTTGGTGGCATTGAAGTAGTTTTAATAAATCCTTCTTCTGTAGTCCTTTGCAATTTTTCAAAATTGAGCTTCTGTTTTTACTTTTAAATATGTTTAAAATATATATAACTTGTATCTATAAAAACTCAAAGATTTTACACTTAGAATATTCCAAAGTCGACTCTTTGGTTTTGATCTTCCTCAAAATTTTTGGAAATAAACTTTAAGATTTTGACTTAGAAGCAAAAATTGACTATATTTTCTAACCTTTGATCACATTAAAACATATAGACATTAGGTAATTATTCATCATTCATCTTCCTCAAAAGTTAATTAAAAAGCACTAAAAACCTTTCTTCACAATTTTATTTAAATTCACAGATATATATTTGACCATTATCAATATTTTTAATACTAAACGTTGATAATGGTCACTTTGTGTCCGAAATATATTTATCTGTGAATTTAAATAAAATTGTGAAGAAAGGTTTTTAGTGCTTTTTAATTAATCAAGTTTACCTTCACGTAACTCACAAAAATCAAACTTCCTCAAAAGTTTTCAAAATAAACTCCAAGAGTTTGACTTGTAGTCTAAAAAAAAATAAGTGTGTGGTTTTTAATTTGATCACATTAAAATATTTAAAATTAACTCCTCTAAAGCTGAGCTTCTATTTTTTACTCTGTAATAATAAGTTGAAAATATTTATCTTTAATCCTTGGATTTAGAAAAAGTTTTCAAAACAAACTGGTGTTTTGACTTAGGTGCTTTTAAAATTGTCTTTATGCTCTTGACCTTTTATGACATTAACATATTTGAAATTGAGCCTTTAAAATTCTTAAAACTGGGCTTACATTTTTAAATTTCAATACTTTTGAAGTAATTAAAATAAATACTATTTTCCTATTTTTTTTTACTCTACAATAAGTTGAAAATATTTATCTTTTCAAAACAAAGTGGGATTTAGACTTAGAAGCTTTTAAAATTGATTTTATGGTTTTAACCTTTAATGAAATTGGGATATTTCGAATTAAGCTCTCAGAAAACATTGGGGAATTAAGTTCTTAAACGTTTTTAAAACTGGACTCTAAATTTAGATGATTTTAAAGTTTTCAATATAAATTCCTAGAATTTATAATGAAAACTTTTTTCCACGTGGCGACATGAAAATATTTTAAATTATGTTCTCAGAACACATTAAGGTATTTAAGTGTAGGTACTTTCAAAACTGACCAATTACTTTTTGATTTTTTAATGAGTTAAAAATATTTTCAATACATTCTTAGAAATCTTCAGAAAAATATCTAAGATTTTGACTTGGACGCTTTGATTTTGACTTTTGATGACATTAAACTTTTAGGAAGTCATTACAATTAGGAGTTTTAATTAAAAAACTATACATCTTAAGGATATAAAGAAAAGTAAACTCTGTGATTTTACACTTAGAAGCTTTAAAAGTAGATTCTGTAATCTTAATCTTTCATTTTGAATTAAGCTACTTTAAGTTTTCAAATCGAATCTAATGAAGATTTTTAATTATTTACAATAAACCCATAGAAGCTCTCAAAATTAAGTCTGTGATTTTGACACAGAGGCTTTCAAAAATTAGTTTTGACATTTGATGACACGTTTGACACGAATCCCTTCGAAGTTCTCAAAACTGTAGTTCTATTTTTGTTTTTTGATAATTTTCAGTTATTATTATATACGTGTTGGTAATTTTAAAATATTTCCAATAAATCCTAAGAAGTTTTCAAAATAAATTTTAAGATTTTTGCGTAGAAGATCATAAAATTGGCTGTTTAGTTTTGACATTTGATGACGTTGGAATATGTAGAATTCAGTTTTCAGAAGTGTTTAAAGCTAAGCTTCGATTTATAACTTTTAATAATTAAAAAATATTAATAATAAATTCCCAAAAGTTTCCGAAAAAAAATCTAAGATTTTGATGTCAAAGTTTAGAAAATTGGTTCTGTAGTTTTGACCTTTGATTACGTTGAAATATTTAGAATTAAGTTTTCAGAAGATTTTAAAACTGAGCTTCGATTTTTACCTTTTGATGATTTAAAAATATATTCAATAAATCCTCAGATGTTTTCAAAATAAATTCTAAAGTTTTGAGGTTTACGAAATTGGCACTGCAGTTTTGACCGTTAATGATGTTGAAATACTTAGAAATTCTATTATAACCTTGTGAATTTTTTTGATTAGATATTTTCAAAAGATCTGTAAATGTTTTTAAAATAAACTGTGAGGTTTTGAACTCAAAGTTGGAGGCTTGACCCTTGAGATATTTGGACATTTAGCTTCTAGAAATATTTTCAAATATATCGTTAAGATTTTGATTTAGAAGCTACAAAAATTAACTCTGTGGTTTTAACCTTTTTAAAATATTTGAATTAATTTCTCAGAAGTTATCAAAATTAAGCTTCTAATAAGTTGAAAATATTTACCAAAAATTTTAAAAAGTTCGATTTTTTGTTTTCGATCTTCCTCAAAAGTTTTCAAAATAAACTCTAGAGTGATATGGAAATATTTCTAAGGTCTCAGAAAACATTGAGATTGAGATCCTTAAGAGTTTTCAAAACTGGGCTTCTATTTTTATATTTCGATGGGTATTTAAAATAAAACCGCGAAAGTTTTCATGATAAATTCTAAGAATTTGACTTGGTTTTTTACCACATGGGGACATAAAAAATATTTAAAATATTTTAAATCAGATCACATCGAGATGTTAAAGTTGGCTCTGTAGATTTGACCTTTGATGACGTTGAAATATGTAGAATTGAGTTTTCAGAGGATTTTAAAACTGAGCTTCGATTTTTACCTTTTGATAATTTTAAAATGTTAACAATGAATCCTCAGAAGTTTTCAAAATAAATAAATAAATAATAAAGTTTTTGACGTAGAGATGTACGAAATTGGCTCCGCAGTTTTGACCTCAAGACTTTGAAATACTTAGAATTAAGACCCCAGAAATTCTATCATTACTTTTTCATTAATTTGGTTGTTTGAGTACGTGAAAATGTTGATATTAGTAAAACACAGTTTGGCACTTTTGTTAAAACAAGTGAAAAAAGTGCCAAACTGTGTTTTACTCATTACTTTTTCAATTGAATTTTTTTGATTTGATTTTTTTTTCTTGAGTATTTTTTATAGCCATTCTTTTTTTAAATTCATAAATAAGGGACAAATTTGTAATCAAAACCGAAAAACACTGATATACATAATTTTAAAATATTAGCAAAAGTTTACTAAATAAACTGTGGGGTTTTGATTTCAAAAAAATTGGAGGCTTTGAAGTCAAAATTCTTAAATGTTCAAAATTAAAACCTCAGCAAATTTTTGAGTTTAAGTTTATATTTTTAGCTTTTGATAATTCGAAAGTTATTCGAATGAAGTTTCAGGAGTTTTCAAAGTGTTTTTGGTATATAAAAAATAAAATTGAGTTTGTGATGATTTTGGTTAACTGTTACGGAATTTTTCAAACTTTGTGTCACTTCACTAAGCAATACTGTTAATTGATTAATTGATGACGCACTCAGATGTTGAAAATTTTAAAATTTGGTTCATTTAAAACACTACGTACAAGGTCCATTATAAAAGTAATGCGCATTTCTGGGAAAAGTATATTTAAGGCTTGAAATTCTTCAAATTACGTCTACCAGCATCAATACACTTGCGGAAACGTGTCTGTCATATATGTAAGTCACCCTGAAACTCTGCGACGGTTGTATTTCTTAGAAACGTTCTAATATTTAACTTTTAGATGTTTTCCAAGGACTCGTAATACTTTCTTATCAGCTCCCTCTTCAGTCAAGGCCCTGTTTGTAGACTGGGGGACCACCAAGGTATTGCTCCGGGTCAGAAAATTAAACTTAATTCAATTCGATTTATTGATGCCCTAACAATTGTCATTAAAATACAACTAGTGATTGTAAATTGGAACGACGAGGTTGTGCGGCTGGGGACATTATCATGGTGGAGCTTGACCGTAGTAGGGGCAACTAGCTCGACTTGACCTTGAGGTCAAATAACCTTGACCTTCAAATGAACTTGCGATAAAATTTCTATGTTTCCGGATTCTGAAAAATAGGTTCTGAGTTAAGGAACTTGTGGTCACATCTTGAAGCTGTTGGGATGTATGATAGAGCAGTTGTAGAAACATCTGAACAAGGTACTCCAAAACTGTTTTGATGAGTGGTGTTAATATATTAGAATTCCTTCGATAAGAAAAAAGCTACTGTTTTCTTGGGACGTGGGCACGATTTTGTGTGCTCCGCCTTTTCGATTCTGGTGCATACTCGAACTTCAAGGTTTTGTCTCCGGTTACGACAAAGTTAAGAAAGTCCGGCTCATTTTGAATTTTAGATGTTTAGGGTATCAGCGATTTGCCGTAAGCTTAATCGACGGCCGGAACGCAAAGTTTTAGACCTCCTCCCGGCCCTCCTTAAACGCTTGTGCCATCTCCTGGACTAAGATCTTGAAATGCAATCATCATTGAAGGATCTGGAATGTTTCGGTTGCATTCTTTCAAAGCCGCACACAAAACATTGATTAAGTATCGCTGTTCAAGCGAAAGTTTCATCATCGCGCTCTGTTAGAAAGTCGAAATAGACACTTCACGCGGTGGATGTCTTTCCACTGCATTGGAAAGGCAAATCCTTCACCACATTTTCAACCCGTGTTTCCTCGCTGCAATGGTTAATCGCGTCGCAATAAAATCATGCGCATTACTTTCATAATAGACCCTGTATGTTTCGCTGTGGTTTATATAAGTGAAGAAATGTTACTTCATATGAAGAAGCCAAATTTGTTAAATTTAATATTTTCTTTTGATTATACTTACCATTCGACATTCCGGGTAAATAGGGTGGATACTGTCCTAATGCAGGTGGTTTCACCACTGGCTTGAGTCCGCTGCCGCCCGCCGCCGAACCAGCGGCCGATGTCGGTGTCACGGGCTTCGAGATGGGCGTCGTCGGCTTCTCGCCGTCCAGCTTCTTCGTCGACGGCGTCGAAGCATTACTCGACGTACCCGACCGCGGACTGTGCGGACCTGGATGTTCCTTCTTCGAGAGCTTGTCGATGCCGTTCTCTCTAGGTGACGCGGTGCCGTTCGGAGGTGACACCGGATCTTCAGACGCGTCGTCCACCACTAGATCCTGATCGCTCTTCTCGCCATCACTATGCTGAAACCATAAAGAAAAAATCATTAAATTGATCAATTTTTATTATTTGCTTGGTAATAAATTTGTAAGAGCAGCTATTATACATTTTTCCATTGAATCAAGAAGATCAAAGCAACAGTAAAAATACGTAAATAACTAAGAGCTTTTATAATTCAGTATCGAGAGAGAGAGCGAGGAAAAAAATTGATTGATGCGACCATTAATTCCTGATCAAGGATACCTTTGGAAGTCCCACTGAAAAGCACTTTGAAACGATAACACCGTATCGTAATGAGTGACAGGTAAAACCCTTTTTAACAGCCCCCGTCGTCCGTGTAAATGCATGAACTACCGATAAATATTTCACTCGGACTTTTGCAACTTTTAAAGTGAAGCTTTTACAATTTTTTACGGTCGCGAGTGCAGTTCACAGCTTGAACCGTAAACGTAACGCGCAATAAACAGACGGGCAGTAAACGCAAGGAATGTTTTATTATAATATAAAATGTCGTCGGTTATTCTAGCAAGTGCACCCGCGACCTAAATTAAAGACGGATTTTAATTACACTACGGAAACGCTCTTAACGGCGTCCACGGCGAGAAAGAGCGGCCGTCGCGATCGTAAGAAGAGACCCTCGAGTTATTGTTATTATTATTGTATCAGAAGTGGCCGTAATTTCACGCGGAATTTAATTATTATAATAACCAATCTCCATAAAGTATTTATGGCCGTCGGCCGGCGCGCAAACAATATAAATCGAGGCGATTTTATGTGCGACGCTTCGGAAATAACGAAGCCTGTTTCTTTCGGTGTGTCGAAATACGTTAAGAGAGGCATTTAAGGTTTTCCCCGATTCGATTCAATGCCATATTTCTTCGCCGCGAAACGACACACGTAATGCGGTTAAGTTTTTTTTTTATGGGCCGAACGCGCCATTTACCCGCTACATTCTTTGTTCTTCGCCATTAAACATTAGCCGGTATACCGAACGGTTTTACTGTTTCTCCCTCCTATAAAACGGACGACGGCGCCGACGACAAAATGTTGCGTTGCGACGCACATTTAAGATCGGTTATTTATAACGTCCACAGTAAATATTATTTCATACCTATGGAATTAAAAAATAAAAACAAATCAAATTGATGCTAGGTGTTTAAGAAAGAATTAAACTTTATTACCATATGCAAATGGTGTACCAATCGCCTACAAAAATATCTGCGTTTGATGATAATACCAAAAAATTACCGAAAAATTTCTGAAGCACGGTTTTTCTCAAAACATTTTTAAGTTCTGTTGATTTTAATCCAGGTAGTGTACAGTTACAAATTAAAGGATGAAAATACTCAACTTAGAGAACGTAAGGATAATTTAAAAGTATACAGAGTATTCGTAAAGATTACACATTGTTTATTTGCAATTCAGAGAAGTGTATTTCTGATCACCCAAAACACTTTTGGCGTTTCGTAAACTTGAAAAGAAATTCCTTCCATTTATCTTAAGGAATAATGACTTAACATTTAGTACACCAGAAGAAATTGTCAATGGATTTGCGAATCATTTTAATTCTGTCTACGACGTTGACATTCATCAACATTAGACTCCATTCAGTTTTCTAATCTTCATAAAAATATCATCATTGACGATATCTAATGTCAAACATGTATTAAAACAATTTAAGAATAATTGTGTCTTTTGTCTAGATCAGGTACCTAGTTTTCTAGTAAATGAATGTGCAGAAATATTTTCTGAACCTCTCAACACACTATTTAATTTATCATTACGCACTTGTATATTTCTAACACTGTGGAAGAAATGCCGTGCAGTTCCGGTTTTTAAAAGTGGTGACCGAGCGCACATAAAAAAATTATAGACCGATTAGTATTTTGTCTAATTTATCAAATGCTTTTGAAATGTGTATATATAGTCAACTTTATTATCAAGTAGAGCCATTTTTATCACCGAATCAGCACGGTTAGTAACTTACTAACAATTACTCAGTTTATATCTAAAAATATAGACTAAAATCTACAAGTTGATATTATAAATATATATATCGATCTTTCAAAGGCCTTTGACAAGGTAAGTCACAATATTCCATTAAACAAATTATAATGCTTTGGAATTAACGATAAGCTTATACATTTCTTTTGTAACTATTTGAGTTGTAGACATGCAAGGGTAATTCACAATAACTTTGAATCATGTGGATATGTACCGAAATCTGGGTTGCCTCAAGGCTCTAATTTAGGGCCTTTGCTATTTCTTATATATATATATATATATATATATATATATATATATATATATATATATTAATGATGTTCTTCTAAAACTTAAATGTAATGTATTGGCATATGCTGATGATTTAAAGATTTATTATGTCGCTAAATCGAATGATGACTGTGAATTATTACAAAATCAATTTAACACGCTGGCTAAATGGTGTGATGATAATCGTCTAATGAATAATATTGCTAAATGTAAAATTGTGAGTTATAGTCATCAATCTCATACAATTATAATGTGAACGGAACATCTGTTGAACGTGTTATTGCCTTTAAAGATCTTGGTGTAACTTTCGATTGTCAACTTAGATTTAATCATCACATCTCAAATATTTAACATTAAAACGCATGATTTCAAGAGTTTCAACGGAAAGAAATTAAAATGTTAAAGGTTTTTGCATAATTAAAATCAATAATTTTCTTCTTCAAAACAGTTTTTTTTTTTAAATTAAGAACTCTCGTTTATGTTATAGAAATTGGAATGGTGGGATAGTGGACACCCACCCACCCTACATATGCACGTAAACTTAAACAAGAATTTACTTATAATATTATTTGATATTAAAACTAAAATTACTGACGTATTTCACAAAAACAAAATCAAATATTGTGGCTTAGATGTAAACCTATATGTAGAATGGGTGGGTGGCCTCTGACCCACTCTCCAATTACTAAAACATACGGCAGAGTTTTAAAGGACGGAAATTGAAATATTAAAAAGTTTTTGCAGAATTACAATCAATAATTTTATATAACAAAACACTTTTTTTAATTGAGAACCCTCACTTATGTTATAATAATTGGATGGTGGGATAGTGGCCACCCACCCGCCCTACATATGCATTTAAACTTAAACTAGAATTTACTTTTAAATTTCTTGATATTACAACTGAAATTACTGCACTATTTTACAAAAACAAAACCAAATATTGTGGCTTAGACATAAACGTATATGTAGGGTGGGTGGGTGGCCTCTAACCCAGCCTCCAATCAATAAATCACACGACAGAGTTTTAATGGTAAAAACGTAAAATATTAAAAGTTTTTGCACAATTCAAATCAATTTTTCTTCAACAAAACAGTTTTTTTTAAGTTGAGAACCTTCGTTTATGTTTTAATAATTGGATGGTGGGATAGTGGCCACAAACCCACCCTACATATGCACTTAAACTTAAACCAGAATTTACTTATAAATTTCTTAATATTAACACTGAAATTACTGACGTATTTCAGGAAACCAAAAACAAATATTGTGGTTTGGATGTAAACGAATATGTAGGGTGGGTGTGTGGCCTCTAACCCACCCCCCAATCTGTAAATCATACGACAGAGTTTTAATGGAAGGAAATTGAAATATTACCCACCCACCCTACATATGCACGTAAACTTAAACCAGAATTTACTTAAAAATTTCTTGATATTAAAACTGAAATTACTGAACTATTTCACAAAAACAAAACCAAATATTGAGGTTTAGTTGTAAATGTATATGTAGGGTGGGTGGGGGCCCTAACCCACCCACCAATCAGAAAAACATAGACAGGGTTTGAATAGAAAGGATATATAATATTAATAAGTTTTTGCACAAATTAAATAAATGATTTTCTTTATCAAAACATTTTATTAAATTGAAAACCCTCGCGAATGTAATAATAATTGGATGGTGGGATAGTGGCCACCCACCCACCCTACATATGCACTTAAACTTAAACCAGAATTTACTTTTAAATTTCTTGATATTAAAACTGAAATTACTGACGTATTTCACAAAAACAAAAACAAATATTGTGGTTTGGATGTAAACGCATATGTAGGGTGGGTGGGAGGCCTCTATCCCACCGCCAATTAATAAAACAGACGGCAGAGTTTTAATGGAAGGAAATTAAAATATTAAAAGGTTTTTGCACAATTAAAATCAATAATTTTCTTCAAGAAATAGTTTTTTAAATTGAAAACCCCCGTTTATGTTATAGTAATTAGATGGTGGGAAGTGGCCACCCACCCACCCTACATATGCACCTACATTTAAACAAGAAATTACTTATAAATTTCTTGATATTAAAACTAAAATTACTGTGTTATTTTACAAAAACAAAACCAAATATTGTGGCTAAGATGTAAATGTATATGTAGGGTGGGTGGGTGGCCTCTAACCCACCTTCCAGCCAAGAAAACACACGACAGAGTTTTAATTAAAGGAAATTAAAATATTTAAAGGTTTTTGCACAATTAAAATCAATAATTTTCTTCAACAAATAGTTTTTTAAATTGAAAACCCTCGTTTATGTTATAGTAATTGGATGATGGGATAGTGGCCACTAACCCACCCTCCAATCAGTAAAACATTGACAGTGTTTGAATGGAAAGAATATGTAATATTAATAAGTTTTTGCACAAATTAAATAAATGATTTTCTTTATCAAAACATTTTTTTAAAATTGAAAAGACTCGCGTATGTTATAATAATTGGATGTTGGGATAGTGGCCACCCACCCACCCTACATATGCACGTAAACTTAAACCAGAATTTACTTATGATTTTCTTGATATTAAAACTGAAATTGCTGACCTATTTCAAAAAAACAAAACCAAATTTTGTGACCTAGATGTAAATGTATATGTAGGGTGGGTGCGTGGCCTCTAATCCACCCTCTAATCAGTAAAACATACGGCAGGGTTTGAATAGAAGGAAAATATAACATTAAAAAGTTTTTGTACAATTTAAATAAATAATTTTCTTCAACGAAACAGTGTTTTTTTAAATTAAGAACCCTCGTTTATGTTATAGTAGCTGAATAGTGAGATAGTGGCCATCCACCCACCCTACATATGCACGTAAACTTAAACCAGAATTTACTTATAAATTTCTTGACATTAAAACTAAAATTACTGACCTATTTCACAAAAACAAAACCAAATATTGTGGCTTAGATGTAAACTTATATGTAGGGTGGGTGGGTGGCCTCTAACCCACCCTCCAATCAACAAAATATATAACAGATTTTTAATGGCAAGAAATTAAAATATTAAAAGGTTTTTGCACAAATAAAATAAATAATTTTCTTCAACAAAACAGTTTTTTAAGTTGAAAACCCTCGCGTATGTTATAGTAATTGGATGGTAGGATAGTGGCCACCCACCCACACTACATATGCACGTAAACTTAAATCAGAAATTACTTCTAAATTTCTTGATATTAAAAGTGAAATTACTGACCTTTTTTTACAAAAACAAAACCAAATATTATTGCTTAGATGTAAACGTATATGTAGGGTAGGTGGGTGGTCTCTAACCAACCCTCCAATCAGTAAAACATACGACAGGGTTTGAATGGAATGAAAATATAATATTAAAAAGTTTTGCACAATAATTTTTTTTTAAACATGTTTTTTTTAATTGAAAACCCTCGCGTATGTTATAATAATTGGATGGTGGAATAGTGGCCACCCACCCACCCTGCATATGCACGTACACTCAAACCAGAAATTACTTATAAATTTCTTGATATTAAAACTGAAATTACTGACCTATTTCACAAAAACAAAAACAAATTTTGTGACTTAGATGTAAAGGTATATGTTGGGTGGGTGGGTGGCCTCTAACCCACCCTCCAATCAATAAAACACACGACAGAGTTTTAATGGAAGGAAATTAAAATATTAAAAGATTTTGCACAATTAAAATCAATAATTTTCTTCAACAAATAGTTTTTTAAATTTACAACCCTCGTTTATGTTATAGTAATTGAATGGTGATATTAAAACTAAAATCGCTGGAGTATTTCACAAAAACAAAACCAAATATTGTGACTTAGATGTAAAGATATATGTAGGGCGGGTGGGTGGCCTCTAACCCACCTTTCAATCAAGAAAACACGACAGAGTTTTAATCAAAGGAAATTAAAATATGAAAATATTTTTGCATAATTAAAATAAATAATTTTCTTCAACAAAACAGTGTTTTTTTAATTAAGAACCCTCGTTTATGTTATAGTAACTGAATGGTGGGATAGTGGCCACCCACCCACCCTACATATGCACTTAAACTTAAACCAGAATTTACTTTCAAATTTCTTGATATTAAAACTGAAATTACTGACCTATTTCAAAAAACAAAAACAAATTTTGTGACTTAGATGTGAACGTATATGTAGGGTGGGTGGGTGGCCTCTAATCCACCCTCCAATCAATAAAACATACGACAGAGTTTTAATGGAAATAAAATAAAATATGACAATATTTTTGCACAATTAAAATCAATAATTTTCTTCAACAAAACAGTGTTTTTTTAATTACGAACCCTCGTTTATGTTATAGTAACTGAATGGTGGGATAGTGGACACCCACCCACCCTACATATGCACTTAAACTTAAACCAGAATTTACTTTTAAAATTCTTGATATTAAAAGTAAGATTACTGACTTATTTTACAAAAACAAAACCAAATATTGTAGTTTAGATGTAATATGTAGGGTGGGTGTGTGGCCTCTAACCCACGCACCAATTAATAAAACACACGACAGAGTTTTAATGGAAAAAAATTAAAATATTAAAAGGTTTTTGCTCAATTAAAATCAATAATTTTCTTCAACAAAACAGTTTTTTTTAACTTGTGTAAGTTTACTGCTCTAAAAATACGGAAATTAGGGGTCAAGTTCATAGATGATTATGAGTTTATCTAGATTTTAATTTTAATTTTGTTGAGTGCAAATCATTAATAAAGCATCAAGGGAGGTTTATAACTAGGTACGCTTCCATTCATTCATTTAATATTGCAGTAAATTATTTGTAAAAAATACCAATTTTATACCCTTCAAAATTGTTTCTTTTTACAAAATTTAAACAAATATAACTAATTACAAACCTAGTTTTAACCTTCGTCTTTCGGCCTGCAAAATATGTTTTCTTAATTGTTAATCATTACTTCACAATTTTCTAAGGCAGAACATGCGAAATGCACGTATTTTTCGAGCGCCTTAACACTTCTCACGAGAAAACATCATTTCATTGATCGCTTTTTTGCAAGATAATTTAGCTTTAAAAGTATTGACAAAAAAAATCAATTATAATACATACAGCGTCAAAATAAAACCGAACAACCTGATACATACCAACGTCTTATAAATGACCTGGGCATTTACAACATGCCATTACGAAAAAAAAACAAGCAGATACATCAGCGTGTAATATATCTAAATGCATATGTACAGACAAGAACGATACATGCAACTGATTTGCGATTCCGCGATAAGACTTGTTCGCGGCCGCTGCCATAAAGATACCTCCGAGCATCGGATTAAAACCTGGTCTCCGCCGCCAGCAAAGGAAAACAAAACGAAAAAAAAAATAAAGAATGGCCGACCGCTCCTCTCGCAACTTCTTATAATATCATAATTAAATAATCCGGGTGTGCACTGTTAAATACGAAAAAAAGGTACGCGCGCACGCATTTTCAGGCCGGCAATAAAGTTAATGTCTACAAGCCTTAAAACCTGTTATACTGTTCTTTGGCTCGAATGCGTGCGTAGGTTTCTTACATTATGTGACGTTACTATGGTCTATTTACCATATAATGGTCGGTAACGGCGTCTCTTTGACTTCTTGATACGTGACTACCACCGCAAATCACCCTTTGTTCTTATTTAGTCCGGCGTATAAATGGATATTCCGCGTAATGATATATTTCAGGACGGCGGGGACGTGGCACCGCCATTATTTTCTTATACATGTTAAACGATGTAAAAAATTACCGTGGACACCCAGTCGCGTATCGCCAGTTTTATATCTTCGGCGGCGGTTTCGGAGAGACAAGAGATTAAAATGCGGTTTTTGTAATTAATACGTTTTGATCGTGTGCGTAACAACCACATCCGAAAATTCTTCAGTATAGAAAAAGATTTCCTGCAATCAGCCCTTTTAAAATTATTTCATACACAAAATACGATAACCTAAAATATTGGCATCAGGTATTTTACCAAATGTCGGCGTGCGTTTTGAGGACCGCGAAGGACAAGCCAGTGCTGTTAAGTTGGTAGATTAAAAAATGTTGATGCGCAAATGCGAGGCCAAAAAGCAGCTGGAGTTGAAGAAAATGGCCAAAAAAAGGAGAGGAAAAAGCAGCTAAATATCCCCAATAGAAGAGATGTTCAAGAGTTACATTATGATTTCATTAGATTCTTCAAAAACGATAAAAAAGAAAATCGAAATTGATGGCAAAAGGTCTCTAAAGAAAAATGTTAAGAAGAAGAATAAGAAAAAGCATCTTTTCTCATGATCGGATTTTTTAGAGAAGTGGAAAATTATAAATAAAACGCATAAAAATAAGGTTCAAATTGGTTCAGGCTAAAAACTCGATTATGAAAGACTATTCAAGAAAAACCAGACGACATTAGTATAGGAAAGGAAAGAGAGAACACTTTCTGTGGTTATTAGATTGCAAATAATAAGAAGACTTTAAGAAGAAGTGAATTTATCCACATTTTACCAAATAATTATATTGGGAGAAGTAATGAATGTAGCAAAACAAGTATCGAATTTATTAAAAACAAATAATTATAGTTTTTTTAGAATAATATTCTTAATAAGAAAATTATTGAAAGATGGAATTAAAGATACTGGAAACTATAAAAAATGAAGAAAATGTTAGAACTCTAAGAAAATGCCTGAAAAATCAGGAAAGTTCATTAAATCAAAAATTTTAATAAAAGGTACTGAAACTTTTTAAAAATCTACAAAGAAAGTTGAGGAAATTTCTTGAAAGATGGAATGAAAGTAACTGAAAAGTTCTAGAAATCTACAAAGATTATTAAAAAAATTCAAGAACTTTCTAGAATAATTCTTCAAAAATCTGATGAAATCTACAAAAAAATCTAAAGAAAGTTTTATAACTTTTATAAGAAATTTCTTGAAGGATGGAATGCAAGATACTGGAAAGTTTTAAAAATCTACAAAAAATATTTAAAAAATTCAAGAACACCCTAGAAAAATTCTTCAAGAAATCTACAAAAAAAAAATGAAGAAAATTGTAGAGACCCATAAGGAAATTCCAAAAAAAAAGGAATGAATGTTACTGGAAAATTCTAGAAATCTAAAAAACCAAACTGAAGAAAATTCTAGAACTCTCCAGGAAAATTCCTGATAAACTGAATGAAACTTTTTAAAAAATTCTAGAAATCTACAAAATTCAAGTAAATTTTAGAAATTTTTTTTCAAATTGCAGAGTTCTAGAAATTTACAAAAATATTGATTAAAATTCTCAAGGCCCATAAAAAAATTCTTGAAAACTGGAATTGAAAAAAGTTCTACAAACCTACAAAAAAAAAGAAGAAAATTCAAAAAGTCTTTAAGAAAATTCATGAAAAACTGAATGAAACTTTCTGAAAAATTTTAGAAATCTACAAAAAAATTCCGGAAAATTTTAATAAAATATAATAAAAGCTACCAAAAATATCCAAAAATTTACAAAAAAATAAGGAAAAGTTAGTGTAAAGTTCTAGAAATCTATAAAAAAATTTGAAAAAAATTCTCTAAGAAAATTCCTGAAAAAAATCTAAAGAAAGTTTTATAACGTTTATAAGAAAATTCTTGAAGGATGGAATGCAAGATACTGGAAAGTATCAAGAACACCCTAGAAAAATTCTTCAAGGAATCTACAAAAAAAGTGAAGAAAATTGTAGAGGCCCATTAGGAAATTCTTAAAACATGGAATGAATGTTACTGCAAAGTTCTATAAAATCTATAAAAAAAACCCAAATGAAGAAAATTTTAGAACTCTCCAGGAAAATTCCTGATAAACTGAATGAAAGTTTCTAAAAAATTCTAGAAATCTACAAAATTCAAGATAGTTTTAGAAAATGTCTTCAAAATTGCGATGAAAATTGCAGAGAAGTTCTAGAAATTTACAAAAATATTGATTAAAATTCTAGAGGCCTATAAAAAAATTCTTGAAAACTGGAATTAAAAAGAGTTCTACAAACCTACAAAAAAAAACTGAAGAAAATTGTAAAAGTTTCTAAGAAAATTCATGATAAACTTTCTGAAAAATTCTAGAAATCTAAAAAAAAATCAGGAAAATTCTTGAACTAATAAAATATAATAAAAGTTACCAAAAATATTAAAAATTTACAAAAAAATAAGGCACATAAGGAAATTTCAAAAAATGGAATTAAATTAGTGGAAAGTTCTAGAAATCTATAAAAAAATTTAAAAAAAATTTCTAAGAAAATTCCTGAAAAACTGATTGATTGACACTTTCTAAAAAATTTCTAGATATCTACAAAATTCAAGAACCCTTCAGAAAAATTCTTCCAAAATGTGATGAATGTGGCTGAGCAGTTCTTGAAGTCTACAGAAAAATATTGAAAAAAATTCGGCCGATAAGAAAATTCTTGAAAAATGGAATGAAGAAAAGTTTTACAAACCTACACAAAAATTATAGAAAATCTTTAAGAAAATTCCTTAAAAACTTGATGAAACTTTTTGAAAAATTCTAGAAATCTACAAGCAATTTTTTTGGATTTAAAACAAAAATTTAGCCCATAGAGGGTTAGTTAAAGACCAGGATTAAGTAAAATTATTAAAATATATATCATCATCATATTTTTCGTAAAATAAGGAAAATCAGAAATTAAAAAAATTTATAATTATAAAAACTTCTGAAAGGGTGTTAAATAAGTGAAGAAATAAAGCCATACGAAGATCTATATAAAAGACTATTCAAGAAAAATAAGACTATATTACCAAAAGAATAAAAATAAAAAGGAGAAATTACCTTATGTTGACATTAAATTCATCATAAAGAAAAATGCCGAGAATACCAAGAACTATGTATTATGATTTCATTATATTCTTCAAAAAGAAGAAAATCTAAAATCTAATAAATCTATTGTTAAAGAGTATGAAAGGAAAATGAGAAGACATTAGATAAAGGTGGAAAAGAAAAGGTTATTATTATTAGATTTTTCATAGAAGAGGAAAATCAAAATTCAAAAAAATAGTTTAAGACTAAGAACCTGATTGTGAAAGTATTAAAAAATCAAAGAAATTAGATCAGGTTGAATTATAAAAAACTATGAAAAAATAAGGTGACAAGAGAATAAGGGAAAAGAAAACATCTTCCGACCATCATTAAATTCTTCGAAAAGAAGAAACCTGATAAGATTAATCTTATGATTTCATTAGGTTCCTCAAAAATGAAGAATATCAAAAAAACTATAGTCTAGATTGCGAAAAGCCACTTAAGAAAAATGCGAAAACATAAGAGAAAGGGAAAGAAGAAAAGAAAACCTGTTCTATTTTGATCATATTTTTTATAGAAGAAGATAATGAAAAAGACACGACTGTGAAAGACTGTTAAAAGAAAATTGGGTCATATAAGAAGTCGTACAGGGAAAATAGTATGAAATTAATAGAAAAAGGGAAAAAATTATGTTATCATTGGATTTTTAAGCAAAATAAAACCAAAAAGAATCTTGTGATTTAAAAAAAAAAGTAAAATCAAAAAGAAATCAGACTATGAAAGAAATGAAATATCTTCTTTTATCATTAGATTTTTTATAGCAGGGGAAAAAAGAAATTGGAGAAATTGAATACGACTAAGAACTCTATTATGGAAGGCTGTTAAAAAATCGAAGAAGTTAGGTCAGACTTAGAACTCGATTATTAAAAACTATCAAATAATACGGCGATTGTAATTGAAGAAAAAATATGTTGTCAAGAGATTCTTCAAAAACAAAAAAGAATAAGAACATCTTATAATTTTCATGGATTCTCCAAAAAGGAAGAAAATTGAATTAAAACTAAGCCTGGAGAGGATATTCAAGAAAAAGGAAACGACATTAGAAGAAGGAAAAGAAGAAAACAACTTCTTTTATCGTCGGATTTTTTTTATCTACAAAATAGCTAAGCCAGTATATGATGTTAAATATGAAAAAGGCATTTAAGAAAAATAAGTTTTCTTAAGTAGAAGATATTTGCCACAGGATTTTTTAAAATAAATTAAAGATAATTGATAAGACTAAGAACTTATTTAGCTAACCTCCTTAATATTCTTCTTTCTTTGATAATCAAATTACAACTGAAGATGTCTTTTTCTTTTTATTAGTCTGCTAATATCGTCTTATGGTCCTTTAAAATTTTAAGATAATTGATAAGGATTTGAATATTTTCATTAGGTCCTTCAAAAAAAGTCGAAAATACTAAGAACCAGATTGCGAATAATAGAACGTAAAGAAGAAAACATTCATATATCACACTTTGCTTGATGATGAAATTAATTAAGAATAAGAGTTTGATTGAGCGGCTGTTAAAAATCAAAAAAATCAGGCCAGATGAAAGACAATTCTAGATTAATAAGACGACATTGCAAGAAGTAATGTAAAGAGGAACATCTTATGTTATTAGATTCTTCAAAAAAAAGAAAATCGTTTAGACTGCAAATATTTTATGATTTCAATAAATTGTTCAAAAACGGCATAAAAGAAATATTTTCGATTTTCTTTTATATCATTTTGAAGAGTCTATTCAATTCATAAAATATTTGCAGCCTAAATGATTTTCTATAAGAACTAAATGGCGGAAGGTTACTAAAAAAAAATGCTACGAATGAGCATAAGAAAATTATTGGATTTTTTTTATAAAAGAAGAAAAGATTAAATAAAAAATTAAGTTTCGATTATGAAAGGCCGTTGAAGAAATAAGTTCAGACTAAGAGTTCAATTGTAAAAGACTATCCAAGAAAAACAAAAGTAGGAAAGAGGGGAGAAAGCTTCTGTTGTTATTAAATTGCGAATAATAAGAAAACATTATTGTTATTAAATTAAATCATAAAATTAATCGGATCACAATTTCCAAATTTTAAAATAAAATCAGCAATATATGAGGTTAAAATTTTAATGAGTATTTTTAGAGAAGAAGAACTGATTGGAAGCGCCTTCGAATGATAATATGGCAACAGAATATCTACATTTATTATTTTCCTTTTAAAGCCTGCGTATTTTTCTTTAATGAGCTTCTCGCTTTTCTTTCACATCTATTAATTCAAAAGCACCAGCAGTTCAGCCAGTTTCCTTATTTTAGGAGCAGTTGATTTTTCTGAAATCTAAATCTAAAATTCTCCATTCTAGAAAGCGTAAGAATACTGTAACATCATGTTTATTAAGTAAATAGGCAAAGAAGTAACTGAATTTGGTTAATTAATTCATGGTTTGATTTTTGCAGGATCTTAAGTTTCCAAGATTTGAATTTCAACAAAAAAAATACTGACAATGTGATTGTTTCAAGTTATACAGCAGTGGATAGAGTTTTGAAGGAGGTGAGAAGAGAACATTAATTTTGAAGTTGGATCAGATCAAAAAAACTAATCGTAATATTTTATCTATTCAGAATTATATAATCAAACAAAGAACAACGATTAAACAATTTCCAATACATATTATATAAATACAATAGCTATTTTTTGGATTTGTACAACTTTTGGTTTGGATTCTTTGGTTAATAGGTTATTCAATTCTGGACTGTAATTTATTGGATGTTCCTAATTTGGCTTCGGCATTTGATCAACTTGCTTTTCTTGATCAATTCGATTATTGAAAATGAGTGATATCTTAGGCATTATTCAAAAGCTTTGACCTCTTCGAAACTACGTCGAAAATGAGGATTTAAAGTTCTTGATTCTTGAGATCTTAAGTAGGATTGTGCTTTTAGACTACTTTATAGCTGGGAGATTGCTATTGGGAGTTTCAGGGTGGTTGAAACTCCAGAAGTATGAAATTTAGTTATACCCTTCTGGCAAGGAGCTCGAATAAGTTTGTGTCGGAAGAAGCAGATCGATCAAAGATATATACTTAAATGAAGTAGAAGAAGAACAGAAAGCCTTAGAAGCAAATCAAAAGAATATCGAAGAAGTTAAAGCAGTAGACGAGCGACGCAAGTTTGTAGCAGCAAGACCCGAAGAAGACTTTTCTAAATTAGAGGTTAATTAAACTCTTGGTGATGTTTCATAATTTTGAAAATTGATGAAACAACATCAAGAGTTTAATTAACCTCTAATTAATATAGAAATGTTTCATCACGGGTTAAGTGAGAATTTAATTCATCGACTTTTTTAAAGGTGTGATATTCTACTTACAAGATGATATAATCGTTGGAATAGAGCTGTGAAATATTTTTAACCGTATTAACATTGCAAAGAAAGTCCTTACGAATAAATGTAAATATAAAGATCCCAAATAAAGTGGCAAAACTGTTTAACATACATGACGTCTTTTTATTGTATATATATATATATATATATATATATATACATTTTAATTATCTATTACTAATGAATGCTATGTTAATGGATTATCAAACTATGATTAGTCTACTTGTTATTATTCCTAATGACCCTTAATGTTTTTTTTTAATTTTCTTCAATAATGAACACTAAACTACAGCCATTTTTTTTCGGTTAGAAAAATTAGTAAAAAGTTAGTACGTACTTTCATACTTACGTGGCCTAGATCCTTTTCTTCCTTCTTGACCTTCTTGTGGTCGGGCTCCTGGGGCGTTCTGGGCCTGTACTTCTCCCTTTCAGCCGGGGAAATGGAGTTACGCTGCAAGCAGACAAAATGGACACATTATTATTTTTTTTTTCATTGATTTATACGCGTATGGTAAAAATATAATTTTGGATATAATTAATTGGGTCCAATAATTCAATCGCGCAAATTTATCGAGATTAATTAACGTAAAAATTTACAGCGCGATATTCAATTAAAACCGGGAGGGTAAAAATAAAATAAAAAAACGAGAGAGCGCGCGCTGTTTGTTTTATGGACTATGGTGTATTTTTGGATTAATGCAATCGAATTATTAGTCGCGTGATGGATACGTTTGGGGTGTTGTGTGTGTGTGTGTGTGAGGGTGGAGAGGTAAAAAAAATACAGGGGTTGAACAATCTAATAAAATGGAGAGCTCATTTAATCTGGAATTTCAGGAGACTGACATTAAAGTTACCGAGAATCCGACTCGTGAATGTACTGTTAATAATCCAGTAAATGAGGCGACCGTCGCGATGAAATAGGTCATGGAAGCCACGGAGTTTTACAACCCCTCTCCGGCTGTTCCGGGCAATTTCTCCTCTACACCGACCCGATGAAGCTTTTATTTCCCCCAGGGAATTTGTTCACGTCAGAAATGAAACTGAGAAGCGAATCGAAAACGTGTATTCCGCCGCCACAGCCGCCTTCGGAATTCACACCCTCCGGGGTCGGTGTGGGGTGGGGTTGTAGTTAATACGTGTAATTAAACTCAGTCGTGTAAAATGGGCAAACAATGCGTGTTCCGCAAAGTGACCGTAGTCTAAATAACAGAGCCCCGGACTTAGATGTAAATGTAATTTGGTGTAGCGTTTCAGTAGCGATAATTAAGAAGGACATGGTTAAACCACTCCGGCACCGCATAGTACACATCCCTGCAATCCACTAAGTGGTCGAAACAAACAGAGTTAGAGGGTGGGGTGGGTCGGACTTTGCGGTTGCGGCCGCTGGTAATAGAGCTACGTTGTAACTTGGAGATGTTTCCCGCGACGAGAATTACATTACGAGATTCGAGAGATGCTTCCTGAGCGAAATACAAAGGGCATTCAGCAATTCATTGTAAATAGTAATGCCGCCGCACAATGGAAGCCCCTAGTTTTACTCGAGTTTCAATTTCCTTTCTATCACTCTTTCGCCTCCCGCTTATTTATAAATAAACTCCGTTCTACTTCCTCTCCTCCTTTTTTTTCCTGCCGCCCCTTTTCGTCGTCGTAGAGTTTTAAAGCCCCAGCATTTACTGCCCCACATTTCATTCCCGTCCAACTAATTTGATGGCTTTTATATCTCTAGTATTCTTTAAATGTTTTTACAGTATATTATCTAGAAATAATAAATACAATTTTTTTTTCTAGATAATAATAAATGTTCAGATTTTTATAATCAACCTATACAATAGTATGAAGTGCATTTGATATCATATGTACTGGAAAATCATGCATTCGATAATACGACAAATTCTGGAGTAAAAAGTTCAACTTGAAATATTCATTCATTCATTCATAAACATCCCCTTTTTTACCGGCTTGGCCAGTGTAAAGAACATGAAATATACACAAATTAAATATAGCTAAAGAATTTCGGAAATGATAACTACTACAAAGTCTTCTTGAAGACAGCTTGGATAATTACACAGGAAATAATGGTAACACTTTCTTTCACAAAATAGTTTTTATTCGCTATATGTATACATTTCGAGTGCAAAGCAGTCATTATAAATAGCTTGGATAATTGAGTACTCTAACGCTTATACATTTTATTTTGGCAAATCTCTAATTTTGGCCAGAAGTCCTAGAAACTATCAAATTTTCTAAAAGAAATATAGACCACACCAAAGAAGAATCTTCATAAGTTTTAGTTTCAACAATTTCTAACATTATTTGCACAGATCCTCGAATTTTGATCAGCATTTTAAGTCCTAAGTACCAATAAAAGCTGCTACACGTACCATAATATTAAAATACATCATGATCAAGAAGAATCTTCATTAGTTTTAGCTTACAACACTTTCTAACATTATTTGCACAGATCTTTGGTTTTTGATCAGTATTCTAAGTCCTACACACCAAAAAAGCTTCTACATGCACCATATTAATAAAATAGATCATTTTAATTTGGTTGATTTCAGTTACTTGAAGATAATAATAACTTTGATTAAAACACTTGATATCAAACCATTGATAATGGACACTTTGTGTCCGAAATGTGCATCTAGATAAAAATAAAATATTGAAGAAAGGTTCTAAGTGTTTTAATCAAAATAGATCATGCTAAAGAAATCAGTTCATTAATTTTAACATTTTAACCCTTAAAATTTGACCAGTAGATTTTGGCCCTACAAATCAAGAAAATATAGATAAATACAGAAATACCGAAATACTTTGGTGATAATCCCAAAGATAAGAAAAGAAAATATGGATAAATACTGAAGTCTTAAAACGACTTTGGTGATAATTCCAACGATAAGAAAAGTAGTCTTCTGCAAAGAAGATATCGTTGGGATATAAGTCTTAATAAGACTTCGATACTTCTGTATTTATCCATATAACTAAGAGAAAAACGTCTGTAAAGGTTAAAAGTATATTTCTTGTCGCCTTCACTTAAAACAAACACAAAATAGTGTCTCTATGATTAGTTTCACCAAAAAACCCTCAAAATGCTGAAATATTTAAGATAATTAAAACACTTTAACTTTGTTTTACCACATTTTATGTGGTAAAACAAAGTTAAAGTGTTTTAATTATCTTATTAAAATGTACCACCAAGTTAACGCCGACAACATTCAAGAATGAAATATTTAAGACGAAAACCGCTATAAAAAATAAGAAACTGAAAGATGTTCTTAGACATTTTCCTAAAGCTTTTACATTATTTTAAGTTATACATAAGAGCTATAAAAGATGTGATTGAGCCCAAAGCTCATTTCTTGTTACAGTTCTCTCAAATCAGTTTTACGAAAAAAAATAATTTAATTAAAGGTCTTTTCGAAGGCCCAAAGCACATTTATCGCCACAACTCTCGCAATTCAGAAAAAAAATTGAATTAAAGGTCTCTCGAAGATTAGGAACCCAAAGGTCCAAATTACATTTCTCGCCACAGCTCTCTTAAATCAGAAAAAAATTAATTGAATTGAAGGTCTCTTCAAAGATTAAGAACCAGATCAAATTTTTATAAATACTGAACGATTTTGAGACTCTACTTTAGACTAGAACGGGTGGTTTGGTCATGTTGGTCTTAAGAAATTATTTAAAAAAAATCTACAATGATTTTGATAAATTTTGAACATATAATAAGTATATTTTAGGCATCTTTCAAAAGCTTTGGCCAAATTTCCTTTAAAATATAAGAAATGTTCTCTCCAATTTTTGTAACCATTTTACAATATTTTACATGGTCTTAGGCATGTTCCTGAAGCTTTCACATTCTTTTAAGTTGGAACCAAATAAGAGCTATAAAAGATGTGTTTGAGTGCAAAGATCCAAAGCACATTTCTTGTCACAGTTCACACAAATCAGTTTTACGAAAAAATTACAAAATGCCAAATAATTGAATATATTTAAAGCATCTTTCAAACGCTTTGGTTAAATTTGTTGTATGTTGGAACCAGAGGAGAACTAAGAAAAAATATAAAGGCTAATAGTAAACTTGTTAGCACTGCTCTTTCCGAAAAATAGGAATATAAGTTTAAGAAATTTCTGCAAAAGAATCTAAAATTTTTTTATGAAAATTGCCACAGACATTCTTTTAAAGATTTGATATGCCTTTTTTGATGATAAAACTAATTCCATGAAGATTAAAACAATATCATTTTTCTATGATCATAATTGAAGACAATTTACAAGATATAGTTCATTTTTCTTTTTCATGATTTTTTCGGGTAATTATTTTCAACATTTTTTTTAAGATTTGAAGAGTTTTTAAAAGCTAGAACAAAACGAGAGAAGAAAGAAAGCATTGGGAATAGTTGTCCTAAAGCTTTGTAACGATTTGATTTATTTAAAGCTAGAACAAAACCAGAGAAGAAATTACTGAAAAATTGGAGATAATTCTTCTAAAGTTTTGTAATGTAAAAAAATTGTAGGATAATTATCTTGGATATTTTTCTAAAGCTTTAACAAATGTCGAAAAACGACAGATTCATTTGGACAAAGTTCAGAAGAAACAATATCTTTTATTTATCATAATTGATAACAATTTTCAGGAAATAGTTATCTTAGATATCTTTCTAAAGCTTTATAGAATGTTTTAAAAACAGATTCCTTTGGAAAATGTTCAGAAAATTGAAACAACATCTTTTATTTGTCATAATCGATAATAATTTTCAGAAAATAGTTTTTTCTTTTTTTGCAACAGTTTTGATTTATGTTTGATCTAGTTATCTTCAACATTTTACTAAAGATTTGACTATTTTTTAAAGCTAGAACAAAACGAGAAGAAATGACTGTATAATTGGAGATAGATCTTCTAAAGCCTTGTAATGTAAGAATTTTTTAGGATAGATAGAAAAAGTTCAGAAGATTAAAAAAATATCTTTTATTTATCATAATTGATAACAATTTTCAGGAAATACTTTATTTTTATTTTTTACAATGGTTTTGATTCATGTTTGAGCTAGATATCTTCAACAACTTTCTAAAGATTTGACCATTTTTTAAAGCTAGAACCAAACGAGAAGAAATTACTGAAGAATTAGAGAGAGTGCTTCTAAAGCTTTGTAAAGTAAGACATTTTTATGATAGTTTTCTTAGATATCTTTCTGAAGCTTTAACAAATGTTTAAAAAAGAAATTCAGAAGATTAAAACAATATTATTTTTTTTGTCATATTTAATAACAATTTTCAAAAAATAGTTTATTGTTATTTTTTACAATAGTTTTGATTCATGTTTGAGCTAGTTACCTTCAACATCTTTCTAAAGATTTGACTATTTTTAAAGCTAAAACCAAAAGAGAAGAAATAATTAAAGAATTAGGGAGAGTTCATCTAAAGCTTTTTAATGTAAGACATTTTTAAGATAACAGTTTAACTTTTTTATACTACTTTTTATTTTTATACAACACTTGTGACTAGTTTCGAATTACACAGTAATCATTATTAAACTTAGTTTGATAAGTGTTGTATAAAAATAAAAAGTAGTATAAAATAGTTAAACGTTTTTCTGTTATTCATTAAAAATTTATTACGAAGTGAACGACTCTAAAATTCAAGATTTTTAAGATAGTTAAGGCTTTAAAAAATATCAAAAACAGATTCTTTGGGAAAAAATTCAGACGATTAAAACAATATCATTTTTTCAGTCATATTTGAAAAAAATTTAAGAAAATAGTTTATTTTTATTTTTTACAATAGTATTATTTTATGTTTGAGCTAGTTATCTTCAACATCTGATTTGACTATTTTTTAAAGCTAGAATCAAACTAGAAGAAATGACTAAAGAATTAGGGAGAGTTCTTCTAAAACTTTGTAATGTTAAATTTTTTTATGATATTATATTTTAGATATCTTTCTAAAGTTTTAACCAACGTTAAAAAAATATTCTTTTGGGAAAAATCAGAAGATTGAAACAATATCTTTTTTTTGTCATATTTGATATAAATAAAAAATAGTTTATTTTTATTTTTGTACAATAGTTTTGATTAATGTTTGAGGTAATTATTATTAACATCTTTCTAAAGCTTTGACAATTTTTTAAAACTAGTACCTAAAGAGAAGTAACGATTGCAGAATTGGGGGTAGTTCTGCTAAAGCTTTGTGAATCTTCGTATATATTTCTAAAGCTTTAGCAAATGTTAAAAACAGATTCACTGTTTTGTTTTTCTTATCATAATTGATAACAATCTTCAGGAAATAGTTTTTGTCCTTTTTTCACTGTAGTTTCATGACTGGTGATAATCTTGAGGAACTTTTCTGACACTAAAATCAATTTCTTGAAAGAATCTCGTAGTTATTTTAGATATTTTTCAGTAGCTTTAATAAATTTATATTTTTTAATTCAGAACCAAAAGAAATATGTTCTCCGCAAAAGGAATCAAAGACTGAAAATGTTTCTTCTTAAGATTTGACTAGGCTTTAATCTAGTCAATTAATATAGAAAAAAACAGATTCCTTGAAAAGAAATGTCTAGAAAATTTTAACTTTCTTTACTCTCCTCTCTTTTTTACAATCGCTTATTTACAATCGTGACAAATCAGGAATTTTTCTTTCGCTAAAATTAGAAAATATCATGACGATTAAGGTCTATATTACAAAATGTTTCATCACGAGTTACATGAGAAACTACCCTAAGAAAAAAATCTTTAATATTAAAAACAGATTTCTTTAAAACAACAATTTAGAGGTTTCAAAAAAACCAAAAATTTGGGCGATCTTCAGAGATTATATTTTTTTACAAAAATTTTAATATATTTTCCAAAAATTATGAAAATGATTGTAAGGAAAATATAAAAGCTGTTTGAAGATTATCAATGAGGATTTCCTAAAGCTTTTAGCAATATTTTTTAACGATCTGACTTCTTTAGAATCGCATATGGTCATTACTAGTGACAATCTTCAGGAACTTTTCTTTCACTAAAATCAGTTTCACGAAAAAACATCAAGGCGCTAAAGCAATTGAAGATTATGAAGATCAAGGCGTATTCTGTGGAAAAGAAATTTTGACCAAGGCTAAAGGATTTTTGATTAGGTTACTACATCATTCTTCCAAAGCTTTGATTAATCTTCTTTAATATTTAAAACAGATTTCTTTGAAACAACAATTCGAAAGGTCTAGCACATCTAATTTCATTAAAACCAAAAATTTGTTCGTTGTTGATCTTCAGAGATTATATTTTTTGGTCCTAAATTTATGAAACTGTATGTTAAAAAATATAAAAGCTTTTTGAAGATCATCAATGACCAATTGGGACTTTCTAAAGTTCTGAGCAATATTTTTAAACGACCTAATCATGGTCATGATCTTCAGGAATTTTGTGGTTGCTAAAATCAGTTTCACGAAAAAACCTCAAGGCGACCAAGCAATTAAAGACGAGGGTCATATTTAAAGATCACGAAGATCAAGGCAGATAGAAAAGAAATTTTTACCAATGCTGAAGGGTTTTTGCTTAGGTAACTACATTATTCTTCCAAAGCTTTCATAAATCTTCTTTGATATTAAAAACAGATTTCTTTGAAACAATTCAGAATATTTAAACCATCTAGTTTTATTAAATCCAAAAATTTTCAGAGATTTTTTTTCAATAATTTTAATATACTTTCCAAAATTTATAAAAATGATTGTAAAAATAAAATATAAAAGTTTTTTGAAGATCATCAATGACCAATTGGGATTTTCTACAGCTTTGAGCAATAATTTTTTAAGTTAGGACCAAAAGAGAATTCCGAAAATAGAAGTCATAGTCTGTAATAGCTAAAGGCACACTTCTTGTCACTGCTCTTTCAAAAAAATTGTGTATCAAAAATTATCTTTTTTTTGGACACATTAGATATCTACCAAAATCTATGGCAAATATTTTTCTTTAAGAAAGAGTAGATATATGGAAACATCAAAAAGATTGAAAGCCTTTGAGATGTGGGTCTACAGACGGATGTTAAAAATCCCCTGGGTGGACCACATCACGAACCAAATGGTTCTAGAAACAATGAACAAAGAACTGGAAGCCTTATTCAACATAAAAAAGAAGAAATTGAAATTCCTTGGACACATAGCTCGCAACTCAAACTATGAAATTATGCAGCTCATTATACAAGGCAAAATCATGGGACGTGGAAGCATAAACCGTCGCAGAGTCTCATGGTTTTGCAACCTACAGAATTGGTAACAGTCATCCACTGAATTATTACACGCAGCTACCTTTAAAGTAAGTATTGCCATGTTGATCAGTAACCTCCGATGGAGACGCTGAATAGAAGAAGAGGAAAGAATTTTTAGAAAACAGTATTTTTTAGGTTAAGAGATGTACCTGTGCATCAAAATGATATATTTTCTAGGAGTTATCTTAGGTATCTTCCTAAAGCAATTGAAGACGAAGGACATTTCGAGGATCAAGAAACGTTTAACTAAGAACTAGAAAGACCAGTTTGTATAAAATTTATCAAAGACATTCTTCTAAAAATTTTGACGAATTTAGTTAACAGTGGATTATTATTATTATTATTAGATCTGTTGCTCCTTGGAGAGCATAGGGTATCTTTTCAGATGATTCTTCAGCTGGTTTGCAGGCAAGGTCATGCAATGGATAGTATGATAAAAAAACGTTTTTTTTTTGTTAACGAAAATCTGACTTCAGGTTTACCCATGTAGCCATGGCTGATGACAATCTTCAGGAACTTTCTTTTTTAGATGTAATAATATTAGAATTAATTAATTTTTAGGAGTTGTCTTAGACATGAAAAGCTTTAACCAATATTTCTTTAAAGTTGGGACAAAAAAAACTTTCGCTGCTAAGGTTAAAATGAGGTTTCTTGTCACTGCTTAATTAAAAAATCTTCTTAATTACAAAGACTTCTAAAGATTTGCGAATCTTTTTAAAGCTCTTTCTAAAGCTTTAACAAATGTTAAAAACGGATTCCTTGAGAAAAAGTTCGGAGGATTGAAATATTGGTCATGATTGATAAAAAAAAATTTCTAAAATTTTTGAATGTGACTGATTTTAGGGACAGATACCCTAAAATCAGTTTCATGAAAAAATCTCAAGGCTCCAACGTAATTAAAGACGAGGATGATTTTGAGAATCTAGTTCCATTTGATGTGCCAAAGCAATTAAGAAATCTTCTCTGCAAATGATGTATTTAACCAAAACTACCTTTGAAAATTAATTTCTCACTTAACCCGTGGTGAAACCTTTAAAGAATATTCTTTAATATTAAAAACAAATTCCTTAGAAATAACAAGTTAAAGTTTAAAAACATTTAGTTTCTTTAGCTGAACATTTTTTTCAAAGTTAAGAAAAATTAAGTATCTGACTGTAAATGTAAAAATACATGTCTTGGCACTTTTTAAAGTTAAAAAAGAATAAGTCTCTGATTGTAAAGGCTAAAAATGCATTTCTTGACTCTGTTCTTAAAAAAAGGTAAATGTGTACAAGATCAGTTTCACAATAAAGAAACCTAAGACATCTAGCAATTGAAGTGGAAGACCAACAAATTCTCACTGTAAAAGAAAAAGTCGATCAAAATCTTAATAATGGAGATGATGATGACAATAAATTGTCGTAAGAAAATTATATTTGGAATCGTAGGACCTATAGATATATCTTTAAATATATAAGAAAGATTTTCTTAATCAAAAGATGAATTATAAGCCAATTTTTTCCATGACTGTTAACCAAAAAATATTGAAAAAAAGAGGCCAAATGGCCGAAGCAAAACGGAGTGAAGACTACTTGTCTTTAGTAGATCGTAGGAAAAATAAACGTTTCTATAAATAATGTAGAGATTTGATGGCAGATAGATTTTTTTTTCCAAAAAGATTTAGATTTTGCATTGAAGGAGCATGGTTATCGGCCAAATCTCATTCTCTGTTAAAAAAAGAGTTTAAAAAATTGATCAACATCACAAAAAAGAAAACTAAAGTTCGTTACAACTATTTTAAGAAGATAATCGCAAGGAACCTTTCTTTGCGAATAGTGTAGAGTTGTGACAACAGCTAAATTATTGCTTCCAAAAAGATTAAGATTTTGCAAGAACATAATTACAATTTCATAACTCCGAAGTTAGATTTCAATACACCAAATATTTATCTCTATTGAAACTTCTTAATTTGTAGATGAATTTTCTACGTAAGTGATGATGAAACGAAGCTAAAAGAAAAGGTTTTCAGTTTCTAAGGTCAAAAATAACGATCTGTATTAATGTTTGAATTTTTTTGCAATATAAGTCGAGAGATCGTCATTAGATATTTACGTTAGCATTATCAAAGTCTATTATTAACCCTTTAACCTATCTTGCCTCTCATTTTGATTGCGGCTCGAGTCGTAGACAAATTACTAAATTACTAAACTCTAATTTTTGAAGAGAAAATTAGAAGAAATTTGATATAGAAATACGTTTTGAAAACTATAAAAAATATGAATTTGCTAAAAACATGATCGAGTTTTTAAAGATGTATAGAAGATATTTGATACTGAAATCTATGCTTAAAACTGTAGAAATCTAGAAGAAAAATTGCTGAAAAAAGTTGGAATTTCTAAGGAGGATTTTGGGAAAAAATGAAAGAGAAATTGTTATTGCTAATAGCAGAAAAATTTGGAAAAAAAAGCTGAAAAAGAATGGACTTTTTGGACATAATTTTAAACAGAAATGTATGCCGAAAACTGTAGAAATTTTGAAAATAAATTGTTGGGAGATACTCGAATTTCTAAAAAGAGTTTAATAGAAGTCTAGGTGAGAATTATAATGTTAATATGTAATTTTTAGAAAACGGAAGGAGAAATTGCTGCAAATACTGAAGAGTAGTTTGGAAGAAATTTAACCCAGAAGTAAGTTTTGAAAAAACTTAAGAATTAATTTGCTGAAAATGCTTGAGTTTTTCAAGAGATATATAAGGAAGGAATTTTTGCTTACTACTGTAGAAATCTAGCAGAGAAATTGCTGGAAAATATTGGAATTTCTGAGGAAAATTAGGAGAAGTAAAACTCTTGTTATGTTCCAATTACTTTATTTTCAGATAACTGACACGTGTTTCGGTCCTTGCGGATCATTATCAAAGTTAAAACTGAAACGTGTCAGTTATCTGAAAATGAAGTAATGGAGCATAACAAGAGTTTTACTTCTCCTAATTTGAGAAGTTTGGGAAAAAAATTTAAGAGAAATTATTGCAAAATAGGGCTGACAAATACTGGAGTTTTTGAACATAATTTTGGAAAGAGTTTGAGACTGAAATGTATGCTGAAAACTGTAGAAATCTTGAAAATAAATTGTTGGAATTTCTGGAAAAAGTTTAAATAAAGTCTGAGTAAGAAATATAAAGTGAAATCTGCAGAAAAGTAGAAGGGAAATTGCAGAAAATACTGTAAATTTTGAAGAGTATTTGGAGTTTGGAAGAAATTTGACACAGAAGTACATTTTGAAAACTAAAAAACTTTGAGAAAGACGCCATCCCGAATAGCAGGAAGGTAGGCACTTTCAAACCTACCTTCTGGTGGAGCGACATTGTAGCGGCTAATGCGAAGAGGAGAAGCCTAGGAGCAGGGCTAGGGGCAAGGATAGGGTTAGTTAGGGCGTGCCAAACGAAGCCCTTAAGCTGGCACTGAAGGACAACCCTCGTCAGTTCAAAGAAGTTCTTAGCCGTTGCATAACTGAAGGCATTTACCTAACAGTCTACAAAAGTTCTCATATATAAGCCCGACGGAAGAAGCCGGAGTCTGCAGGTCAATCTGCCTTTTCGAAGGCGAAAGCAAAATACCAGAGTTGATGAAGTAAAAGAGGCTGAAGGTCGCTTCAAAAAATGTTGCAGAAAAGGGAGACATAAAGAAGCTTATTTGCAATAAAGGCTAAAAATGTATCCCAATCAGTTTCTTCAAATGAAAAATTTAAGAGGAAAAGCCGTTCAACGAATATCACTATAATCTACAGCTAGGAAGACGGAAATTCTTCTGATTTAAGCAAAAAGGGTATTTAAAGCAGTTTATTAAAAACAAAAAGCTGAGTTGGTAAAGTAAAATCCAAATATAACCTGAAGAAACCTGTTTTATTTATTTTTTTGTTGATATATACTCGTAATATACGGTTCTTCGTTCAATAAAATCTTCAAGAAAGAAATTTCAAGGGAGGGCGATTGGTGATGATTAGACCTTATAGTGTGAATAATAAATTTTAGCTATGAAGTAATCTTTACATGGCCATCTTGATCTTTTGATGATAATATAGATAATTTTAATTACATGCGGAACTTTTGATTTTTTTTATTTTGGTAACTTTACGTCACAACCTGAATCACTATTTTAACGAGATAGGGATAAATTGTGTCCGGAGATTAATTGTGCGACCCCGTGTTCCCGTTTATCACGTACCCAAATGAAGGTATCAGTAAAATTTTATACAACCCCATAACGGGGCAGGAATAAGCGTCGGCTCGCCGGAGGGATGGGGGGAAACATTATTAGTTATTAGAGTTGGGGACAAGCGGAGCCATTAAGCAACATATTGTCCATTATGAGTATGAGAGTCACTTAGGGGTGACGCGGCGCGCTCGCCTCTCGTCGAGGGTTCCTTCCCTTATTGCTTATCCGCTACTTGTCCGCTATTATGTCGTGCTCATCTGTCAACTTACCAGATTTTATAACCCCCGGAATGCCGACGAGACCGGGGGAAATAAATAAAGTAGAAAAACGACTCCGGATGACAAAATTGCGCGGGGTGGGGGGGTTGTTATGTATGCGTCCCGGGCGCTAATAAGTTCATTAAACTGGCGCGCATTGTGTGATTACCACGTTGATAGTCATCATATCGGACCGCTCATTATATCGATAATCATGAAAATTACACTCGAATACTTCAATTATGCACGAACTACGCGCGGCTTATTGATGGAATTATTGCGTATACAAAACTGCACTGAAACTGTAATGTGCGATATTAATCCTGAATGAATATAAAAATGGTATTACTTGATTCCTCTTTAATCATCAATAAGAATATGAAGTTGAAAAGAAAAGGTGGTTAGATCTAATAATGAATAAGAGAATCAAGTTTTTGGGTAATTAGATTTGGTGACTTTAATGAGTGATGGGGAAAGGTTGACGGATTACATTTTTAATTTAGGGTTTTAAAATGATAATCATTACATATTATAGTAATAAACTTTTCCTTATAATAATAATAATTATTATTGTATTTATTTTTCTATACCCAATAGAAATAATCTTTTTAATCTAAGCGTTTAAATTAATTTAGAAGACGCCTCATCAATTTAAATAACGACGCGATGCTCTATTAATAATTTCCGATTCTCCAACCACCCCCTGACACCATTAACAGTTTACACCATGGACGAATCGATGCGGTGTTAACGATTTTTTATTAAATTCAATTTATCGTAAAACGCTGCATTAGTTAAAATGGGCTTTTTACGAGCGCGCGAGTTTAAAATTCCTGTCTGCGCCCATGGCTTGTTATATCATAATAAAATGGGCCGTATCGATTTCTCAACCCCTCGCTCCGCGCCGCCCGCACCCCGCCGCATCCACTTTTTCGGGCTGTAAAATGCGCGACAGTCGAGTCCGTAACACGTGTGGGGTGTTAAATTTGCAATGACGTCCCCAATAAAACTGGCAATTGCACGAAGTGCTCTCACATATCCATGAACACATAACCTCAATTTATGCCGCACAGCATTTGTATGCATTGAGGGTATCTTGTCACCCTATCGTTCGGTTCAATGGTTCAAAATATAATTGCGGCGCGAGTTCACCTGATTCCAATCGGGAATAATATTTGGAATAGTATAAATTGTACTTAATCAACCCGGCCGCAATAATTTGATCCGCACTAATTGATTTAGAGGTCCGGCACAGATGCGTAAATCACATTAAGGCCTGTCTGGAAATCGGGGGGGTGCGCGCGGCGTTAATTAATATCTCGCCGGGAAAAGGTATTGGACTTTTCGCCGCTGCGAAAATGGTAATGGGGTATAAACAGCGCTCAGGGGTGAACGGGGTGTGGGGAACGGGGCTCGGCTCCCCAGACGCCGTTCAGAAGCCAAGACTTATGAGTTCCGGCATTTTATCCCGGGAACGTGAAGGTTATCCCGTGTGATCGTGTAAAATTTACAGCTCATTTATTATGGGCCGGTTTCCTGGGTTTCAGATGGAGGAGAAAAACCCTTTCACGGCCTAACGCCACACAATGTTATCCTCTTTTTTTACTTTCTGCTTTCTTGTTTTGTAGGAGATTCATAAAAGCCTGTAATTAGTTAATACCATTTTCTACAATTGACAAGGTTGAAGGATACAGTTTTAAATACCTAAATACCAAAAATAACACCATTATTACTCATTACATAAATAAGGAGAAACCTGTAGTTAATCAGTGATAATTCCTCTAAAGGAGGTAAATTACTCTTAATAATTTGAAGATAGTTTATATTAAAAGGATAGTTTTGAGTACCCAATTTTCTAAAACACTGTTAAGTATTCATAAAAGGTAAATTGTCTAATCAGAATCATAAGGACACCACTATAGAATTTAACCTGACAGACTTCCCAAGAGAAACTGCATAAACTACATCTTATATCGCCTTGAAGCTTTAACTCTATAAAAAATCTAAGGTCATCCACTTTTCGTGCTCTGACCAAAATGACTTTCTTGTATTAGAAACTAAAAGAGGCTCTAGGACTTTTCACCTTTTGATCTAAAAGACCTTTCTCTATCAAAATCCAAAGGAAGAGCTTTAAAAGCTTTCACGCTCTAGTTCATCCGATTCCTGTATTAAGATGAAAAAGAAGACTTGGAATCTTTGACCCAATCGACTTTTCTGCATCAAAATCTAAAAGATGACCAGGATTTAAAGCCTCATTCTTCTTTAATCTCTTCTTAAATTATTGATAAAAGGTTAAAACCCAAAACTTTACAGACTTCTCAGGCAAGCCTGGATAAATTAAACCAGTTTTTTAGCCTTATTCTTCTTAAATTCTTAAAATATTTTACTTTCTCTCCGCTGTGATTTTTTACATCATTCTTTTATGGCTACACATTATATTTTTATCTTCTACAAGAGAATATTTCTATTTTTCTCCCTCCCAACTGTAGTCTTTATATATCTTTCGCCACTATTTCACAAATATCACAATAATAGGCCATTATATCTGTCGCGTTTGAGAAGGAAAATATTGAGCAGTTGTATTTCATTGTTATAACCCCCTTGATTTTCCACTTGAATTTTTCACACACACACACACACATATATACACACACGTTGCCCCTCTTCCGTAGAACGGAACCGGATTTCATTCGTTACGATCATCCAGAAAACATACAATTTGCATGTATGAATCCCGAAATGAAAACGCATTTCTAAGAGCCTGGAAATCTTGGCGGATTGCAAATCTCGCCGTCTCGCATTGAAATTCTGTAGAATTTCATCTCGCTGAGCGCTTTATTTGTTCCAGCATATCTCAGCGCTAAATGCCGGATGTTTTAGGAGTGAGGGGGAAAAGAGAGAGAGAGAATGGGGCTGGGGGCAGAGATGGGGGAGTTCGGGGGTTTCGAGAGACGTCTTGAGCAGCCACGAGCACAGTAGAATGTAATTAAAGCACCACCACTTTCTCGAGGAAGTCACACATTTAATTAACCCGAGTTGGCGCGTAATCGCGATGTTAATGGAGACGAATATTTGATTGCGTCGTTATTACTCTTGATGGATCCCTCCCCCCCGCTCTCTCTTATTGATTAGTTTAGATTGCTTGCCTGCATAAATCCCGTCACCTGTACGCATGCACTCGGAAGCAATTAAATCATTTCCGCCCCTCGGCGGGACTCAAAACTTAAACAAGAAACGCATTTATGCAAATTGGGCCGCACCAGCCACCAACCCACCTCTCTCCTGAAAATGAATAATGAATTTCAAAGTTTGGATTCTAATGCATTCGCACAGTGAATTACCAAATTATCTCCAGTCACAAAGAAGGAAGGAGGTGGCGGCGGCGGCGGCGGCGACGTGGATGGAGAGGCGGGGGGGGAATGAGATTTAAACTTGTGACAATACTAAGTTACCCAAATTAAATTTCACAGAAACCTCTTCTCCGCGCCGCCGCCATAACTCAGTCCTTAATTAAATTAAGAAAACTGCGCGCCCCGAGTTCTGGAATTCTTTTTTTTTCCTACACCCTCTCTCTCACCCTAGCCCCGTGCCCCGGTAACGAGGCCTTTTGTCTTACTCGTATTTGCCAGATGGGGTTGTTTGAAGGATCTAGAGTGTAATTGCACCTCGAGGGTGTCGTTGCTTTACCCTATTCGAGTTGTTCACACCCGACTCCGCTGTAATTGTGTAATTTATGGAAGGAGCTATGCTAGTAGTCGCACTTCTCGGTCCTAATTTCGACTGCAAAGTGGGTAAATTGCACACTCACGGCCTCATACAACATTATATATATATATATATATATATATAAAAATTCTAAAAGTATATAACAGACATAAACGATTTAGAAAAAAAAAATGCTTTTATGAAGATTAAAAATAAAATCTTATATCTTCAACTTCTTAAAATATAAACAATACCCTTTCATCAACCCTCGAGTGTGTTTTACTAATTGGAGGGTTGGATAGAGGCCACCCACCCACCCTACATATACAACTGTACATCCATCACAGTCGCAGTTTTATTTTCCTAAGAACTACTGCAGTGTTAGTGGCGTAATAATTCCTAAATTTAAAAACTGTGTTCTTGGTTAAGTTTAAGAACTTATGTAGGGTGAGTGGGTGGCCTATATCCCACCCTCTAATCATTAAAACATACGCGAGGGTTTTATACAAATAAATAACTGCTTACAAACAAGTTGAGCACTTTTAATTATAGAAAAATTTATATCTTTTCTGCAATTTATTTTGCATACTTGAGAATGCTTTACTGATTGAAGTGGGATAGAGGCCACCCACCCACCCTACATATATAACTGCACATCCATCAGTGTCACAATTTTATTGTTCTTAGAAATACTGCAGTGTTAGTGGCGAAATAATTTCTGAATTTTAAAACTGTGTGTTCTTGGTTAAATTTAAAAATATATGTAGGGTAGAAAACACTGTTGTTAGTTAAAGTCCTCTTAAATATATAGGGTGAGTGGGTGGCCTCTATCCCACCCTTCAATTACTGAAACATAAAACAGATATTTCTATAAAGTAATTAAATATATCTCGAAAAATCATTTCAATATTTTGTCTTATTTCGTTAAGCTTCTATAAAGTAAACCCTGACTTATTGTTTGTGTGGTTGGAGGGTGGGTTAGAGGCCACCCACCCACCCTACATATATAAAGGAATTATAATTACACGGTTTTTTATGTTACAAAACGAAAAATACAAACTGCTTTCTTCAATGTAAAGAATTATGCGCAAAAAATTCATTTGAGATTTTATGTTTTAATTCGCCAAGTTTCTATAAAAAAACGAGTAAGGATTTTTCTGTTATTGTTTGTTTTAACCACATATGTATTTCGAAATCAATTTCAAATATAACAACAAAATTTCATTAAAATCCCTTCATTCGTTTTGAGGACATTTTAGAAAATTTAGGTTTAAATGCAGTTTTTTCGTCACAACGATTTTGATTGAATATTTCCGAAAATTTACTAAGTATTGTTGCTGTGTTCTTCTTTTGTTTTAAACACACATATATTGCGAGTATTAAGGCAATGGTTTATTAAAATACCTTCACTCGTTTTCAAGAAATTTCTGAAAATTTAGTTATAAGTGCTGATGTTTTCATCACCAAGATTTTGATGGAATATTCCAAAAAATCTAGTGAGTATTTTTGCTGTTTTATTCTTTTGTTTTAAACACAAATCAATTTAGAGTATAACAATAATATTTCATTAAAATTCCTTAAATCGTTTTTAGGAAATCCAGAAAATTTACTTATAAGTGCAATTTTTTCGCCACCAGAATTTTGATGGAATATTTCAGAAAATCTATTGACGACTTTTGCGGTTCTATTCATTTGTTTTAAACACAAATCAATTTTGAATATTACATCAAAGTTTTGTTAAAATCCTTATGGTGGTTTTGAAAAAAAATCAAAAAATTTTTTAATCACAATGATTTTGATGGAATATTCCAAAAAATCTAGTGACGATTTTTGCTGTTTTATTCTTTTGTTTTAAACGCAAATCAATTTTGAGTATAATGGCAAAATTTCATTAAAATAGCTTCGGTAGTTTTAAGGAAATCTAGAAAATTTACTAATAAGTGCAATTTTTTCGTCACCAGAAGATTGATGGAATATTTCAGAAAATCTAGTGACGATTTTTGCCGTTCTATTCATTTGTTTTAAACACAAATAAATTTTGAATATTACAGCAAAGTTTAGTTAAAATCCTTTTAGTGGTTTTGAGGAAATTTCAGAAGATTGAGTCTTAAGTGCAGATTTTTTAATCACAATGACTTAGATGGAATATTCCAAAAAATCTAGTGACGATTTTTGCTGTTTTATTCTATTGTTTTAAACACAAATTAATTTGAAATATTACATGAAAATTTCGTAAACATCCTTTTTAGTGTTTTTGAAGAATTTTCAAAGAATTTAGTCAGAAATGAAAATTTCATCACCATTACGATTTTGATGAAATATTCCCGAAAATCTAGTGGAAATGTTTGTTGTATTGTTCTTTTGTTTTATGAAGTAATATATTTGGAGCATTAAAGCAAAGTTTTATTAAAATCTTTTCAATGGTTTTTAAATAAGTTAAGGAAATTAAGTGCAGATTTTTCCATCACAACTATTTTTTTTTATGCAATATTCCGGAAAATCTGGAGAGGATGATAGCTGTAGCATTCTTTTGTTTCAAACAGAACATATTTGAAGTATTAAAGCAAAGTTTCATTAAAATCCCTTCAGTTGATTTTGAAGAAATATCAAACATTTTAGTCAAGTGCAGATTTTTTATTCATCACAATGATTTCGATGAAATATAAGAAAATCTAGTGGGGATTTTTAGTGTGTTATTCTTTTGTTTCAACCACGATTGTAATTGGAGTGTTACAAAAAAGTTTCATTAAAATTCCTTCAGCCCTTTTCGAGAAATTTCAGAAAATTTAATCAAAAGTGCTGATTTTTTCATCATCATGATTTCAATGGAATATTTTAGAAAATTAAGAAAGGATTTTTGCTGTTTCATTATTTTGATTTACAAATAGATATATTTTAAGTATTACAGCACAGTTTAATCAAAATCCCTTCAATGGTATTCAAGATATTTTAGAAAATTTAGACATAAGTTCAGATTTTTTCATCTCCATGATTTCGAAGAAATATTCCAGAAAATCTAATGGGGATTTTTAGTGTGTTATTTTTTTGTTTCAAACACTAATATATTTGGAGTATTACAAAAAAGTTTCATTAAAATTCCTTCAGCCATTTCCAAGAAATTTCAGTAAATTTAATCTAACGTGCTAATTTTTCCATTATCACGATTTCAATTAAAATTAGGACAGGATTTTTTCTATTTTATTCTTTTGTTTTATAAATAGATATATGTTAAGTATTACAGAAAAGTTTGATCAAAAATCCTCAAATGGTTTTAAAGATATTTCAGAAAATTTAATCTGAAGTTTAGATTCTTTCATCACCATGATTTCGATGAAATATTCCAGAAAATCTAGTTCGAATTTTTAGTGTGTTATTCTTTTGTTTCAAACACAAATAAAATTGGATTGTTACAAAAAAAGTTTCATTAAAATTCCTTCAGTACTTTTCAAGAAATTTCAGAAAATCTAATCAAACGTGCTGTTTTTTTCATCATCACGATTTCAATTGGATATTTCAGAAAATTGAGACAGGATTTTTTCTGTTTTATTCTTTTGTTTTATAAATAGATACATTTTAAGTATTACAGCACTGTTTAATCAAAATCGCTTCAGTGTTTTTCAAGATATTTCAAAAAATTAGTCTTAAGTTGAGATTTTTTCATCACTATGATTTCGATGAAATATTCCAAAAAATCTAATGCGGATATTTAGTGAGATATTTTCTGTTTCAAACACAAATATAATTGGAGTGTTACAAAAAAGTTTTATTAAAATTCCTTCAGCCCTTTTTAAGAAATTTCAGAAAATTTAATCAAACGTGCTGATTTTTTTATCATTACAATTTCAATGGAATATTTCAGAAAATTAAGAGAGGATTTTTGATGTTTTATTCTTTTGTTTTAAAAAGAGATACATTTTAAGTATTACGGCATAGTTTAATCAAAATCCCTTTAGTGGTTTTCAAGATATTTTAGAAAATTTAATCATAAGTTCAGAATGATTTCGATGAAATATTCCAGAAAATCTAATGGGGATTTTTAATGTGTTATTCTTTTGTCTTAAACACAAATGTAATTGGTGTGTTACAAAAAAGTTTTATTAAAATTTCTTCAGCGCATTTCAAGAAATTTCAGAAAATTTAATCAAACGAGCTGATTTTTTCTTCATCACAATTTCTATGGAATATTTCAGAAAATTGAGGGATAATTTTTGCTATTTTATTCTTTTGCTTTATAAATAAATATATGTTAAATATTACAGCAAAGTTTGATCAAAATCCCTTCAGTAGTTTTCAAAATATTTAAAAAAAAATAAGTCATACCATCAGATTTTTTCATCACCATGATTTCGATAAAATATTCCAAAAAATCTAATGGGGATTTTTGGGGTTTTATTCTTTTGTTTCAAAGACAAATATACTTGGAATATTACAAAAAAATGCTTTTGCTTATAATTCACTATATTTCATCAAAATTGTGGTCATAAAAAAATCTGCACTTATGATTTAATTTTCTATGCTTTTATTGAAAACGAATGAAGAGATTTTTGTATAACAGCAAATTTAATTAAATTATAAAAATCTTCAATTTAATATCTAATAATTGAATGTTGGTACTGGACAACTAACCACTCTTCAAATTTATTTTCATTCTTATTATAACCTAGGTTGTTCAATTGTGTTAAATAAATCACTACGTAGTTTATACTTTTGTTTCTCTAAATATGAAACACTGTTGTTAATGAAAGTATCTTTAAATATGTAGGGTGGGTGGGTGGCCTCTATCTCACTTTTTTATCATTAAAACATACGCGAGGGTTTTATATAAATAATTAATTGCTTAGAAACAAGTAGCGCACTTTTAATTTTAGATTTTTTAAAATCTTTTCTATAATTTATTTTCAATACTTGAGAATGTTTTATTGATTAGAGGGGGCGATAGAGGCCACCCACCCACCCTACATATACAACTGTACTTCCATCACTGTCACAATTTTATTATTCTAAGGATTACTACAGTGTTAGTGACGAAATTTTTCCTGAATTTTAAAACTGTATTCTAGTTTAGGTTTAAGAATATATGTAGGGTGGGTGGGTGGTCTCTATCCCACCCTCCAATCACTAAAACATACGCGAGGGTTTTATAGAAATAAATAATTGCTTACAAACAAATCGAGGAGTTTTAATTATAGAAAAATTTAAATTTTTTCTGCAATTTATTTTGTATATTTGAGAATGTTTTATTGATTGAAGGGTGGGATAGAGGCCACCCACCCACCCTACATATACAACTGTACTTCCATCACACTCACAGTTTTATTTTCCTAAGAACAAACAATTCGCGCACTTTTAATTATAGAAAAATTTATATCTTTTTTACAATTTATTTTGCACACTTGAGAATGTTTTACTGATTGGAGGGTGGGATAGAGGCCACCCACCCACCCTACATATACACCTGTCCATCCATCACTGTCACAATTTTATTGTTCTAAGAAATACTGCAGTGTTAGTGGCGAAATAATTCCTGAATTTTAAAACTGTGTTCTAGGTTAAGTTTAAGAGTATATGTAGGGTGGGTGGGTGGCCTCTATCCCACCCTCAAATCTTTAAAACATACGCGAGGGTTATATTTATGTGTTCTCTATCAGGCCAAAATTGTAAAATGTAGTTTAGTAATAATATTGTTGACAAATTGATACAAAAACGTTTTTGACACATCGGAAAATCACCCTCTGATGATAATATAGAGTATGTTGCACCCTCATTTTTTTCCCTCGGGCACCCCATCTTTGATTTAAAACCCCATCCCCCACTTCGCCCCCTCATATTTGCATTACGCCGCGTTATATCTCGATTAAAGATTCATGACTGGGCGCGTTTTTGCGCCGCGTATTAATGAAATTAAATCGCCATTATAAAATATAAACCAATTTGCGCAGAACAATAACGGCGATGGAAAAACTTCCGGGAATATAAAATAGTATTTCACCGGGGCGGAACAAAGGGATTTGTGATTTGAAGCGACGCCTAACACGGAGTGTGTGGTGGTGGACATGGGATGGCTGGGAGGATGGGGGGTGAAGGGAGAACGTACAATAAAGGGTCGGGTTTAACAATAGATTAAGGCCGGCCTGCTCCTGGCAGAAGAATGTGGATGGTAGTTTTTCCGCTGCTGACTGTAAATTGATTAGGGCCCGGCGATTTTTCAGCCTGCGCTCGATTATATTACACAGTTTAGATGGAATCCCATTTATAATAATTTAGTGGATGTGCGGCCGACCATTGTTTGCGTTATGATTTGTTGAAAGGGACGGTGGATCTTCCGCGATTCTTTTTTTTCCGGGCTCCGATAAAGGCTTTAATTAATTCGTGTCAGATACAGATAATTATCCGCACTTTGGGAATTTTAAGTTCACCCTCCGGAACGGACCCCGGGGTTCGCTCCCGCAGGATTTCCCTCCCTCGCCCCCGCCCCCTTCCCTTCCGCGCGTCTGTGCCGTCGCTTTTAGAGGAATAAGATTTTTTATACGGAGGGAGAGAAGAGAGGAGCGGAAATAAAGAGCGGCATTAAGCGCGGCTGACAGCCAGCAGGAGCGGATGGGGACGTTAAATGGATTAGATACAGACAGGGGGAATGGAAAAATATTACACGACTTGCGATGATAAAAAGGTGCCAGTTTAATCCTCCACACGAGAGAGGGTGGATAGCAGATTTTATTTGTGTACGGCGCCGTCCTCGTTCGCCCTCCTCTACAGGGCGGGGTGGATTATCGGATTAATTTATTAAATATTGTTTCGCATTATGACTCACAGATTGGGTATTAGTCGTATACCGAGTTCATTCTATTATGCATTACCGGAGGGGATGATTCCGTTTTCATTTGCGAATATTTAAATGCACCCTCATACCTATAATCTTTGATTGTAAGCCACACAAAGCTTAATCTGTGCTGATGTAATAAAATTTTATCACCAACATAGTGAGAAAAATTATATTTAAAAACAGAAACATTAATCTGGATTCTAGCTAAACTAATCTGATTAAATTAGATACCAACATAATTGAATCGATTCTATTTCTTGAGGACCATTCATCAAAAAGCTCGTACCCGACGATGATGATAATCAAAAAAAAAGAATCGGTAACACTTTATAACCCTTAATTTAATCATAGGTTGGCGGTTTCAAGTGATTTGTGGGTGCGGTATGTGGCAGAGAGGTAGAGAGGTAGAGAGGTAGGTGCAAGGTCCCCAGACGACGGGGAATATGAACATATGTTAGCATCGCTTCTAATTTAGTACGCTATAAATTGCTAGCGGACAGGAAACACTGATCGAGTACAAAAGCAGTAATCAATTTGACCATCCCGTGCCCACATGTTATTACACTGGTATATCTGTGTGTAAATTCGCTAATTATTCTCTGTATGTATAATTGACCGCATCGGGGAAATGGATTTTATTATCTCTATTATCTATTTATATTGCCGAACGTGCCACATTTGTATTAATATTTCGCCCTCCACCCCACCGACTCTGACGAACGTACCCACACACACACCCCACCCATTTTTACAGCGTTTCGCAAATATTTATTGCAAACAATAATTAATCTAATTACATTTAAATTAATAATGTAATTGAGTCAATATTTTACCCCTAATATTTATCCCTGTTAATTAATTTTCTACTATGCTGCGCAAACATAGACACGAATGTTGTTTTGTTTGTGCGTTCGTATTTGTTCAGAAACGTTATCCCTTACTCATAATTTAATTTAATCAATTTAACTTAACAATTGAATATATTAAGTCAATCATTCAATTGTAAACAATTAACCACAGGAGGAATTAACCTAAGAAACTAAAAATACATCCTACACTAACCTAATTTTGATATTACAATAAAACAATTGCCACATCGTACCTAGAAACAAAATTACAACAATCAAAACATAAACTGAATAAAACAAAATTGAATTCGTCCATTAACACAATAGCAAAGAATTAACCTCAGCAGGAATTAACGTGCAAAACTCAAAGCTCATTCTACACTAGCCTAGTTTTGAAATTACACTGAAACAATTGCGGCATCGTGCTTAGAAACAAAATTACATCACTCCAAACGTAATCTGAAGAAAAGAAAATTGCATACGATGTTTAAAACATTGCAAAAAAATTAAGCTTAGCAGCAATTAATCTGCAAATCTAAAAGTGTGTATTTCGCTGACCTAGTTTTGATATTGTACTAAATAAATTGCCGCATCGTATGTAGAAACAAATTTATAACACTCAAAACGTAGACCTGAAGAAAATAAATTTTCATTAGGCGATTAAAATAATTGTAATAAATTAATATTAGCAGGAATTGACCTGCAACACTCAAAGGTCCTTTTATACTAACCTAGTTATAACATTTCACTGAAACAATTGCCAATTTGCGGCTAGAAACAAAATAACAACACTCAAAACGAAATTGAAAGAAAACAAAATTGCATTCGTCGATTTGAAATTATTTTTAAACAATTTCCCCAGTAGAAATTAACCTGCAAATCTCAGAGTACTAACCTAATTTTGATATTACACTAAAACAATTGCCACATCCTGCCTAGAAACAAAATTCAAACACTTTAAACATAATTCGAAGAAAACAAAATTTCATTCGACGATATAAATTTCTGTAAAACATAAACAATAACAGGAATTAACTTATAAAATTCAAAACACACCCTACATTAACCTGGTTTTCACATAACACTAAAACAATTGCCATTTTGTGCCTTGAAACAAAATTACAACCCTCAAAACGTAATCTGCAGGAAGTAAAATTTCATTCGTCGATTTAAACAATTGTAAAAATTAACCTCAGCAGGAATTAAGCTGAAAAACTCTAAGTACATCCTACATTGACCTAGTTTTAATATTTCACTAAAACAATTGTCACTTTGGACCTAGAAACAAAATTACAACACTGAAAACCTAAATCTGAAAAAAATTAAATTTTTCGGTGATTTAAATAATTGTAATAAATTAGTATCAGGAATTAACCTGCAACACTCAAAGTACTAACCTAGTTATAACATTTCTCTGAAACAATTGCTACTTTGTGGTTAGAAACAAAATTACAACACCCAAACAAAATCTAAAGAAATAAAATTTCATTCGGTGACTTAAACAATTGTAATAAACTAAAATCAGCAGGAATTGACCTGCAAAAGTCAAAGTACCTTGTATACTAACCTAGTTATAAAATTTCACTGAAACAATTGCCAATTTGGAGCTGGAAACAAAGTTACAACACTGAAAAACTAAATCTAAATTTTTCGGTGACTTAAATAATTGTAATAAATTAGTATCAGCAGGAATTGACCTGCAATACTCAAAGTACCTTTCGTTTTAACCTAATTTTAACATTTCACTGAAACAATTGCCAATTTGCAGCTAGAAACAAAATTACAACACTCAAAACAAAATCTAAAGAAAACAAAATGGCATTCGTCGATTTAAACTATTGTAAAACAATTGTCTAAGCAGGAAATAACCTGCAAATCTCAGAGTACTAACTTAATTTTGATATTACACTAAAACAATTGCCACACCCTGCCTAGAAACAAAATTACAACAAAAAAACATAAACTGAAGAAAAGAAAATTTCATTCTACGATATAAACTTTTCTAAAAAAATTAAAATCAGCAGGTATTAATCTATACAATTCGAAATACACTCTACACTAATCTGGCTTTGATGTTATATTGTGCCTTAAACAAAATTACAGCCCTCAAAACGTAATCTGAAGAAAGCAAAATTTTATTCGTCAATTTAAAATATTGTAAAAAATGAACCTCAGCAGAAATTAAGCTGCAAAACTCAAAGTACATTCTAAGTCAAAGTCAAAGTACCTTGTATACTAACCTAGTTTTAAAATTTTGCTAAAACAATTGCCACTTTTAGTCTAGAAACAAAATCACAACACTCGAAACCTAAATCTAAAGAAAAGAAAGTTTCATTCGGTGACTTAAACAATTGTAATAAATTAACATCCGCAGGAATTAATCTGCAAAACTCAAAGTACTTCTTATACTAACCTTGTTATAACATTTCACTGAAACAATTGCCACTTTGTGTGTAGTAACAAAATTAGAAGATTTAGAACCAAATCGAAAGTAAATAAAATTACATCAGTCGTTTTAAACTATTGTAAAACAATTACTTCAGCAGGAATTAATCTGCAAATCTCACAGTACTAACTTAATTTTGATATTGATTCATTAAAACAATTGCCATAACCTGTCTAGAAACAAAATTACAACAGTTTAAACATAATGCGAAGAAAAAAAAAATCATTCGACAATTTAACTTTTGTAAAAAATTAACCTCAGCAGGAATTTATCTACAAAACTCAAAGTACAACTTAAACTAACCCAATTTTGATATTACCCTAAAACAATTGCCACATACTGCCTAGGAATAAAATCACAACACTGAGTTAAACAAAAATGCATTCGTCGGTTTAAACAATTGCAAAGAATTTACCTCAGCAGGAATTAATCTGTAGAACTCAAAATACATCCTACACTAACATAGTTTTAATATTTCACTAAAACAATTGCCACTTTGAGTCTAGAAACAAAACTACAACACTCGAAACCTAAATCTGAAGAAAACAGAATTGCAATCGTCGATTTAAACTATTGTAAAACATATTAACCTGCAAATTTCAAAGTACTAAACTAATTTTGATATTACACCTAAGCAATTGCCACATCCTGCCTAGAAACAAAATTACAACTCTTTAAACATAATTGGAAGAAAACAAAATTTCATTAGACGATTTAAACTTTATAAAAAAAATTACCTCAGCAGGAATTAATCTCCAAGACTCAAAGCACATCCTACACTAACCTAATTTTGATATTACCCTAAAACAATTGTCACTTCCTGCTTAGAAACAAAAGTACAACAATCAAAACATAAACTGAAGGAAGCAAAATTTATTTCGTCGATTTAATCAATTGTAAAAACTTAACCTCAGCAGGAATTAAGCTCTAAAATTTAAAGTACTTCTTGTGCTGACCTACTTATAATATTTCACTGAAACAATTGCCAATTTGAGGTTAGAAACAAAATTACAACACTCAGAACGAAATCTAAGGTAAAACAATTACCTCAGCAGGAATTAACCTGCAAATATCAGAGTACTAACTTAATTTTGATATTTCACTGAAACAATTGCCAATTTGAGGTTAGAAACAAAATTACAACACTCAGAACGAAATCTAAGGTAAAACAATTACGTCAGCAGGAATTAACCTGCAAATATCAGAGTACTAACTTAATTTTGATATTACACTAAAACAATTGCCATAACCTGTCTAGAAACAGCATTACAGCAGTTTGACAATAATTCAAAGAGAACAAAATTTTATTAGACGATTTAAACTGTTGTAAAATAATTACCTCAGCAGGAATTAACATATTAATCTTAGAGTACTGACCTAAGTTTGATATTACACCAAAACGAAAGCGCCACATCCTGCCTATAAATCAAACTATAAAATTTTAAACATAATTTGAAGAAAACAAAATTTCATTCCGAGTTTAAAACTATTGCAAAGAATTAACCTCAGCAGGAATTGAGTTACCAAACACAAAGTACACCCTACAATAACCTGGTTTTGGTATTACACTAAAATAATTGCCGCATCGTGCCTAGAAACAAAATTACAACCTTCAAAACGTAATCTGGAGGAAGCAAAATTTCATACGACGATTTAAAAATTGTAAAAAATTAACCTTAGCAGGAATTAAGCTGCAAAACTGAAAGTACACCCTACACTGACTGAGTTTTAATATTTCACTAAAATAATTGTCACTTTGAATCTCGAAACAAAATCACAACACTCAAAACCTAAATCTGAAGAAATAAATAAATAAAAATAGAAAATTTCTTTCGCTGATTTAAACAATTATAATAAATTAATATCAGCAGGAAATAACCTGCAAAACTCATAGTACCTCTTGTACTAATCTAGTTATAACATTTCACTGAAACAATTGCCAATTTGCGGCTAGAAACAAAATTACAACCACAACACTCGAAACCTAAATCTGAAGAAAACAAAATTGCAATCGTCGATTTAAAATATTGTAAAAAAATTACCTCAGCTGAAATTAACCTGCAAATTTCAGAGTACTAAACTAATTTTGATATTACATCTAAACAATTGGCACATCCTGCTTAGAAACAAAATTACAACTCTTTAAACATAATTCCAAGAAAACAAAATTTCATTCGACGATTTAAACTTTATAAAAAAAATTACCTCAGCAGGAATTAATCTCCAAGACTTAAAGCACATCCTGCACTAACCTAATTTTGATATTACCCTAAAACAATTGCCACTTCCTGCTTAGAAACAAAATTACAACAATCAAAATATAAACTGAATGCAGCAAAATTTAACTCGTCGATTTAATCAATTGTAAAAACTTAACCTCAGCAGGAATTAAGCTCTAAAATTCAAAGTACTTCTTGTACTAACCTAGTTATAATATTTCATTAAAACAGTTGCCAATTTGAGGTTAGAAATAAAATTACAACACTCAGAACAAAATCTAAGGAGAACAAAATTGTATTCGTCGATTTAAACTATTGTAAAACAATTACCTCAGCAGGAATTATCCTGAAAATCTCAGAGTACTAACTTAATTTTGATATTGCGCTAAAAAAATTGCCATAACTTGTATATAAACAAAATTACAACATTTTAAACAAATCTGAAAAAAAAAAACTTTATTAGACGATTTAAACTGCTGTAAAACAATTACCTCAGCAGGAATTAACCTACAAATCTTAGAGTATTAACCTAATTTTCATTTTATACAATTGCTACATGCGGCGTAGAAAGAAAATTATAGCACTTTAAACAAAATCTAAAGAAAATAAAACTTCATTCGACAATTTAAACTTTTGTAAAAAATTAACCTCAGCAGGAATTAATCTATAAACTTCGAAATACACCCTACACTAACCTGGCTTTGATGTTATACTAAAACAATTGCCATATTGTGCCTTGAAACAAATATACAACTTACAAAACGTAATTTGAAGGAAGCAAAATTTTATTCGTCGATTTAAAATATTGTAAAAAATTAACCTCAGCAGGAATTAAGCTGCAAAACTCAAACTACATCTTACACTGACCTAGTTTTAATATTTCACTAAAATAATTGCCACGTTGAGTCTAGAAACAAAATCACAACACTCAAAACCTAAATCTGAAAAAATTAAGTTTTTTTCAGTGATTAAAACAACAGCAATAAATTAATATCAGCAGGAATTAAACTGCACAATTCAAAATACCTCTTATACTGATCCAATTATAATATTCCACAGAAACAATTGCCACTTTGTGACTATAAACAAAATTACAACACTCAAAACGAAATTGAAAGAAAACAAAATTGCATTCGCTGATTTAATCTACTGTAAAACTCTTGCCTCAGCAGGAATTAACCTGCAAATCTTAGAGTACTAACCTAATTTTGATGTTATACTAAAACAATTGCCACATCCTGTCTAGAAACAAAATTACAACACTTTAAACATAATCCGAAGAAAAGAAAATTTTATTCGACGATTTAAACTTTTGTAAAAAAAAATCAGCAGGAATTAATCTGCAAGACTCAAAGCACATCCTACACTAACCTACTTTTGATATTATCCTAAAACAATTGCCACATCCTGTTTAGAAATAAAATTACAACAGTCAAAACAAAAACTGAAGGAAGCAAAATTACATTAGTTGATTTAAATAATTGTAAAAAATTAACTTCAGCAGTAATTAATCTGCAAAACTTAAAGTACATCCAACACTGACCTAGTTTTAATATTTTGCTAAAACAATTGCCACTTTGAGTCTAGAAACAAAATCACAACACTCGAAACCTAAATCTGAAGAAAACATTTTCATTCGGTGATTTAGATTGCAATAAATTAATATAAGCATTAATTAGCCTGTAAAACTTAACGTACCTTTTATACTATTATAAAATTTCACTGAAACAATAGACACTTTGTGGCTAGAAACAAAATTACAATACTGAAATCGAAATCGAGAGAAAACAAAATTGCATTCGTCGCTTTAAGCTATTGTAAGACAATTTCTTCAGCAGGAATTAACCTGCAAATATCAAAGTACTAACCTAATTTTGATAATACACTAAAACAATTACCACATCCTGCCTAGAAACAAAATTATACCATTTTAAGCATAATCCGAAAAATACAAAATTTCATTCGGAGTTTTAAACTATTGTAAAAGATTAACTTCAGCAGGAATTTAGAACAAACGCAAAGTACAACCTACAATAACCTGGTTTTGGTATTACACTAAAATAATTGCCACATCGTGCCTAGAAACAAAATTACAACCCTCAAAACGTAATCTGAAGAAAGCAAAAGTCATTCGTCGATTTAAACAATTGTAAAAAATTAACCTCAGCAGGAATTTATCTACAATACTTAAAGTACATCCTACACTGACCTAGTTTTAATATTTCACTGAAACAATTGCCACTTTGAGTCTACAAACAAAATCACAACACTCAAAACCTAAATCTGAAGACAATAAAATTTCTTTCGCTGATTTAAACATTTGTAATAAATTAATATCAGCAGGAATTAACTTGCAAAAGTCAAAGTACCTCTTATACTAATTTAGTTATAATATTTTACAAAATCAATTGCCACTTTGTGGCTAGAAACAAAATTATAATACCAAAAAGAAAATCTCAAGAAAACAAAATTGCATTCGTCGATTTAAACTAATGTAAAGCAATTACCTCAACAATTAACCTGAAAGTCTCAAAGTATTAACCTATACACCCTACAGTAACCTAATTTTAATATTACACTATAACAATTGCCGTATTGTGCCTAGAATCAAATTTAAAACCCTCAAAACGTAATCTGAAGAAAGCAAAATCATTCGTCGTTTTAAACAATTGTAAAAATATAACCTCAGCAGGAATTTAGCTACAATACTTAAAGTATGTCCTACACTGACCTAGTTTTAATATTTCACAAAAACAATTGCAACTTTGCGGCTAGAAACAAAATTATAATACCAAACATAAAATCTAAAGAAAACAAAATGGCAATTGTCGATTTAAACTATTGTAAAATAATTTGCTCAGCAGGAATTAACCTGAAATTCTCAAAGTACTAACCTAATTTTGATATTGCACTAAAACAATTGCCGTATCGTGCCTAGAAACAGAATTACAACACTCAAAATGTAATCTGAATAAAAGGAAATTGCATATGGCGATTTAAACAATTGTGAAAAATTAAGCCTAGCAGGAATTAAGCTGAAAAACTCAAAGTACACCCAACACTAACCTAGTTATAACATTTCACTAAAACAATTGCCACTTTGAGTCTAGAAAAAAATCACAACACTCAAAACCTAAATTTGAAGAAAATAAAATTTCATTCGGTGATTTAAACAATTGTAACATATTAATACCAGCAGGAATTAACCTGCAAAACTCAAAGTACCTATTATACTAACCTAAAACAAAATTACACAACACTCAAAACGAAATCTAAAGAAAACAAAATTTCATTCGTCGATTTAAACTATCGTAAAACAATTACCTCAGCAGGAATTAACCTGCAAATCTTAGAATACTAACCAAATTTTGATATTACACTAAAAAAAATTGCCACATCCTACCTAGAAACAAAATTATAACATTTTAAGCATAATTCGAAAAATACAAAATTTCATTCGGAGTATTTTACTATTGTAAAAAATTATCCTCAGCAGGAATTAAGCTGCAAAACTCAAAGTACATACACTAACTAGCTTTAATATTTTGTTGAAATAATTGTCACTCTGAGCCGAGAAACAAAATCACAACACTGAAACGTTAAATGTGAAAAAAATTAAATTTCATTCAGTGATTTTTAAGTTGTAACAAATTATTATTAGCAGGAATTTAACTGCAAAACACAAAGTGCCTCTTAAACTAACCTAATTATAACATTATTTCACTCAATGAATTGACACTTTATGGCTAGAAACAAAAATAAAACTCAAAACCTAAATCGAAAGAAAACAAAATTTAATTCGTTGATTTGATTTAAACTATTGCAAAACAATTACCTCAGCACGAATTCACCTGCAAATCACAGAGTACTAAACGAATTTTGATATTATACTAAAATAATTGCCACATCCTGTCTGGAAACAAAAGTTACAACACTTTAAACAAAGCCAAAGAAAACAAAATTTCATTCGACAATTTAAACGTTTGTAAAAAATTAACCTCAGCAGGAATTAATCTGCAAGTCTCAAACCACATCCTAGACTCTCCTAATTTTGACATTATCCTAAAACAATTGCCACATCCTGCTTAGAAACAAAATTACAACAATCAAAACATAAAATTAAGAAATCAAAATTCATTCATCGATTTAAACAATTGAAAAAAATGAACCTCAGCAGAAATTAAGCTGCAAAACTCAAAGTACATCCTACACTAATCTAGTTTTATTATTTTGCTGAAAAAATGCCACTTTGAGCCGAGAAACAAAATCACAACACTGAAACGCTAAATTTCAACAAAATAAAATTTCATTCAGTGATTTAAACGATTGTAACATATTATTATCAGCAGGAATTCACCTGCAAAACACAAATTGCCTCGTATACCAACCTAGTTATAATATTTCACTGAAACAATTGCCACTTTATGGCTAGAAAAAAAAAATACAACTCAAATACTAAATCGAAAGAAAACAAAATTGCATTCGCTGATTTAACTATTGTAAAACAATTGCCTCAGCAGGAATTAACCTGAAAATTTCAGAATACTAACCTAGTTTTTATATAATACTAAAACAATTGCCACATCCTGTCTAGAAACAAAATTACAACATAATCCGAAGAAAACAAAATTTCATTCGACGATTTAAACTTTTGTGAAAAATTAACCTCAGCAGGAATTAATCTGTAAACCTCAAAGTACATCCTACAGTAAAATAATTTTTATAATACACTAAAACAATTGCCACATACTGCTAGAAGCAACATTACATCACATTAAACATAAACTGAATTAAAAAAAATTGCATTCATTGATTTAAACAATTGCAGAGAATTAACCTCAGCAGGAATTAACATGCAAAGCTCAAAGTACCTCTTATACTAACATAGTTATAAAATTTCACTGAAATAATTGCTAAGTTGTGGCTAGAAACAAAATTACAACACTTAAAACGAAATCGAAAGAAAACAAAATTGCATTCGACGATTGAAACAATTGCAAATAATGAACCTCAGCAGGAATTAAACTTCAAAACTTAAAATACATCCTACACTAACCTAGTTTTAATATTTCAGTAAAACAATGGCCTCTTTGAGGTTAGAAACAAGATCATAACACTCTAAACTTAAATAGAGAAAAAAGTTGATATAATGAATGAAACTAACAATAGTATGTCCAGAAATTTCACTGGTGTAGTAGGTTAAAGAATGAAGAAGTGTGGTGTGTGGCCTTTTTTGCCTCTTTTATGCATTTGTTTAATCTTTTACTTCAAAATATTGAATTTACTTAAAGTTAAACAATGTTTATTTTAATTTTAGTTGAATAACCAAAGTAATTTTTATTTGATGGGGAAAAAACGAAATCTCATTAGAAAGTAGTTAGCGGACTTGGCTCGCGGTTATTAAATAAGTTGAAGGCAGTTGTTTACAAGATAAATTTTTAATTGCCCCCGAAGCCGCGTAAAATGGGAGAGGGTGCTGGTTTCTTTTTCCTGTTCACTCTGTGTGCGGCTTTCTCATGCTAATTAATGGAGTAATAAAGCGGGCGGTCGTGTAGAATACGAGAGTGGAAGAACGTCTGCAGCACCATGCATGTCTATAGTTTAATTAATAAGGTGTCGGGGAATAAATTCTTCCTTGGGAGAGAGATATAAAGTTAATTAAATTGTCAGGCCACACACTTAAGCGGGAGTTTATTTTATTAAAACATCAAGTCTGTTCTTGGTAATCTAATAACATAACATTCTATAAGGGCGTCCCCGGCCTCCCGAGACTCGTTAACAAAAGTTATATAGGGGATGACAAGAGTTTTAATCTAAAATTATGAGGATACGCCGGGGACAAATGTAAAAATAATTACAGCCCTCAATTTATTTTACAGCTGAACTTTTAAACTAATTTACTCTGGGAGCGTCTAAACGATGAGTAATAAGAGAGCTTTTTGTTGTTTTTCCGCTGATGGAATTTATAGCCGGAGTTAGCAACCCTCAGTGGAAAGAGTTTTCTTTTCTTTTGGTCGAAGTTTTTGCGCTACTTCGCGCAATTTACGGTAATGCCCTGTTTTATAACGTCTTGTTGTTATATTTCATCCGCATTTAGAGACAGATTTTTATTATGTGCCTCCGTCTCCGCCACCGCCACCGCCGCCGTTACGGCCACCGCCGGCGGTGTTTGCGAATTTTCCCGATGTTCCATATTTCATGCCGGATGAAAGAACGAAATGTCATCATCGTACAGAAGTTTGTATTAGGGGGCGGAACGTGAGGTGGATGCCGGATCGGTTTTCTTCTCAATCCTAGATTTGCTGACCGCGTCACTTCACTGCACTTCAACAGTTATTGACTTTAAGGGTCGGGCTGTCCTCTAACATCACGCCGGCGGTTCGTTCCATCTGCTGTGAAAATCCCTTATTGGATGGGAGGACATAAAAAAAAGCCAAAAACGTGAGAGTAGTTCCGCTCGATTCAATAATAAAAGTGTGAACGGTACACCGTTCTAATCGCTCCCACTGTAATATATTTATATTCGCATTTTCTTCATACAAGGGATCGCACTTCGGCGCCGCTTTGTTATAATCATCGCGATTCAAAAATATATATATATGTGTGTCTCTCGTGATGACCTCGTTAGATTAATGGAACGGAGAGGGGTGGAAAACTGAGCTAGAAGAGAAGGAGGAGGACCCAAATCAAATTAGTCCGGAGCGGCTTTGCCCCGGCTGACAGATCGTAATGTCCCCCTTTCCTCGGCCGACACGTGCAATCACACCCCGGGATCTCGATTACAACATTAGCAGACCCCACCGTAGCAGGGTTAGTGGGGTCTCTTCTGTTAGCACCACTCACACCCCTCTAACTTTTAACTGCCGGAGCGACCGTACTCTTTACGGCTCGACTCTCTCCACCCACCCCACACTGATATTGTTCAAATGAATAAAACCATTCCACTTTTACGATCATAGTATCAATATATATCCCCCCACTTACACGTTTCCCCCCATCTCTTCTTTAATATCCCCTTCGATTCTGCATTTATTTTAATTATGCAGGTGATAAATACAAATTTCTTTCACCAAATTTATTTCAAGGATTTAAAGATGTAAAGATTCTATTGGTAATCTTAACTAATCTGTCCCTAATATTGATTGTTGAGTTACGTGAAGATGAATAGTAATAATAAACAAGTGTTTTTATTATTAATCTGTCCCTAAATAAATCTGATGATTTATCTAATATCAATTGCTTGAATCTATTGATTTTATAAAGTTAGGTAAGATTTTCCCTGATTATTATTATTATTATTACGTCTTAAAACTTATCGTCGAGGGTCGGAATCAAAGGAATACCTTTTCGTTAGATCCATCCCCTGCATAGAAAAAGGATTTCGGCTTAAAATATAAATTCCACGGTGGATGGGGAAGTGTCGTTTCGTAACCCTCGTCGCTTACCCTCTCGTACGTCTTATGCATATAAATACGGGATGATGTTCAAAGAACACATAAGAATGCTGGATACGTCCGAGAGAACCCATCCTTTTCTTTCGATAGGTAAGAATTTATTAAAGTACAGTTCATTTAATTACAGCTAAATCAAGGAATAATGAGTAAAATTTGAATATCTGTCATTACTTTCCAAGTTGCATTTAATTGCAGAAAATTCAACAACAATTCCTTATTATTCAATTTTGAAGGTAAATGTAATCTCTGGAATGATTATAGGCAACCAGATATACACATTTTAGATTCTGAAGTGAAAATTTGGTTGCATACATTCATACATTGCGGTGAAAAATACCTTAGGGTAGGCGTTTTATTAGGGTAGGTCAAGGGTACGCTGGGGTAACGAAAAATTCATTGGGATAGGTCAAGAGTACGCTAGGGCAATGCATTATTTATTAAGGTAGGTCAAGAGAACGCTGAGTAATGAAATTTATTTTTCTATTCTATCCCTTAGTAGTTATACAATAAATCATTGCAGGAAATGTTAGAATAATATGATAGCCATAATTATTTTAAAGATGATACAATTATTAATTCAAGTACGATAATTGTAAAAACTATTTTTTTAGGTGGATAAAGTGAACGACGAAAGTAAATAAAATTTTAAACTGTTTATGTTTTAATAAGTTCCGTTCATGTGCTGAATTGTAAATTTGTGAATTTTAAAACTGAACCGTTGAGAATACTCATATATATATATATATATATATATATATATATATATATATATATATATATATATATATATATGCGATTTCACATTCGCATGCGAAACCTACCCGAACGATTCAGACGTATACATATTACATACATCTGTATGCTAAAACAAACCAATCTCGGGCCAACAAGCTGATTTCATCCCCGGTAGATATTGCCCTCCCTCGCGGATTTGCACACACACACATACACACACATACACACGCTCACGGTGAGTGAGTGAGCACGAGAGAGAGAGAGCGAGAGCGAGCGAGAAAAAGGGGTTGAGAAGGAGGAGGGGGGTTGTTTGCGCTCTAGATTATTAACAACGCTGGAGGGCGGATTTGTCTACGCGAATGGTGTCTTGTTTCTCCCTCAGACCGCAACTCGACCGCGGCGCTACACAAGTTTACATCCTAACCGCAGCTAGGGTTGAGCGTTGCGGTTTGGGGTGAGTTTCCGTTCATTGCACCCACACTTACTTCACTATGATCTCGTTTACACAACACAATTCTATATAGCTACTACGTACCAACTATTTCCCCACGAAACTTCTTATCTCCTCCAGTGGGGGATCGCCTGTACTCGTTCACTTTAATCACCAGAAAACTATTTGTTTTTTTATTGTTCACACAGATTTAATTCTTTACATTTATAACAATCCATCAATCAATAAAAATATAATTTCATTTTTTTCGTAGAATAAATTGTACTGAGAAAAATATCTCATCTTAAACAGAGAATCTACCATTTGAAGAAAATGAAAATATTAAAATAGTCTTAATGAGGAGAGATATATCCAAAGAGTGTTAGAAGATTTTTTTTAAAATATCATCCAATAATCATGTAACTAATAAAGGAATTACTAAATTCGAAATCGATTTCCGTCAATATTTGTTTCCATCAAGTAAACCATGGCTTATTGTTTTTGTGGTAGGAGGGTGGAATAGAGGCCACCCACCCACCCTACATATACAAGGGATCTTAATTTACCAACAGGTTTTTTTAATTTATAGAACAAAAAATAAAAACTATGAAGTGATGTATTAATCAATTAGAAGACAGAGTTTTAATTTGAATAAAAATAATTATGTAGAGTGGGTGGGTGACCTCTAATACACCCAACAATCACTTAAACAATAATTCTGCGTTATTTTTATAGCAAATGTATGGATTAAAAAAAAATTCAAATAAATATAATTAATTACATTGCAGAAATCTCCCATTTAAAATCTAGTCATTGAAGATTAGGATATAAGGCACCCACCCATCCTCAAAATTAATTTCCATTCGTATTAAAACTTAGTATTTCAATTGTTTGAAATAAATCACATCGTAGATTCTATTATCAATTTCATAAATTTAAAACACTGTTGTTAATTAAGGTTCCCTTATATATGTAGGGTGGGTGGGTGGCCTCTATCCTACCCTTCAATTATAAGATAATAAAACAGAGACTTAATAATAATCAATTAAATCGACACAAAAAATTCATTTGAGTTTTCCTTTTCATTTCGATCAGTTACTATCAAGTAAACCATGACTTATTGTTTTTGTGGTTAGAGGGTGGGATAGTGGCCACCCACCCACCCTAAGTATTCAAGGGAACTTTATTTACCAACAGTGTTTTTACTTTATAAAATAAAAATAAAATCTATGAAGTGATGCATTAAAACAATTAGAAAACACAGTTTTCGTTCAAATGTAAATAAATATGTAAAGTGGGTGGGTGACCTCTAATAAGCCCCAACAATCACTTAAGCAATAATCCTGTGTTTTCCTTATGGAAATTGTATAGAAAAAAAATTCAAATAAATATAATTAATTACATTGCAGAAACCTCCCATTTAAAATCTAGTAATTGAAGATTGGGATATAAGACACCCACCCATCCTCCAAATACATTTTTATTCTTATTAAATCTTAGTATTTCAATTGTTTCAAATAAATCACTTCATAGATGCTATTATCAATTTTTTAAATTTAAAACGCTGTTGTTAATTAAGGTTCCTTTATATATGTAGGGTGAGTGGGTGGCCTTTATCCCAACCTTCAATTACAAGATAATAAAACAGAGACTTAATAATAATTAATTAAATCGGCGCAAAAAAAAATAAATTTGAGTTTTCCTTTTCATTTCGATCAGTTACTATCAAGTAAAACATGACTTTTTGTTTTTGTGGTTGGAGGGTGGGTTAGAGGCCACCCACCCACCCTACATATTCAAGGGAACTTTATTTACCAACAGTGTTTTTACTTCATAAAACAAAACATAAAAACTATGAAGGGATGTATTAAACAATTAGAAGACACAGTTTTAATTTGAATAAGAATAAATATGTAGAGTGGGTGGGTAACCTTTAACACAACCACCAATCACTTAAAGAATAATCCTGTGTTTTCTTTATGGAGATTGTATGTAATAAAAATACTTAAATAAATATATTTTATTTCATTGAAGAAATTTTTGATATAAAATCTACTAATAGAAAATTTGGATAGAAGGCAACCCACCCATCAGCCAAATTTGTTTTCATTGTTAATAAAACTATTTTTTTTAACGTATTTAAAACAAATCATCTCATCATGTTTAATTTTTAATTATGTAAATATAAAACACTGTTGTTAATTTGTTTCTTTAAATATGTAGGGTGGGTGGGTGGCCTCTATCCCACCCTTTAATTATTGAAATATAAAACAAAGATTTCTATAAAGTAATTAAATATACGCTAAAAAATCATTTGAGTTTTTTCTTTTTATTTCGTTCAGTTTCTATAAAGAAAACCATGACTTATTATTTGTGTGGTTGGAGAGTGGGTTAGAGGCCACCCACCCTACATATATAAGGGAACTATAATTACAAGGTGTTTTTATGTTACAAAATGAAAAATACAGACTGCTTTCTTCAATGTAAAGAATTACGCGCAAAAAATTCATTTGAGTTTTTTGTTTTAATTCGCTAAGTTTTTATAAAAAAAATTTGTAAGGATTTTTCTGTGTTATTTTTCTTTGTTTTAAACATACATATATTTCGAAATTAATTTCGAGTATAACAGCAAAGTTTTATTTAAATCGCTTCATTCATTTAGAGAAAATTCCAAAAAAAAATTGTTATAATTGCAGTTATTTCGTCACTAGGATTTTGATGGAATATTTCTGAAAATTTAGTGAAGATTATTGCTGTATTATTCTTTTGTTTTAAACACACATATATTACGAGTATTAAGGCAATGGTTTATTAAAATCCCTTCAGTCATTTTGAAGAATATTTAGTAAATTTAGTTTTTTTTTCATCACCAAGATTTTGATGGAATATTCCAAAAAATCTAGTGACGATTTTTGATCGTTTATTCTTTTGTTTTAAACACAAATCAATTTGGAGTATAATGGTGACATTTAATTAAAATCCCTTTAGTTGTTTTAAGGAAATCCTGAAAATTTACTTTCAAGTACAATTTTTTCGCCACCAGAAGTTTGATGGAATATTTCAGAAAATCTAGTGACGATTTTTGCGGTTCTATTCATTTGTTTTTAACACAAATCAATTTTGAATATTACAGCAAAGTTTTGTTAAAATCCTTTTGGTGGTTTTGAGGAAATTTCAGAAAATTGAGTATTTAGTGCAGATTCTTTAATCACAATGATTTTGATGGAATATTCCAAAAAATCTAGTGACGATTTTAGCTCGTTTATTCTTTTGTTTTAAACACAAATCAATTTAGAGTATAATAATAATATTTCATTAAAATCCCTTCAATAGTTTTTAGAAAATCCAGAAAATTTACTTATAAGCGCAATTTTTTCGTCACCAGAAGTTTGATGGAATATTTCAGAAAATCTAGTGACGATTTTTGCGGTTCTATTAATTTGTTTTAAACAGAAATTAATTTTGAATATTACATCAAAGTTTCGTTAAAATACTTTCAGTGGTTTTAGGGAAATTTCAGAAAATTTAGTGATAAGTGCAGATTTTTTGATCATCATGATTTCGATGAAATATTTCAGAAAATCTAGGGCTGATTTTTGCTGTTTTATTCTTTTGTTTTAAACACAAATCAATTTGGAATATAATGGTAAAATTTCGTTTTAAGGAAATCCAGAAAATTTACTTATAAGCGCAATTTTTTTGTCACCAGAATTTTGATGGAATAACCTAGTGACGATTTTTGCGGTTCTGTTCATTTGTTTTAAACACAAATCAATTTTGAATATTACAGAAAAGTTTCGTTAAAATCCTTTTGGTGGTTTTGAAAAAAAATCAATTTTGAGTATAATGGCAATTTTTTCGCCACCAGAATTTTGATGAAATATTTCAGAAAATGTAGTGACGTTTTTTTAATCACAATGATTTTGATGGAATATACCAAAAAATCTAGTGACGATTTTTACTGTTTTATTCTTTTTTTAAACTGAAGTTTATTTGAAATATTACAGTAAAATTTCGCTAAAATCCTTTTTCATGTTTTTGAAGAATTTTCAAAGAATTTAGTCAGAAATGCAAATTTCATCACCATTACGATTTTGATAAAATATTCCCGAAAATCTAGTAGAAATGTTTGTTATATTGTTCTTTTGTTTTATGCAGTAATAAATTTGGAGCATTAGAGCAAAGTTTCATTAAAATCCTTTGAGTGGTTTTTAAATAAGTTAACGAAATTAAGTGTAGATTTTTTCATCACCACGAATTTTTTCTGATGTAATATTCCGGAAAATCTGGAGGGGATGATAGCTATAGCATTCTTTTGTTTCAAACAAAACATATTTGAAGTATTAAAGCAAAGTTTCATTAAAATCCCTTCAGACGATTTTGAAAACATATCAAAATTATGCATATTTTTTTTCATTACAATGATTTCGATGAAATATTTTAGGAAATCTAATGAGGATTTTTAGTGTGTTATTCTTTTGTTTCAAACATAAATATAAGTGGAGTATTATAAAAAAAAAGTTTCATTAAAATTCCTTCGGCCCTTTTCAGGAAATTTCAGAAAATTTAATCAAACGTGCTGATTTTTACATCATCACGATTTCAATGGAATATTTCAGAAAGCTGAGAGAGGAATTTTGTTGTTTTATTCTTTTTTTTTAATAGATATATTTTAAGTATTACAGCACAGTTTAATCAAATTTGATTTAGTGTTTTTAAAGATATTTCAGAAAATTTAGTCTTAAGTTCAGATTTTTTCATCGCTATGATTTCGAAGAAATATTCCAAAAAATCTAATGCGGATATTTTTTGTTTCAAACACAAATATAATTGGAGTCTTGCAAAAAAGTTTCATTAAAATTCCTTCAGTACATTTCAAGAAGTTTCAGAAAATTTATTCAAAGTGCTGATTTTTTTATCATCACGATTTCAATGGAATATTTCAGAAAATTGAGAGAGGATTTTTGCTGTTTTATTCATTTATTTTATAAATAGATATATTCCAAGTATTACAGCACAGTTTAATCAAAATCCTTTCAGTGGTTTTCAAGATATTTCAGAAAATTTAGTCATAAATTCAGAATTTTTCATCACCATGATTTCGATGAAATATTCCAGAAAATCTAATGGGGATTTTAGTATGTTATTCTTTTGTTTCAAACACAAATATAATTGGAGTATTACAAAAAGGTTTCATTAAAATTTCTTAAGCGCTTTTCAAGAAATTTCAGAAAATATAGTCAAACGTGTTGATTTTTTCATCATCACGATTTCAACGGAATATTTCAGAAAATTGAGAAAAGATTTTTGCTGTTTTATTCTTTTTTTACAAAACTGATAGATTTTAAGTATTACAGTACAGTTTAATCAAAATTCCTTTAGTGGTTATCAAGATATTTCAGAAAATTTATTCATAAGTTCAGATATTTTCATCACAATGATTTCAATGAAATATTGCAGAAAATCTAATAAGGATTTTTAGTGCGTTATTCTTTTGTTTTGTATTCAAATATGGTTGGAGTTTTACAAAAATAATTTCATTAAAATTCCTTTAGCCCTCTTCAAGAAATTTCAGAAAATTGAATCAAACGTGCTGATTTTTACATCATCAAGATTTCAATGGAATATTTCAGAAAATTGAGAAAGGATTTTTACTATTTTATTCGTTTGTTTCATAAATGGATATATTTTAAGTATTATAGCATAGTTTAATCAAAATCTCTTCAGCGGTTCTCAAAATATTTCCGAAAATTTATTCATAAGTTCAGATTTTTTCATCACTATGATTTCGATGAAAATTCCAGAAAATCTAATGGAGATTTTTAGTGTGTTATTCATTTGTTTCAAACACGAATGTAATTGGAGTGTTACAAAAAAGCTTCATTAAAATTCCTTCAGTACTTTTCAAGAAATTCCATAGAAGATTCCACTTACTCTTAGTGATCAAAAAGCTAATATTTCCGGTAATTGCCTTTATTCTATCTTTGAGATCTTCATTTGAATCAGTCAAATACCTTCAATAGAAGATTCCACCCATTGGTCATCCCTCACTCTCAGTGATCAAAATGCTCATTTTTCTAGTAGATGTCTTTGAGATCTTTCTTTAGGTCTGTCAAAGACCTTCAAATGAAGATTCTACCGTTTGGACATCCTATACTCTTAGGGATCAAAAAGCTCATTCTTCTGGTAGATGTTTTTACTAATTGTCTTTGAGATCTTCATTGGATCTGCCAAAGACCTTCAATAGAAGATACTACCGATTGAACATCAAACACTCTTAGGAATCAAAATGCTCATTTTTTTGGTAGATATTTTGGCTGATTATCATTGAGATCTTCCTTTAGGTCTGTGAAAGACTGACATAAACAGCCAAAAAATTCTCTCCCAAAAAGGGGACTAAAAACTGAACAAAAGCAAGTAGAAGATTGTGGATGTAGAAGAGGATACTAGCTCCCTCATCATCATGATCAAGAAAGGGTTTGAGTGGAAGAACATATTTAATTGTGAACTCCGCCCGTGCTTCTTTGGCCAAAATTTTATGTATGTTTTTTATTTTTTATTTTTGTTAATATGTATTATATTAAAAAGAAGACCGAAGATAAATAAATAGAAGATTCTATCGATTGGCCATACTTCACTCTTTGTGATCAAAAAGCTCATTCTTCTGGTAAATGTTTTTGCTTATTATCATTGACATTTTCCTTTAGGTCTGAGAAAGACTTTTAATAGAAGATTCTATCGATTAATCATTTCTCATTCTTTGCGATCAAAAAGCTCATTCTTCTTGTAGATGTTTTTGTGAATTGTTTTTGAGATCTTTCCTTAGATCTGTCAAAGTCTCCACCAGTTGGTCATCCCTAACAATTTGTGATCAAAAAGCTTCTTCTGATAGATGTTTTTTCTTATTGTCTTATAGATCTTCCTTTAGTTTTGTCAAAGATTTTCAGTCGAAGATTCCACTAATTGGTCATCCGTCACTCTTAGAGATCAACGAGCTTATTCTTCTGGTATTTGTTTTTGCTTGTTGTCTTTGAGATTTTTTTAAGTCTATCAAAGGCCTTCAATAGAAGATTCTACTGATTGGACATCCCTAACTCTTAGGGATCAAAATGCTTATTCTTCTGGTATAGTCCATCGATTGGATCTTCCGTCCTACATCACAAAAATCGCTTCGAGAAACGACACAAAAACATTCAGTCTGATAAAGTAAATCAAATGCGTTAGAAAAAGAACGCACTGTAAAACTTTCGTCGTTTTTTGAAGCGATAGTTTGTTAAAGACCTTCAATAGAAGATTTCACCAGTTGGTCATCCAACACTCTTAGGGATTAAAATGCTTATTCTTTTGGTAGATTTAGATTTAGAATATTGAATAAGATTTTAGATAGAGATTATCTTTAAGATGTGCCTCTTGTTTAAATCGGTCTTCTTAACCCAAATTTGAGTCCCATTCATAATCTATCACATAAAATTAAGTTTTCTGCATGTGAGAGCGAGCGACTAAAATTCATCTAAAAGAAAAATTACTCTCATGCTAGTTGAGTTGAAGGAATGTTGTTCTGTACATGGGAGCGACTGAAATTCATCTAAAAGAAAAAATACCATCATTCTAGAATAGATAGTACGTGAGAGCGACCAAAATTCATCTAAAAGAAGAATCTATTATGCTAGGAGAATTGAAGAAATGTTATTCTGATGGACTGTATTTGTTCCTCTATGCCAAAGAAGACCCCTTCTATATACTAATAATAGCCAAATTCAAAATCGTAAGCTCAAAGGCTTTCCCAGCATAAATACACTTGCGGAAACATATCTATTCATGCCTGGAAAGCACCCTAACACTTCTGGAGGGGAATGTCTCTTATCATTTGGGTGTTTTCACAGACTCCCAATGCTTTCCTTTAAAAAAAAAAACAAAAAAAACGTCCCACGGAGCCAAGTCTGGGGCTGGGTGTTGCTCGGGGCCAGAAAATTAGAAACCCTGAAGGCTGCATAGCTGAGGATATTGTCATGGTGTAGTCTGATCGTGTCTTTGATGTCAGCCCTCACGCGCAAGACTCGACGTTTCAATCTTTTGAGCAACTGCAGGTAAAAGGCTGAGTTAACACACGATTAACATTTTCGTCGGTTCTAGCCGTTGGTGAGCGTCCAGAACAGGGTTTGTTGGCGATTTTCCAACTCCCACCCTCCTTGAACCTCGGTCCTTGACCTTGAAATTCAGTCATCTTCTTAAAGCACCTACAATGTTTCTGTTGCAAAATTTGATTGCGTATCGCTGTTCAGCGGACGATCCCTCGCGCTGTGTCACACACTTCATGTAGAGGCACGTCTTTCCACTCAGACTGCTCGGAGCCTACTATCAACCGGGTACAATGGTAGAGCAGACCTTTCACCACATTTTATAACTCGTTTTACCCCGTTGCGTTGTGTAGTCGCGTCATAATTAAATCATACCCATTACTTTCATAATAGACCTTGTAAATGGGTCAATATTGAATCGTCACCTCTGCATCGTACAATGATGTTGCGTTCTTATAGAACTTAGTTTTAACTCATTTTATAAAGTTGAAAGTGGTTTAACTATTGATTGAAGCAAGGCGGAAAACTTCTAGTAGTATTTTTGCTACAGGCAATCATGTTTATCTTTATGTATTCGTATCAATTTAAAACTTCTGTAACGGTTAACTCTAGTAGTCATAACTGCTGAATAAAATTCCCGTGTATTAATATTAACATGTCACGGCGCAATATTTTTAATTTTCATCCACCCATCCCCGTTTCGTGCAACCCGATTCCGGGCAAAGGAAGTTAAGCAGGGCGGATTTTGAAAGCTTCTCCTTTGATCTCCGGAACGCGGTAAATAGTGTCGGAGCGTAAAAAGCGACACACAGAAAAAGAAGAGGAAGAGTGAGAGACATGGCATCCATACACTTTTTTTTACCCTCGATCCAGCACCACCACCCCCGTACGTTCCGCAATAAAAATGAAAAGGTGCAAACCTCTCCTGTACTCGCCCCCCCCCTTCTCTTCCGACGGAACGGTTAAGTGCGAAGTGCTTTGCGACGCCTGAAATTCCCGCGGTAGACTCGCGCTCCAGCGATAATCCAATATCCTTACTGCTTCGCGCTTTTGTAACTACCGCGAGTTGTGGAAAACATTCAAAGTTATTGTGCTCCATAATGGAAACTCGTCTACTTTTATAGTTTTAAGTAAAACACCGTTACTGAATTGCATCATCTGCAACATTTACAGAAGCGAAAACGTCGACGTATTATTAACGGTCGCCTTATTTATGCCGCCTTGGAGATCCAGCAATATAATTTGGGTAACATTATACGCCATCAGTAGGGAACGATTTCATTTTATTAGTTTGGACCGTAGCCAACGGCAATTCTTATAAAACTAGATCGTCTAAACGTTTAGGAATACTGCCAAATCCGCAAATTATATACAATGTCTTCTTACTGGAGTGGAAGGCAAATAAATATGGCATTGTTATTCTTTCACCGTTCCTAGAGATTTAATTGTTGTAGCTCTGGGCTGCCATCAGGAATGGTAATTGGCCGACGATTAGTGGTTGCGACCGTCGTCGGGCATAATAAAGCGATCGCCGTCCGTATCTCAATTAGCCGGCCAGCAAAGAGCGGCTAATAGTTAAAGACACCGCGAGTCAATATTAATTATTCAATGATCTCAAATTGAAAACTGATTTGCGCCGCCGGAGCCGGGGAGAGGGTCTCTCGTGTTTATGCGGCGCTCCCGATCTCTTAATCTCCCTCAATTACCAGCCCTGAGCCCACCCCCGGAGTCTCCTCGCCCTCGCCGCCAACCCTCCCCCTCGCATTCCGGGCCTTCGCCTAGTTTAATATCGCGTTACAGTTATTACTTCATAATTCCGAATTAATATCGCAGGCATTTCCTACCTCAACGCGATATTTCATTGATACGAATAATTGTCCATCTCTGTTGCTTATTTACCTTCGATCTTTATTTTTATGGATTCTTCAAGATAGTTTTCATTTGTACTTTCTTCATCTACACATCACATTCTGGCCTGATCGTTCCTTGCTTGGTTTAATCGCGTTACAGTAAAATGATTTTTGGATCGGCATTTAAAAGATATTAATGATAGCGCAGAAAAAAGTTGGTCTGGCAAATTCTGCTCAACTGTTTTCGAGCTCTAATTTCTAATTCTCTAAATGATGTCCAAGAAAAACGGAAATCTGCTATAGCTTTCAAATCATTAGATTAATTATTCCCATGAGAATTTGTATCGGCATTTAAAAGCTATTACTGATGGCCCAAAAAAAGTTGTTCTTGCAAATTCTGCTCAACTGTTTTCGAGCTCTAATTTCAAAATCTCTAAATGATATCCAAAAAAAACGAAAATCTGCTTTAGCTTCCAAATCATTAGATTAATCCCACGAGAATTTGTATCAGCATTTAAAAGCTATTTCTGATGGCTCAAAAAAGTTAGTCTGGCAAATTCGGCTCAGCTATTTTCGAGCTCCAGTTTCAAAATCCCTAAATGATGTCTAAGAAAAACCCATTGGATAAATTTTTCCCATCAGAATTTGTTTGAAGAGATTAGGATTGAACAATGATCTTGCCTCATAAATCACCTGACCTTTTCGTTTTTGTTCTTTAGCGAACTTCCGCCATTCGCGGTAAATTTAGCCAAATGATCAATCTTTATTCTTTATAGCTTTGTTCTTCTTTCTTATAATACATTTATAAAAGAATTAATGAAAAACGTTCACACTGGTTTCCAATGTTCTTCCACTCAGACCTACACCCATAAATAGAATAGGTTTACTTCATGTATATTGAGAAATCATTAATAAACTTTGTTTATTAAAGAATTAATCATAGCAAAATGTTACTAAGGAATCAAAAGAAAATTGTATATTTTTAGTTAGAATTAATCATTATAAGTACCTGCAGGGTGTATTCATATTTGCAACAGCAGCAAAGAAACATTTACTTTTGATGGAAACCGCACTCATTGTCCTCCAACGGAGTGGAAATGTTTTAATAGATAAAGATACCTTTCGGCCATAAACCGTGAATACCGGTAGCTATAGTTTACAGCGAGCTGCATAAAACATGCGCTCTCGCACTTGCATAAAATTTAAGACATAAACGTTACGAGAGAGACATTCGGCATGATTACTCGACGGAGATATTGCGTTTGTGTGCCGAATTGAAAGATTTTAAAGCCCTCGGTGAGCACCGGCAATATGTACATACATGTATGCGAGTGTCTGTGTTTATGCAACATTGAGGGGGTGGCGTGTAAACGTGCGGCGATGAATTTATAATGATGTTGCAGGAAAAGTAGTGCGGCCCCGAAATGCGGAAAGCTAACTTTATTGCCCGGCCGGGCACAATGGGGGCAATTCAAATGCGGGACACATATAATAACGCGGACTTTATTGTTTGTAGTGTCATCCGGTTCACCCTTTCCATTTCCACCCCTTCAGCCGGCGGAATAAAACGGCCGCAAATTTCGGGGTGGAGACGTTCACGGATCGGTTTCACGTCTTGTGCAGGTTTTTCGACAGCGTGAGCTGTTTTTTTTTACTGTCCGAACATCATCGCCGAAATAAGATACCCCTAGTTATAAAAAGAAGGTGATACTTAATGGATAAAATAGTACCACGCAGAAGAATTCATTGGGACCACCGTGACCCAACAACAAACAACTTATTTTGACTTTAACGTAGAAATAACACAATCATCACTGTGTATTTATTTAATCTGACTAGTTTCGACTTTAATGTATCTACTGAAATTATCTCCCTTAAAAAATCTCTTTTGGCCAATCACATAACCTTAAGGTTCTTCAAAAAAAGAACACATCTTTCTTCTCATATACCTTTATATACTATTTCTTGCTTCTCTTACAATAAATTGTAAATTAAATACAAAATCTGAGGAATGTTCTTCCACTTTAGGCCCCATACTGCACACTCAGACCTTCTGTTATTCTCACTTGCAGACTACTGATGGCCATCTTGTCTTCATTTTGTCACTATTTTGCGATTCAATTGTTCTCGTTAAACTTTCACCCTGGATGTCAAATTAATATTTTATTATAGATTTATTGATTGAAAATAATACGACCTTAAATATACAACGTAAGGGTGAGTTAGAGGCCTGACAGAAAGGACCAACGAATGGTCTAAGTGGACATACCATCAAGTTAGAGGCCACCCACCCACCCTACATATTTATTTTCATTTTGTCTCTTTATCTTTTTTAATAAATTTGTATTATTCGTTTTATAACATAAAAACACTGTAAGTAATCAAAATTCTTTTGAATATGTAGGGTGGGCGGGTGGCCTCTAACCCACCCTCAAATCACAAAAACGTTAAGCCACGTTTTTGATTATAGAAACTGAACGAAATTAAAAGAAAACTCAATTTATTTTTTTGCCTCGACTTCATTACTTTATAAAAAATCTCTTATTTATAATCCAGTAATTGGAGGGTGGGATAGAGGCCACCCACCCACCCTACATATTTAAGGGAACTTTAATTAACAACAATGTTTTAAATTTACAAATTTTTACGATCTAATTCATTTAAAACAAATTAAAACTGCGTCTTCTAATTGTTTAAATACTTTACGTCATACTTTTTATCTAACCCACCCTGCAATCACAACAACATTAAGTCATGGTTTACATGATAGAAAGTGAAATTTCAATTGTTTTAAATAAATCACATGCAAGATCCTATCATAAATTTTCTGAGTTCAAAACACTGTTGTTAATTAAAGTTTTCTTAAATATGTAGGGTGGATGGGTAGCCTCTAACCCACCCTCCAACCACAAAAATATTAAGTCAAATTTTAGCTGATAGAAATTGAACGAAATAAAAAGAAAATCAAACTAAATTTTTTGCGTCGATTTAATTAATTATTATTACGTCTTTGATTTATTATCTTGTAATTGAAGGGTGGGATAGAGGCCACCCACCCACACTACATATTTAGGGAAACACAACAGTGTTTTAAACTTATAAAATTGATAATCGGATCTACGAGGTGATTTATTTAAAAACATATTAAAATACTAAGTTTTAATAAGAATTGGAATAAATTTGGAGGGTGGTTGGTTGTCTTATATCCCAATCTTCAATTACTAGATTTTAAATCAGAGGTTTCTGCAGTGTAATTAATTATATTTATTTGAATTATTTTTTTATTTCATACAATTTCTATAAGGAAAACACACAATTTTAATTTAAGTGCTTATTGGGGCTCATTAGAGGTCACCCACCCGCTCTACATATGTATTTTTATTCAAATTAAAACTGTGTTTTCTAATGGTTTAATACATTACTTCATAGTATTTATTTTTTGTTTTATAAAATAAAAACACTGTTGGTAAATAAAGTTTTCTTGAATATGGGTGGGTGGCCTTTATCCCACCCTCCAACCACAAAAACAATTAGTCATGGTTTACTTGATAAAAACTGAACGAAATAAAAAGAAAATCAAATGAAATTTTTGCGCCGATTCAATTAATTATTAGTCTTTGATTTATTATCTTGTAATTGGATAAAAAAGATATCAAAGACAATAAGCAAAAACATCTAAAAGAAGAAAGAGCTTATTGATCACTTAGAGTGACAGATGACCAATTGGTGGAATCTTCTATTGCAGATTTTTTACAGATATAAAAAAAGATCTCAAAGACAATAAGCAAAAATATCTACCAGAAGAATAAGTTTATGTTTTAATCACAAAGAGTGAGAAATGACCAATCGATAGAATCTTCGATTGAAAGTCTTTTACAGACTTAAAGGAAGATCTCAACGACAATAAGCGAAAACTTCTATCAGAAGAATAAGCTTTTTGATCACAAAGAATTAGGGATGACCAACTGGTGGGGTCTACTAATGGGAGACTTTGACAGACTTTAAGGAAATGTTCTCAAAGACAATAAGCAAAAATATCTATTAGAAGAATGAGCTTTTTGATCTCTAAGAGTGAGGGATAACCAATTGGTGAAATCTTCTATTGAAAGTCTTTGACAGACCTAAAGAAAGATCTCAAAGAAAATAAGCAGAAACATCTACCAGAGATGACCAACTGGTGGAATCTTCTATTGAAGATCTTTGACTGACCTAAAGGAAGATATCATATAATATTGACAGCAATATTATTTGGTACAAAGATGCAAACACCAAAGAATGATGAGTAGTTTGATCCCTAAGAGCGATGGATGACCAATTAGTGAACGACTCTAAAAGTAACCCTCTAGAATCTTCTATTGATTGTTTTCAATAGACCTAAAGAAAGATCTTAAATATGATCTCTATCTAAAAAATATTTGAATATCACTAAATAAATCCAGGTAGCAATACAATTTTGCACATTTCCAAACAAATGAATTAATGACCAATTAATGAACGACACTAGAATATCGAAGATTATAGAAATCTTCTATAAAAAATCTTCGATTGTTTAAGTTTTTAGGCAGAAAAAAGTTAAAAAAAGCCAAAACAACTTATACTTTTGAAAAATGGCAGCAAAATTGATGATAAAATTTATATGTAACGATTATTAGCTTCATTGAATTAACAAACATTATCTAAATATTTATCTACAAACAAATTCACCTTGGTCTAAAAAGGCCAATTAAAGAATTTAAAGATCATCCAAAAATAGTCAATTGCCAACTTTGTGTTGAGACATCTACAGAAAATTTTGGAACGATGTTGCTCCTAAACATTAAACTTTTTTCTTTGACTCTATTCTATTCAATATTTTCATTTTGGTGTTCTTCTATTCTGACAATAGAATTTTTCTGTTGAAGTGATACTATCGCAATCACATCGAAGAAAAGACTTAAAGATATCTACGAAGAATGAAATAATATACAGTCGTATCTTTAACTCTTTTACATAAATCTTCTCTTTTCTGAGTTTGAATTTGGTTCCCATAGATAATTATAAAGAAGCGAATATAATTTTCCTTTTCTAAGAAGAATGGCCTTTTTTCTTCAGGTGGATTTTGTTTGCTCGCGTGTGCAGAGTTCTAACGCACGCGAAAAGTTTCCAATGGGATTTTACTGTATATCTTAAAATATCTTTTCCAATATATACATAAATCTAAACAATTTTTCTTTTGTATCTAAACTAAAAAGGCCATCTATCTGAGTCCGAATTATTAATCATCTTCGTATAGTACTACAACAAAAAAATATGCATTTTGAACCCTAAGAAGGATTGGTGACCAACTGATGATCGATATTAAAAGATATACTAGACAGTACATTTTGAATTTGATTTGACATCTATTAGCCATCGTTTCTATATGCTGATTCTTTTATGCACAAAGAAGCAAGTAGAATCAAAACTAAAGAAAAGTTTTCCTCTGCATAAATCTAAAGGTATCTTCAAGAAAAAGTTTGCGAAAGCGAAAGCAATTCTTCAACTCATAAAAGTGTGACCTTGCCAAAAAAAATCTTCATAGTACTTTGGATTTTTTCATAGACAATTGCAATGAAACCCTCTTGACCATCAGTATTATGTATAGACGTACAAATTCAAAATTTTGGGCAAACATAAAAAATGAAGTATTCCGCTGCATATGTCATGACAATGGTTGCGAAATCGAAGGTGACATCATCTGGTCTTAATTAAAAAGCGGCAAAGAAGTGACCATGTGTGATAGTGCAAAAAACTAACGTTAAAGTATTATGCTTGGGTACTTTATTATTATGCTTCATAGTAAAGAAACCCTCTTAAGAAAGAGTCGACCATTTTGGGGTTATGATCAATATTGTCAATTGATTGTAGGCTCTGCGTAGTGACGATACTATTCTTCTTTATAAAGCGATCACAATTTATTTGAAGAATTGCTCTAATGCGATTATTCTTTTCTGCAAAGATGTATAAAGAGGAATTCCTTCCTTGAGATGGATTTTATTTGTTTACTTGTGCAAAGCTTAAATATACGGGCTTGTTTACTTTCTGTCATGCCCTATTTAATATTTTCTTACTATTTTTTGTTACATCAAACTAAACTTGATTTCTCGTAGGATAATTTTCATTTTTCTCTCTGTGTTATTATTTGAATCAGAATTAATAAAATTAGTATTCTTTTTGAGGCCATATTGTAGCCTAGACAATGAAGAACGTGTATATTTGGTTGCATACATTCATTATTACTAATTGATTGGTGATGATGTTTGTTTTTATTACTTATTATTACAGCTGATATACAATTTTCCAATATTTTGCGGTTTGATACACGTATAGACTATTTGTTACGTTCAGTTTTGGAACACATGTGAATATGTGTCAAAAAATTTCGATGCAGCGACGTGTCACATCTGCATCTGTTATACATTCATGTGTATCAAATATGTAGGGATGTTCCACTTCGCCCGCTCGTCGGGAATATTTATGATCCCCCTCCGATCGTGTATTGTTTTAAACTTGTAAAGGAAAACATTCTTCACGGGGCGAAATAACAACCTTCGTCGCCGTGCACTTCACAACCTGAGCCCCGGCTCGTTGTTTATGAAAAGGAGAGCCCGTCCCCCCCAGTACCCACCCCCTATATACAACGCCGCCCTCGACCCGTCCGCCGTCCTGTTAAATATTGGAAACCATTAAAAAGTTCCCGGGGAAACTGCAACGGAAAATTAGTTCCATAAATCGATATAAATGTGCTTGATAAGCTCTTTTTAAATATGCAGCGGAGGGAATATAGCCGCCCTCATTCTTATTAACACTGTTTGCCCGCGCGCTTTTTCGCCCTCTTTACGTTGCGAACTTTTTCTCTAATGGTTAAGTTCGCCGACATTTCTAGTCCTCGTAAAATATGCACGAACATGGAGCATATTTTATGCGATACGTAAATATTTTATCGAATTATCGCGTTTCCTCCCGGGACCTGAGGTGCGGGGGAAGGGGTGTTGTTGTAGGGGACGGCGGTTTCTAATAAAAGGGAAAAGGGTTGCGCGCTGTCCACTCGCGTTTATTTGCAATCCAAGGGGTACATATATTAACGTTGTTGTGGTCAATCGTATGAGGAAAATGCGGAGGGTAGTTTGTAGCTTTTAGGTGGATTACTCCTAATTTTAGATGTTTTTTTAGTCATTTTAGGAATTGCAATTTAAGTTTGTTTATACTTTTATTGAATGTCTTCAGATTTTACGTAAATTCTTAACTTTTTATTGATTCCAAGAAGTGTAATTTTTGTTTTCAATTTTAGATTATTATTTTTATATGTTTTAAGCTTTTGAAGGTTTTTTCTTAATTCGTTACTCTTGGTAAATTTTTGGAATAGCAATTTTCATCTTTATAGATTTTGTGTTTAACAGATAATAATGCCTTGATTCAATCATTTGAATTAGAATTTTTATTTAAGTTCAAGCTTTTGAAGCCAATTCTTCAAATGGGATAATTCTTTTTTTAGAATTTTTTGGCTATCGTTTGAAATGCCAAGTGGGATTTGTTATATGTTACTCTTTTTGAACAATTTTTTTGGCCACTTTTGGAAGACCTAGAATTTAACTGTTTTTTCAATGTCATTTTTGGAATTGCAATTTTTGATTTAAATATAGCGATAGTTTTAGTAATTTCATTTGAATTTATTTATTTACGGATCAATTTCAAATCTTTAAATAAATATAATATAATAAATTTTACTATCTTTTAAATCATATTTTGGTCAATTTTGGAATTGAAATTTTAAGTTGTTCATGAAGATTTTGGGGTTTAGGGGTTTTCTATAAATCCAAAATCAGCAAAAGATTTTTTAGTTCAATGTTTGATTACTTTTTCTTGATTTTTGGAACTGCAATTTTTGAATTGGTTGCTTGAGTTACGTGAAGATAAAATTAATTTGACGAATAAAGCACTAATAACCTTTCTTCACAATTTTATTTGATTTACCAAATGTACATTTCGGACACAAAGTGACAATTAGCACAGTGCTAATCCATTGATAATGATCACTTTGTGTCCGAAATGTACATTTGGTAAATTAAATAAAATTGTGAAGAAAGGTTATTAGTGCTTTATTCGTCAAATGCAATTTTTGAGTTTAATTTTAAATAAATCTTAAGGTTCTGAATGTTTTTCCTCAATGAGTTATAATTTTTTATTGATTTTTAAAATTTTACATTATTTTTACAACAGATTTTAATGTTTATAAATTTTTAAGTTCGTTATATTTTGCTAATTTTTAGAATTGTAATTTTTGAATTTAATTTTAGATTATTTTCTTTATAGATTTTGAGGAGGTTCTGCTGCTAATATTTGAGTTTAATTCTAGCTTATTGTTTTTATAGATTTTGAGGTTCTGAAGATCTTTTTTGATTCGTTACTTTTTGTTGATTTCTAGAATTCCAATTTTTGAGTTAAATTTTAGATGTTCATATTCTGAAAATGGAATTTTTGAGTTTAATTTTAGATCATTATCTTTACAAATTGTCAGGTTCTAAAGATTTTTCGATTTTTGTTGATTTTGAAGATTGCAATTCACCAATTTTAGATTATCCTCTTTATTGAGTTTGAGGTCCTTAGGCAATTTTTTGAGTTCAATTTTATATATATTATTATCTTGACAGTTCTTGATGTTCTGAAGACCATTTTAAAATTACATTTTTTTGGATCAATTTCAAACTATTTTCTTTTTAGATTTTGAGCTTCTGAAAATTTTTGGGTTCAATTTTAGATTTTTGTCTTCATACATTTTTACGTTCGTTATATATTTGCTGATTTTTAGAATGGAAACTTTTTAATTTGTTTTTGGATTATTTTCTTTTTAGCTTTTAAGGTTGTGTTGCAATAATTAGAATTTTAATTTAGATTATTGTTTTTATAGATTTTCAGGTTCTGAAAGGTCTTCCTTAATTCGTTTCTGTTTGTTGATTTTTAGAATTGTAATGTTTGAGTTCAATGTTTGATTTTGAGGTATTGAAAGTTTTTTTTATAGATTAGTTAGTTTTTGTTGAATTTTTTAGACTTGTAAATTTTAGATTATTGTCTTTGCAGATTATGACGTTCTAGTTTTTGGTGATTGTTGGAATTGCAATTTTTGAGATCAATTTCAAACTATTTTCTTTATAGATTTTGAGGTTCTGAAGTTTTTTCCTTAAGTCACTTTCTCATTTATCACTTGGTGAAACATTTTGAACTATTGCTAATGAAAGTTTAAATGAAGCAAACCAAGTGTAATTTAATTTAATCTTTCATTAGTAATAGTTCTGTAGTTTTTTCCCTAATTCGTTTTTTTTATTTTGAATTGCATTTTTGGGTTCAATTAGATTTTTGTCTTTATAGATTATAATATTCGTTATATTTTCTTGTTTTTCAGAATTGCAATTTTTCAATTTTCAAATATTGAGGTTCTGAAGGTTCTTGATCCGTTACTTTTTAATGATTTTTGGTATTGCAGTTTTAGCATTTTGCCTATTTTTTTATTTATTTGTTCCAAAAAGTTTTGCTTTATTTTCCACAAACTTCTCCTAGATTCTACATTTTTAGTAAATTTTACTATTGTCGTATAAATAATTACTACACTTTTCTTCTCTTTGAAACATATACTATTCTTTAGCAGTAATATTCATTTAGATTTTTAGAATTCTTTTTATTATTTTAGAAGTTTAAAGCCTTTTCTTCAAATTTTCAATAAATTTCCAGCTCTAGCTTATTTGAGATTCAAGGAAATTTTAAAAACTTTTTCATGGTTACTATAAATTTCCAGCACCTCTTGTCTATTTTAAGACATTTCTTACTAAAATTTGGGTTTAATTTTAGATTATTGACTTTAGATATTGGGATTCTGACAGCTTTTTCTTAATTCGTTAATTTTCTTAAATGGCTTTAGAAGTCTTTCTTCCATTTTTCAATAAATTTCCATTATTTTTTGCTTTATCACATTGAAGATTTCAGGAACTTTCTAAAGGTTTATTCATTTTCTAAAAGTTTCTATAAATTTTAAGTATGTCTTACTTAATTTCCGACCTTTCTTACAAAATTCAAGTATTGTCTATTCATTTTTCGTTCAGATTTTTAAAACTACATTTGAAGTTTTAGAATATTTTTTAGATTTTTTGCCCTTTTCCGTAAGTTTTAGAGAATTTCTTAGAGGATTTTGTTTTTCTGAATTGCACTAATTTTCGACGAGGGTTGTAGAATTTTTTCAATAATTTTTTGTTTTATTGTCTCATATATTTCCTTCTATATTCTCTCAAAATTGTCTAAAACACTTCTTTATAATTGTTTAACATATTTTACTATTGTCGTATAAATAATTAATTTTCTTCAAAAAGTCTAATATATTTTAGCAGTTTGAAGTTCAGATTTTGAATTTTTTCTAAATGATACATGTTTTGAGCTTTGTCTTCTATTTTTAAATAATTTTCCAACGTTTCTTGTTTTTGAGGAATTTTTTTCTCGTTTATAAGAAATTTCTCTGTGGGTGTATATTTTTTTTATTAACTTTCCCACAACTGCATTATTTTAGAATTTCCTCTAAAATTTTTGGAAACTTTTAAGTTTTTAGAATATTCCAATATATTTTCTTTTATATTTTTTGACATTTTCAGTTATATTTTAAGAAAATTGTGCGAATTTTCCTCTAATTTTTGCCCAAATACGGCAACTCCATTAATTTAAAATTATTTCCGAGAATTCTGGAAATTTGAAGGTTTTAGTTTAGAATATTCTTTTAGATTTTTTAGACTTTTAATTTTTGATAAATTTTCTTTTCTAATTTGTACGAATTTTCTCCGAGGGTTTTAAAATGTCTCTTTATTTCTTTTTCCAAATTGCCCAGAAAATTTCCAGCAACTCTCATAATTTCAGAATTTCCTTCAAGATTTCCGAAAATTTTGAAACTTATTCTTGATAAATAAATTTTACAATATTCCAATATTTTTTCTTTTAGATTTTTAGACTTTTTCAGTTAAACAAATTGAAAACATATTCTTGATAATAATCTATACTTTTTTAAAACGATTTTTCGGTAATTTTTGCAATTACAATTTGAATTTTGAAATTATTGTCTTATGCTATGTACAACTACTACTTTGAATAAATATGGTTATTATTATTATTATTATTATTATTATAATATTATTTTAAGGATCTAAATTTTTTCTTTACTTTTTATTTTCTGCTTTATTCGGAGTGTTCTAAAAGGTTTTTCTGTGAGTGTTTTAGATTGATTTAGCCTTTTTCTTACTATTGCCAGATAAATAAAATAATATATCATTTTCTCTTCAATAAGTATAATGATTTTTAACGATTTTTTGTTCAGATTTTAAGAATTTTAATGATGAATTTTATTTTTTTAAGTTTCCATCATTTCTATTTTGCTTTCAAATTTTTAGACTTATTAACTTTTCTTTTATAAATTTTCTGCGAGAGTTCTAAAATGTTCCTCTAATCTTCATTTTCCAATTTAAAACTCTTAATTTCCAATTTTTTTAAATTATTTGTATGTTTAATACTTTTCTTATATGGCTTTAGAAAATCACATTGAAGATTTCAGGTTTCTCTATTTTCTTCAAGGTTTCTATAAATTTCAAGCATCTCTTTCCTATTTTCAAATATTTCTTACAAAATTTAAAGGGTTCCACAAAGTAAACGCCTCCATAATTACATTTAATATTTTTTTTTTAGGAATTAATAAAAAACCTATAGAAAATTATAATCTGAAGAGATCTTCAGAACCTCAAGATCTATTCAGAACTTCAACATCTGTAAAGAGTAGAATCTAAAATTGTACTAAAAAAATGCAATTACAAAAACCAACAAAAAGTATTGAATTAAGGAAAAACTTTCACAACTTAAACGCCTCCATAATTACATTTAATATTTTTCTGTTTGTTTTTCAATAATTTTTCTGATTATTTTAAGCTCCTTTTTTAACCAAAATTTTTCGACATTAACCAAGCGTACTCTTGACCTACCACAACAAATTGTATATTAGCCTGCCATGCATCGGTCCTAAGTTAATTTACGGTTTATTGAGGCAGGTCAGGATAACGCTAGGTCAGTACACTTTGTATTATGGTAGGTCAGGAGTACGCCGGGTAAATGTATTATTCATTATTGTGTGTCTGAATTAATATAGAACTTATTGGGTTAGGTCAAGAGTGCGCTGGATTAATACGAAAATAATTGATGTAGGTCAAGAGTACGCTAGGTTTAACTTAGTCATTTTGTACATTGCAGCAAAACAAAAATAGCTGGAAAAACTCTATGGAAATAAAATATTAAAAACATTTTTAGTAAAAAAAATAGGTGTATTAATTGAAAGCAGTTTTTAGTATAGAGTACTAACAAATTAGAAGTTTTTGAGGTTTTTCTTTAATTTGTTTACTTATTTAGATTTTTGGAACTGTAATTTTAGTTTATAGTAATTACTATTCCCTGTCGATAACAGCCATGACTAAATAGAAAAAAGTTGAAAAAATTCTACAACACTTGCCTAAAATTTAGGAAAAAAGAATTGTTGTAAAATTCTCTAAAAATTACTGAAAACGGCAAAAAATCCAAAAGTAAAAACACTGGAATATTCTAAAAGCTTCAAGTGAAATTTTAGAAATCCGAACGAAAAATGTTTGGAAAATTCTTGAATTTGGAAGAATAATGTTTTTGAAAATAGGAAAGAGATGCTGAAAGTTTATAGAAACCTTGAAGACATTTTTAGTAATTGCCTGAAATCTCCGATGAAATAAAGCAAAACATGATGGAAATTTATTAAGAAATTGAAAAACAAGCTCGAAACTTCTAAAACCATTTAAGGAAATTAAGGACTTAACCTTCAGAATATTAATATGTAACATTAAATTCAAAATTTTGGACGAAAATTCCGAAATAGACTGTAGATGCTGAAAATTTATGGAAAATAAGAAGAAAATTTTAGATATTACCTGAAATCTTGAATAAGCTAAAGTAAGAAATGATAGAAATTTATTGAAAAATTGAAGAAAAAGTTTGAAACTTTTATTTATTTATTTAAGCTTTACAATATATTTTTAAAACCATTAAAGAGAATTCGAAAAATCTAAATGAAAAAGACTTCTAAAAAAATACCATACTTTTCAAAGAGAAGAAGAGAAGTATACTATTTATTTATACGACAATAGTAGGAGATACTAAAAATGTAGTATCTTAGAAGAATTTTTTAGAAAGTTTCGAGAAAATAAAGCAGAAAACATGCGAGATAAAGAAACAAAAAATAGTCAAATTGCCAAAACTGCAATTACAATACTTTTCAAAGAGAAAAAGAAAAGTGTACTATTTAATTATACGTCAATAGTAGGAGGTACTAAAAATGTAGAATCTTAGAAGAATTTTTTTGAAAGTTTTGTGAAAATAAAGCAGAAAACGTGTGAGACAAAGAAACAAAAAATAGTCAAAATGCCAAAACTGCAATTCCAAAAATCAAAAACAAGTAACAAATAAGGTAAGAACCTTCAGAACTTAAATATTCATAAAGAAAATAATCTAAACTTGAATTATGAATTAAAAATTGCAATATTATTATTAATTCAAACGAAAAAAAAAACGAATCTTCAGATTCTCAAAATCTATAAAGAAAATACTTTGTATTTGTAATTGATCTTAAAAATTGCAATTCCAAAATTACCAAAAAGCAAGAAATTAATGAAAAATCTATAGAACCTCATAATCTGCAAAGACAATAATTTACATTTCTAAAAAATCAACAAAAAGTAACGAATTAAAATAAAAAAACTTTCAGAACTTCAAAATATAAAATTGAACTCAAAATTTTTAAAACAAAAACGAATTAAGGAATATTTTTTAGAACTTCAAAATCTATAAAAACAATCATCTAAAATTAAACTCTATTTATTTATTTTTCAACAGATACAACTTCCATTAACAGAGAAATATAAACAAAACTTAAACATAACATAGTACACAAAAGAAATTTAAAAAAGTTCAAACCTTATAAAATACAAATATATATATAAATATAAATATAAAATTAGTAATAGAAAACTATGAATAAAAATCTATTGATTGCAACAGAATATCAAAATCTATAAAGAAAATAATCTTAAATTAAATTCGAAACTTGCCATTCTAAAAATCAGCTATTTTTTACGAACAAAAATCTAAAATTGAACTCAAAAAGCAATTCCAAAAAATACGAATATAAGAAAAATCTTCATGTTCTAAAAATCTATAAAGAAAATAGTTTGAAATTGATCTTAGAAAATGCAATACCAAAAATTTTGCTAAAAGTAAGGAATTAATGAAAAACTTACAGAAACTCATAATCGGTAAAGACCTTGAGAACCTGAAGATCCATAAAGATAATAATCTAAAATTAAACACAAAAATCCATTTCCAGAAAAACCTTCAAAACCTCAAAAATTAAACTCAAACCTTTAAAACTAAACTCAAAAATTGCAATTCTGGCAAACAACAAAACGTAACGATTTATGGGAGACCCTTCAGAACCTCAAAATTCTAAAAAAATTAGCAAATTCTAACGAATTTAAAAAGTCAAAAATCTAAAATTGAACTCAGGAAAGAAATTACAAATGAAAAACTTTGGAACCTTAAAATCTACTAAAAAAAGTAGTTTGAAATTGTATTCAAAAATAAATTCAAAAATTGCAATTCTAAAAATCAGCTATATTTTACGAATTTAAAAATTTGTAACGACAAAAATCTAAAATTGAACTCGAAAAACAATTCCAAAAAATACGAATATAAGAAAAATCTTCAGAAGCTAAAAATCTATAAAGAAAATAGTTTGAAATTGATCTTAGAAATGCAATACTAAAAATTTTGCTAAAAGTAAGGAATTAATGATAAAACTTATAGAAACTCATAATCGGTAAAGACCTTGAGAACCTCAAGATCCATAAAGATAATAATTTAAAATTAAACACAAACATCCATTTCCAGAAAACCCTTCAGAAACTCAAACCTTTAAAACTAAACTCAAAAATTGCAATTCTGGCAATCAATAAAATGTAACGATTTATGGGAGACCCTTCAGAACCTCAAAATTCTAAAAAAATAGGAAATTATAACGAATTTAAAAATTCATATAGTCAAAAATCTAAAATTGAACTCAGGAAAGCAATTACAAAAAGCAAAAACCGAACTTTGAGAACCTTAAAATCTACTAAAAAAAGTAGTTTGAAATTGTATTTAAAAATCAATTCAAAAATCTTAGAAAATGCAATACCAAAAATTTTGCTAAAAGTAAGGAATTAATGAAAAACTTATAGAAACTCATAATCGGTAAAGACCTTGAGAACCTGAAGATCCATAAAGATAATAATCTAAAATTAAACACAAAAATCAATTTCCAGAAAAACATTCAGAAGCTCAAAAATTAAACTCAAACTTTTAAAACTAAACTCAAAAATTGCAATTCTGGCAATCAACAAACAGTAATGATTTATGGGAGACCCTTCAGAACCTCAAAATTCTAAAAAAAAATAGGAAATTATAACGAATTTAAAAATTTGTAAAGTCAAAAATATAAAATTGAACTCAAAAAAGCAAATACAAAAAACGAATTTTGAACCTTAAAGTCTACTAAAAAGGTAGTTTGAAATTGTATTCAAAAATTGCAATTCTAAAAATCAGCTATATTTTACGAATTTAAAAATTTGTAAAAACAAAAATCAAATATTGAACTCAAAAAGCAAATCCAAAAAATACGAATATAAGAAAAATCTTCAGAAGCTAAAAATCTACAAAGAAAATAGTTTGAAATTGATCTTAGAAATGCAATAACAAACATTTTGCTAAAAGTAAGGAATTAATGAAAAACCTATAAATTATAATCTGAAGAGATCTTCAGAACTTCAAGATCTATTCAGAATTTCAACATCTGTAAAGACTAAAATCTAAAATTGTATTAAAAAAACGCAATTTTAAAAACAAAAAGTAAAGAATTAAGGAAAAACTTTCAGAACTTAAAAATCTATAAGGACAAAAATCTACATCTGAACTTGCAATACCAAAAATTTTGCTAAAAGTAAGGAATTAATGAAAAACTTATAGAAACTCATAATCGGTAAAGACCTTGAGAACCTCAAGATCCATAAAGATAATAATCTAAAATTAAACACAAAAATCCATTTCCAGAAAAACCTTCAGAAGCTCAAAAATTAAACTCAAACCTTTAAAACTAAACTCAAAAATTGCAATTCTGGCAATCAACAAAAAGTAACGATTTATGGAAGACCCTTCAGAACCTCGAAATTCTGAAAAAATAGGAAATTATAACGAATTTAAAAATTCATAAAGTCAAAAATCTAAAATTGAACTCAGGAAAGCAATTACAAAAAACGAACTTTGGAACCTTAAAATCTACTAAAAAAAAAGTAGCTTGAAATTGTATTCCAACATCAATTCAAAAATTGCAATTCTAAAAATCATCTTTATTTTACGAATTTAAAAATTTGTAAAGACAAAAATCTAAAATTGAACTCGAAAAGCAATTCCAAAAAATATGAATACAAGAAAAATCTTCAGAAGCTAAAAATCTATAAAAAAAATAGTTTGAAATTGATCTTAGAAAATGCAATACCAAAAATTTTGCTAAAAGTAAGGAATTAATGATAAAACTTATAGAAACTCATAATCGGTAAAGACCTTGAGAACCTCAAGATCCATAAAGATAATAATTTAAAATTAAACACAAACATCCATTTCCAGAAAACCCTTCAGAAACTCAAACCTTTAAAACTAAACTCAAAAATTGCAATTCTGGCAATCAATAAAATGTAACGATTTATGGGAGACCCTTCAGAACCTCAAAATTCTAAAAAAATAGGAAATTATAACGAATTTAAAAATTCATATAGTCAAAAATCTAAAATTGAACTCAGGAAAGCAATTACAAAAAGCAAAAACCGAACTTTGAGAACCTTAAAATCTACTAAAAAAAGTAGTTTGAAATTGTATTTAAAAATCAATTCAAAAATCTTAGAAAATGCAATACCAAAAATTTTGCTAAAAGTAAGGAATTAATGAAAAACTTATAGAAACTCATAATCGGTAAAGACCTTGAGAACCTGAAGATCCATAAAGATAATAATCTAAAATTAAACACAAAAATCAATTTCCAGAAAAACCTTCAGAAGCTCAAAAATTAAACTCAAACTTTTAAAACTAAACTCAAAAATTGCAATTCTGGCAATCAACAAACAGTAATGATTTATGGGAGACCCTTCAGAACCTCAAAATTCTAAAAAAAAATAGGAAATTATAACGAATTTAAAAATTTGTAAAGTCAAAAATATAAAATTGAACTCAAAAAAGCAAATACAAAAAACGAATTTTGAACCTTAAAGTCTACTAAAAAGGTAGTTTGAAATTGTATTCAAAAATTGCAATTCTAAAAATCAGCTATATTTTACGAATTTAAAAATTTGTAAAAACAAAAATCAAATATTGAACTCAAAAAGCAAATCCAAAAAATACGAATATAAGAAAAATCTTCAGAAGCTAAAAATCTACAAAGAAAATAGTTTGAAATTGATCTTAGAAATGCAATAACAAACATTTTGCTAAAAGTAAGGAATTAATGAAAAACCTATAAATTATAATCTGAAGAGATCTTCAGAACTTCAAGATCTATTCAGAATTTCAACATCTGTAAAGACTAAAATCTAAAATTGTATTAAAAAAACGCAATTTTAAAAACAAAAAGTAAAGAATTAAGGAAAAACTTTCAGAACTTAAAAATCTATAAGGACAAAAATCTACATCTGAACTTGCAATACCAAAAATTTTGCTAAAAGTAAGGAATTAATGAAAAACTTATAGAAACTCATAATCGGTAAAGACCTTGAGAACCTCAAGATCCATAAAGATAATAATCTAAAATTAAACACAAAAATCCATTTCCAGAAAAACCTTCAGAAGCTCAAAAATTAAACTCAAACCTTTAAAACTAAACTCAAAAATTGCAATTCTGGCAATCAACAAAAAGTAACGATTTATGGAAGACCCTTCAGAACCTCGAAATTCTGAAAAAATAGGAAATTATAACGAATTTAAAAATTCATAAAGTCAAAAATCTAAAATTGAACTCAGGAAAGCAATTACAAAAAACGAACTTTGGAACCTTAAAATCTACTAAAAAAAAAGTAGCTTGAAATTGTATTCCAACATCAATTCAAAAATTGCAATTCTAAAAATCATCTTTATTTTACGAATTTAAAAATTTGTAAAGACAAAAATCTAAAATTGAACTCGAAAAGCAATTCCAAAAAATATGAATACAAGAAAAATCTTCAGAAGCTAAAAATCTATAAAAAAAATAGTTTGAAATTGATCTTAGAAAATGCAATACCAAAAATTTTGCTAAAAGTAAGGAATTAATGAAAAACCTATAGAAAATTATAATCTGAAGAGATCTTCAGAACCTCAAGATCTATTCAGAATTTCAACATCTGTAAAGACTAGAATCTAAAATTGTACTAAAAAAACGCAATTTTAAAAACCAACAAAAAGTAAAGAATTAAGGAAAAACTTTCAGAACTTAAAAATCTATAAGGACAAAAATCTACATCTAAACTTGCAATACCAAAAATTTTGCTAAAAGTAAGGAATTAATGATAAAACTTATAGAAACTCATAATCGGTAAAGACCTTGAGAACCTGAAGATCCATAAAGATAATAATCTAAAATTAAACACAAACATCCATTTCCAGAAAAACCTTCAGAAACTCAAACCTTTAAAACTAAACTCAAAAATTGCAATTCTGGCAATCAATAAAATGTAACGATTTATGGGAGACCCTTCAGAACCTCAAAATTCTAAAAAAAATAGGAAATTATAACGAATTTAAAAATTCATATAGTCAAAAATCTAAAATTGAACTCAGGAAAGCAATTACAAAAAGCAAAAACCGAACTTTGAGAACTTTAAAATCTATTTAAAAAAGTAGTTTGAAATTGTATTCAAAAATCAATTCAAAAATTGCAATTCTAAAAATCAGCTATATTTTACGAATTTAAAAATTTGTAGACAAAAATCTAAAATTGAACTCAAAAAAGCAAATCCAAAAAATACGAATATAAGAAAAATCTTCAAAAGCTAAAAATCTATAAAGAAAATAGTTTGAAATTGATCTTAGAAATGCAATACTAAAAATTTTGCTAAAAGTAAGGAATGAATGAAAAATCCATTTTCAGAAAAACCTTCAGAACCTCAACATTTAAAATTAAAGTCAAAAATTACAATTCTGACAATCAACAAAAAGTAACGATTTATGGAAGACCCTTCAGAACCTCGAAATTCTAAAAAATAGGAAATTATAACGAATTTAAAAATTCATAAAGTCAAAAATCTAAAATTGAACTCAGGAAAGCAGTTACAAAAAACGAACTTTGGAACCTTAAAATCTACTAAAAAAAGTAGTTTGAAATTGTATTCAAACATCAATTCAAAAGTTGCAATTCTAAAAATCATCTATATTTTACGAATTTAAAAATTTGTAAAGACAAAAATCTAAAATTGAACTCAAAAAAGGAAAACAAAAAAATACGAATATAAGAAAAATCTTCAGAAGCTAAAAATTTATTAAGAAAATAGTTTGAAATTGATCTTAGAAATGCAATACTAAAAATTTTGCTAAAAGTAAGGAATGAATGAAAAATCCATTTTCAGAAAAACCTTCAGAACCTCAAAAATTAAACTCAAAACTCAAAAATTGCAATTCTGGCAATCAAGAAAAAGTAACGATTTATGGGAGACCCTTCAGAACCTCAAAATTCTAAAAAAATAGGAAATTATAACGAATTTAAAAATTCATATAGTCAAAAATCTAAAATTGAACTCAGGAAAGCAATTACAAAAAGCAAAAAACGAACTTTGAGAACTTTAAAATCTACTAAAAAAAAAGTAGTTTGAAATTGTATTCAAAAACAATTCAAAAATTTCAATTCTAACTACGTTTTACGAATTTAAAAATTTGTAAAGACAAAAATCTAAAATTGAACTCGAAAAACAAATGAAAAAAATACGAATATATGAAAAATCTTCAGAAGCTAAAAATCTATAAAGAAAATAGTTTGAAATTGATCTTAGAAAATGCAATAACAAAAATTTTGCTAAAAGTAAGGAATTAATGAAAAACCTATAGAAAATTACAATCTGAAGAGACTTTCAGAACTTCAAGATATATTCAGAATTTCAACATCTGTAAAAACTAAAATTTAAAATTGAACTAAAAATATGCAGTTTTAAAAAAACCAACAAAAAGTAAAGAAGGAAAAACCTTCAGAACTTAAAAATCTATTAAGACAAAAATCTACATCTGAACTTAAATATCAATTTCAAAAATCAACTAAAAGTAGCGAATTAAAGAAAAAAATTCAAACCCTCATAATCTTTCAAAATTCCAGAAATTAACAAAAAGTAATAATTCGTTACTTTTGGTTCATTTTTGGAATTGCAAAAAATTTCAGATTCTTAAAATCAATAAATTAGAATAAACTCAAGAATGCAATTCCAAAAACCCACAAAAAATAATGAATCTTTTAGAACCTCAAATCGTATTATTAATTATTTAAAGTTGCAATTTCAAGAATCAACAAAAAGTAAGGATAAACCCTTAGAATTTGAGATGGTATAAACTGTGAAGTAATTATGTGTTTTTTTAAGGACTTATTCAACTGGTGATTAATTAAGCTTCCCGCATCGATAAATAAAAAAGCCAGTATGTCGTTAACCTGCAGCGAAGTTGCGAAATCATTTTTTTTCCACCGTTCGCCATTCTGCATGTAAATTGCTAATGCAAACTACTCGTGGAAGTAAGTTAATGTTTTTATAAAGAACGGCACCGGGTAAAGTGCATTAGGCACGCGATACCAGAGTCAACAAGCCTCCTGGAGGAGGAGGAGGCGGTGGCAGGAGGCGGCGGCGGGGGATTTAAACGTAAACCGTCATATTTGCACTAGCTCACCCAGGCAGCGATTCGTGCGTTTCGTGCCATTGCCTTAATATACTGCCGCCGACTTGTAATTACGCAGCTTTAATGTACATAAACATAAATAAAGACGGGCTAAATATGTAATGAGCAAACTACACGACAAATAAGGAATGTAAATATAAGGAGGGAGAGTGAGGAAGTGCGGGGCGGGGGAAGGAAAATAGGTTTTTGAGAGGGGGTTGATCAAACAGTGTGTGCCTGTCTGTTTTAATTTTGATAATGATGGGTTATAATGTGTAATTAGGATAATTGTTTCCTTAAAAACAAATAATTTTATTTATTAGAATAATTAATTGTTAACGTTGATTACATTAGGTCTATCAGTTTATAGACAGGTTTCGAGTTTTAACTCTCATCAGTGTGTAGATAAGTTGATAATGAAGGATTTCCTATTTGTAACTGATTGAACCTCAACTAATTTTATTGTATGAATTGATTATTCTACCAAATCAATTAATTAATAACGTTAAATTAATTAGGTTTAATTAGGTTAGATCCATCATTCTACAGACTGGTTTCGAGTTTTGACTCTCATCAGTATGTGGAGTGGTCAATAAGTACTATTTGTAACTGATTGATCCTTTTTTAAGATCTGTTTAAAAATAATAAGCAATGGAGGAGACTGATAAGTTAATTATGAAACCAAACAAGTGTTTAATTTACAAATACACCCCTGTAAAAATATTTCTATAGAAAAGGAATCAGTGCAGTATTAAAGATAATAAAAAAAGGTGGTCGGAACGATTCAATTTATAATACATCGAATATAAATTTCCCCATATATGAAAGTTCCCGCAGTGTACAGATTCGCGTTTTACGCCCACGCTCTTAAGTAATAACAATAAAATACATTGTGACAAACAAGTGAACGTCGGCGGCGCTCAAAGTGTATATATATATATATCTATTTGAAGAGTCTGGTGGTATAAAACGCAGATAAAAATGTAATTTTAAATATTTCACGGTCCCTTCTTCCGGGGACGCCCCCGGTTTTATCGGCCACAAAAATAATGGCGACGGCGGCGACCCGCGTTAAATTTTACGCCGCCGCGAAGTGCTTAAATCCAGACGCGTAATAACTGTTTACGGGAAATCATCAACTCCACCAAAGCTGACGTAACTTAAAAGCGCCCCCCCCCACAAAAAAAAACCAAATAGGATTATGTGTACGTGCAACGAAAAAAAAAAAATTGGGGGAGAGGGCAAAAAAGTGTAATATAATCAAATTACGTATTCAATAGGTACTCACGTGACGCTCTTCCGCAGAGTTGATACCTGCAGCATCCATGGCAACGGCATCCAGCGTAGAGACATCGGCCAATCGGCGGCAACATGGAACAATCGAGACGAAAACAATTGAGATAAAATGTACAAAACGTGTCGCCGTTTTTATGGCGGTGCATCTGCTAGCTTGTCGGATCTATGCTTTTGTGATTTGTACAAAAACTACGTGAGGTGGAAAATGCATGCGAGAGACTGGGTGAATAAAAGGTAGAGAGAGAGAGAGAGAGAGATGGAGAGATGCTACGCGGAGGTCACGGACATCTTGCCACTCTTAATCTTTCTTTTCAATTTTCTCCTAATAATCATCTTATCGCTATTAAACTACTACATTAAGTTAATGGTTTTATTTTACATATAAGAAATAATTTGTTTTTCTTTTAATTTCCTTTTGAATAATAAATTCTTTCTTCACATTTTGATATATTCTTCACGAAACCCAAAAACCCATTAAATAAATTCTTGCAAATAAAAAAAAATTGTATATTACAATATAAAGGAGTTTGTAATTAAATTTTCATTAAAATACGAGCGTATGTTTTACTGGTTGGAGGGTGGGTTAGAGGCCACCCACCCACCCTACATATACATTGGCAATTTCTACAAAAACTATTTTTGTTGTTCAAGAAATAACAACAGAATTGGTGTGATAGTAGTTTCAAAACATTAAAACAGTAATTTTGTTCAAGTTTAATTAATATGTAGGGTGGGTGGGTGTCCACTAACCCCCCCCCCCTCTATTTTTTATAACTGTCAACAGTTTATTTTTTAACTAACAACAGTTTTTCCGGGGAGAATAAACCAATTTAATAGAAAATTTACACAATGAAATATGAAAGGTCTTATAATTAAATATTAGTTAAGTTAAGCTCGGGCGTACTTTCTACTGGTTGGAGGGTGGGTTCGAGAACATCCACCCACCCTACATATATAATGTTTACACTTACAATTGTTCCTTTTTTGATTTTCTAAAAATTATAACAGAAATGATGCTGACGAAATTTCAGAAACTAAAATCTACTTATTTAGTGTAGTTTTTCAAATATATGTATGGTGGGTGGCCACTATCAACACTGTCAACAGTGTTTTTGGTGGAAGTAAACATAATTATGCAAATTCATAACGAAATATTAAGGATCTTTTAAATGATTAGTTTTTCAGTTAAACACTAGCGTATGTTTTACTGATTGAAGGGTGTGTTCGAGGCCACCCACCCACCCTACATAGACGTTGCTAATTTCTACTGAGACTATTTTTTTTAATTTTTCTAGAAATTATAACAGATTTGGCGTAGAAGTAGTTTAAAAACTTTAAAACAGTAATTTAGTTAACGTTTATTTAAAAATGTAGAGTGGGTGGGTGGCCACTCTCCCTTCCTAAACTTATTTTAACTAACAAGTTTTGCTGGGGGAAAGAACCCACTTTAAACAGACAATTTAACAATGATGTATTGTATAAAAGATCTTATAATTAAATATTAGTTAAATAAAACTCTGGCGTATGTTCTACTGGTTGGAGGGTGGGTTAGAGGCCACCCACCCACCCTACATATACATTGTTTACACCTACAATGGTTACTTCTTGGTTTTTCAAAAAATTACAGCAGAAATTATGTAAAAGTATTTAAAAACCTTTAAAACAGTAATTTAGTTTAAATATATTTATGTATATAGAGTGGGTGGGTGGCCACTATCATATCCTCCATTTATTATGACTGTCCACAGTGTTTTGGGAGAAATCAATTATCATAAAAACAATTATGCAAAATTGCAATGAAATATATCAGGATTTTGTAATTTATTATTTTTTCAGTTAAACACGAACGTATATTTTACTATTTGAAGGGTGGGTTCGAGGACACCCACCCACCCTACATATACATTGCTTATTTCTACTTAAACTATTTTTTGTTTGTCTAGAAATTACAACAGATTTGGCGTGGAAGCAATTTAAAAACTTTAAAACAGTAATTTAGTTGAAGTTTATTTAAATATGTAGGGGGGTGGGTGGCCACTATCCCGCTCTCCATTTAATCATAATGAAAGATTAGGGTTTTTGTAATTTATTTTTTCAGTTAAACGCTAGCGTATGTTTTACTGATTGGATCGTGGGTTCGAGGCCACCCACCCACCCTACATATACATTGCTTATTACTACTAAGACTATTTTTGTTTGTCCAGAAATTACAACAGAATTGGTGTGGAAGTAGTTTAAAAACTTTAAACCAGTAATTTAGTTTAAGTTTATTTAAATATGTAGGGTGGGTGGATGGCCACTAACCCACCCTCCATTTATTTTAACTAACAACCGTTTTGCTAGTACCTTAACCTACAATGGTTACTTCTTGGTTTTTCTAAAAATTACAGCAGAAATTATGTAGAAGTATTTAAAAACCTTTAAAACGGTAATTTAGTTTAAATATATTTATGTATATAGAGTGGGTGGGTGGCCACTATCATATCCTCCATTTTTTATGACTGTCCACAGTGTTTTGGGGGAAATCAATTATCATAAAAAGAATTATGCAATTAAATTATTTTTTCAGTTAAATACGAGCGTATGTTTTACTGTTTGAAGGGTGGTCACTATCCCACCCTTCATTTTGTATAACTATCAATACTATTTTTGAGTGAAATTAATTATCACAAGAAGAATTATGCAAATTCATAATAATATTAAGGATCTTGTAAATTATTATTTTTTCAGTTAAACACGAGCGTATGTTTTACTAATTGGAGGGTGGATTCGAGGACACCAACCCACCCTACATATACTTTCCTTATTTCTACTATTTTATATTTTTCTAGAAATTGTTTTTCCAAAAATTAAAATTAAATTGTTGTTGAGTAATTTAAAAAATTAAAAACAGTAATTTATTGTTAGTTTAAAAATATATGTAGGGTGGGTGGGTGTCCACTATCCCACCCTACATTTTTTATAACTGTCAACAGTATTTCTAGAAAAAATAAATTATCATAAAGAGAATTATGCAAATTCATAATGAAATATAAAAGGATCTTGTAATTAATTATTTTTCAGTTAAACACGGGCGAATGTTTATTAATTAGAGGGTGGGTTCGAGGCCACCCACCCACCCTACATATACATTGCTTATTTCTACTAAGACTATTTTTGTTTTTCTAGAAATTACAATAGAATTGGCGCGGAAGTAGTTTAAAATTTTTAATCCAGTAATTTACTTTAAGTTAACTTAAATATGTAGGGTGGGTGTGTGGCCACTATCCCACCCTCCATTTATTTTTACTAACAACAGTTTTGTTGGGGGAAAACACTTCAAACACAATATTTTACAATGAAGTATTGTATAAAGGATCTTATAATTAAATATTAGTTAAATAAAACTCGGGCTATGTTCTACTGATTGGAGGGTGGGTTCGAGGACACCCACCCACCCCACATATATATTTGTTTAAACCTACAATGGTTATTTTTTGGTTTTTCTAAAAATTACAGAAGTAATAATGTAAAGGATTTAAAAATTTAAAAAAAGTAATTTATTTGAAATATATTTATGTATATAGGGTGGGTGGGTGGTCTCTATCCCACCCTACATTTTTTATAATTGTTAACAGTGTTATTGGTGGAAATAAATTATCATAAACAGAAGTATGCGAATTCATAGTAAGTAAGTATTAAGGATCTTGTAAATTAAATTAATAAGCACTAAAAGCTTTCTTCACAAATTTTATTTAAATTCACAGATATATATTTCGGACACAAAGTGACCATTATCAATGTTTTTGTGTCCGAAATATATATCTGTGAATTTAAATAAAATTTGTGAAGAAAGGTTTTTAGTGCTTATTAATTTAATCAAATTTATCTTCACGTAACTCACAAAAATCAAATCTTGTAAATGATTATTTTTTCAGTTAGACACGAGCGTAGGTTTTACTGATTGGAGGGTGGGTTCGAGGCTACCCACCCACCCTACATATACGCTACTTATTTCTACTAAGACTATTTTTTTGAAAAAGGTTAAATGAAAATAATTTTAAAGTTTTTATACCACTATTTATTGTATAATATACACAAACAAAGTTTACAATATATTATCGATTTTGACACAACTATAGTTTCGACCTTTGCAGGTCATTATCAAGTGTTGAATTATTGAAGTATTTTTTTGGTTTTCTAGAAATTACGACAGATTTGGCGTGGAAGCAGTTTAAAAACTTTATAATAGTAGTTTAGTTTACGTTTATTTAAATATGTAGTGGGTGGGTGGCCACTATTCCACTCTCCATTTTTGATAACTCTCGACACTCTTTTTGAGAGAAATAAACTATAATAAAGAGAAATATTCAAAATCATAATGAAATATTAAGGTTCTTGTAATTTATTATTTTTCCAGTTAAACACGAGCGTATGTTCTACTGGTTGGAGGGTGGGTTCGAGGCCACCCACCCACCCTACCTATATATTACTTAACCCTACCATTATTACTTTTTTGGTTAGCTAAAGATTACGAAAAAAATTATGTCGAAGTAACTTCAAAATTTAAAATCAGTTATTTATGTAGGTTTAAAAATATATGAAGGGTAGGTGGGTGTCCACTATCACACGCTCCATTTTTTATAACAATTAATAATGTTTTTAAGGAAAATAAATGATCAGAAAGGGAATTATTCAAATTCATAATGAATAATTAAGGATCTTGTAATTATTTTTTCAGTTAAACACAAGCGTATGTTTGTTTGATTGGAGGGTGGATTTGAGGACACCCACCCTACATATATATTGTTTACACCTACCTTTAGTTTTCTAAAAATTACAACTAAATTGTTGTTGAAGTAATTTTAAAAATTAAAACCACTAATTTTATGTTAGTTTAAAAATATATGTAGAGTGGGTGGGTGTCCACTATCTCCATTTATATAACCTAACAACCATATACGAGAAATTCACATAATGAAGTAGAAGAGAAAGTCAGGTAAAATATTTTGAAACATTTGAGGGAACATTTCTTGAAAATGAGAGAATATTTCAAATTGATAATTGATACCAACTTGTGGTGGAAAATTCTTCAGAAAATTCGAAAAAAAATCCTGGTATATGCTAATAATACTCGAAGTAAATTCTTGCATTTCAGAAGAAAAATCTGGAAGAAACATGACACAAAAATTTTATATCCCCGAAGAAAAAAAAAACTGTGTCAATTTAGAAGAGAAATTTCTAGAAAATTCAGATAAAGATAGATCAAAAACACTGGGAAAGTAAGTCCTAAAAAGTTCTAAAACCTTCAAGGAATTTAGCAACTTGAAAGTGAAATTGTTTAAAATTTTGTAAACTCTAGAACTCTCGAAGTAAAATGAAAAAAAAAACATGCAATAAAGTAGCTTGAAAACTCAGATGAAAATGTTTTGGTGAATTCAGAGAAAGTAAGGCAGTAACTTGTGGAAAATTATTAGATATTTTTGCAAAATTCTAAAATTTACGAAGAGAAAATAATGCTTGAAGATGTTCAAAAATTCTAGAAATCTTAAGGATAAGTGCCTGGAAAATAAGAGAGCGGATAAAATTGAACGTCTACTTTGGAAAAACTCAAAAATTGAAGAGAAATTTCTGGAAAACGATAATATCCTGATAAGTTAATTAAAGAATATAAAAATTTAAATATTAGAGATTTTTCTAGAACGTTATTATTATAAGAAAATTTTCGCAATTTGAAAGAGGAATTCCTAGTAAATTTTATAATTCTGGAAGAAAAGTTCTAAAGAAATTTACGCAATTAGACAATTAGCAATTTAGAGACATTTATGAAAGGAAATTTATTGGAAACAAATTAAGGCAAAAGATGTTGGAAAATTTCAGAAACTTCAAGTAAAATTTTGATGAAATAAATAAAGAAAGAAAAGGTGGGAATTTCTTGAAAATGGAGATTTTTTTCTAGAAAACTCTAGACATTGAAATTTAAAAAAATGGATAGGTAATTTTTGGAAAAAAATTGGAAGAAATATTAGTGATACAATTCTAAATTCCTTAAAAATTAGTTTTGTAACAATTCAACCATATTCGATTTCATTTTATCATTTCATCCTTTTACGCATTAACGACTGACGCCATATGACTCGACAAAACAAGGCAGAAAGACCTCTGGTCGATAGCCTTTTGACAAATTAATACATAACACCTCATTCATTCTTCATTATTCCAATGTAAATATGTACAAAATTTGTCAATAAATATATGTTACTACTAGTTTTGTAATTTGGAAACGAATTTTTTGTAAAATTCTTATCAAGGTATAGTGAAAACTAAAAATCTCTTAAAAATCTAAAATATATAAATTATTCTAAGATACTAGAAGAATTTCTTGCAATTTAAAAGAGAAATTTGGACAAAATTGCTGATAATTCAAACACTCTCAAAGAAAATTGTAGAAACCTAGAAGCACGATAAGTCGTAAAAGATAACGAAAGTATGGGTAGAAAAATCTAAAAAAAATAGAAAGAGAATCTTGCAAATTTTTGAATAAAGAAAAATTACTGGAAATTTATATTACATACAAACAAAGTTAATGTTATGTTTATTAGACTTAGCTTTCTTAAAAAATACATATGAATATACAAAAATAATATACAAAACATACAAAAATGTTTGATGGATGAAACTGCGAAGATCTTAATGAAATATAATTAGGTATTTTTAAAATATATATTATATTGGAGGGTGGGATTGTAAAACTTAGTTTATATACAGTATGATACATTTTGACGTAGTAGAATTCGATTTTTCTTCAAATTGCTAAGATTTTCTCGCTGATATCACCACGTTGAAAGTCTTTATACATATAAAATTCTTAATGACGCTAAAATGTAAAAAAATGTATAAATTGATACTGAAACGTCATATACACGAAGACACTACCATAAAATACTTCTTGAAGTTAAAAACAAATTGATGAAATTGATTTTAGTTTAAACACGTCTGAATGACATCATTCTAATATAAACATTGCCTAAGATGACTAATTATTTGTAATAATAATTTAAGATGACTAAATATTCCTCGATGAAGATTATATTGAAGTATTTTATGGTATTCTACGAACAATTCTTCTGCAAGTTATATTAACATACATTTTGGCAAATCTTGTAAAATCTTCTTAAGTTTATATAGAAGAAATTTAGTAAGTTTGGAAGCTTAACGTCCTAACGAATGAATAACAATAAAATTTACAACTCTAAATTTATAGTTTGCAAAGTTATCAGAAAGGTTTGCAAAATCTTCAGAATTCTCCCTGAGGTCAAATTGATACTCTTAAACCTACAAGCTTGATGGAGGAATTAACGATACTAAAAAAATATTTGCACAAATTAATAATATTTAATAAAGCTTTTAGTTTTTTACATTTGTCTAAATGACAACCACTCATTATGGACATCCTTCAACAAATCGTAAGGATATAATCTCAAGTTATAAAGTTTGTTTTGGTGGCCCATTTCTCTTCTAAAAATTTAATAAATAGGAAGATTTCATTGAAAAATATTGTTCGTTAAATTAATAGTTGTTGTTAACATATTTTAAAGTTTTTTCTAGAAAAAGTTGAAGATTCTAAGTGTGATCTAAATCACAACGGGTCGTTTCGTGAAATCCATTAAAAAATCCTAGATATTTTCTTGTCTTGATACATTCTAAAAAGTTTCTATTAAAGAATTTCTGTTTTCTGAATAAATATTCAAGGAATTTGGAAGAATTTGCAACACTTAGAATCTTACAAATGAAGATACAGCTTCGGAATCCTTCTTGGTGCTAATTGATCTTAAATTGCCAAATGTTTGCTGAAGAAACTGATTATACTGAAGGAATTCTTCGTCTAATTAAAAATCTTTAATGAATCTTAATGTTTTTGCTAAAGAAAGTTGACGATTCTAAGAGTGGTCTAAATGACAAGCAATCATTTCATAAGAATAGACATCTTTCACCGAATCGTAGAGATTTTCACTTCATTATATTTTAAAAATTAAAGTTACAATAAATGCCTTTTCTGGTATCACTTTCCTCTTCTAAAAATATGTTTCTATTTAATTGTCTAAATGACTTTTTCTATATTGTAAAATATCATGAGAAATATAGAAGTTTCTATTAAAGAAATCGGCCTTTTATATAAATCTTCAAGGAATTTGAATACATTTTTAACACCAAGAATCCTCCAAATGAAGGCAGAGTTATAGAATTATTCCTAAGGCCAATTGATACTCTTAATAATCCAGAGAAATTAATGGTACTAAAGGAATTCTTCGTCAAGTTAATCATGTTTTAAAAATCTTAGAAGTTTTTAATAAAAAACTTGATGATTCTAAGAGTGGTCTAAATGACAACAATTTATTTTTATGAGAATTTTATTTTTTGAGAATTCTTAGATAAATAAAGCTCTTTATTAAAGTGGCAACTTAATTTGGGAGTTTGAATAATTATAAATCAATCATTCATCTTGAGTAAAATTTACTTTAAAATCTTTAATTTTTAATAAAGTTGCCTTAGTAATATCCGAAAACAATTGCCATAGCATTGAAAGAATTAAAGTAGCAACACTTGCAACTAAATCTAAAGTGAATAAAATCTGCATTTAGGGGTTGGAACAATTGTAAATCAAAGTAAAGTAAAATTAACTTGAAAATAAACATAGGGATTTTTACCTCATGAAGCATTTTGAAAACTCAAGATACAATATAATTATTTTAGGATCGTTGTTTTTTGTAATAGGAAGATTCTATTCAAGAAATTCGTTGTCTAAATAAAAACTTTTTTTTTTGAAGAATTTGAGAAATATAAACTTTTCTGTTATTCTAAATAAATCTTTAATTTGAATCAACTTGTAAAACTGAGAATTTTCTAAACGATGACACAGATGCTGCTTTTATCTGGGTGCATATTCATAAATTTACGATATTAAATGAATTCTTCGTCAGATTAATAATCTTTCAATAATATTAAAGTTTTTGCTAATGAAGTTGACGATTTTAAGAGTTACGATAAATTGCTGTTTTCGTATCACTTATTTCTTCTAAGAATTTGAATGAAATTTGGCGTCTAAATAAATATTATTTTCATTTTGAAAGAAGTTAAGAAATATAGGCGCTTTTGTGAAGGAAATCTTCAATTAATGTGAACCAATTTACAACTCTGAGAATCTTCTATATGAAGATAAAGCTTTAGTTTCTTCCTCAGAGCGAATTGATACTTGAATTACTTAATAATCTTTAATGAATCTTAAAGTTTTTGGTAAAAAGTTGACAATTATAAGAGTGGTTTAAATCACAAGAAGACATTTGATGAGAGTAGACATCCTTTGATAAATCGTAAGTATTTTGGCAACTCAAGGTGCGGTAAATTATTGTTTTAGTATCTCTTCTTTCTTCTTCCAATAATTTGATAAATATGGAATTTCTATTAAAGAAATAGGTCTTTTAAATAATTCCTTAACGAGTTTAGACAGACGAAAGCATCCTCTAAAGAAATACATTTTTCTCTTCATCATTGAGAAGACAACAACTATGAATAAATGCTGCCCTGCCAACAACAGCTACTTGTCGCTTTAGTGTAGACAGAGAAATCGAGTTTTACTATAAGAACTTTTTTGGTACTGGATCTGGATCTAGATCGAGTTTGCCAAGGGTGATCAAATCATTGACCAGAGCACGTAGGCCTCGCTATGGCCCGTTGTGCCCCCCCTGGTTGGGACAGCCCTCCGTTGTTCCATCACTTATTTAGCCACCCAAGGTGACGAACAAAGGACAGCACAACGCTTGAAGGGGTTTCCCTAATTTTTTGGTGCTGAAATCTCTATCTGATTTGTTCAAATTAATCCGAATTGAAGGAGTAAACTGTAAAAGGTAAATTTTAAATAAAATTTAGAAAGCTATACAGCTTTATCAAAATTCTAAATAAATCTTGCAATGCTAAGAATCTTCTAAATGGTAGAGACAGCTTCAGAATCATTTTGACTTTAGAACGGATTGATGCCTGAAAGAATCATGATTGCTTGAAAATCTTGAATTTATTTTTCGATCAAGCCTCAATTTGTGTTAAAGTCGAAACATATCACCTGTCAGAAGCGTTGGTGACAAGCAGGTGGGAAGCGTAAGAGCTAACCGCCAATACGCTAACAACCATCTAAACCGAAACAGATTGTATACGTTAAACTTTACATTCAGACACGCCATTGGCACAATCCGGCTTATCTGTGTGAATAATAATACATATTCATACCCTATCATCCGAACCGGGCGACAAGACCTCAACAGCTACGCGGAGCGAAGTGGCGCGGAAAATAATAATTAACGTTTAATACATAATTTCGTTACAAAGAAAAACGACGAGTGGAGCGAACGCTAAACAAGGAGTAAACTTTGCTGCAATCGAGGAAATTAATTAGTAGTTTTGTAGTTAAAGTCGTAGCCGTCTCAATTACGTAGGGTGAGAGGAGGTTACGTTCCGTGAATTCAGGAGTGCCGTAGGAGTGGATGAGGAGCGAGCACAACACAAAATAAGGTATACGTCTGCACCCTCCCCGTTCCCGCATTTCATGATTATTCTTCGAGTGAGTGGTGTATTGGGGTGGAATGAACCGCTCCTTACAGAATATCCGGTCGCCATGACAACGGAGAAGATCCTCTCCACGGTTGCTTGACTATACCACACCGATTAGGGCGCGCTCACCTCGTTAAAAAGAAATAATCTCTCACTAAGTGCCCAACTCGGGTCTTTCTCCACTCCCGCTTTCCACTCGTGTTCCAGACGACTGTTCAAATAATTCCAATTTTCTATATCGTCCCCAGCAAGGGTCCCACTTTAATATCACAACAATAAATCCACGCATGGTCTCCCGGTTCGGGCTTATCGCGATTTATAAGATGCACGGTTCTAGGGGTTAAACGCGAACAGGCCTTTATTGGACTTATTCATAGCTTAGCGCCGCCATTCAAGAGACCGTCGAGTTCGAAGATTGAATGGGGGGAAGTGGGGGTCCGCACTCCACCCCCCAGCGGAAGATCACGACGGAACAACCCCTCGCTCGCATAAAAACGAATCCCCCGTTTCACTCCATTCCGCACCACTTCAATCTCCCTCGCACAAAGACCGAACCGAAGAAACTCAGTGGAGTGTTGAGGAATATAGAGAGGACGCTGCCTAACTACCGTTCACAAACGGCCCTTTTCAATGCAAATAAATTACGTTTATACGAGCCTATGGTGGATGACTTATCAGTCCCCCTTTTGATCTGCAGGAACGGTGAAAAGGGCATGCGTCCTTTTAATATGGAAATTTCCACCTTCTTTTTCAACAACAAAAAAAAATCCGATTTTTTTATTACGATTCGTCACAATATATACTCGATCGATACTGATTGTTTGACAAGTTGAAAAATCAGCCGCAAGGTGTCACTAGAAGGCAAAGTTGTAAACATACAGTAAATAAATATCCAAAAAAGATTCCCCACATTGAAACCTTTTCAGATTATCAAACTACTATAAAAGCAACATTTTACGAAGAATGCTACAAACATTCGAGATCTCATTTCCGAAATAAGATGTTTCTAACTTTAATATAAATGACCTTCTAACTAATCTTATTTAAGCCTTTACACGTATCATGTATGTAATTTTGATTAGAACCTAAAATGTTTGGAAGATATTTACGAGTTTTAGAGAAAGTACCTCATTTTGGCGGGTAATTTAAAATAGACCAATCGTGAAGGTTCGATTGTACAAATCCTATTTTTATCATTTAATCAACGCCCTTTCAAAGAAACACGTTTAAATGATCACCTCTCCTCTCCACGCAGATCGTAGACGGCGATCCGTAATTTAGTTCCAACATTCGAGGAAATGGAATAACCCTTTGTAAAAAATTCCCGCGTAATGAAAGTCTTCATTTAGTATGCAACATTGCACAAAAGAAAATCATTATAAGCAAGGGAGTTTTTCAACTGAGATCATTAAAAGCCCTGGTGAATAGAGGAGGGTGTGAAAATGCATACGAATTGAAAAAGAAGTGGTTGGATGCGGAGGCGTCGGCGGTGGTGGCGGCGGCGGCGCCCTAGGCGTTCACATCTTCACTCGTTAAGCACCCTCACCCCCGCTCGAGTACGCTCGAGACGAACGTGATAACATGTTCCACTATCCGTCATCCGCAATCGTCGATATCGCGCACAAAGAGATGGATAGATATAAAATTTGTCGCAATAGAACTTGTAAAACTGGATAACTCCTTTTAAGTAATACCGGAATCCGCGCATTCCCCATGCATGATTTATGAATAATTCCATCGGGAATTGAAGGGAGGAAGTGAAAAAGTTTAATTTTGTGAGGCGATTTATGTTCTCGGAAATCAGCTCTCAAGTTACCTAATACGACTATAAATTCCGCTCGTTCGACTCGCTCCCTCGCAAAACCCCTCCCGCCCCCACCTACCGCTTCAATTTCCACAGATTTGGGATGCGAGACAGGGCGGCGCGGGGACGGGGGGCGGCATTTTGCATTATTTTTAGAATTTTCATCTCGGGGTTAGGAACGACTGCTTTATGCAGGCTCACCAACCCCAAATCAGACGGAATACATTATGCCATAAGAGTGGCTGTTCCAGTTTTTTTTTTCTTTCTTTTTTTATTCAGAGGAAAATGGAATTGGATTTAGGATTTAGTTGCCGCTTTGAGTGCCGGTAGGAGTTATTGATGTTTTATTGCTTTGTTTACACAACCGGCGGCCACCGATCAAATCGAATGGATGTAATAATGTACAGCGTCACCCTTCCGAAATATATATATATGTTTATGGGGAATAAGTGGTTTTGTACACAAGTAAATTTTAAATAAACACAGTGAGAATTTCTTAAGAAAAATATTTTACATATTTGCGTTGTAATATCCGTCAAAATCAATAAATCAAACATGTTCATCTATTATGATGGGAAGAATTAACCTATCGACTTACACTTAATACTTACAAGTGTTAATATTTAACACTTGTAAGCTCGTACGTATAAATATTTGAGTTGCTCTTTCATTTCATGTAATAATTATGATTTTAAGTTTTACGTAATAAACATTACAAAGCGTTAAAACCCCGATATTCATTTAGAAACATCTCATTCAGTACTGAATTCACATCATCCACTACTACATTTTATCATTGTTCTTCCTTTAGAAGGAGAAGAATGTCGTAGCTCCGGAACATTGGGATGGAAGTCGACAGGGATGAGGTTTGAAGATCTGATGCGAGACAGGAGATAAGAAATATTCGCCAATTTACAGAAGAAGATCTTCCTTTATCAAGACAATAGTAGTAAAAGCGTGTTATTCATCGTTTTTAATACAATTTTCCTTCTTCTTATGTTATTATAACCACACAAAATGCATCTTACACAAGCACGAAATTGCTACAAAGCTAAATACGGATTGTATAATGCCCTGATTGCTAGTAAAAGTGTTTTTAAGTCATCCTACCACATACCGCTTGCGCCTTGAAAGAGGTTCTTGTAGTTTTCTACTCCAATAAAGATCAGAATTTAGATACCTCTATCTGTGAAAATCTAAGGCTGAAAATTTGTTACTCATCACCATTTAGTTTCTTATAGGCTTCTATATCTTATCACCCTCGTTATTACCACCTTTCTTAAAATCAACCTTCTTATTTATCGAGGTAATTGCAGTAGTGGTATATTTGGTTTTCCTTCATCTTTAACCTAATTTTTATCCTGGTCCTTCTTTTCTGTGTTATTGTCCAAATTCACAACTGTATTCCTCCAATCCTTCTAAACCTCATCATTATTTTTGCCCTCTTACTTTAAATTCACCTCCTCTTCTTCTTACCAAGGCAACAGATATAAATGCATATTGATTACGAGCTAAATTTGAATCTGTCACAAGTTTAGAAGGCAAATTCGTTGCTTGTAAAAACTTAGATAATCTTCTAACGATAGCACACGTTATACCCCATTCAGTAAATTGTTATCCTCACACTCAATTACCTCCTCATTCCTATCCCCTCTAGCTTATCTATTTAATATGAAGAGGATTAGGGAGATTTGATGATTTGAAAAAGAATCTGATCTTTTCTTATAAGAAATCTCTACCTCAACGCTAGTTAAGTTTTTTCTTAATTTATTATAGCCAAAGCTTTCTACAAACTGGCTTTTGCACTACATTGCATTCCTCTATCTCACATTTCTTCTGATTAAAGTATTAATTAAATACTTTATACCTTTCATAAGGATTCCAGAAAGTGGAACAAGTTTTTAACTCCACTGGTTTCTATTTTTGAAAGCTTTATTATAAAATTAATCCTTCTGATGAAGATTATTAATCTCGAAATAAATGTTCTGAAACCAAATCTCTTGTTTTTTTGTCTTGGCCTTACCATCTGCTTTAACTCTCCTTTTTCCCATTTGATAAGGTGCTCAAATCAAAATTACTGGTTTTTGTTTTGGAAGCTAAATCTTAGAAAAACAATGGAATTTGTCAGATTAAAAGTAAAAACCTAAGCTGCATTTATCTTTGAGGATAAGGTTTAGAAATCGAATTGGTTTTAGCCTGTGTCTTACTATCTCAAACAGCCTTTTTTCGGACCATTGGTATCAAAAGTTATGAAATCAAAATCAATTCGTTTTTATTCCTGGAATTTTAACTATAGAAGATTTTAAATTTATCTTATAAAGCACCGAGACATAAAAAAAGTTTGAAAAAGAGATTCTGAAATCAATTACATTTTATTTTCTCTTCTAGGAAGAGTAATCAAAAATAATTGAAGAGGTCCAACGAAAGCTCTATTCTTGCCTTATTATTTAAATTATTATTACTTTGTGTAGAAGCCTGTTTCTACTTGACTTTTCAGAAGAGACTTTTCCCGTTTTAGAGCAAATAATCTGATGAATCTTCATTCAGTCATCATGGAGCAACTGATACCAGAAGAATAGAGGGTGTGAATGGAATAACGTATATTTTGTGAATGCAAGCCTTTCCAAATACGATCAAAATTTTTGTAGATTATTATTATATATAATATTAGAATCTTTTGTAGTAGTCTGAAGGCTTGGAGATCATCAGAGGGGTTCCCCAGGGAAGTATTTTGGGACCACTATTATTTAATATATATATAAATGATTTATTTACGATTATAAATAATCCAAATGTGGCAATTATCAATTATGCCGACGACACAAATATAGTATTAAATGGTAGTGATAAAACTAAACTAAGCCAAAATGGAGCAGTTGTACTAAAATTATTATTTGATTGGTTTCAAAATAACGGTCTACTGATTAACCAGTCAAAAACAAACTGCTTGTTATTCAGGAAAAATGACGCTTCAATTCCCCCGCCCAGCTTAAAATTTGGAGAATACGAATTAACACTAAAACGTTCTGCAAAAATTTTGGGAGTGTTTGTGGACGATAAATTGAAGTGGAATGAACATATAACATATATTTCAGGCAAACTACGGAAATCATGTTACATGCTTCGTACACTAAAAGATTGCGTTAATTTTGTAATATTAAAACTAGCCTACTACGCAAACTTTGAAAGTATAATTAGGTATGGTATCATTCAATGGGGTAGCTCCCCAGAGATTAACAACATATTCCTAATACAAAAGCGGACACTCAGAGTTATGTTGGGCCTTAAACAGTCAACGTCTTGTAGGAACTTGTTTAAAACCAACCGCATACTAACTGTGTTTGCCTTATATATACTTGAGTGTTTGCTATTTGTATGGAAACAAAATCATCTATTCATAAGTAGCAAGCACAAACATGTTCACGACACTCGTCACAAAATTAATTTTTCATACCCCATCCACAAATACTCTATGACGGAAAAAAGCTCCGAGTATAGATGCATGAAATTTTTCAACGCATTGCCTAAATCATTGAAAGAGGAAAATGATGTAAAAATCTTTAAAAAATCAATTGTAGAAATTCTACTCGCTGTAGAACCGTATAATTTGGAAGAATTTTTTATGTTCAAAATTGAATGAATTGTACTTATTAGGATATATTTTTGTTCCTGTATGTATATTTTTTAATTTGACGCCACTTTCTATACTATGTATATTTATTTGTATTTATAGAAATAAAGATGATTATTTATTTATTTATTTATTTATGTTGCATAAATAAATACCTAATATCTAATTAAATCTATTTCTTTATACTGCCTTACCATCTGAATCAAAATTCTCTATTTTAGAAGCAACTTTATAGAAACGACCAATTTATCTACAAAATGAAGAACTGGTTATCAAATCAAATCCATCGAGTTATATTCAGAAAAGCTCAATCTTAGAAGAAGAGGTACTTCCAGTCTTCTACTTGAAAAACTCCACAAACTGTAACTTACACGAGCGTAAAGTTGTTAAAACGCTATATAATAAATAAGAAATGGATTTTAGAACGCACTGAATTGCACTTTTAAAAAATCTAAAAGCGAGGTTCTACCAGTTTTCTAAATAAAAACTCCAAAATACAGCGTGAAATTGCTATAAAACACCAAGGCACGATTTTAAAGTCATAAAATGAAGTCAAAGTTGAACACGAAAATCTGTTTTGCTTTACCTTTGAAGGACCAGCGAGGTTCTTCCGGTTTTCTACTTAAGAAAACTCCAAAATAAAGTATGTACGAACGCTAAAATGCCAAAATCGGATTTTAGACAACCATAAAATGTAGTTTAAAAAGGTCACATACCGCTGGCGCCTTAAAACGGCGTTGTTCCTCCAGTTTTGTACTTAAAAATCTCATAAATGCAGTTTGCACGCAAGCGAAATTGCTTAAACACCAACGCACAAATTTAGAAAACTATGAAATGTAATTCAAGAAAATCATGAGATTGTTTTTAAAATACTCTTTCGCATAGCGCTTGCTCCATGAAACGCCAAAGAAAGGTTCCTTTGGTTTCTACTCTGAAAAACTCCAAAATGCAGTCTACACAGCAGCAAAGTTGCTAAAACGCCGAAACATGATTTTAAAAAGCCAAAAAATGCTCTTCCAAACACCGCTTGCGCTATGAAAGGGTAATGAGGTTCCTTTCTTGAAAATCTCCAAAATAGAGTTTCCACACAAAAGTTGCTAAAACGCAAAAGCAAGATTTTAGAAAGCAATAAAAACTAGTTTAAGAAGATCATGAAAGTTTTTTTTTTTAAACTTCTTCTCATGAACACTGAATAAAACACTACTATGTGAATAAAATACTTACTTATTATGAAGTAATAATAATAAGGGTATTACTTACTTCTTCTAATATGAAAATATGGTTCCTTCAAAGAAGTAACAGAACAAGTATCGAATTTACATGAAAGTGTTTTATAACCATCTTTTACATATCGCTTGCGCACTGAAACGTTATCAAGGTTCATCCGTACAACAGACGCCAGCCAAAATTTCATGCCAAATTTGTAGGGTTTGTTTGGCATATACTGGTTAAATCTGCATCTGGACTTTGCACATCTACGGTAATATAAGTTCCCGATTTGAAGCAATTTCGACTGATTTCAATAAATTTATCCAACATTCTGAGACGAAAGCGTATTTGTCTGTTTGCAAACCTTGACTCCTCTGATTTCTTTTGTCAAAATGATTGTGCTACAGAATCTCAGTAAAATCACATCTGCTCATAGGGCTAGAGAAAAATGATGGTCCCCACTTGTTGTTCCACAAATATTGAAGCACCAAAGTATTTCCTTGCCATGGGGTGTGCGTTGCAAGAAACGTAGTTTTGCTTGCGTAACGTCCAGTTTTTCCCAAAAATTCGAAAGGCTTCTAATTAAATTCGTACATGTTTCAAAATATGGTTGTCAATCGGTAATTGGAATGCACTATTTAGATTCTCCTTCAGAATATTTCGTTTAGCATGTGCTGTTGGCTCGTGTAGAGTTATGAAACAATTTCAGTTTCCTGATTTGGTATGTTACTCCCATCTTCATCTTCAGAACTGGAAGGGAATCGCATGTATCCTCTCGTACGTTTGTTTGGAATATTTTCGCAATCACTGTCGCTTGACTGATCTATATTATCTTTATCAGAAATTTCCTCATCACTACTCTCGATAATAGCACTGTTATTGTCACTGCCTTGTGGATTAGATTGTCTTTCTAATAATTCGCCGTCGGTGGTATATAACTCATCACCAACATGCACCAGTCATTTTGACTGGTACTGGTATAAGTGACAATAACAAAATATATATTTGTTAAAGTAACATTAATTACATAAAATGTATTCTCTACTTATAGCTACAAAAGTCATCAAACATATATTCAATGAGGGCCGAGGCATAACAATCCTTTAACTTTGAGAAAGAAATCAATGACACTTTATTTTCTGTTTTAGAAAGACTCATAAAAAATCAATTGGAAGAGAGGCCAACGAAAGCTCTATTCTTGCCTTATTATTTATATTATCATTCCTTTGTGCAGAAGCCTCTTTCTACTTGATATTTGCCCTTAGCCTTAGGTTACTTCCTTTTTAAGGAAGATGTTCTTCGTTAAAATCTGTTTTTTTTTTCTTTTTGCCTTATTATCAGAATCTAAAGAATTTCCTATCCTAGAAGCAAGTTTATATAAATTGTCCTTTTTATCTACTAAATGTGCAAAAGGTACCTACTGATTTAGATTTTGGAAAGCTCAATCTTAGAAGAATGTGAAAGTATCCAGTAAAGATTATATATTGTCAAACTGACAAAAGTCAGTAAAAAATACTCAAAGTTTTGAAAAAAAATGCTGCGCAAGCAGCCAAGAATAGCAATAAAAGAACTACGATGACCATCACAAGTCTGCTTAAAAAATGGGCGGGAGTGGAAGAACACAAGAAGTGAACTCAAGCCTTTTCGTGTGTGACCGAAATTTTTGTAAAATTGAAAACTTATATTTGAATATATTATGTAAGCACATTGAATAAATAAAATACATACATACATACATATACTTTAGATACCTTTATCTACAAAGAAGAGGTTCTTAAATCACATCTATTATTTTTTGTCATTGTCTTATCACCTGAATTAGTATTGCTAATTTTAGATACCTCTATCTGCAAAGAAGAGGTTCTTAACTCAAGTTTATATAAATTGTCCTTTTTATCTACAAAATGAGGAAAAGGTACAAACATAGAAACTACTGATTTAGATTTTAGAGAGTTCAATTTTAGAAGATGTGAACGTATCCAGTAAAGATTATATACTTTAGATTATATATTTAGATTATATACCTCTATCTGCAAAAGAAGAATCATACCTATTGGTTTTTTTCATTGTCGTATCACCTGAATTAGTATTCCTAATTTTAGAAGTCGTCATTTTCCTTATCTACCTTTATATCTGTTTGATGAATTTTATAAGGATAAAAGAAAGAGTTTAAGCTTCTCATTTCAAAATTTCTGGTTTCTGTTTTCCAGGCCAGGCCCAATCTTAAAAAATCGTTTCCGTTTTGAAAATGTTATTAATCTAAGCAAAGTTTGAATTTGCCCGATAAAAGGCAGAGAAATTAGTAGACAGTAAGTAACCTTGAGGAAGAAGTTCTAAAGATATTGATTTTATTTCTGTTTTTCTACTTGAATTCACTTACTTTTTTATAGAAAAGAAACGATAAAGAATAGAGACTTTAGTTGGTTTTCAGTTTGGAAATAAAAAATACTTATTTTTTGAAAGCCACAGAATTTTTGTATACAAATTAGAGATTTTAGTTGGATTTTCTAATCTGCTAGTGCAAAAGCGAGTTTAAATAAACGTTTCTCCTTTATCCTCATCCTTAATTTTTTTTTTCTACTTGAATTCACTTTCCTTTTTATAGAGGAGAAACGATAAAGAACAGAGACTTTAGTTGGCTCTCGGTTTGGAAGTAAAAAATACAAATTTTTTAGAACTACTAGAATTTCTGTATGGAAAATAGAGATTTTAGTCGGATTTTCTAATCTGCTAGTGCAAAAGTCAGTTTAAATTAACGCTTATCCTTTATCATCATCCATAATTTTTTTTCTATTTGAATTCACTTTCTTTTTTATAGAGGAGAAACGATAAAGAACAGAAAGTTTAGTTCGCTTTTTTTTTAGTTGGCTCATGGTTTGGAAGTAAAATTTACTTATATCGAAAGTCATGCAATTTTTGTATGGAGACCAGAGATTTTAGTTGGATTTTCTTATCTCTTAGTGCTAAGCGAGTTTAAATAAACATTCCTCTCCTTTATTTGATCTTTTCAAAACTGTACAACCTTTATAAGCCTTATAGAAAGAGAAACGTTTTAAAATCAAAATTACTGCTTTCTATTTTTGTTTGGAAAGTTTTAATATAGAATAATTTGAAAATCAAAATTACTGCTTTCTATACGATGAATTAAATTTTCATTTAACCCGTGGTGAAACTTTTTTTATGTTAATTTGATGGTTAATCAATTAAATTTAGGCTTATAGAAAGAAGAACATTTTAAAATCAAATTTAATGCTTTCTGTTTCTTTTCTTGGAAAGTTTTAATACAGAACAATTTTAATTTATTCATTTAATTTATTTGATGAAGGATAGAGACTTTAAACTTGGTAATTAGTGATTGATTTTTGGAAAGATGTATCTTTGAAAGGATTTGAATTTATTCAGAGAAGAACAAAGATCTTACTTTGGCTTTACATCCGAATCCATACAGTCTATTGCAGAAACTAGTTACTATAAACGTTGTTTTTTCATTTAAAGGGTTTGAATTAACTTATCCAATGAGGATAGAAGATCTTATTTTGTCTTTTCATCTGAATCAATATTTTCTATTGCAGAAACTAGTTACTAAAAAACGCTAGTCTCTTCTTTAAAGGGTTTGAATTTATCCAATGAAGATTAAAGATTCTGCTTTGCCTTTCTATTCGACTCCATACAGTAGTTTATTGCAAATACCAATTACTACAAACTTTGTTTTTTCTTTTCTTTAGAGGGTTTGAATTAACTTATCTAATGATGATAAAAGATCTAATTTTGTCTTTTCACCTGAATCAATACTTTCTATTGCAAAAACCAGTTACCACAAATGTCCCTCTCTTCTTTAAAGGGCTTGAATTTATCCAAATGAAGATAAGAGATCTTACTTTGCCTTTCCATTCGAATCCATAAAGTCTATTGCAAAAACCAGTTACTACAAACTTTTTTTTAATACGATGGGGTAAACCACTTGTTAAGTTCCATAATATTTTTATTTTCAGTTGCCTGGCACGTGTTTCGATCAAGTACAAAACTAACTGAATTCAATGAGAATAAAAGATCTTATTTTGTCTTTTCATCCGAATCCAAACAATTTACTACAATCGTTTTTCTCTTTGTCTTTCCACCTAAATCCATACTTTCTATTGAAGATATCAGTTTCTACAAATATTGTTCTCTTCTTCACCCTTCTCCTTAATCATATTATCTCTTAGGATCTTTTAATTTATAACCTTTATAAAGTATATAGAAAAAGAAAGAAGTTCTGAAATTAAATCTAACGGATTTTTGTTTTGGAAAGCTTCATCGTAGCAGAATTTGAATGAAAGACTTCTGAGACCGCTATTTTTACTGGAGAAGTATATTTGTAGATAGTCTTCGACCTCACTGCCAATGAGGATAAAATATCTTATTTTGTCTTTCCATCTAAATCCATACTTTCTATTGAAGTCATCAGTTTCTATAAATATTGTTCTCTTCTTCACCCTTCTCTTTAATCATATCATCTCTTAGGATCTTTTAATTTATAACCTTTATAAAGTATATAGAAAAAGAAAGAAGTTCTGAAATTAGATCTAACGGATTTTTATTTTGGGAAGCTTTATCATAGAAGAATTTGAATGAAAGACATCTGAGTGCGCATTTTCTATTGGAGAAGTATATTTGTAGATAGTCTTCGACCTCACTGCCAATGAGGATAAAAAATCTTATTTTGTCGTTTCATCTGAATCCATACTTTCTATTGCAGAAACCAGTTACTACAAAAATTTTCTCTTTTCTTTAAAGGGCTTGAATTTATCCAATGAAGATAAAAAATCTTTATTTTTCTATCAAAATCTACACATTCTATTGAATAAACAAGTTTCTACAAACATTGTTCTCTTTTACACCTTTTTTCTTAATCATATCGTCTCTTATGATTTGTTTAATAATTATAATCTTTATAAAGTATCTAGAAAAAGAAAAAAGTTCTGAAATTAAATCTAACGGATTTTTATTTTGGAAAGCTTCATCATAGCAGAATTTGAATGAAAAACTTCTGAGTTCGCATTTTCTATTAGAGAAGTATATTTGTAAATAGTCTTCTACCTCATTGCCAATGAGGATAAAAGATTTTATTTTGTCGTTTCATCTGAATTCACACTTTCTATTGCAGAACGTGGTTATTACAAACGTTGTTCTTATCTTTAAACGGTTTGAAATTATCCAGAGAAGAACCAAGATTAAGTTCTTGTCCTTCCATCTGAATCCATACTTTCTATTGCAACAACCAGTCTATACAAACATTGTTCTCTTGTTCAGTCTTCTCCTTAACCATATCATGTCTTATGATCTGTTAATTATAGCCTTTATAAAGTATTTAGAAGGAGAAAGAAGTTCTTAATTTAAATCTGAGTCCGCATTTTCTATAGGAGAAGTATAATTGTAGATAGTCTTCGACCTTACTGCCAATGACGATCAAAGATCTTATTTTGTCCTTTCATCTGAATCCATACTTTATATTGCAATAAGTGGTTACTGCAAACGTTGTTCTCTTCTTTAAAGGGTTCGAAATTATCCAGAAAGGAACCAAGATTAAGATCTTATCCTTCTATCGGAATTCATACATTCTATTGCAACAACCAGTCTCTGCAAACATTGTTCTTTTGTTCACTCTTCTTCTTAATCATCTCTTATGATTTGTTAATTATAACCTTTATAAAGTATTTAGGAGAAAGAAAATTAAATCTAACGGATTTTTGTTTTGGAAAGACTTTTTTAATCTGACTCCGCATTTCCTATTGCAGAAATCTTTTTGTAAATAGTCTTCTACTTCACTGTACTCTTCAGTCTTAACCTCCTTATGCTTGAATCAATACTTCATAACCTTTTTATTTTATCATCATAATAGAAAACGGTGTTTGTCGTTGAAGATTTTGAATTTATACAATGAATATTAAAATTAAAATTAGACTTAAGATAAAATCTAAGGCTGAAAATTCCAAGAGGCTCAGTTATAGGACCTTCACGCTTCTGTTTCGTAGAATATAAGCTTAAGAAGTACACCCGACAGAGTAAAGGTAGAAGAGATGAGATCAGGCTTTTGGGTCACTCAAGAACAGGGAAAAGTTATTCCGAATGGATGCAGAAATTGACAGATAAATATGAAAATCGATAAAGTTGATTGATGAGTTACGTGAAGACTATGCACTATAAAATAACTTAAAATCAATGTACATTTCGTTTACGATTTCAATTGAAAATGTTTACATCGTAAACGAAATGTACATTTAGTAAAAATAAAAATAAACTGGAAAAAGTAAGTAAAAGTTATTTAAAAATTATTTAATAACTGGATCAAAAACTATATTCAATGATGATCACGCATTATTTTAACAGGTTTGAGCACCTACTTACATACACGGTGTATTGAAGGCTTAATTTTTTCATGCCACATGGGTGTCGATCGTATTTAAGTTGTAATCGGAAAAAATATATTCAATGAAGATCACGCATCATTTTAACATGATGGAGCACTTACTCACATACATGCTGTAATATTTCTCATTCAGTACTTAATTCCCATCATCATCCACCACATTTTATCATTATTTTTCTTTAAATCTAACTGTTCCTGGCAACAGAAATAAATGCGTATTTGTTACTTATCGTTTTTAATTAAAGAATGTATTCAATGTCAATATTCACGCATTATTTTAACAGGATGGAGCACCTACTCATATACATGCTGTATCGGAAGCTTAATTTTTCCATGTAACATATATTTAAAATGAGTGTCGATCGTATTTAAGTTGTAATTGGAAAAATAATATTCATTGAGGATCACGCATCATTTTAACAGGAGAGAGCACCTACTCACATACATGCTGTAATATTTCTCATTCAATACTTAATTCCCACCATCATCCACCCCATTTTATCATTGTTTTCTTTAAATCTAACCTTTAAAAGGCAATCGAAGTAAAAGCCCCTTTTTACTCATTTTGATTGAAAAAAACATCAAAAAATATGAGGATCACGCATTATTTTAACAGGATGGAGCACCTTCTCACATGCATGCTGTATCAGTAACATATATTTAAAACGTATATTTATCGATCGTTTTTAAGTTAATCAAAAAATTTAAAAAAATATATATTTAATGACGATCATGCATCATTTTAACAGGACGGAGCACTTTCTAACATACATGCTGTATCGAAGGCTTATTTTATCCGTGTAACATATATTTAAAATGTGTATTTGTCGATCGTATTTAAGTTGTAATCGGATAGAACGGGGGCAATAAAAATATTTTACAACGCTGCGAGGGTGTCGCTTTCCATTATTTCACGAGTTTGCCTCCAACGGCGCCGTAATTAGATACGAGAAGGAGGTGGGGGGAGGAGGGGTAGAAGAAATACTCCGCAAACGGCTCTACTACACCCTCGCCGCCGCCGCCCCCCGCCAACCTTACCGGATTCTCTCTGGAGCGCCCTCCAGATTTTAATTTCCATCTCAACAAGGCCACTTGGCGGTGCGGCTCGGCAAATATATGTTGACGTTGGTTCTTTGCAGCTTTTTCGGGAGGGTGAGTGGTGGCGGTGGTGGAGGTTTGGGGGGGGTGGGCGCCCGCACCCCTTTCCTGGCGCGCGATTACTCTCAGCCAGCCCGCTAATTTATAAAACTTCTCCGCCGGCGGACGAGGGCGGAGGGGGTAGGTGGAGGGTCGGATTAAATCACTACAAATTAATAATTTCCCCCCTTCAACGCTCGCTCGGAACTCGATTTCGGTTTTCATGTGGAAATGGATTATTAACGTGAGGCAATGAAATACTTAATTAAGAAGATGATTATCATCTAAATATTAATAACCACAAAAATACGAAAAAAAAAAATTAATTTACACTTGATTTTTATAATTTTATATAAGTTAAACTAATGAGATATTATGCAGGAAGTAATTGACAGACTATGGGTCTATAGACGTAAAGAAAATCAATTACGATTATAATTGTAAATACCTAATATATCAAATAATAAATAAAGATGTTTGTCTCTCTCTGAAGTAAGTAGATAAAAGCAAATGAGATGCAAAGCTTGAAACTTGTCTTTAGATAGAAGAACGATAATAATTGTTTAATTAAAAGTGTTATTATTTGTGCCAAATGTTTTATTTTCAAATATTAATTATTCTTAGTTTTTTTTCTTATTGTCATCTTTGTCATAAACGTTTCCAATCGCCAATTACAATTTTCAATTTTTGCAAATTGTGTATTGAGTGTCGCCATTTTGTTTTCTGCTATAGTACGTAGCTTTATTTTTGATGGGTATTAAAATTAAAATTATTTTTTATACATTTTGAGATTTTTTCTATATTCCTATTGTTTACACTTAGTTTAGTTTAAGTATTTTTCTATATATTTTCCCTGTAAATGGATGTAAAATTTCTGTTGGGAAATAAATTATTATTATTATTATTATTTTACGCATCTCTAGCTAAAAATTATTTCAAACCGCCATTTACAATTTTTAATTTTTGCAGATTATGTTCCAAGTGTCGCCATTTTGTTTTCTGCTATAATACGTAGCTTTATTTTCGATGGGTATTAAAATTAAAATTATTTTTTATACATATTGAGATTTTTTTGAATCTCTAGCTAAACATTATTTCAAACCACCAATTTCAATTTTAATCTTTCAATTCAAATTTTGATTTTCCCGCCATTTTGGTTCTTGTTGCAGTTTGTAGTCTAATATTACAGGATTATTAAAAACTGAATTATTTCTAATAGATTTAGTATTTTTTACGCCCTTATTGTAAAAAAATAATTTTTTACAACGTTTCAAATCGACAATTACAGTTTTTAATTTCTACAGTTTTAATTGTAAGCGTGACTCTTTTGTTTTCTGTTGCAGACCGTAACTTTTATTATTTATTTTTAAGAAGATCAAAATATATTTTTAATCATTTTTGTAATTTTTATCTTCCTCCTGCTAAAAATTTAGTTTTTATCGATTGTAATTTTAAATTTTTGCAGTTCAAATTTTTAGTATCGCTATTTTGTTCTTTTTATTACAGTTTGTGACTTTAATTTTTTGGAACATTAAAATATGAATTAATAAATTTAGTAATTTCTACGACTTTATTGAAGAAATCTACGTTTTTATTACCAACATAACATAACATAATCAACAATTGAAGTTTTTAATTTCTGTATTTTAAGTTTTTATTGTCGCCATTTTGCTATATTTTGAAGTATATTTATTTTTAGGTTGATAAAAGCTTTAATTATTTTTAATAAATTCTATAATTTTTATTATCCTCTTGTAGAAAATTAAATAATTGCAACGCTTCAAATCATCGACTGCAATTTTTAATTTTTAATTCAAATATAAAGTCCTTTACGCTGTAGAAAATTTTGAGTGTGTTTATTTTGTTTATTGTTATAGTTTTCAGGTATATTTTCTAGGAATATAAAAATATAAATTGTTTTTAATAAGCCAAGTAAATTATACTCTTTAACTACAGAAAATTAAGTTATTACAACGCTTCAAATTGTCGACTTTAATTTTCAGTTTCTTCAGTTTAAGTTTTAAGTGTCGCCATTTTGGTTCCTGTTGCAATTTATAGTCTAATAATATGAGATTATTAAAATATAAATTACCTTAATTGAATTTAGTAATTTTTATTCTTCTATTACAGAAAATTAAATTATTACAACGCTTCAAATCGTCGATTGTAATTTTCAATTTCTTTAAGTTTAAGTTTTGAGTGTCGCCATTTTGGTTACTGTTGCAATTTTTAATCCAATATTATGAGATTATTAAAATATAAATTACCTTTAATGAATTTAGCAATTTTTATTCTTCTATTACAGAAAATTAAGTTTGAACAACGCTTCAAATCATCGATTGTAATTTTCAATTTCTTTAAGTTTAAGTTTTGAGTGTCGACATTTTGTTTCCTGTTGCAATTTACAGTGTAATATTATGAAATTATTAAAATATAAATTACCTTTAATGAATTTAGTAATTTTTATTCTTCTGTTACAGAAAATTAAGTTTAAACAACGCTTCAAATCGTCGATTGCAATTTTCAATTTCTTCAGTTTAAGTTTTGAATATCGCCAATTTGTTTCCTGTTGCAATTTTTAATCCAATATTATGAGATTATTAAAATATAAATTACCTTTAATGAATTTAGTAATTTTTATTCTTCTATAACAGAAAATTAAGTTTTAACAACGCTTCAAATCGTCGATTGCAATTTTCAATTTCTTTAAGGATAAGTTTTGAGTGTCGCCATTTTGGTTCCTGTTGCAATTTATAGTCTAATATTATGAAATTATTAAAATATAAATTACCTTTAATGAATTTAGTAATTTTTATTCTTCTGTTACAGAAAATTAAGTTTAAACAACGCTTCAAATCGCCGATTGCAATTTTCAATTTCTTCAGTTTAAGTTTTGAGTGTCGCCATTTTGGTTCCTGTTGCAATTTATAGTCTAAAATTATGAGATAATTAAAATATAAATTACCTTTAATGAATTTAGTAAATTTTATTCTTCTGTTACAGAAAATTAAGTTTGAACAACGCTTCAAATCATCGATTGCAATTTTCAATTTCTTTAAGGATAAGTTTTGAGTGTCGCCATTTTGTTTCCTGTTGCAATTTATAGTGTAATATCATGAGATTATTAACATATAAATTATCTTTAATAAATTCAGTAATTTTTATTCTTCTATTACAGAAAATTAAGTTTTCAAAGCGAAAATTGCAATTTTGAATTTCTTAAGTTCAAGTTTTTTAAGTGTAGAAAAAAATATATTTAGAAAATAAAATAATTATATAACGTTTTCGTATTAGAAATTCTCTCATGAAAATACTCGCTTGAGTTTTAAGAATTGGAGGGTAGGATAGTGGCCACCCACCCATCCTACATACGCATTTAAACATTCGTTACACTCACGATTTTAGTTTACTGAAAATTATCGTCGTGAAACTGTTGAAATTTTCAGGAAACTAAATCAAAGACTTTGTTCCGGTTTATACATACTTATAAGATGGGTGGTTGGTCTCTATACACGTCAATTTATATAATATAAAACGTGATTGCAATTTTCAATTTCTTTAGTTTAAGTTTTAAGTGTAGAAAAAAAATTGTATAAAGTTTTAGAATTAAAAATACTTTCATCAAAACACACGCTTGGGTTTTAAGGATTGGAGGGTGGGATAGTGGCCACCCACCCACCCTACCTATGCATTTAAACTTTCGTTACACTCACGATTTTAGTTTCCTGAAAACTATCGTCGTGACACTGTTGAAATTTTAAGAAAACTAAATCAAAGATTTCGTTCCGGTTTATACGTACTTATAAAATGGGTGGTTAGTCTCTATACACGTCAATATATACAATATAAAACGTGATTGCAATTTTCAATTTCTTCAGTTTAAGTTTCAAGTGTAGAAAAAAAGTATATTAGGTTTTAGTATTAAAAATACTTTCATCAAAACACTCGCGTGTTTTAAGGATTGAAGGGTGGGATAGTGTAAAAACTTAATATAGAGATTAAGAAGTGAAACATATAGAGACCACCCTCCAAACTTATTTATTCTGATATTTCTTTCTGTTACTGTTGTTTTATATTTTTGCAAAAACTACAGCAGTGTTTGTAATAAATTTAATGAATTTAAATCACTGTTTTAGCTTGAATTTCCATGTACATGTAGGGTGGGTGGGTGGCCACTATCCCACCCTCTAATTTATAAAACACTAACAACGATCATCTTTATTCTTTTCCCTTTTTGAACGAACGTCCACATCTATTAAAAAAATTAAGTTTGCCAATTGCAATTTTGAATTTCTTTACTTCAAGTTTTAGGTGTAGAAAAAAAAAATATTATTTAGAAAATAAAAAATTATATAACGTTTTCGTATTAAAAATACTTTTATCAAAACACTCGCTTATGTTTTAAGGATTGGAGGGTGGGATAGTCAGAGGTGACTGACAAAGCTCCAATGGCAAAAAATTATGCGTTTCGCCCCGTCAGGCAATGTGTCAGTCACGTGTCTCACTCTCACAAACATTCTCTCTAATAAACAAGTTATTGTCCTGTATGTCCAAACCAGCCGCACTAATTTTTATTTATTAAATATACGGGTTTTATTTCAATAAAGTAATTTTTTTGCGAAATTATACCTACAGCTGTTTGAACTCACCGAACTCGTGACTGACAGCGCTAAATAGTAAGTTTAAAGAAGGTACTCACTGTCAGTCATCGGTGACTGACGCGGTCCCATTGGAATACTTCAAATACCAGTCACCGTCACCAGACAAAGCGGTCAACGTGTTAAGTAAAAAAATGTTTACAATTTCATTTTATTTCAGAATAAATTAAGTTAAAAATATATTTATAATTAAATTTCAGTAAAACCTTAATGTATAGACTAAGAAGTGAAACAGATAGAGACCAACCTTCAAACTTATGTATTCTGATATTTCTTTCTGTTACTGTTGTTTTATATTTGTGCAAAAATTACAGCAATTTATTTATTATATTTAAGTCACTGTTTTAAATTGAATTTCAATGTATATGTAGGGTGGGTGGGTGTCCACTATCCCACCCTCCAATTTATATGTAGGGTGGGTGGGTGTCCACTATCCCACCCTCTAATTTATAAAACACAAACAACGATTTCACCTGTTTCGTCTGATGACTCCTTTAAGGCTAGTTTTTTTGAAATATAACCTAAACTTCCCAACAATTTTATTCTTTTCCTTTATTGAATGAACGTACACGTCTACTTTAAATATCTTTCCAGTGTTATAACAGATATACTTCTTAAATTACTCCAACGCTGTAACCAGAGCATTTCTTCGGATATTTCCTTTAAGACTGGTTCTTTGAAATATAACCTAAACTTCACAAAATCTTTTTCTCTTTAAGGCTAGTTTTTTTGAAATATAACCTAAACTTCCCAACAATTTTATTCCTTTCCTTTTCTGAATAAAAGTACACATCTACTCTAAATATTTTCAATGTTATAACAGATCTACTTAAACTCCTCCAATGCTATAATTAGAGCAGAATCTTCATATTTTTGTTTTCTTCTGATGACTCCTTTAAGACTAATTCTAAACTATCAACTTCTCTATTGAAAAAACGTACACATCTACCTTAAACACCCTTCCAATGTTAAAACAGATCTACTTCAGACACTCTTTCAATGCTGTAACCAGAGTAGAATCGTAGTCCCTTTTATTCTGATAGCTCGTTCTTTCAAACTTCTGAAAATCTTTTTCTCTTTCCTTTCTCAAAGGACGTATACATCTACTTCAAACATTCTTCAAATGTTATAACATATCTGCTTCACACACTCCTCCAATGTTATAACTAGAACAGAATCTTCTTTCAGTTTCCTCTGATGACTCCTTTAAAGCTAGTTCTTTGAAATATAGGGAGTCCGAAGTGGTTCAGGTAAAACCGCCTTCACTGAGTTCTTTGAAATATAACCCAAAATCTTTTACTCTTCCCTTACAGAAAGAACGTACACATCTACTTACATTTCTAGATGCTTTCAATAATTTCTCTTCTACATGTTTCAACCAATTTCTCTTCCATATTACATTCTTTAAAACTTTTAAAATCTTAGAATTTTCTATAAATTTTTCTTCTTTATAATTTAGATAGAAATTGCTTAAAATTTTAGTAAACCTTGATGAGAAATTGGCAGTAAATTTTAATATTTAGACAAGAGATTACGAAAATAAAATGTAAAAATCTGAAAGTTAACGTTATTTCTAAATGAGAAATTAGAATGGAAAGTCTGAAAAATTTGCTAAAAAATTATGGTAGTTTTTTTATTAAAATACATCAAATAGAAATTGATGAACATATTCTGAAATCACAAAAAATACAAATTGCACAAAAATTCTAAAAATCTCGAAAAAAAAAATTGCTGATATTCTCCAAAAATATAGAAGGAATAATTCTAACAACCCCTTCAAGGAAACGACGGTGGTGATGGCTTAAAGTTGGAGAAGAACTCGCGATTACGAGAGTGTACGAAACCTTAGTCCAGTTCAGCAATTGCATTTGTGACCCATAACTCAAATACACTAAAAAAACACAGCGGAAGAACAATATGATCAATAGTCAAAACACTGCTACTATTACTATTCCTCAAGTTATTTATATTCTAGTAAAATCATATATTAATAACCTGTAAGAGAAACTGCTAAACAATTCTGAAAATCTGGAAGAAATTTTATTAGGAAATTCTAAAATTTGGAACATAAATTCTTAAAAACAGTTAATAATCTACAAGGCAAATTGCTTGTATAATCACAAAATTAAGAAGCGATATTGCAAGAAAATTTTGAAATTAAAAAAAAAGAGGAGTTACTGTGAAATTATGAATAATTTGTGAAAACTTTATAAATCTGAAAAAGAAATTGTTAAAAATTTTAAAAAATCAGGAGAAGACATTGCTAAAAAAATTCTAAAAATCTAAGAGAAGAGAAGTTGCTAAAATTTTTATGTAAAAAAATTGGTGAAGAAATTCCTACAAAATATTAATAAAGCTGGAAAAAAAAAATTGATGAAAATTTTTAAAATTCTCGAAATGAAATTGATGAAATATTCTAGAATTTTCCTATATAATCTTGTAAATTTTCTCTTCCAAATTTTTAGTAATGATTTATCAACATTTTTAGAGTTTAATTGCTAGAAAATTCTAAAAATGTGCAGTAAAAATCTAAAATTCTGGATGAGATATTGTTGATAATTTTTGGCTGGAACAAAAACTCTAAAAATGTTAATAAAGCATAACTGGAAAATTCTAAAAATTTGAGAAAATTTACAAAAATATATAGGAAAATTCTTAGAAAATCTGAAAAAATATCTGGGAAACGCTTTTAAAGAAATCTGAAAGATTAATTGCTCTAAAAATATTCTGCAAAAATCTAAAATTCTGGAAGAGATATTGATGATAATATTTTAAAGTCTGTAAAAGATTTTTCTGGCCAAAAATGTAACTGTAAGAGAAATTCTTAGAAAAATCAGAAAATCATGCGAATACTTTGGTTAAAAAAGACACACACCTTTCTTTTCTTTTGACAACAAAATGTTCCAATTTTGTACGTTTTCCTTCCTCTTCAGGACACTTCACCAAAAGAAAGCAAGCGCATTTAAAGAAATCTGAAAGATTAATTGCTAAAAAACTGCAAAAATCTAATATTCTGGAAGAAATATTGATGGTAATATTTTAAAGTCTATAAAAGATTTTTCTGGCTAAAAATTTACGAAAAACTGTAAGAGAAATTCTTAGAAAAATCAGAAAATCATGCGAATATTTTGATTAAAAAAGACACAGACCTTTCTTTTATTTTAACAAAAGCATTGGCACATTTGGCGGCTTTTGCACGTTTTCCTTCCTCTTCAGGACACTTCACCAAAAGACATCAATTTTTCAAAAAATCAACATTCAATTTTTTTTTAAATATTCAAAATACTTTAGCTATAACATACTGCACACGTAATTGTAACACACAATATAGTCACACATATTTTGAGTAGCGTAAAATAGTTTGGATTTTTCTGCCTCCAACAGGAATCGCCGTTTTATCTTCGAAGGACTTCTTACGTTGATTATCTTAACACTATTGATGTACGTATGGTATCAATAGTGTTAAGATAATCAATACTACAATACAATAGATACTGCTTAGACCGTATGGCTTATTTTATTATAGCCCTTAATAGAACCACCAGAATAACTCCTCAAATGCTATAACTAGAACAGAATTTTCCTATTTTTGTTTTCTTTTGATTTTTTCTTTAAGGTTAGTTATAAACTTTCAAAAATCTCTCTTCTCTTATTGAAGGAACGTACACATCTACTTTAAATATCCTTCCAATGTTATAACAGATCTACTCCTGAAACTACTCTAAGCTAGAGCAGAACCTTCTTTCTGTTTTTTTCTAATATTTCCTTTAAGACTAGTTCTTTGAAATATAACCTAAACCACAATATATTTTTCTCTTCCCTCTCTGAAAGAACGTACAATTCTACTTCAGACATCCTTCCAATGTTATTTATAAGAGATCTACTTCTGAATTCCTCCAATGCTATAGCTAGAACAAAATATTCCTATTTTCGTTTTCTTCTGATGTCTCCTTTAAGGTTAGTTTAAAATTTTCAAAAATCAGCTTCTCTTCTCTTTTTGAAAGAACGTACACATCTCTACATTAAATATCCTTCCAAAATTATAACATATCTACTTCAGACAATGCTGTAACTAAAGCAGAATCTTCTTCCAATTTCTTCTGATGACCTTTTTAAGGCTAATTATTTGAAATATAATCTAAACTTCCCAAAATATTATTCTCTTCCCTTACAGAAATAACGTACACATCTACTTAAAATATCATTCCAATGTTATAACAGATCTACTTTTGACATTCCCCCAATACTGTAACTAGAGCAGAATCTTCAAATTTTCGTTTTCTTTTGATGACTTCTTTAAGGCTAGTTCTTAACTTCTAAAAATCTGTTTACTTCTCTTACTGAAAAAACGTACATATCTATTTTAAACATCCTTCCAATGGTATAATATATCTACTTCAGACACTCATCCAATGCTGTAACTATCAGACACTCATCCAATACAGTAGCTAGAGCAGAATCTTTAAATTTTTGTTTTCTCCTGATGACTTCTTTAAAGCTGGTTTTTTGAAATATAATTTAAATTTCACAAAATCTTTTTCCCTTCTCTCTCTTAAAGAACGTACACATCTACCTCAGATACTCATCCAAAACTACAACTACAGCAGAATCTTCATATTTTATTGCCTCCTGATGACATCTTTAAGGCTAGTCCTTTGAAATATAATCTAAACTTCCCAAAAACTTTTTCTCTTCTCTTTCTTAAAGATGGCATACATCTACTTCAGATACTCATCCAAAACACTAACTACAGCAGAATCTTCAAATTTTTCTTTTCTCCTGATGACTTCTTTGAAGCTAGTTCTTTGAAGTATAATCTAAATTTCCCAAAATCTTTTTCTTGGCTCTTTCTTAAAGAATATCTACTTCAGATACTCATCTAAAACTCTAAAAACAGCAGAATCTTCATATTTTTGCTTTCTCCTGGTGTCTTCTTTAAGGCTAATTCTTTGATATATAATCTAAACATTCTAAAATCTTTTCTTTCGCTCTTCTCTTTGTTATAGAATGTACAGATCTACTTCAAACACATTTTCAATGTTATTGTAACAGTCTCCCTCTACTTCTTTATAGAAACGTTTTCATCTTCCCATCACGCAAATGAGAGTAAAAGCTCGAAACTGGTCTTCAGATTGAAGAAGAATAATATTTGTTTGAAAGTACTTTTATTCATGTAACTAAAATTAAATACTAAATGATGACTTACGTGAAGATTATATATAAATAAGATAAATGCTTTATTGATGTACAATTTTTGTTAACTTCTAATTCCATCTTCTGGACTTATGTATGAAGTATGGATAGTCAATTAACATTTCAATTATGAACTTTCTTTTGCGAAGAAAGTTATTACAGTAACTGATTTATTATCGCATGTAAGTAAAATTTGGTCAAAATCTTTATTTTAAAATTAAAAAGTGGAAGTTTCAGGTACAATCAAAACTTTATGTACAATCAGAATCAAAAAATAATTTATCCGACTTATGATTTAAACGATTGCTTTAATCTAAAGGACTTTTCATTCAATTATTGCTCAACTTGATTAATAAATAAGCTTTAAAATAATAAATATCTCCTCAGGAAGCGCTGGCATAAGAGGATAACCACCTACCTGACCAAAGGGCATTATCAGCTCACACACAGAGGTTTCTTAAAAGTTTACCATCACCATAAAAACTAATTGATAATTGATTTGGATATTACCTGATTGTTTTTATTTTTATAGAATTTGGATATTATTTCGACTTTATTGAGTTCGTACTTAAATATTTTGTAATTTGAATGATCTTTTCAAAATTAAGATAACGACACATTGAAAATGGATTTTCAACGCCTAAGATCTATTGAAAGTTTGGAATGATACAATCAAGGGTATGAAGAAATATTTTGATTAGGAAATCTTATACGCATAGGCCTTTAATTTTTCGAATAAGCTAAAACCAAACCAATTTTAGATTTCTTCAACTCTTGAGGTTGTTTCTAAATGTCGAAGGCATTGATTTTTTGATGTATAAGTAAAGAAAGCTTTCCTTATAAATAAGTTCATACAGTCGAATTGTTGAAGGTTGAACAATCCTCAGTAAAAGAATATTCAAACTAATTCCAAACAATTTTAGATTATCATTTATTATTTAGGAGAACCTCAAATAACTTACAGAATTATAAAACTTTTGGAAAGTTTGAATTTCGAAACACTTTTAGTAATTATACGATTTTAAACTTTTTGGAACAAGTTTGTCAAACATTTAGAGTAGCTTTAAATTTCTAAAAAGCAAATACATGATTCCAAAAATGTTTAACCTTAGAAGCATAGTTTCGAAACATCTCTAATAATTTATTAGATCACCATTTATTATTGAGGAGAACCTCAAATAGCTTACAAAGTTCTAAAACTTTTGGAACTAAATCAATTCAATGGCTCTACGGCCCCGATTCGAGCACTTTCCTCCTTTAATTTATTGCTGCATTATGTTTCTGTTTTGGAAACAATAAGCATATCAAAATATTTTGAAGCAAATCAAAAATTGGGGATAGTATAAATTTTGAAACAATTTTGGTAACTGATAAAACTCTGAAGCAAAATTTTAAAGTTTGAAAGAAATCAATTACATGATTCGAATAAAGTATAGAAACCTTTCAAAATTTTGTAAAAACCTTAAATTTCGAAACACCTACAAAAATTTTAAATCAATCAAGGTATATAAAAAGTTTGAATTTCGAAACACTTTGAGTAATTATATGAGTCTATACTTTTTGGAACAATTGTGACAAACATTTAAAGAAGCTTTGTATTTCGAAAAAGCTCAAATATAAAATTCTGAAAACACTAGAAGCATATAGAAATTAAGAAAAATTTAAGTTTCGAGTAATTACATGACTTCAAACTTTTTGGAACAAGTGTGTCAAACGTTTAGAGTAGTTTTAAATTTCAGAAAAGCTCAAGTATATGATTCTACAAATGTTTAACCCCAGAAGCATATAGAAATTGGGAAACACTCAAGTTTCGAGTAATTACATGACTCTAAACTTTTTGGAACAAGTGTGTCGAACGTTTAGAGTAGTTTTAAATTTCAGAAAAGCTCAAGTATAAGATTCTAAAGATGTTTAACCCTAGAAGCATGTAAAAATTGGGAAAAACTTAAGTTTCGAAACACCTCTAATTATTTAAAGCGAATAGGCGTATCGAAACATTGGTGAGGGTTTAAATTTCGAAACAATTTTGGTAAATACATGATACCAACATTTTTTGGAACTCACTAGAAACTTAAAGGACCTTCAAATTACAAAACACCTCAAGTGATATCATTCCAAACTTAAAATTAAATCCTATAAATATATGAATCTCATAATAATGTGAGAATCTTCAATTTTTCCATTTGATCAATTTTATATCTTCAAAATGTGTAAAATATACTAATATTACAATTTTGTATCTTCAGAATGTATAAAATATGTTAAGATTGTTCTTAGTAAAACTTAAAATTTTTTTATCTAATAAATGCGTGATC